>OX457024.1:17277369-17877369 GCA_949752745.1 Protula sp. h YS-2021 | reverse complement strand
TTATCCCCCTGCTTATCCTTTCTAAGTCGGAATTGCAAATTGCATTCATTATGTGCAGCTCCGCGGTATTTGCCATTGATGTGGTCATGATCTCTCACACGATCTGCTCCTAGAGGCTCATGACAAATGTAGCAATCAACAGCGTTCTTGAAATCCTCTTTGTCTTCACGAGTCATCACCATATCCTTTGGCTGCTGTAAACCATGCAAAATACGATCACGTTCATTCACCATATGGTCTAGAAAGACTTTCACGGCATTATCTCCTCGATACACAACTGGTGCACGTATGTCATACTGGCTCACAACTACATAGGCAAAGCTGTTTGGACGATGATGCTGATACCTAACTTCTTCATGCTTTTTCGTGAAACACTCAAAGTCCGCATAAATGACAAACGGTGCTCGCTGTTGTTTGGCTACATTCAAGAACTTGATGAAGGGTTCCTTGGGGAATGATAAACGTTGTGCTCCATGCTTGCCACACACTTCACGATGCTTGTCTAAAAGGTCTTGTCGCATAAACCCGTGAAGAAAGTTGAAACAATAAAATGCTGAATGCTGATGGTTTGATCGATAAGGCATAAGTCTGCTGAAATTCTTGATGAGACAGTAATGCCTTTTCTTGTCATTGCTAATCAAAAGCAAGTTGGATGCCAAGTTCTGTAGAGAGGTACTCATGAATTGAAAGCTGTCTGTAAATTTTAGATTGCTCATAGTGAATGCAATATATTTCTCAATGGTGGTGGGAATGACTGTAATCGTTTCATTTTTAAATTTTCCAATTTCCTCCATGATCAAATGGCTGTCATAGCCTCGTAAATTGTGGAAAAACACAGGGATGATAAAAGAATCTTTATCCCCCTGCTTATCCTTTCTAAGTCGGAATTGCAAATTGCATTCATTATGTGCAGCTCCGCGGTATTTGCCATTGATGTGGTCATGATCTCTCACACGATCTGCTCCTAGAGGCTCATGACAAATGTAGCAATCAACAGCGTTCTTGAAATCCTCTTTGTCTTCAAGAGTCATCACCATATCCTTTGGCTGCTGTAAACCATGCAAAATACGATCACGTTCATTCACCATATGGTCTAGAAAGACTTTCACGGCATTATCTCCTCGATACACAACTGGTGCACGTATGTCATACTGGCTCACAACTACATAGGCAAAGCTGTTTGGACGATGATGCTGATACCTAACTTCTTCATGCTTTTTCGTGAAACACTCAAAGTCCGCATAAATGACAAACGGTGCTCGCTGTTGTTTGGCTACATTCTTGAACTTGATGAAGGGTTCCTTGGGGAATGATAAACGTTGTGCTCCATGCTTGCCACACACTTCACGATGCTTGTCTAAAAGGTCTTGTCGCATAAACCCGTGAAGAAAGTTGAAACAATAAAATGCTGAATGCTGATGGTTTGATCGATAAGGCATAAGTCTGCTGAAATTCTTGATGAGACAGTAATGCCTTTTCTTGTCATTGCTAATCAAAAGCAAGTTGGATACCAAGTTCTGTAGAGAGGTACTCATGAACTGAAAGCTGTCTGTAAATTTTAGATTGCTCATAGTGAATGCAATATATTTCTCAATGGTGGTGGGAATGACTGTAATCGTTTCATTTTTAAATTTTCCAATTTCCTCCATGATCAAATGGCTGTCATAGCCTCGTAAATTGTGGAAAAACACAGGGATGATAAAAGAATCTTTATCCCCCTGCTTATCCTTTCTAAGTCGGAATTGCAAATTGCATTCATTATGTGCAGCTCCGCGGTATTTGCCATTGATGTGGTCATGATCTCTCACACGATCTGCTCCTAGAGGCTCATGACAAATGTAGCAATCAACAGCGTTCTTGAAATCCTCTTTGTCTTCACGAGTCATCACCATATCCTTTGGCTGCTGTAAACCATGCACAATACGATCACGTTCATTCACCATATGGTCTAGAAAGACTTTCACGGAATTATCTCCTCGATACACAACTGGTGCACGTATGTCATACTGGCAAATGGCTAGCAACAAGTTTCTTGAACCGCTTTTCCTTGTGAACAAGTTCAACATTGATTCGCTTTCTCAAATTTTCCATGGTTTTGCCAAACACTGAGTTGTTCATTAGTTTGAAGAAGTCTTTCTCAAATGGGTTCTTAGCCAATTTTCTCTTTTCTGTGTTCAAGGTAATGTATTTTGCTAGCCATTTGCTCTGTTCAAACATGATGGCGCGATGTACTTTGGTGACTTTCAACACCAGTGAGACGTACTGTTGTAAATTCCTGTAATGAAGTGCATATTTCTTCTTGTCAGACAAGTTAGGAATGAGCTTTTCACTGGGTTTGTCTTTCATGTTCAGCTCTTTCCGCAGCTTCTGACTGTACTCTGACAATTCTCCAACTTTGACACATTTCCGTTCTGGAGCCACTGGGTAGTGATTATGACGATCATGGATTGAATTTGGGTATTCTAAATCCACTTCGAAAATGAATCCAATGTCGTCATCTTCATCTACATCCATGAAATCGATGGATTCTGGCTCGCTCACCCACATAAAATCTCTTTGTAGCATGCTTTGTGACATGGCCCAGCCATGCAAGTTGTTTGCGTCGAGGTACATCAGGTAGTTGTTTGGTAACTCAGAATTGTAATCTGCTACGTAGGGATTATTTGCTTTTGCATACTTGTGCGTGATCACAGATATTCCTCCACGTATACCTTGCTCAACCATTTGGTACATGTCAATGTCATTGATCAATTCCAACTTCACCTTTGTCGCTTTTAACATAGCATCCCACGACAGCCCTGGTGCTGTATAGTAGTGAGTAGGATCCAATTCATAGGTGTTGAGACACACTTGACGAAAATATTCAAATACATCAGCTAGCAGTAGCACATCTGATTTCAGGTACAGGTCGTGGTATTCACCGAATGTGGTACAGTTGAATGTATCCCACACCTTCTGAGCATGTGCATAATCCTCATCACTAATGTCCTCTTCGCTAAGCTGACTATAAAACTTGTCCTTTGATGGTAGCTGTGTTTCAGCAAACTTGGATGGTTCGTCCACGTAATCGTAGGGATACACTCCCTTTCTCAGCAACAAATCTTGTTGGTTGCTATTGTGAATGTGAGAGGTCATGTTGTAGAAGTTATCTTTTCCTTCTGCCGCAAGGTTGGATACCAACTTCTGTAGAGAGGTATTCATGAACTGAAAGCTGTCTGTAAATTTTAGATTGCTCATGATGAATGCAATATATTTCTCAATGGTGTTGGAAATGGCTGTAATCCTTTCATTTTTAAATTTTCCAATTTCCTCTATGATCAAATGGCTGTCATAGCCTCGTAAATTGTGGAAAAACACAGGGATGATAAAAGAATCTTTATCCCCCTGCTTATCCTTTCTAAGTCGGAATTGCAAATTGCATTCATTATGTGCAGCTCCGCGGTATTTGCCATTGATGTGGTCATGATCGCTCACACGATTTGCTCCTAGAGGCTTATCACAAATGTAGCAATCAACAGCGTTCTTGAAATCCTCTTTGTCTTCAAGAGTCATCACCATATCCTTTGGCTGCTGTAAACCATGCAAAATACGATCACGTTCATTCACCATATGGTCTAGAAAGACTTTCACGGCATTATCTCCTCGATACACAACTGGTGCACGTATGTCATACTGGCTCACAACTACATAGGCAAAGCTGTTTGGACGATGATGCTGATACCTAACTTCTTCATGCTTTTTCGTGAAACACTCAAAGTCCGCATAAATGACAAACGGTGCTCGCTGTTGTTTGGCTACATTCTTGAACTTGATGAAGGGTTCCTTGGGGAATGATAAACGTTGTGCTCCATGCTTGCCACACACTTCACGATGCTTGTCTAAAAGGTCTTGTCGCATAAACCCGTGAAGAAAGTTGAAACAATAAAATGCTGAATGCTGATGGTTTGATCGATAAGGCATAAGTCTGCGGAAATTCTTGATGAGACAGTAATGCCTTTTCTTGTCATTGCTAATCAAAAGCAAGTTGGATACCAAGTTCTGTAGAGAGGTACTCATGAACTGAAAGCTGTCTGTAAATTTTAGATTGCTCATAGTGAATGCAATATATTTCTCAATGGTGGTGGGAATGACTGTAATCGTTTCATTTTTAAATTTTCCAATTTCCTCCATGATCAAATGGCTGTCATAGCCTCGTAAATTGTGGAAAAACACAGGGATGATAAAAGAATCTTTATCCCCCTGCTTATCCTTTCTAAGTCCGAATTGCAAATTGCATTCATTATGTGCAGCTCCGCGGTATTTGCCATTGATGTGGTCATGATCTCTCACACGATCTGCTCCTAGAGGCTCATGACAAATGTAGCAATCAACAGCGTTCTTGAAATCCTCTTTGTCTTCAAGAGTCATCACCATATCCTTTGGCTGCTGTAAACCATGCAAAATACGATCACGTTCATTCACCATATGGTCTAGAAAGACTTTCACGGCATTATCTCCTCGATACACAACTGGTGCACGTATGTCATACTGGCTCACAACTACATAGGCAAAGCTGTTTGGACGATGATGCTGATACCTAACTTCTTCATGCTTTTCGTGAAACACTCAAAGTCCGCATAAATGACAAACGGTGCTCGCTGTTGTTTGGCTACGCTCTTGAACTTGATGAAGGGTTCCTTGGGGAATGATAAACGTTGTGCTCCATGCTTACCACACACTTCACGATGCTTGTCTAAAAGGTCTTGACGCATAAACCCGTGAAGAAAGTTGAAACAATAAAATGCTGAATGCTGATGGTTTGATCGATAAGGCATAAGTCTGCTGAAATTCTTGATGAGACAGTAATGCCTTTTCTTGTCATTGCTAATCAAAAGCAAGTTGATTTCTCTCGCGCTGGTGTTTCGACTTAGTTGTATCGGAACAACTACATCTTGTTCATATCCAAACACGTTGATAGATACATCATTCTCCTTTTCAAACTTTGGAATGTCCGTAATCGGTGTGGGAAATGTCATGCCTTCCACCTTCATTCTCAAATGGTTTGTATTGATTCAGACGCCCAGGGTTTCTATTTGTTGAAGGGTGAAGGTGGGCCAATACGGACCATAAGAAGCACTTGTTGTCTTTATTCTGAATGTTTAACACACCTCGCTTCTAGTGGCGTTGACGTAGCTGTATGCACTTCAATATACAGTATGTTATCCAACACCCAGCCAGAACCTTGTCGCTCATGTTCATCAAACTTGGTAAACAATTCTTTATAGGCTTCTGGCATGTCCTGCTCAATATCCGCTGGATTGTATGCTACATATGTTGGACTGCTGATGAAGGCATTATCCACTTGTTCTGTCATAACACCTTCTGCATTCGCCGTCAGTTTCTTGAAGCGTGCATGCACCACAATATACCATTTCATGCCATGGTTTCACGTTTCTAACGAATGTCTCTTGATCCGGTTCTCTTGTCGCATTTCAAGTAGTAAATCCGATCCATCTTCAGACTCAAACCTTTTTTCCTGCGCGTTTTCACCAAGACTAAGCCTCCTGCCTCTCCCTACTTGTCTTGTCTTTTGCTTCTTTGTAGGTTGTTCTTCATGAGGTACATTTTCCATCTCAGCTGGTATGCATGCATGTGTCTCAAACGTATCCATAGATGGAAATATTTTAATGCATTCACAGCAGAGGACAGGATCAGGTCTGTCAATACCATCTTGTACCGTCTTTCGTCTCTTAACTTCAATCTGCTCAACAAGCTTTCCATGAGCACGTTTCATCTTAGCTGGTTTGCATGTATGCGCTACAAACAATTCCAGAGATGGAAATGTTGCATTGCAATCATGGCAGAAGACTGATGTGTCTGAATTAGATGCCATTGTTGTTGTTGTCACGTCAACTGCTGAAACTGAAATGCTGAAATGTAATCTCAGACATCTCCTTTTACTGCTTCGCCAACAGGTCCGGTTTCTGCAACTACACTGGTATCTGTAAAACTGCTCCATCGTGAATGGTCTTCTTGAGCACTTGAAAGGATGAAAATTATAATACCCGAAGTTTTTCAGTGTCTCACCGCACCACCAGCAGTCTGTGCATGGCTCTGGTCCAGGTAATCTTGCAGGAAACTTGTACCATAGCAAACCACCACAGGTTTTGCAACAGTAATGACGTGGTGCATTGTGGTGTACCGGGCAGTTGTGTGGTTGCCCTGGATATTCTAGCCACACCCAACACTTATAACATTCTGTTGTCAGCGTCACTGCCCTTCCGTTCCGCATCACTGTAACTGTACGACTTGTAGACATCTTGCTGCTTGTTTTGGGAAATGTGGTCTTTAACCCCCATTTATATACTACTACCTACAAGCGGCTGTCCTCACAGTATATGCTGGCTACCGGGGGGGTTCCTTACTTGCTTGTGGCTTGGGGGGAGGTCCTTACATGCTTGTGGTTTGGGGGGAGGTCCTTACTTGCTTGTGGCTCAGTGGGGGGGGGGATAGGGGTGGGGGGGGTTGGAGGTGCTATATAACTGCTTGTCATTTCAGTTTGGGTTCACAACCGCTTCTGACTGTTCAACATGGAGTACTACGCACCCATCAACTACGCGCTCACCCTTTCCGATATAATGGAGTTGCATTTGCCGGTCTCACAGCGCCTGTTACTGAGCCAGAAAGAACTTTTGTTTTCCACCTGCTGCCGGATCCAGCTCACGCTGCGGTGCTATGCGTACCGGTCTTCCTGAACAGAACGTTGCTCATCGGCGAGCGTCTGAGAGACATTGAGGAGGGGCACTACAACCACGCATATTTTAGAACTGCTGTGTTGGGGGAGTCAATCCCCTCACGACTTGAGGAAGAAGAATATCCGGCTTGGAGTGGATATTTCTTGCAGCAGGATGTAGATATTTGCATTGGATGTGGTGTCATGCTAAGCCCAGACCGTGTGAATGATAACTGTACATCAACATTTCATCAATAGTAGGATCAATCAAGACTTTTACGACATAGTAAGACAAATAATAATTTGGAGACTTGCGGGTAAGAAAATTACGCCGTACCATTTTGGTCATTTGTATAATGTAACAATTATTTAATTGAACTCAATTAATCCTTAAGCAACGTAGCAGGGCTGTTATTTTTTGCGTTGAAAAAGTATTCTTGTTTTATTGTTAAGTGCATTTGTTTCAAAGAAAAGAATTCTTTTTTTTTTCATTTTAGAATTTGTGAAGCCTTTTCTAAGCAATAATTCTTGCATATGCCATGCAAACAAATTCATATGGAAACTCAATAAAATACTCTTCTCGTGTTTAAGAATTCAACCTACTATTAATGTGCAAATGAGTATTTAATAAACGTAAACTGGCGTGTTTAACTTTTAAATGGTCTTTTTTATTAGTAAAATCATTTGCGAAAATTAAGTAGACTACATCCACGAAATGTCTTCACGACTGATTATAGTTGCGAAATTTTGGTTATGACGTGCAATGATAGTTCAGCAAAGCTTGTTGGCTTTTAAACTGAATATAAAAAACAGGTACCTCTGCTTATAACATTTAAAGTATCCATCCTCTAATCACAATTTTAGAGCAGTTCTGAAACACATCTTACTTATATAAAAAAGAAATACTGCTAATAGATTCTCGTATATGTCCAGTGTCTGTCATTTAGTTGTTTAGATATTCCCTTTGTATTGATGATTAACAATATACCATGCTTTTATTTCAAGTATTTATTTCTAGGTTCTTGGTGTTGACGTTTAGAAGGTTGTGTCATATACATATACACAAATAAGTCTTTTCTTGACATTTTGCTCGTAATGCGAAAATTTATTAAGTTAGAAAACAGAAGGGATGCTTGAGAGCAGATCAAGGATCTGGTATTTTTTATCATTCAGCTAGCAAAGTTGAGGGACAGATCAATGGAATAACATATAATAGCTTAACTAGCTGGAACAACGAATACATATTTAATTTGCAAATGTTTAGATTACTTTGAACGTTTTTGTAAAAAGCACACATGTCTTAGACATTAGAAAAATGTATAACAAAGCATTGATTTTAATTTTATATTTCTTACTCATTTTTATATTAACTTTAACTTTTGCCATTAGTGTTTTGGAAGTTGTGCCAGGTTAAGACCAGACTGGCATTGTGTTTATCCCATGATGGAAAATTCTTGACTTACCAAAATAAATTTGAGGAAAGATTTTAAGATTTCCCACCAACATCCACTTGTTTCAAAACAGCTTCAGTTCCAGAAACCTTACAGTCGGTATTATCCTGATGACAACCCAGCCTTTCAGAGAAATTATGACTACAAACATATTCCAACCAATTCTAAAAAAGTCCATCTCTGTCACAACATCAAAACTCATGAAAAAGAAAACAGTCGCTGTTCAGAGAAATGAATAACACAATGCACAGAGAGTTCCTTTCCCCGAACATTCTTCGGCGCCTGAACTAGCAAATACTTTTATTGATTATTTAGGGGTAAGATAAGACAATATTCAAACTGTTTTAGTGATGACATTGAACCAGCTTTCGACTTTGATGATTAAATATTTTAACAGGATCCTGTTGCTCGCTGTTTTACGCCACAGACTGAAATCAAAGTTCAAAAACTGGTGTCCGAAGCTGATAGAACTTCCCGCGAACTGGATCCAATACCAACTTAAATACTAAATAAACTGTTTAGACGAGCTGTTCCACATCATAACGAGAATGCAGAAATCGGATGCATCCCCGAGTGTTTTAAGCAAGTCACAATAAGTCCTTTCAGTGAAAGTCAGAATCTTACATGTGAACTGAAAAATTATAGACCGGTGTAAAACTTACCATTTTGTCCAGAATAATTGTACATACTATTTGGAATCATTTGTTCGGCCATATCCATCTCTCTCTCTCTCTCTCTCTCTCTCTCTCTCTCTCTCTCTCTATCTATCTCTCTCTCTCTCTCTCTCTCTCTCTCTCCCTATATATATATATATATACAGAGAGAGAGAGAGAGAGAGAGAGAGAGAGAGAGAGAGAGAGAGTGAGAGAGAGAGATGAGTCACTAACAGCACAGTCTAAGATATTTCCAAACTTTTATTGGGTGATTTCGGTTTGATTTAAACATGCCCGCTTGTGTGTATAAAAATTACATCAGATTAAACCAGCCTACAAAGACTGAAAGAATTCTGGAATCTTTGTTAAAGCCAGTTATGGAACAGAAAACTTGGGCAATTGCCTAGAAATTCTGCAAATGGACAATTATATAATTGTCAGAGCAGTTCTTCGTCTATCACTCCAGTATCACGTATATATCTATACGTATTCTGGAAACCAAATGTAAAATATTGTATTTTACTGCATTATAACCAAAAGACGATAATAAAGGGTAAGATACAACATTATTTACCAAATATAAAAGAAGGGATTACTAATTATGCTGGCCTCTCCAACGCCTTTCAACAGCAGGCCTAATACAAAACAGCTCTAGACCATGTTCGTGATGCAGCAAATGCCCACTTTTGTTGTCATTGTTTAATCTCAGTAGCGAGGGAAGTCAAACGCGGATCTTCTATGTTCATGTTACTGGTATGCATGGTATTTCCCATGACATCGGCGTCGTAATACAAGGCCCAATTAGTTCTTTTGGCAAAATGCCTGGATATAATCTAAGCACGATAAATCTACCTCATAATGTGTCATGTGTTGAAATTACTTCTTTCGCATTTACAGGGCATATGCTCTTTTAAATGGAACCTTTTTCATCAAAAACAAACTATAGAAAAACAATCATTTTGATTCAATTAAGCATCTGTTGGCATTAAGAATAATTGAGGGCACAACACGTGAACTTGATCTTTCAACCATTTTAAAAGATATAGTCTGAAACGGACACAATATTAATTGAAATAAAATATCAGAGTTAGGTTAAAACCCCAAATAAAAGCAAAACCAACAAAAGGTATGGCACTTGTGAATTCGAAAACTCACATATTTCTGTAGATATTGCATGTTCAAATTTAAACGTGGATTTAGTGTTGGATCCAATCAAGTGAAGCCTCCAAAAGGCACATACAGTCATGATGGTTGCTTCGGTGTTAAGTGTAAGTTTATCTGCCCAGCACTTTCTCAGATAATTCCTGGGCAAAACTTTAGTTTAAAAATTTGAAAATTCACCATGGATAAGTCAATTCAAACTGCAAGGAATATATCTGGCCCGGTAGTTGTTACGTTTATCAAACTCGGATTTGATCCATCAAGCAGGTCAGGCAGACAGACAGACCGCCCGATACATGCCTTTCTATTACATACTCTACAATGTACTGGTGGGTGGGAGGAGGTTATGTCAGAGTCATTGAAAAACAAGATATTGGAATTCAAGAATTCATCCCATCAATGTCTACAAAATGCCTCTAGCTGACTGCAACGTGTGCTCAGAGGCCATAAATGAACTGGGACATCAACATGAAATGCAAGACATTTAAATTCCTCAAGAAAAGAAACCTTCACAGCATCCCTAGTACCAACGCCCCTGATATGTGGATCTTGACAGTTATTAGACGCCAACATTTGTGAACACCATAAGATTATCTTATTGTGGATTATTTTGCACGATATCTATAAATTAACATGTCTGCTTTGGTACCCATATCGACATTCCGAACGGACAAGAATTGTGTTTTATGAGCTTCAATGAATTTCACGACCAGAACGAACGGTACTTGTATACCGGGGTAATGTATTCCGATAGGGATCCCTATTGTTCTCGGTCATTGAACCGTGAGACATCTATTGTGACGTCCGGTATAACGTCATCCTCAAGGCCATTTATAGTGCGACCCTTATTGTTCTAGGGTATTGTTCTATTGTCTTCGGATATTGTTGACGTCATAAGTAGGTCAGCCAATGAAAGGCGAGCCCTATTATTTTCATGATCAACCAATCAGAGACAAGACCGCATGTTCCATATTCGACCTCTATTGTTCTCGGTATGGTATTGTTCTGAGGCATGAGATATCTATTGTGGCGTCAGGTGTGACGTCATAGTCAAAGCCATTCCTACTTCTACCCCTATTGTTCTCGGTCTATTGTCTATTGTGACGTCAAGGACAGGGCGACTCCTATTGTGTAGTGACGGCATAAATAGGTCAACCAATCGATGTTCTACTTTGATTCTTCAAACAGAATGAACCAGAGAAGGTGGCGTTATTGCTAAAAATAGTCTTAGTATGTGAGTGAGTTTAGAACTTGGACTCGGAAAAAAAGCACAGAGGGCAGTCATAAGTAGATGAGCCAATCAGAAACGAGCTTCCAACTTTTACTCTTTAAACAGAGCCAATCAGAGAGGAAAAGGCGTTATAACTTGGCTAACAATGAGAGACAGTGTTCCTTATCCAACTGCTATTGTGTACTGACGACATAGTCAACAGTATTCCAGTTTTGGCACATCCTTTGTGCTTGTGTTTAAATTAAAATATTTTTTAGTTAAGGTTTTCTTTTGAAGAGAGGAAATTGATGCTTGTATAGAAACAAAGTCTGTTTATAAAATAACACAGTGCGTTTATAATCAAATATTTATATGCTTAAATTGTTCTTTGAAGAGAGGAATTTAAATTTGACACGAAGCAAAGTGCGTTTGTAGTAAATACTTCAACAGATTAAATTTCTTTGAAGAGAGGAAATTAAAGTTGACACAGAAACAAAGTGTCTTTATAGTAAATACTCCAACGGATTAAATTTTCTTTGAAGAGAGGAAGTTAAAATTGACACAAAACCAAAGTATGTTTAAATTTAAATATTTAATAACTTGAAGTTTTCTTTGAAGGTAGGAAATTAAAGTTTGTATAAAAACAAAGTGTGTTTAAATTAAAATATTCATATGTTTAACGTTTTGCTTTGAAGGCAGGAAATTACATTTTATGCAACAACGAATATTGTTTTTTAAATAACAACGTCTGTGTATCTTAAAATATTTTATATAATTAACGTTTTTCTTTAACTCCGGAAATTTAAGTTTGTATAAAAACATCACGCAACATGGACGAGACAATGACAACTTTGAGCCCTGAAACGTGGCCTAGACATAACATTAAATTAAAATCTATAAAATGCTACTGCCATCTATGATTTTATCAGATCCACATTGATCCAGATTGCTTAATTTTCATTAAATATAGTCGTGTGACCATTCTTTCAACTTCTGTTGAGTAGCAGAGCTCAAAAATATCATTTTCTAAAATTGCCGACTGATCCAGCTTGATCCAGACTGCTTAATTTTTATTAAAACATAGTCGTGTCACATTCTTTCAACTTCTCTTGACGAGTATAATCTAAATTGAAAATTTTAGTTGGACCCACATTGATCCAGACTGATCCAGATATACTGAATTACCCTAAAATATAGTTATGTGAACTCGTCTTGCTGAACATCATCGTCGTCTTCGCCTTCGTCGTAGTCATATATACACATTCAAAGATTTTTTGATCATTTGAAAGGTGGACGTGGAACCAAAAGGATGTATCAATACAATATTTGTTCGACTCTTGGCATTGGCCAGAAAGTCTTAAAAGACACTTAAAGTATACATACACTTCAGGGATGAGCGTTTAGAAAATGCTGGCTCATTGGCGGTAAAGAGAGCAGGTGTAGAACCAGATATGCAAATATCAACAATCCTATTACCTTTCAACATCTCTTTACAGTATCTGAGCCAACACGGAGCGAAAAGATATGGTTGGTGAAAGATATTCTGCAACAAAATTTGACACAGCCAAAACCAAATCGTGTTTTGTATTTGCATAAACGGTGGCAACCGCTCTATGAGGAAATGAAAGACACAATTCCAAACATAGAATTTATTCAGGGGGCTTCTTCAGATTAAGACGACTATTCGTTTCTGATGTCAAGAAAACCAACATGGTGATTCTAAATGATATGATGTCTACCACTGCTGTTGATCCCGAAATCGCCGACTTGTTTACAGAAGGTAGTCACCATCGTTTGATCGGTGTAATGAACCTAACACAAAGCTTATTTCCTCCTAAAAACAAAGCAGTGACTTAGAAACGCAATACCCAAGACATGGTCATTTTCAAGTCACCAATGAGTCAGGATCAAGTACAAACCCTTGGAACTTTTATGTTTCCTGGGTCGATTACTGCGAGTTTATAATAAAATGACAGAAAAGCCACATGGATATCTGGTGATTGACACCAAACAGGATTCACCAGAAGAAGAACTATTTAAGACTGACAGTTTTTCAGTCCCAGTCGTACAAGAGGACGCCATATTTTACTGTATCATCTTTAAATATAGCAACGTTATTGAAAATGTATTCAACAACAACGCCTGAAACAAGATATTCTAATTCGTATGCGTGCCAGATAGAAAAAGTTATATTAACGACTATCACAGAAACTTTCGATCAGTTTTCTGTTGAACTTCAAAAAGTGAACATGGCTGAAAATAATGCCCATGCTTGCATAGAATGTGGTGCGTTTTACAACAGCCAAGCAACTTTGTTCAAACATATTAACCTATGTGGCGAGGGTTACGATGACAGCAGTTCTAAGAGTGAATCAGAAACAGACTCTGTTTCGTATGATATGGTCCAAGAAGTCTACGATGAACATGACGACGAATTTCAAGAAAACGTTTTAGAATATGAAGAACAAGAGCCTGAAGATGCGCGTAAAAGAACAAGTGATGATCTTCGACCAACAGACCGAGCTCGCCGTACTGTTTGAGCAAAGTGGTCACGAAAGGCGGGTGAACACAAACGGTACTGTCGACAACTCGAACTGTAAGGCGAGAAAGCGATAGCTCACCTCCCCTACCCTGAAGGACAAATAACGGCGAGAGGTTTTGCACATCGACCCCCTCAGCCTCAACAGGAAAGAAAAAAAACTCCTGCAGGGGCCTGCAATAGTTATGATGATTCTCCGAAGTACAAAGATGTATGCCTCAGAGCGGTAGACCTGCTGTACAGATTGTGTGTGGATAATCGGTCTGCTTGGTGTAAGCTCAGGAGTCCAGAATCGACTGTAGGTCTACAACCGAAAGAAACTTAAGTAAGCAATAGCAACACTTACTGCCATAAAAAGTCATTAAAATAAAATATAACACGATCTAATCACTTTAAATTGCATAAAATACTGAAAATTTTATATAAAGTCGATACGGCGACGTTAACACGTGATTCAGACATTGCGAGAGCGACCCGTAGCATGTAAATGTAAATGTAAATGTAAAAGAGATTTAACGTCCCTTAATCTAATAAATATTCTAAGACAATGTTCACAAATAGAATATAATTTAAAAGGTATAAAATAAGAAGAAAAAAACAGACAAAACTGATATGACTAGGAAAAAAATCACAGATAACCAAATAAAAAAGTTTTCAGTTTCTTTTTAAAACTGGTATCGTTTTCTATCACACGTAATGAGGTTGGTAGTTTATTCCACATACGAGGTGCACAGTTTGAGAAGGCTCGGTCTCCGTAGGTTTTTGTCCGCGACTTGGTTACCACCAGCAAGTTTTCTTTTGTGGATCGTAGGGTTCTCTTTGGAAGGCAGGGTGTCAGTAATTCAGTAATGTACGCGGGAGCTGTTCCTTGAATTGCGCGAAACGTTAATAGCAGGATTTTGAACTGAATTCTCAATGAAACAGGTAGCCAATGTAGCGATTTCAGAACTGGTGTTATATGATCGAATTTGCTCCATTGGTAACGAGGCGAGCAGCGATGTTCTGTATTCTTTGTAGTTTATTGAGACGACATTGTGGGAGGCCGTACAATCTAGATATTAGCGCATGTACTAGTTTCTCACAAGCCTGCTGGGTTATGAAAGGGCGTATCGCGCGAATATTTCGGAGATGAAACAGGCAGGTTTTACAGCGGTTGGAGATTTCTTCTACTAGTTTCATGCTGGAGTCAAAAATAACACGAATGTTTTTTGCACTGTCAGTTGGTTTCACAATCGCTTCTCCAATCTTAATACTGTCGAAATTGATCTTGTTGTTATACGAAGGTGGGGTTATAACCATCACTTCTGTCTTCGGGTCATTCAATTTTAACTTGTTCTCAGTCATCCAATGTTTTATTTCTTGGATGCAGGTAACCAGTTTGTCCACTGCTTGTTCAAAACCAGAGTGATCATCCAGACGAAAACATACATAGTTCTGTGTGTCATCGGCATAGATATGGTAGTATGTCGTTTAGTAATGTCAGCAACAGGAAGTGTGTAAATCTTGTAATCCTCTGGGCCCATAAGTGACCCCTGAGGTGCTCTAAAAAGAAGGCAGACACGATCTGATAATATTTTACCGATAGCGACTGACTGCGTTCTTCCAGTATGGTACTCTCTGAACCATTTGAGAGGAGCGTGCTCGACAGCTAGACGTTCAGAAACCCTCTACACCAGAACAGCATGATCGATCGTATCAAATGCTGCAATAAGATCGAGCAAAACTAAATAATGTCGTGTCTGTTGTCCAGGGATCGGAGAATGTCGTCGAAAATGCGCACTAAAGCTGTTTCTGTACTATGTCCGACACGATAGGCCGATTGAAATTTTTCGTGTAGATTTTGATTGGACATGTGAGTTTCGAGACATTTGACTATAGCCTTCTCAATTATCTTCAAGATGTATGGAATGTTTGATACAGGACGATAGTTCTTCAGTTGTTCTGGATTTAAATTTGCTTTTTTAATCAGTGGTCGGACCAGTGTGTGTTTCAGAACAGGCGGAAAATGGCCATGTTGCAGTGACAAATTTACTATGACGGTAATAGCTGGCAGCAGAGCAGGTAGACATTTTTTCAGCAGAGAGGTTGGGATGGGATCCAATTCGCATGACGCATTACTGGTTTTGAATATAATTTTGGAGATGTCTTCCTCTGAGTATGTGCAAAAATGATGTAATTTAGTTTCACATTTTGGTTCCTGGATCGAGACATAGTCACAGTTGGTTTTATCCAGGTTTTCTCTTTTAGTTTGTATTTTATCCACAAAAAAGTTGCTAAAATCGTTTGCCATTTCTTGCTTCGATGAGTGTGTCGGTAGATCATTTTAGATTTCTTTTGAAGAAGTTCACTTAAAACACTTAAGAGTAGTTTTTTTATCAAACCCTCATTCATTAATGCGTTGGGTGTAGTACAATTTCTTAGCGTGATTAAGAAAATTGACAAATGTGAGTCTGGCCTCGCGAAAATTGGACAGACTTTCCTCTGTTTTACATTTTCGCATATCTCTCTCAGCCTTCCTTCTTTTCCTTTTTATTATTTTGATTTCATCGGTGAACCACGGAACTTTAGGTCTTATAGTAACTATTGATGTTTTTGCTGGTGCATGGCTATCCAAAAGTTCGCGTAGGGTAGTGTTATATCTACTAAGTAAGGAACTGGCAGTGTCACCTGGTAGTGGTAAGATGTCGGCAGTTTTCAAATCGTTGCAAAATGAGTCAATGTCGATAGCTTTATTTTCCTGTACGAGATGCACTTTTGTTCAAATTTTGGTTTTCTAATTCGGCAATACCCATGAATGAAATAATGATCCGATATAAGATCGCTAGTGATGCATCGAGACAGAAAATCGTCATCGGATCTGGTAATGATAAAGTCCAGAGTATGCCCTCTGATATGGGTTGCCGATGTGACATGTTGTGTAAGATGCATGGAGTCCAGTAAGGAAGTAAATTCTTTTGTTCCTGGATGATTTTTTTCGTCCCAGTGTATATTAAAATCTCCCAGTATACAAATTTTTCCTGGTGTAAGAATCACGTTTTCTAGCAGATCGGAAAATTCTATATAGAATTCTTTAGGTCTGAGTTTGTTTGAGGAAGAAGGTGGCAGCCTGTAGACCAGAAAGAAAGTCAGCTTTACTCCCCATGCCATTGTTTGAGTGACCAGAAGTTCAAAGGATTTGTAAGAGCTAAAGTCCGAAGTGATATCAGTGCATTTTGTAGAGTTCAGTCCTATTGGTGCCACTCCACCACCTCGTTGTCCATTCTGTCGTGGTTTCTGGAGACTTGGCATGTTTGACTCGATACCTGCCACCGCCGCGGGTAATACTTGATCAAGTTGCTGCACACCGGCCACAGAGACGACCCGTTGCATGTGCGACCCGTGACCGCAGCAAACCATCGCATGATCGATCTGTCACTGCAACGGGTCGTGATATTGATGACAAATCGTGGGAAAAACGACAACTAAGCGTATAGCTACCGACCCCATGATTGTTGCATATTCGAGTCGGCACAGCGACGACGCAGCCGACTCGGCATCTCAACAACCGTGACAGCAGCGTATGAATAATCACACCAGTCAATGGGACGGTCATCTACAGGAAGGACATCGACACATGTCCGATCACTCAATAGCCGTACTACAGGTAGCCAGCCAATCCACTACTCGACACTGTGTCAAGTCGCTGCAATACGACCTTGCTTGCAATATTGACATCGAAAGAGACATTGGTTGCAACATGTGCATGAAAAGTTGCTGCAGTATCGCCTGTCAGCAGCGACGTTAACACGAGATCGACTTCGGGACACAATACAAAAAAGCTACGTACGTATGCAATATCCACTGTTGTTTTTGTTGTTGTTAAAATGAAAAACAAAACGACCCAATCACTGATTATTGCGTAAAACATCCGATACAGCCACGTTAACATGTGATTGAGACGCTGTTCAAGCAACCTATGACCTGGTAGCCTGTCAATACCTGTCACTGCAGCGAGTCACACGTGTCACAGGGTCACGTGTCAGGGGTCGTGACAGATACGACTCGTCACGTGGACGACCCTCGGCAGTGACGAACTTGTCACAGTCACTACTCGTCACATGCACAACACGTGACAGCAACCACCCATCGCATAATCAACTCACAACGTGACTGGCTGGTCACTGTTGCGGGCTGTGACAGTAACAATCCGTTGCCGACACGACCTGACCTATTGCATGATCGACCCGTCACTGCAACGGGACGTGACATTGACGAGCGTTGCGTACGGGACTCGTGATAACGGTGAAACATCATGATTGTGGAGGGTGCAGATCACATTCGATACAGTGCTGTTAACACGCGATCGCAACGCTTTGTCAGTGACCCGTGACATGCGCGAGTCGACACTGCGTCGACTACTGTCGCTACAGCAAGTGATATGAGACGTTGCTGCAGCCACGGGTTGGGCCCGCAACGACCCTTCAAGTGGACAAGTCGTAATAGCACCGACCCTTCCCAGCGACGAGTTATCCTAATCATGACTCGTCAAAACACGATATGAGACGTAACAGACTGGTAACCTCGTATCATGATACGTGTTCGATGCTTACACCATGTTGGTGTTGCGACTACCCCTCAGAGTAATTTTTATTGAACGAAAGCCGGTCTGACAAAACCCAGAACTACCACGTGTAGAGATCAGCAAATGCAACAAACAGCCAAAACAAGATAAAACTTACAGTATACGTGAATATAATATCCAAGATAAATGCTATCCAAAAATATATATTTAACTTAATTTTTATAATTTTTATCAAAACATGAGCAGAGAAAAAACTCCTGTTAGTAGATAGAAAATAAGGGTTTCACGCCAGGAAGTGACGTCATACTGTCTGGACCGGAAGTGACGTCATAGGCGTTGTCATGGCAACGAAGTGTTGTGATGGCAACGAAGTAAACAACAGTAAACAACAGTTCTACGCCAGGAAGTGACGTCTGGACCGGAAGTGACGTCTGGACCGGAAGTGACATCTGGACCGGAAGTGACGTATGGACTGGAAGTGACGTCATAGTGACGCCAGAGGTGGACCTCATAGGTATTTCAACCTTCTGATGGCAGCTTTTTTCCCCACACTCTCATGCATACAGACCAAAACCATGATAAAATGTTTTACTTATGTTGCTCTTTGTACTCTATTATTCGTTTTTTTTTTGTTTTTAGCTTGAAATGCAGTGTTTACTTTAAAAAAAATGGCATCCTACAGCCTACAATCATCTTCAGCAGCATTTCGTCATCAGTGTAATCAGACGGCGTAAACAGACTTCGTAATCAACAACGTAGACAGCGGTGTCTGGCTTTTTTTTTTTTTTCTTTTTTTTTTTTCTGAGGCAGCAGTGTCTAGCTGCTTGGAGTTGCAGTGTGACCCTATAGTAAAAAGTGTTATACTTGACCGATTTGTCTAAAAATTTCACTGTTTGTTTTAGCTTTATATCTAGTTTTCACATAGTCATGGGCTGGTTGCGCAGCTGGCTGTATGTATCATGAATTCACCTTAAAATGGTAAGTTAAAAGTGGAATAATTTTTGTTATGATTGACGGATTTGCATGAAACTTTCAGTGTTTAATTCAGTTTTATATCTAGTTTTAACATTAAGTGGTTATAGGCTATTTGCGCAGCTAGCTGTGTGCATATTTACCGCCATTTTAATTTTGTAAAAAGTGGGATAACTTTCGTTATGATTGACGGATTTGCATGAAACTTACACTGTTTAATTCAGTTTTATATCTAGTTTTAACATTAAGTGGTTATAGGCTATTTGCGCAGCTGGCTGTGTGCATATTTGCCACCATTTTTAATTTTGTAAAAAGTGAAAAAGTGGGATAACTTGCGCTATAATTGACGGATTTGCATGAAAATTTCACCGTTGGATTCAGTTTGATGTCTTAGTTTACAGTAGTTTGCATAGGTGTTTGTTGGAATGGCGCGTGCCTACCATTCAAACATGTGTTTGAATTATTTTTCCGTCAAACTATTGTTCAACAAGTTGTTTAGCAATTGTACAACAATTGTTCAACAAGCTGCTGTTCAACATGTTCAACATGTTGTTGAACATGTTCAACATGTTCAACTTGTTCAACAACATGCTGTTAACAAGTTGTTGTTCAACCAGTTGTAGTTCAAGCAAAGAAAAAACAAGATATATATTGAATATGTTTATTAATACACTTAAATACACTTAAATACACTTAAATACATACAGCTAAAATCCATAACAATATTACAATATTTGTTGATTTACAAAGTCTTTATTATAAAGTTTAGTCAAATAAGTCTATTTTTCTTCATCTGCTTCACTGTCATCCATATCACTTTCTTCGTCGCTGCTTTCATCTTCCTCCTCATCTAGAAGCTCTTCAAAGAATGCGTCGTTTCTTCTTATAGCCGCCTTTAGTGTCTTTGAATACTCGTAATGTATTTCATCAACAAAGTAATTAAAGTCTTCTAAAATGGTTTGATAATGTTCATTTTGTTCTAGACGTTGGGCATATTTGAACAGTCTCATAAACAGTTGTTTAAGTCGACGCTTATAAATGGGTCGAAAGTCATCACTTGCTATGTCACGCGCATCTTCAAGCCCTTGTTCTTCATATTCTGAAACCTTTTCTTGAAATTTGGTATCATATTCATCGTAGACTTCTTGAACCATATCATACCAATCAGAGTCTGTTTCTGACTCACTTTCAGAGTCTGTTTCTGACTCACTTTCAGAGCTGCTGTCATCATCATCTTCAAAACATTGTTTCATATGTTTGAACAAAGCTTCTTGACTGTTGTATAACGCACCACATTCTGACTCAGCAATTTTAACAAGTTTGGCATTTTTGACGAGTTACACACCATTTTTTGATTACATCTAAGTAGTATAAAAAGAAGACTGAGACATGCATTTCATCCATATCAAACAGCAATAAATTCTGCTTAGTCAGTTTTTTTTTATAAAACGCGTGACTGTTCGAATGTCGTTATTATGACGTCATAATGATAACGTGATGACGTCGTAATGACGTCATGATGACGTCATAAAGACGTCATGACGTTAGACTCCCCTAAGCGGCATAACCCTAACCCTAGGCGTAGACAACATGTTCAACAACATGTTCAACAACATGTTGAACATGTTGAACTTGTTGAACATGTTGATCAACATGTTCTTCAACATGTTGTTCAACAAGTTGAACATGTTCAACATGTTGTTCAACAAGTTGTATATAAGGCTATGTTTAAAGGCTTTTTCATCATTTGAAAAGTGTATGCTGAACCGAAAGGATGTATAAATGCAACATTTGTCTGAAATCTTACAATTGGCCACAAAGTCTTAAAAGTCACTTAAAGAATGTTCACACTTCAGAAGAAGAAGAATTGGAGATAAATATGGAAAACCCTGTAAAACCACCTATCACTGAAACTTTAGGTGAGTCTTCTATGGAAAGTCAAAGCGTCAACATGACTGAAAAGAATGCACATGCTTGTACAGAATGTGGTGCGTTATACAACAGTCAAGAAGCTTTGTTCAAACATATGAAACAATGTTTTGAAGATGATGATGACAGCAGCTCTGAAAGTGAGTCAGAAACAGACTCTGAAAGTGAGTCAGAAACAGACTCTGTTTGGTATGATATGGTTCAAGAAGTCTACGATGAATATGATACCAAATTTCAAGAAAATGTTTCAGAATATGAAGAACAAGGGCTTGAAGATGCGCGTGACATAGCAAGTGATGACTTTCGACCCATTTATAAGCGTCGACTTAAACAACTGTTTATGAAACTGTTCAAATATGCCCAACGTCTAGAACAAAATGAACATTATCAAACCATTTTAGAAGACTTTAATTACTTTGTTGATGAAAAACATTACGAGTATTCAAAGACACTAAAGGCGGCTATAAGAAGAAACGACGCATTCTTTGAAGAGCTTCTAGATGAGGAGGAAGATGAAAGCAGCGACGAAGAAAGTGATATGGATGACAGTGAAGCAGATGAAGAAAAATAGACTTATTTGACTAAACTTTATAATAAAAACTTTGTAAATCAACAAATATTGTAATATTGTTATAGATCTAAGCTGTATGTATTTAAGTGTATTTAAGTGTATTTAAGTGTATTAATAAACATATTCAATATATGTCTTGTTTTTTCTTTGCTTGAACTACAGCTTGTTGAACAACAACTTTTAAACAGCATGTTGTTGAACAAGTTGAACATGTTCAACATGTTCAACATGTTGAACATGTTCAACTTGTGCAACAACTTGTTGAACATGTTGTTGAACATGTTGAACATGTTCAACAACATGTTGAACATGTTGAACAACAGCTTGTTGAACAATTGTTGTACAATTGCTAAACAACTTGTTGAACAATAGTTTGACGTTAAAATAATTCAAACACATGTTTGAATGGTGGGCGCGCGCCATTCCAACAACCACCAATGCAAACTACTGTAAACTAAGACATCAAACTGAATCCAACGGTGAAATTTTCATGCAAATCCGTCAATTATAGCGCAAGTTATCCCACTTTTTCACTTTTTACAAAATTGAAAATGGTGGCAAATATGCACACAGCCAGCTGCGCAAATAGCCTATAACCACTCAATGTTAAAACTAGATATAAAACTGAATTAAACAGTGAAAGTTTCATGCAAATCCGTCAATCATAACGAAAGTTATCCCACTTTTTACAAAATTAAAATGGCGGTAAATATGCACACAGCTAGCTGCGCAAATAGCCTATAACCACTTAATGTTAAAACTAGATATAAAACTGAATTAAACAGTGAAAGTTTCATGCAAATCCGTCAATCATAACAAAAATTATTCCACTTTTAACTTACCATTTTAAGGTGAATTCATGATACATACAGCCAGCTGCGCAACCAGTCCATGACTATGTAAAAACTAGATATTGACCTGAATCAAACAGTGAAATTTTCTGACAAATCGGTCAAGTATAACACTTTTTACTAAAGGGTCACACTGCAACTCCAAGCAGCTAGACACTGCTGCCTCAGAAAAAAAAGCCAGACACCGTTGTCTACGTTGTTGATGACGAAGTCTGATTACGCAGTCTGATTACACTGATGACGAAATGCTGCTGATGATGATTGCAGGTTGTAACACGCCATTTTTTCTAAGTTAACACTGCATTTCAAACACAAAGAAACAAAAAAAAACAAAAAACGAATAATGGAGTACAAAGAGCAACATAAGTAAACATTATATCATGGTGTTGGTATGTATGCATGAGAGTGTGGGGAAAAAAGCTGCCATCAGAAGGTTGAAATACCTATGCGGCTTATGAAATGCTCAGTCGTGGTGTGTGTGTGTGTGGAGAGAAAGTGTGAGGGGAAAAAAAAGTTGCCAACAGAAGGTTGAAATACCTATGCGACTTACGAAATGAAACGCTCAGTCGTGGTGTGTGGAGAGAGAGTGTGGGGGGGGGGGGGGAAGTTACCATCAGAAGGTTGAAATACCTATGTGGCTTATGAAATGCTCAGTCGTGGTGTGTGGAGAGAGAGTGTGGGGGAAAAAGTTGTCATCAGAAGGTTGAAATACCTATGTGGCTTGTGAAATGCTCAGTCGTGCTGTTGGTGTGTGTGGAGAGAGTGGGAAAAAAATCATCACAACACGCGCGCTCTATGACGTCACTTCCAGTCCAGACCTCACTTCCGGTCCAGATGTCACTTCCGGTCCAGACGTCACTTCCGGTCCAGACGTCACTTCCTGGCGTAGAACTGTTGTTTACTACTGTTAACTTCGTTGCCATCACAACACTTCGTTGCCATGACAACGCCTATGTCGTCACTTCCAGTCCACACAGTATGACGTCACTTCCTGGCGTGAAACCCTTATTTTCTATCTACTCCTGTTACTCGGATCGCGATATGTTGGGAATGGTTCGATTGCGTGACAGGAACTGCAACGACACTGATTGGTCGGATGGTTGACAAGCATTGTAAACAGGGGCAACTGTTACGTGTACGCATGCCTACCGGTTTATCCCTCAAATTCTTTTTCAAGGGTCGCGATATCCAATGTTGACACATTAGAAAACCCATGGTGATGGCTTCGTAGTCTATAAGCCAATATTTTTGAAATTCAAAAATACCTCTGACTCACGTCCTTCCTAACCTGCACCTCCATAACCTGCAGCTCCCTAACCTGCAGCTACCTGCAGACAGACAGTGTCAGCAAGTTGTCTGCAAGTATCTATCTAGAAACCTTTCCTTCTTAGGGAACGAAATTACCCGACCAGACATGGACGATTGAACAGGTGGGGATGTAGGCGTGACCAGTGATGGTGGTTTAGACTACCAGGTTTCAAGTAAATGGTTAACTCCCGAGGCTAGATGATTGCATCAATAAAAGGAACCACAGAGCTTCGATGTGCACCGAATCTGATGCCGGTGGGTGAACAGCAGTTCTTTCTTTGTTTGTTACACAGAGGTGGTGAACTTATTCTCCTTACATGAACCGACAGGACAGCACTGATTGATTGTCCATCAACAACCTCACTGTCTTTCATTGGAATGATTGCACCAGCAACTGGTACACTCCTAGCTATGCAAACATTGCCAAACACTTGCTGTGGGGTGCTCCTTCCTCTCCTATCCTTGTCCCCGTCCGGTCGGCTCGCTTAAAGATATAGAAGGATTCTTTTTGTACCTGCCCTCCAGATTCTGCAACCTGTCCACCATTCTACTACATGCAGCTCTACTGATGACCACTCTGTCAGACGTGGCCAACTCTGCCCTCGCTGTAGGAGTACCGCACCAATAGCTGCTGAAACAGTTGGATAGAAATTCTATGTTGACTTATATCCTCGTGTCCGATAACAATACTCTCAACGGTTCCAGCAGAAAGATGGCAATGCATCCTACTTTAAGGAATAAACTACCCCGTTAGACCAGCTGCAGGGCATACATTATTCCGACAGATATTGATATAAAGGGCTATTTTGTAAAATGTACTATGGAAATGTACTATGAAAACTCTGTTAAACCGGTGGGTGTACTGTGTACAAAGAATCAAGCATAGTCTGTTAATTAGTAACGATAACTGTTGGCCGTGCCTAGTGTATGTCACGCATGACAGGTACCCCTTGTTAGAAGCCTCGGTACATAGAGCACTAAGATGAACTAAGCTAGTAAGAACCCGAGGTATTGGAGTCTTTATATTGCGCGAACGCTGATTGGTCGATTTCATATATTAGCAGACAACTTGTCCCTGACGACGCTTGTCATTGACCTTTTGTTTCCTTGGCTGTTCAATTCACTAGGTACCTTAAATTGGTACCCACATCCACTCCAGAGTTTATTAATGACGCTTGCGAGATTATAGAAACCTGTAGTGGTGACTGAGTTCACTAGTTCATATTGTTGAAATAATTATTTAATTTAGATACTGTATTGAAACTGAATAGTAAAAATTACTTCATGAAGCTTACTTATACGGCTGGGTAAGAAAACAAACAGATGTATTTAGAACAGATGAATTAAAATCTGCGCTAGCTAGCACAAAAACCATGTGCCCTTGAAAGGGAAATCTACATCTTGTGTATATTTTTGTATTTCAGATAAATGAGGCAACGTTACACATCCTGTGTTTATGTATTCACTTTTGGTACAGCGAGAGAGCAATGAGATGCGTATTTCGTAATATGCAACTCTCTTTCGCAATACATTTCAAAATGACTGGCTCATATATTTTTCGTGCAGATAGTCTTAATATAACCCTTATCTAATGTATTCCCTCTTAATAATTCCTAAGGAGAGCAAAAGTGAAAAAAAAGATCGCAGTGGCTGTGGACACGGGACTATCCCAAAGCCGGGGAAAATATGAAGGGCTGCAGATAAGAATGCACCACCGACATTTTTGTAAATTTTGAGCTGAATCCAACAATGAATCGATGAGGTTCTCTTCTGACATTTCCAATTCAAAGTTTTCTCGTTGAACGAATGACGTCTATTGTAACACCACAGAAGACCTGTGTTATTCTGTTTTTTTTCCTTTTCTTTTTAAGACTTTTCAACTGTACTATCTCAAAATCAATGAAATGTCGCTTGTGCACTTCTTTTCGACGACCCTTCATATATGGGTTAGATTTTGGAGATGTATGAAGGCGTGTGTTGTTGACATCTCTTTTCATTCTCCGGTCTGGACTGAACATTAATTGTTCTCAAGAATAAATTTGCTGTGATTCGTTTCTCTAATAGTCACACACGAAATATGTTGTACTAAAAATTATCCCGAAGAAAACGTTTGATTATATAAAGATTAAACTTTAGAAATAGAATGGAAGTCGTGCATGAATTCAAACTGATCATAAATGATTTCATTATTGATAGTAAGGCAATTGGTTAGAACAACGCCAACGACTAATTGCAAGTGGCTGAAAATCGTGTATGTTTCCTTTTAGTCTTTCAGTGTATTTCTTCGCTTATCACTAGTAACATCGTCTTATTCAGCTGAACTTTGATCCACCGCTATATATATTTCGAGCTTTTGAGATTCATGTTTCCTGTCTCATGAATTTGATTGCTCCAGAAAAGATATCCATGCGAAATTAGACTGTTCTACAAAATACGGAAGTGTCATTTTTTTATATTTACCTTTAAAAATTAACTTGATTTTAACGGAAAAATTTCACTGTCTGCAAAAAAGTAGGTATGCCTTACATGGAATGTGGACTTCGCTAATGAAAGCATTCTTGGAAATATGAAATGAATAACGAAGTTTTGTGTAAACTTAACTCCAAGTCAGCTCCTCTTTACTCCTTGGGGCCGTCCGCCAGTTTAAATTTTTTTACCAGTTTTATTTTTTTTTTATTTTATCATAATTTGTACATAGCATTTTGAATAGCATACTATTGTATAGATCGAGAATTCGAACATTTTGGTTCAAATGTCTGTATATTAATGTAAGCCTGTAGATTCTATTGATATTCATGTATCATTGATTCTGTAGAGAAGTCTTGCTTAGTCTTTTCTTCTCTATGGAACTCAATATTTGTTTTTGAGAGTCCGCAAATAAAGTTATTCAATTCAACACTCGTACCTTTAGATCTGCGAATTGAGATAGAGAGAGAGAATTGGTTCGAGTAGTTTGAAATTGATGATAACAAAATGCTCAATTCTGGCGTAGTGAGTTAGGTACAAGTTTGTGAGCCCTTCTACTCTAATATTACTTCTTTTACGATACTTGCCAAATAAAATTGTTTTCACCCACGGAAGTAGCTCCGAGTCAGCTCTCACTAAAAAAAACATCGTATATATCTCTATCAGAGCTTCAGTAGCGGACCGCTTCGTGGAGATACGACGGAAGTAGCTTAAGTAGGCTGTTCTTAACTCGTACCCAATATATCTCTCTGTCAGAGGTACGCCGCCTTCCAGTCTTCCGGTAACAGGGGTCAACTTCATATGTTCTGAGGCACGAATTATTATAATTCAATAACTGTTATTCAAACATTTGATGGAACTTCATGCCCAATGTACGAAATAAGGAATATTTGAGCAACTTTACATCTGGCTCAGACTGAAACCATGTCAGCTCTTTTTAGGAAAGTAAACATTAACAGTAGAAGCAAATAATAATAATAATAATAATTATAATAATAATAATAATAACAACAACAATAAAACTACAAGGGTTGGTTTTTTTTCAAAACGTTTGATTTTGAGTTATTTAACATTTCATATGGTGTGACCAGGAGCCGTCCGCCAGTTTTAATTTTTTTTTATTTTATCATAACTTTAAACTTTTAATTGCGAATGTGTTAGAGCATTGCATATTGAAATTAGACTAGAACCGCTTAAATAGGCACGCCGTTGTGGCTGAACGAAAGGGTCGGATTTCCGGTATGGTCCGATTTCCGGTATGGTCCGATTTCCGGTGTCCGAGCATAAACGAGAGGAGAATAACCTACAATAATGTACTGGTATAAAGAAGACACATTTTTAATCTTTTTCTCCTTTTCAACCAGTTTAATTACAAGTAGAAAAACGAATATGTATACGAGTACTGTTTTATCAAAATCCGGCTAAAAACCTCTTAAGTATAAAGTTTAACTCACACATTTTTTCCCTTATCGTCTCTGATTTACTTCCCGACTTTTTTAAATTATTTTTAATTTTTCCCAAAGTGATAGGGTTTTTTTTGTTTTTGTTTTGTAAAGGGGAAAAATGAGTATTTGTGATTATATCGAGTAAATTAAATACAGGTAAAATATCTAGTTGATATCAAATGCTCAAAGGACAATTGAGGTGCCGTTTTAAACTGGAGGTACTCTTCTTATGCAATAAAACTCCACATGGCAATTCAGTTTCCTGTTATCTTTCTGTTCAATAGGTCATTTCGATACAGAACTGTTCTGTCAGAACATGCTCTAATCCTTACCTCAGTTACAAGCATCGAGCCGTGATAAAAGCAAAATTATAGTCCCTTTATTTGGGAATCACCGACTGTTGTTTCTTCAGCACAGGCGTGCAATGTTTGTTCTGTGGTCGGTCCAATTTGCGAGGTTCAAAATTACATTTGGGACAGGTAAAAATGGTTCTTTAGTTCGATTTCCGGGATGGTCCAATCTGTTGGGTTCCTTAAAAATAGGAATGATTGGAAGAATTTCGGTTTTGGTAAAATCCCCTACTTGCGGGGTGGTCCGATCCCTTGGTTCTGAATAGAACTTTTAGACTGTATAATGCGTAGAATTTAGAGCATATTTCGTTGGTTTGCAATACGCCCTATCTCAGGTACAGAACAACTTCTAGGCCATTGTATTTTTCGGGTGATATTCCTTACCGTATCTTTTAAATTGAAAAAAAAAACGATTTTTTTAGATCTGAATTTTACACACACGATAGCGTGTATGGTAGTTCCCAAGATTATTTCAGTGAGCTGGCTACCTGGTACACACCTCAACGCTCATTACGGCCCGCTGACTAACGTCATTTAGATGGGTATAAAACACGTAACGTTTCGGTGATGGAACTTTCGTCGAATTCAATCAAAGTTCAATCAAGTTCAATCAAAAAATGGTGTGTAACTCGTCAAAAATGCCAAACTTGTTAAAATTGCTGAGTCAGCAATTTTAGCAATTTTAACAAGTTTGGCATTTTTGACGAGTTACACACCATTTTTTCATTACATCTAAGTAGTATAAAAGGAAGAGTGAGACATGCATTTAATCCATATCAAACAGCAATAAATTCTGCTGAGTCAGTCTTTTTTTGGATAAAGCGCGCGCCTGTTCGAATGACGTTAGTATGACGTCATAATGATGACGTGATGACGTCATAACGACGTCATGATGACGTCATAAAGACGTCATGAACGTTAGACTCCCCTAAGCAGCATAACCCTAACCCTAGGCGTAGGCAGCATGTTCAAAAACATGTTCAATAACATGTTGAACTTGTTGAACATGTTGTTCAACATGTTCTTCAACATGTTGTTCAACAATTTGAACATGTTCAACATGTTGTTCAACAAGTTGTATAGAAGGCTATATTTAAAGGCTTTTTCATCATTTGAAAAGTGTATGTTGAACCGAAAGGACGTAAAAATGCAACATTTGTTTGAAATCTTACAATTGGCCACAAAGTCTTAAAAGACACTTGAAGAATGCTCACACTTCAGAAGAAGAAGAATTGGAGATAAATATGGAAAACCCTGTAAAACCACCTATCACTGAAACTTTAGATGAGTCTTCTATGGAAAGTCAAAGCGTCAACATGACTGAAAAGAATGCACATGCTTGTACAGGATGTGGTGCGTTATACAACAGTCAAGAAGCTTTGTTCAAACATATGAAACATTGTTTTGAAGATGATGATGACAGCAGCTCTGAAAGTGAGTCAGAAACAGACTCTGTTTGGTATGATATGATTCAAGAAGTCTACGATGAATATGATACCAAATTTCAAGAAAAGGTTTCAGAATATGAAGAACAAGGGCTTGAAGATGCGTGTGACATAGCAAGTGATGACTTTCGACCCATTTATAAGCGTCGACTTAAACAACTGTTTATGAGACTGTTCAAATATGCCCAACGTCTAGAACAAAACGAACATTATCAAACCATTTTAGAAGACTTTAATTACTTTGTTGATGAAAAACATTACGAGTATTCAAAGGCACTAAAGGCGGCTATAAGAAGAAACGACGCATTCTATGAAGAGCTTCTAAATGAGGAGGAAGATGAAAGCAGCGACAAAGAAAGTGATATGGATGACAGTGAAGCAGATGAAGAAAAATAAACTTATTTGACTAAACTTTATAATAAAAACTTTGTAAATCAACAAATATTGTAATATTGTTAACACTTGACAAGCCTTTGGCTTGCAAGAGTTATATGAATTTGTGCGAGCAAAATTCGTCCTTTTTTTTCTTCTTGACACTTTTTCCGACTTTTTGTGTCTTCTTCTTCTCTGACACTATGGGCCCTACGACCATGAAACTTGGGACTTAAGAAGAGCTTGATCTGAACATGTGCATGTCACTTTTTTTCGTCTTTGATTTCGTTTTCTTTGTTAAAACGCCATGTGAAAAGAGTGTATTTTTGCAAGTAAATGCGTAGCATTTAACGACAGCACAGAATACACATTTGCTTAGTGAGCTTTGTGCGAGCTCTCACTGTGTAAATAGATAACAAGGCGTATGCCTGATCAGTCAATAAAACTTTAAGTCAACAACCGAACACTACTCGGCTTATAAGACGTATTCAAGCTATGTTGTTTGCAATATATTATTCAAGAAATAACCCATTGAAGTAAGTTTTTTTGCGTTTTAATTTTTGTCAAGTGTTTAACATTTCGCTAGCGGAATGAGCTTCTAGTTATAGATTTAAGCTGTATGTATTTAAGTGTATTTAAATGTATTTAAGTGTATTTAAGTGTATTTAAGTGTATTAATAAACCTATTCAACATATGTCTTGTTTTTTTCTTTGTTTGAACTACAACTTGTTGAACAACAACTTGCTAAACAGCGTGTTGTTGAACAAGTTGAACATGTTCAACATGTTCAACATGTTGAACATGTTCAACTTGTGCAACAACATGTTGAACATGTTCAACTTGTTGAACATGTTGTTGAACATGTTGCACATGTTTAACTTGTTGAACATGTTGTTGAACATGTTGAACATGTTCAACAACATGTTGAACATGTTGAACAACAGCTTGTTGAACAATTGTTGTACAATTGCTAAACAACTTGTTGAACAATAGTTTGACGTAAAAATAATTCAAACACATGTTTGAATGGTGTGCGCGCGCCATTCCAACAACCACCTTTGCAAACTACTGTAAACTAAGACATCAAACTGAATCCAACGGTGAAATTTTCATGCAAATCCGTCAATTATAGCGCAAGTTATCCCACTTTTTCACTTTTTACAAAATTAAAAATGGTGGCAAATATGCACACAGCCAGCTGCGCAAATAGCCTATAACCACTTAATGTTAAAACTAGATATAAAACTGAATTAAACAGTGAAAGTTTCATGCAAATCCGTCAATCATAACAAAAGTTATTCCACTTTTAACTTACCATTTTAAGGTGAATTCATGATATATACAGCCAGCTGCGCAACCAGTCCATGACTATGTGAAAACTAGATATAAAACTGAATCAAACAGTGAAATTTTCAGACAAATCGGTCAAGTATAACACTTTTTACTATAGGGTCACACTGCAACTCCAAGCAGCTAGACACTGCTGCCTCAGAAAAACAAAAAAAAAACAAAAACAAAAAAAAATCCAGACACCGCTGTCTACGTTGTTGATTACGAAGTCTGATTACGCAGTCTGATTACACTGATGACGAAATGCTGCTGATGATGATTGCAGGTTGTAGGACGCCATTTTTTTTCTAAGTAAACACTGCATTTCAAACAAAAACAAAAAAAAACAAAAGAGCAACATAAGTAAAACATTTTATTATGTTGTTGGTATGTATGCATGAGAGTGTGGGGAAAAAAGCTGCCATCAGAAGGTTGAAATACCTATGCGGCTTATGAAATGCTCAGTCGTGGTGTGTGAGTGTGGAGAGAGAGAGTGTGAGGGGAAAAAAAAGTTGCCATCAGAAGGTTGAAATACCTATGCGACTTACGAAATGAAACGCTCAGTCGTGGTGTGTGGAGAGAGAGTGTGGGGGAAAAAGTTGTCATCAGAAGGTTGAAATACCTATGTGGCTTATGAAATGCTCAGTCGTGCTGTTAGTGTGTGTGGAGAGAGTGGGAAAAAAATCATCACAACACGCGCGCTCTATGACGTCACTTCCAGTCCAGACCTCACTTCCGGTCCAGATGTCACTTCCGGTCCAGACGTCACTTCCGGTCCAGACGTCACTTCCTGGCGTAGAACTGTTGTTTACTACTGTTAACTTCGTTGCCATCACAACACTTCGTTGCCATGACAACGCCTATGTCGTCACTTCCGGTCCAGACAGTATGACGTCACTTCCTGGCGTGAAACCCTTATTTTCTATCTACTCCTGTTACTCGGATCGCGATAAGTTGGGAATGGTTCGATTGCGTGACAGGAACTGCAACGACACTGATTGGTCGGATGGTGGACAAGCATTGTAAACAGGGGCAACTGTTAGATGTACGCATGCCTACCGGTTTATCCCTCAAATTCTTTTTCAAGGGTCGCGATATCCAATGTTGACACATTAGAAAACCCATGGTGATGGCTTCGTAGTCTATAAGCCAATATTTTTGAAATTCAAAAATACCTCTGACTCACGTCCTTCCTAACCTGCACCTCCATAACCTGCAGCTCCCTAACCTGCAGCTATCTGCAGACAGACAGTGTCAGCAAGTTGTCTGCAAGTATCTATCTAGAAACCTTTCCTTCTTAGGGAACGAAATTACCCGACCAGACATGGACGATTGAACAGGTGGGGATGTAGGCGTGACCAGTGATGGTGGTTTAGACTACCAGGTTTCAAGTAAATGGTTAACTCCCGAGGCTAGATGATTGCATCAATAAAAGGAACCACAGAGCTTCGATGTGCACCGAATCTGATGCCGGTGGGTGAACAGCAGTTCTTTCTTTGTTTGTTACACAGAGGTGGTGAACTTATTCTCCTTACATGAACCGACAGGACAGCACTGATTGATTGTCCATCAACAACCTCACTGTCTTTCATTGGAATGATTGCACCAGCAACTGGTACACTCCTAGCTATGCAAACATTGCCAAACACTTGCTGTGGGGTGCTCCTTCCTCTTCTATCCTTGTCCCCGTCCGGTCGGCTCGCTTAAAGATATAGAAGGATTCTTTTTGTACCTGCCCTCCAGATTCTGCAACCTGTCCACCATTCTACTACATGCAGCTCTACTGATGACCACTCTGTCAGACGTGGCCAACTCTGCCCTCGCTGCAGGAGTACCGCACCAATAGCTGCTGAAACAGTTGGATAGAAATTCTATGTTGACTTATATCCTCGTGTCCGATAACAATACTCTCAACGGTTCCAGCAGAAAGATGGCAATGCATCCTACTTTAAGGAATAAACTACCCCGTTAGACCAGCTGCAGGGCATACATTATTCCGACAGATATTGATATAAAGGGCTATTTTGTAAAATGTACTATGGAAATGTACTATGAAAACTCTGTTAAACCGGTGGGTGTACTGTGTACAAAGAATCAAGCATAGTCTGTTAATTAGTAACGATAACTGTTGGCCGTGCCTAGTGTATGTTACGCACGACAGGTACCCCTTGTTAGAAGCCTCGGTACATAGAGCACTAAGATGAACTAAGCTAGTAAGAACCCGAGGTATTGGAGTCTTTATATTGCGCGAACGCTGATTGGTCGATTTCATATATTAGCAGACAACTTGTCCCTGACGACGCTTGTCATTGACCTTTTGTTTCCTTGGCTGTTCAATTCACTAGGTACCTTAAATTGGTACCCACATCCACTCCAGAGTTTATTAATGACGCTTGCGAGATTATAGATACCTGTAGTGGTGACTGAGTTCACTAGTTCATATTGTTGAAATAATTATTTAATTTAGATACTGTATTGAAACTGAATAGTAAAAATTACTTCATGAAGCTTACTTATACGGCTGGGTAAGAAAACAAACAGATGTATTTAGAACAGATGAATTAAAATCTGCGCTAGCTAGCACAAAAACCATGTGCCCTTGAAAGGGAAATCTATATCTTGTGTATATTTTTGTATTTCAGATAAATGAGGCAACGTTACACATCCTGTGTTTACGTATTCACTTTTGGTACAGCGAGAGAGCAATGAGATGCGTATTTCGTAATATGCAACTCTCTTTCGCAATACATTTCAAAATGACTGGCTCATATATTTTTCGTGCAGATAGTCTTAATATAACCCTTATCTAATGTATTCCCTCTTAATAATTCCTAAGGAGAGCAAAAGTGAAAAAAAAGATCGCAGTGGCTGTGGACACGGGACTATCCCAAAGCCGGGGAAAATATGAAGGGCTGCAGATAAGAATGCACCACCGACATTTTTGTAAATTTTGAGCTGAATCCAACAATGAATCGATGAGGTTCTCTTCTGACATTTCCAATTCAAAGTTTTCTCGTTGAACGAATGACGTCTATTGTAACACCGCAGAAGACCTGTGTTATTCTGTTTTTTTTTTTCCTTTTCTTTTTAAGACTTTTCAACTGTACTATCTCAAAATCAATGAAATGTCGCTTGTGCACTTCTTTTCGACGACCCTTCATATATGGGTTAGATTTTGGAGATGTATGAAGGCGTGTGTTGTGGACATCTCTTTTCATTCTCCGGTCTGGACTGAACATTAATTGTTCTCAAGAATAAATTTGCTGTGATTCGTTTCTCTAATAGTCACACACGGAATATGTTGTACTAAAAATTATCCCGAAGAAAACGTTTGATTATATAAAGATTAAACTTTAGAAATAGAATGGAAGTCGTGCATGAATTCAAACTGATCATAAATGATTTCATTATTGATAGTAAGGCAATTGGTTAGAACAACGCCAACGACTAATTGCAAGTGGCTGAAAATCGTGTATGTTTCCTTTTAGTCTTTCAGTGTATTTCTTCGCTTATCACTAGTAACATCGTCTTATTCAGCTGAACTTTGATCCACCGCTATATATATTTCGAGCTTTTGAGATTCATGTTTCCTGTCTCATGAATTTGATTGCTCCAGAAAAGATATCCATGCGAAATTAGACTGTTCTACAAAATACGGAAGTGTCATTTTTTTATATTTACCTTTAAAAATTAACTTGATTTTAACGGAAAAATTTCACTGTCTGCAAAAAAGTAGGTATGCCTTACATGGAATGTGGACTTCGCTAATGAAAGCATTCTTGGAAATATGAAATGAATAACGAAGTTTTGTGTAAACTTAACTCCAAGTCAGCTCCTCTTTACTCCTTGGGGCCGTCCGCCAGTTTAAATTTTTTTACCAGTTTTAATTTTTTTTTATTTTATCATAATTTGTACATAGCATTTTGAATAGCATACTATTGTATAGATCGAGAATTCGAACATTTTGGTTCAAATGTCTGTATATTAATGTAAGCCTGTAGATTCTATTGATATTCATGTATCATTGATTCTGTAGAGAAGTCTTGCTTAGTCTTTTCTTCTCTATGGAACTCAATATTTGTTTTTGAGAGTCCGCAAATAAAGTTATTCAATTCAACACTCGTACCTTTAGATCTGCGAATTGAGATAGAGAGAGAGAATTGGTTCGAGTAGTTTGAAATTGATGATAACAAAATGCTCAATTCTGGCGTAGTGAGTTAGGTACAAGTTTGTGAGCCCTTCTACTCTAATATTACTTCTTTTACGATACTTGCCAAATAAAATTGTTTTCACCCACGGAAGTAGCTCCGAGTCAGCTCTCACTAAAAAAAACATCGTATATATCTCTATCAGAGCTTCAGTAGCGGACCGCTTCGTGGAGATACGACGGAAGTAGCTTAAGTAGGCTGTTCTTAACTCGTACCCAATATATCTCTCTGTCAGAGGTACGCCGCCTTCCAGTCTTCCGGTAACAGGGGTCAACTTCATATGTTCTGAGGCACGAATTATTATAATTCAATAACTGTTATTCAAACATTTGATGGAACTTCATGCCCAATGTACGAAATAAGGAATATTTGAGCAACTTTACATCTGGCTCAGACTGAAACCATGTCAGCTCTTTTTAGGAAAGTAAACATTAACAGTAGAAGCAAATAATAATTATAATAATAATAATAACAACAACAACAATAAAACTACAAGGGTTGGTTTTTTTTTCAAAACGTTTGATTTTGAGTTATTTAACATTTCATATGGTGTGACCTGGAGCCGTCCGCCAGTTTTAATTTTTTTTCTCCTTTTCAACCAGTTTAATTACAAGTAGAAAACGAATATGAATACGAGTACTGTTTTATCAAAATCCGGCTAAAAACCTCGTAAGTGTAAAGTTTAACTCACACATTTTTTCCTTATCGTCTCTGATTTACTTCCCGACTTTTTTTAATTATTTTTAATTTTTCCCAAAGTGATAGGATTTTTTGTTTGTTTTTGTTTTGTAAAGGGGAAAAATGAGTATTTGTGATTATATCGAGTAAATGAAATATAGGTAAAATATCTAGTTGATATCAAATGCTCAAAGGACAATTGAGGTGCCGTTTTAAACTGGAGGTACTCTTCTTATGTAATAAAACTCCACATGGCAATTCAGTTTCCTGTTATCTTTCTATTCAATAGGTCATTTCGATACAGAACTGTTCTGTCAGAACATGCTCTAATCCTTACCTCAGTTACAAGCATCGAGCAGTGATAAAAGCAAAATTATAGTCCCTTTATTTGGGAATCACCGACTGTTGTTTCTTCAGCACAGGCGTGCAATGTTTGTTCTGTGGTCGGTCCAATTAGCGAGGTTCAAAATTACATTTGGGACAGTTAAAAGTGGTTCTTTAGTTCTATTTCCGGGTAGGTCCAATCTGTTGGGTTCCTTAACAATAGGAATGATTGAAAGAATTTCAGTTTTGGTAAAATCCCCTACTTGCGGGGTGGTCCGATCCCGGGGTTCTGAATAGAGCTTTAGATTGTATAATGTGTAGAATTTAGGGCATATTTCGTTGGTTTGCAATACGCGCTATCTCAAGTACAGAGGAACTTCTAGGCCATTGTATTTTTCGGGTGATATTCCTTACTGGATCTTTTAAATTGAAAAAAAAAGATTTTTTTTTAGATCGTAATTTTACACACACGATAGCTTGTATGGTAGTTCCCTAGATTATTTCAGTGAGCTGGCTACCTGGTACACACCTCAACGCTCATTACGGCCCGCTGACCAACGTAATTTAGATGAGTATAAAACAAGTAACAGTTTCGGTGATGGAACTTTCGTCGAGTCTGCAACTCGCCCCTGGAACAATTTACCGCTCAGTATTCGCTGTCTTGTCTCAGTTGTTCATTTTTTTAAAAAAGCACTTAAAACTCTTCATTTTAAGACTGCGTATTTTAAAAGTATTGTATTAGCCCAATTTACTGTTATGTTTTGTATGTTTTAATGATAGCACATTTCTGTATTTATATCTTATGTTAGTATTTTGTAAAACGATTAGAGCTGTTTTAAGATAAAGCGCTATGTAAACTGTTTGTATAATAATAATAATAATAACAACAACAACAACATTTTGTGTTTGGTTTTTCAAAGGTATCGAGGGAATGCTTGATAAATGTCAACCGAGGCTTATTTTTTTATCCTTTTATGAAACTTCCACGAGTCATGATCTGCTCAAGTGATTACAGGTTATCTGCCATGCGCTAGGAAAATAGTGGAAAGTGCCATTTTCCGGGTCAGTGTTTTCGGGATGTGGGGAAGATAGCGGTGTGGGCGCTGAAGAGAGCGGTGTGGGTTTATCAACCAGCATAATGAGCAATGGGTTATTTGACGTAAAACAAAGTTGTAACTGTTGCGACGTTCTGTTTCATTGAAAGGCTTTTATCGCGACCACAGCCGGGCTCAGTGTCCCTGGACGTTCTTGTTAACCCAGGCAATCATCGTGGCTGGGCTATACTCATCACTTGTGGGGTATCCGTCGTTCATTATATGTGCGTGTGTAGGGGGCGGGGTGTGTGTAAACAATTTTTCATAATGCTACTCTTCCTACCTTTGCGGTCTGATTGTTTTGAAAAGTGGCAGGAATGTTTCCTGGGTAATCCTCCACACAGCAATGTTCCCTGGGTAATCCTCCACACAGTTGTATTTTTTGGTGATTTGGTCTAAATGAGCCTAATTTAAGACAACAGATATAATTTTATTCTACCTCCAAAGCCGACCCGATTGCATTGAAATCTGACAGGAATGTTGCCGACAGGCCCCTGCATCAGGCTTATATTTTATTCGGCGATTTGACCAAAATTGGCCAAAGTATTGACCAAAAAAAAAATGATCAAATTGCAGACAGGCACAACGCACAACTACTTGTGGTTTCCTCACCAGTCTAAAGGGTTTGGAAGACAAGTCAGGCGTTGTGAACACCGCGTGGGCTTCGTTACCAGCGCTATGAAAATGAGGCGGCCGTGAGTTCGAATCCCCGCTCTGGATACTTTTTCATTTTTTCCTTTCAATGGTTTTGTAAGCCGTATTTAGGTCTGCCTCTCACAGAAGCGTTATGGCTTGAGATCATAGTCATTCCTCTGCTCTACATGTTCTATACAGCAAACCAGCGTTGTAATCCAGCTTGAACAAAATTATACGAGAATTTCAGTATATAAAACTTTTTTTCTGTTCTTTTGCTCCCTCTATTTCTCTATCCCATGTAGATCAACGGGCGGAGTAATAGTGTTTTTGCAAATAAACAGACTTTAAGAGAAACACAAATAGTGCTGTTTTTCCCGATTAGTCTGATTACTGTTGATAGCAATGTTGGCCATGATGCATTCTACTAAATCTAAATTTTGTCAAGACTGATCGGTTTCTCCTGTCACTTTTGTAGTGTCTTCGCTTTAACGGCTGGGCACAATGTTCACGGACATTGTTGGTGCAGATTACAAAGCGACCAGTTTCAAACGTTATATTGCAAGAACTTAAGTTTCAGGTCATGTGAGGGCAAATATTTATCTGTTGTTCAGAAGTTATGCTCGGCAGATACAAGTCTGTAGTTTTTGCACAAGATAAGAGCACAAAACCCGTGTGCGATAAAGTAGTCACTGCACCAGTGTTCTGTTACAGTTATGGCTTCCTGAGGAACTAAGTTATGCTTTCCACTTGAGCGGTAACAGGCAGACGTTTTGTGCAGTTACGATACAACAAGAGGATGGGAGACAGGATTTATGGCCTTCGAGATATACCGGTATGTCGTTTAGTTCAGTGATGAATGTGTTTCATTCCCACAGCCCTTTGAATATTAAGTCGAGAAACACTGACGAATACGAGGTTTAGTGAACAAAGAAGAAAAATCAACGCGTGTATTGTCGTTCTGCCGACTGATAAAAAGCAAAATAGTTAAAAAGTACAGTTAATGCCATAGTTTTGAATGCTGGTGCATGTAGTAATGTTTTGACAATATGCCAGTTTCTATTAATGATACCAGCATATTTCACGCCTGGCTGGCGTCGGAAGCGCCCATCGTCCGAACGTACATGTATAAACGGCCCATCGCCCGAACGTACATGTATAAACGGCCCATCGTCCGAACGTGCATCATACCGGGTATATAAGCGGCCCATCGTCCGAACGTACATACCGGGTATATAAGCGGCCCATCGCCCGAACGTACATGTATAAACGGCCCATCGTCCGAACGTGCATACCGGGTATATAAGCGGCCCATCGTCCGAACGTACATGTATAAACGGCCCATCGTCCGAACGTGCATCATACCGGGTATATAAGCGGCCCATCGTCCGAACGTACATACCGGGTATATAAGCGGCCCATCGCCACGACGTACATGTATAAACGGCCCATCGTCCGAACGTGCATACCGGGTATATAAGCGGCCCATCGCCCGAACGTACATGTATAAACGGCCCGTCGTCCGAATGTACATATACAAACGTTTTGTTCCATATAGCCTACAGTTTGATGGGACTGCGTTCAAATTTTGAGTGTTCCGGTGGTCCGCTCATTTTGTGGAGCCATTTTCGTTCTGCCCTCCCCCCCCCCCCTCCCACCACCCCACCCCCTCCCGTAGATCGGACACATTTTGTTTTTGTGTATTCCATGTGTGTAGTGTCTGGTGTAGACACCTGATTTTCTTAACACGATAACTCTCAAACGAAACATTTGATCAGCTTCAAACTTATTAGGATTATGCCTTGGGTTCGTCCTCCGGGTGGGATTGTATTTGACGTAAATTGGACAACGGGTAGCGTCATAAGGACCCTGAAACGTGACAACTGTGCGATTGCTGTAACTGCGGAATGAAACGTCAGATTAGCTCCCTACTTGGTAGAATAATGCCTTGGCTGGGTCCGGAAGTTCATAATGTGTTTGGTCTGTATAGCACCGTATGACGTCATATGTCGTCATCACGTGTTTTGGGTTCTAGAATTTGTTAACAGGATAATTGTGGAACAAGTCGGATCAGCGTCAGACTTGGTGGGATTATGCATTTGGCGGGTCCGCCGGTTGATGTTTTATTTGGACCATTTTAGACAACGCGTGACGTCATAGGATGCGAAAACTTGAAAAATGCGTCTTCACTGTAACTTAAGAACGAAACGTCAGATCATCATCCAGCTTGGTAGGGTAATGCATTAGGTAGGTCCGACCGTTCGTATTGTAATTGGCCTATATAGCGCGACCGATGACGTCATCATATGACGCGCCATATGACATGGAGAAGTGATTGCAAACTCGCGCCTCCCACGTTTCTGATTAGATTTTTGGGGGAAGGGGGGCTTCGAAAGCACTCGGACTGATGAGTGACGGGATAACCAATGAAGAGCCGTTACTAGGTAAGCGGATGGGGTTTGGGGTTTGATGAGGGAAGGGGGTGTAGGTAGCACCTTTCTTAACCAGTGTTATTGCTGCTGGCTGGATACAGCATTTTCTATGTGCTTTGTTGTTGTTACCTTGAGTTATAGATCCGCTTCCAGAGAGATGCGTGTTAAGTAACTAGGACATTACTACTGCCCATCCCATCCCCCCCCCCCCCCCCCCTCCCCCAGCAATGTTGTGTTGACTCGGCTGTTAAGCTGTTCCATACATGGAAGCAGTGATGTAACATTATGGAGCATCGTTTGTTACACCTGAAGGTGCTTTTTTTCACTTGTGGGTCGTCTGCGACTGGCCATTTTTGCACAAAAATATTCTTCCCAACCCCCTCCCCTCCTCTACACCGAGATGAGTCATTTGTTGTGCACTTTATGAAGCTGCCTCTTTTTTTTTTTTTTTTTTGCTGGGGAGAATGCACGAAGAGAAGGTTTATATCATGGATGTAAGTGCAGTTTGGGTACAGAGCCATGCCATGAAAGGAGTAAAGGTTACGTTCAGAACCGTAGCTACATTAGAAGACGGGGGAGAGGAGGATGGGGGGGGGGTGACGGTAGCTAAAAAAAAAAACACCAACGAGGCTTGGAACCGAAGACGTAGAATGGCCTACTGTAAAACCTGCCTGCCATTGACCTCCGCAAAGACCCGATTTAAGAAAAAAAGATACTAGAAAAAATCCCAAGTGACCACCTTCCAGACCCGGATAAAAGGGCCTACAGTAAAACCTGTTTGCGGCGACCACATTCAAGACCCACATTTTACGTGAATTATAATCACAGTTTATAATGACCGCATTCCACATTGCTACACCTGCACCTGGACGTGTGTAGAAATTGGTGATTAAGACACCCACAACTCAGGTTACGTGCCTCCCCCTTTCAGAAACAGGATAAAGGTGTTACGTAGCCCGACTTCTGGGCACATCATATATATATTCATATATATTCATGTAAGGTAAAAGTCTTGATTCCGAAACAGTACAAAATCGTCAAAATGTAGGGGCAAGTGGTGGAAAAGGAAGGGGCGGGGGCTGTCGGGGGAGACATTTGTTTTTATTCACACAAACAAAACAGCAGTGGCTGGCAAATAAGAATATTTGACATGTTGGGGTGCGCTGAGTTTGTTGTGCACCGGCCATTCTGGTTATTTATTTATGTTTCATTGGAGCCGGTTTTCAAAATACTTCTCAAAGTTTTGATTGGATGGCTAACGAATTTCGTATTAATGTTCCCTAGGTGAATCCGGTAAAAATTACGTAAATAGCGGTATTTAAAAATGGTTAGTGATCCAGTTTTTCAAAGAGGCTGTTCTCCTTCAAATTTTGTAGGAGTGGTTTAAGTTTAGACCGTCCTGATTTTTTTTTTTTTGGGGGGGGGGGGGGGATCCGCCAGGTACCAGCTTAGGTACCAGCATTTAAAACGTCATTTACTTTATCTCGGCTGGTCACAATGTCTCTGGACACTCTTGTTTAGGGAGAACCTCACGGGACGACCAAGCTGCTCAGGCTGCGGATCATATCAGGGCACAATCTCGCCAAGAAAGACATATTTGGTGCCAGGTATGATATACAGCTTTTGTGAAGGAACAACTGATCTCCCTTCCCTCCCCTCCCCATCTGCTCCATTCCCTCCCATCCACTCCCCTCCCCTCCTCATCTGCTCTACTTCCTTCCCTCCACTCCCCTCCGCCCCCCACCTCATCTGCTCCCGTCCCCTCCCTTCCCATCCCCTCTCCATTCCTCCCCTCCCCTCCGCTCCCCTTCCCATCCCTCCCCTCCCCTCGACTCTCCTTCCCTCTCCATCCCTCCCCTCCACTCCCCTCCCGTCCGCTCACTCTCCCGTCATCGGTGTAACGATTGCGAGCTAAAGAGTGCACTAGCTTCTGATGTATCTGTGCGGGAATCCCTTGTGCGACTGAAAAAAAAACACTTGTATTTAGAGACTGTTTGTAAATAATTGTATAAAAACTACCCATGAAAACGTCCTTATTGATGGTCTGAGTTATCGATTTTTGCACATGTTTGTGTTTTCAGTGACCCATATGTGAACGTTGTTCTCTTCAGAGGTGATCGCTCTTCAGGTCAAATATGTTCCTTTCACACAAGAGTGAAAAAGAAAGTAAGCCTTGTGGTCTCGAACATTGAATTTTGTTTGTTTTTTTTTTTTTTTTTGGAGCACAGCCATATACAGTAAATTAAACCATGATATAAATGAAGATGGTGCCATTGGAATACGTCCTTTGGCCGGACCCGTATCCTCATATGATTGACAGAAGGGGCGGAGGAAAGGGAGTGGTTGTGAGAGGGTTAAGTGAAATGTCGTGATGCCACATCAACTTGTGTATAAAGAAATCTGAAGCTTTCGAAGGATGCGTTGATGTTTAATTAATGGAGTGAGAAAACAAGGCCAAGCTGGAATTCTTAGACTTGATATAATTAGTATCTGTAAAACAAGATCAGTATTTCACTTATGTCACACCATTTCACAGTATTTCACTTAGTTCTGTCTACGTCTAATTTCTTTTTGCTTAGAAGTTGTTTTGGAATAAAACAAATATAAATATGTCGGGACTGCTTATGGAAATAAACGTAAATTAACGTCGATACTTTCGAATGTAGAAAAAAATTTAAAAAAAAAAAGATCCCAAGTTTTTTACGTTATTTAACTAAGAAGGCAGTATTGTTTGGGGCGCTTGGTACACGTTCGTCTTTTTATTTAAAAAAAAGTAAGTGAATTGGTTGCTGTAATATACGACAAACACTTCGTCCTTCAGATAGCTGGTTTTGAAAACATGTTGCTCGAGCTGGTTAACCCGTACACGTCAAACCAATCCCACCCTCAAAATGTGTGCATGTGTATTACTATGGTGAAATGCATACAACCACGGTGCTGTTGGCCTTAACTTACGGGCTACTGTATATTGTTTACAATAATGTTTTTTTCGTATTGGTTGCTTTGCACGAAAGCCTTATGAAGCGTATAGCTAGGATAGTACGGATCTTCTGTTTCACCTGCAAAGCTCTATGTGACGTCATTCGCAAGTTTAAGATGTGAAATTCCTGGTTTGGTTTTATTTTCTTTCAGACCTTAAATCCAAGATGGGACGAGGAGTTTGTGCTGAGGGTGAACCCTCGGGATAACAGAATCTTATTTGAAGTTTACGATGAAAACCGAGTTGTAAGTACGACTGGCCTACAAAACCCTGGTATACTCCACGCTGCAACAAAACCCCAAACACGGCCACCTGCCTGTAACAGCGATGTTTCAAACAGCCGCGTTTTTTCTCAATGTTTTAGAGCGCATATTCTCTTATTCTTATGCCCTCCTATAAGAGAGGCCTCTCTGGTCATGACCACAGACGCTTAATTTGCCCAGACAGTCCTTGATGTGTAAATAACTCTTTCATCATAGGCAGAAAAATGTGGTGTCCCAAAGCCGCCGAGTGTGTGCAGATAATAAGGCGGTATAGGGCTTGTTGCTCCGTTATACTAGTTCTAGACTGTTTGCTCGGTGCTCTTGAGTGGGTGGGGGCGGGGGAGGGTGGTACTCAAGTATGCAGACAATGGGGCTAATTGCACTCTCATTACTAATAGCGTAACCTCAATTTTTGCGGGAGGTCATCGACACACTCAAGAAATAATACTCTGTCCTGTTCATGTGTTGGTAAGACATGAGCCAAACGGATTACCAGAGAGGTAACTCTTTTTTTGGGGGGGAGGGGGTGTTTAAATCGGTAATGCATTTGGTTTGTGTGGTGTTCCGCAGACTCGCGACGACTTCCTGGGGCTGGTCGAGATCAGTCTGGACAATGTTCACGTGACCACGGAGCATGAGGGACGCACGATTGACGCCAGGGACTACATTCTCAGGCCGCGGAGGTGGGTTCAATATTAAAACCGCGGCGGCAAGGGTTAAACGGCATAAGCTGTGGCGCAGGCAGAATTAGACAACAGCTGATGAGAAGCCCCCTTGTGCACATTACAGCTAATATTTGTATGACTCCGGTGTCACACGAGTCACAAGTGTATTATAATACGTTTCTGATACTGTGTTTATGATACGTTAAATAAAGATTAAATATGCTGATGAACTTTTCACTGTGTTAAAATTATTTTATCATTGATCATTTTCATTAACATGTTACAATTTTTCCTTTTACCATTGTTTCCGTTTACCGTTTTTCTTTATCATTTTTTTCACACGCGTCAACACTAAATCTCAGTAAAGTCGGACGCTTTGACGGGGGCATGAGTTGCAGCAACATTGAAAAAAAGAAAACACCGCATTTAAGTAACACAACGACAGAGTATTCCAGCGTCGTGGAGTAACGATGGATGACGATTCTTGTCATTCATTGTCAGTCTCTTCTGTGCTATAACTTAAATCTCGTTTCAGCTCTCGTTCTCGCGTGAGAGGCCACTTGAAGCTATATTTAGCCTACATGCCGGCGGGCGAGGCGACCGAGGATGAGAGCAGCTCAAGCGAAGATGAGGAGGCCTACAACGAGGTTAGGGCGAGTTATTACGAGGGGGAGGGGTGGGGGTGGGGGAGGATGCCAACATGGCAATAAAACTGCTTCTAATTGTCAACATGGACGGCACCGGGTAGGAGTTTGAGGAGAATGGTCTCGCGCAGAGCATCTCGGCCAGATGTGTATCCACCACCGGCTTAGGGAACTCTTTCGCCACTCCCCCAACCCAAAACCTTAGATTGGGGAGGGGGGGAGGGGGGGAACTAAGACGTATATAGTATCAGGAAAGAAAAAACTAACTAACACAACGGTGTAATATCCTGTCATATGTTCCCGTAACCTGCTGTCCGACGACCGGGTATGTTATCTATATTATCTATCTATATTATTATCTATAACGTTTGATATCATGTTTTTTTTCTGTGGATTTAGAGGATCAGATTAATGTCACATTTGCGCTATATGTAAGTGACTAGTGTGCTGAACCCAAACACAGACAGCATACAGGTATTGTGAGTGGTCTTAGCCGCATTTATACTCACTGCAAAGCCAAAACGGACACCATTCGGTTATTGAACTCTTGTTATGTTCATAGCATAACAATTATCACTCTCAAATATGATTTAAAATGTCACCATTATATGGTCAGTTTTATTTGGACTATTTCTAGCCTGGGTGGGAAATGGTGGACGCGCGTAACTCGGCATCGGCCCCGTCGGAGGGAGACGATACACCGGACGGACAGACGCTGCCCGAGGGCTGGGAATCGCGCACCGATGAACAGGGTCGTCGGTTCTACATCAACCACGAGGAGAGGATTACGCAGTGGGAGTTCCCCAACGAGTATGTCACCTTGACCTTTGTGTGCTTATATCCTGCTAGTGTATTTGAGTACTGAACAACTTTGTGTTGTATCCGTCCGTCGGTAACAGTCCTGGCGTGTAGCTTGATTTTTCACACGAATTAAAACTTAAACGAATAAAATTTAAATCGTAAAATTACAGATTTCAACATCTTACTTACAGTGGGTAAATGGTCGTTCTCGAGAAGTTGTACTGCTTATTTAAAAAAAAACACACACACACACACATACACATATCCGTTATAGCTTGGCAGATGCGTACGGTGCGGAGCTTCCAAACTGCTACCAAGCCATCTGTATGTCGCATCAAGGATCGGACCATTTGTCACGGTCTTCAGTGTAACATACGAGTCTGATCGAGGACCGGACCATTTGTCACGGTCTGCGGTGAAAGATACGTGTCTGATCAAGGACTGAACTATCTGTCACAGTTTGCAGTATAACATACATGTCTGATCAAGGAACACTGTAGCAGGCTAGCATACCCCACCATCCTGTACAGCTTCCTCCTGGGGGAGGGGGGGGGGGGAGTAGCTAGACTAGGCTATCTTCCCCCCTCGGTATATTTTGCCCCCCCCCTACAAAATTCAACAAATGCCACAAAAACCTAACTTCAAAAGTCTTTTATTTGATAAATGCTAAATTTTTAACAATAATAACCAATGTGTGCAATTTAAAAAGTGCAGTTACTAATTTTCACAAGGGTTGAAGGTCATAAACGAGAATGTATTGATGGTGAATGTTCGCAATGTAAATCATCGGAATAGATTTTGATTGATTTCTCAGATAATCAAAAATTACATCCACATTATCAAAAAAATGCCGGGTCGTTTGCTGAGCGTTCGATTCCATTTTGAATTATGAATTTCAAGATGAAATTCTGATGTATTTATACTTACTGGTAAGCAGTAACCCCTCACTTCGGAATAATTTTTTGGAGCAAAATGAATTTCCCTGAGATTCTTAGTGGTGAAGAATCTTCCACTTTAAATTTACAGTCAGGACTAATCGTCTGTTACAATACATGTATAAAAATTAGAACAAAAAGAGAGGCGGATTCGTTTTTTTTTTTTTCAATACAGCGGCGATGTGATTGCCATTGATAAATGCGACGGAGATCAAACAATCGGATTAACCTTACTAATTTTGGAGGATAAAGGCGGGTTGAAGTGTGCCTTTGATTCAGCAGCAGAAAGAAAATAAATAGGGAAAAATAGGAGAAAGCTAGAATGTATGTTTGACAAGTTGCGATTTCAGCAGTTTTTCATTATTACAACTATTGAACAAAGATGCATGGCGCTAGATTACCGGTTGAAATATTTATGCTCCGGTAGTAGTTAAAAACCCACATGAGTGCCAGGTTAAGAGGTACAAGAGTACAAAGTGTCTCCCGCAAGGGTACAAAGTGTCTTCCGCAAGGGTACGAAGTGTCTTCCGCAAGGGCACAAAGTGTCTTCCGCAAGGGTACAAAGTGTCTTCCGTAAGGGTACGAAGTGGTAGGTCACGAAATTGCAAAAGTACGAAGTGTCCAGATCCCGTATTTAGACATTTACGTTATTTACGCGTCGCGCATTCAGGCAGTTATGGAAATAACGCGTGACGTATGCAGTCATTACTTTAAATACGCGTGGTGTAATCAGGCATTTAAGTAAATTACTCGAAATATACTGAGGCATTTACGTAAATTATTCGTCATGTATTGAGGCATTTACGTAAAGAACGCGTGACGTATTCAGGCATTTCTGGCACTCCTCGTCTCACTAAGCCACGCATATTTCACCTGTTTTGTGTTTGCAGGCAGAACATGCTGCCCCCGGGCGTAGAGGAGAGAATGGACGGCAGCGGGCGCACTTATTACATTGACCACAACACTCGCTCAACATCCTGGCAAAGGCCCTCCAGGTAACTGGCGCCCCCCCAACCCCATCCCGTCTTCGCGCTTGCGAGTCTCTCTATCAGTCTGACCCCTTTTAATAGTGATAAGCTTGTTCGAGCCATATCTCAGTAAGTATGGAATGGATTCCGTGTATTTCGGCCCCAAAGAAAGACCATATATTAGAGCTGTGCCACATGCTGTTATTTTCCGTTTTCCTTTAAAATTGAACAATTGCATTTTTTAAAATAAAAATGCTCTTAGAACTATGAACTTAGATATTTTTTTATTTGCCGTATCCCAGAAACTACCCCTTGAAGTGAAATGGAAGTATTCTGTGACCATGCTGATGGGGGACTCAAACCAACGCTACTGGTTAACTTATTTCTTATTTATTTATTTATTTATGTGTTACAGGGACTACGCCTCCAGCTGGTGTTATCTTTTCCCCGCGTTTCCTTCATTTATTTTTTGCCGGTACCAGTTATCCATGTCGGAGCCATTTTTGCTCCCGTGTTTCACTTAGTTGTTATTATTATTATTATTTTTTTAATTTTTGCAGGGACCAGGTGTCCCGGCGGGCGTCGCAGGCGCGGCGTGACGCGGCCACGCTGTTCCGCAGCCGTCACCACATCAGTCACGAGGACACCATTTGCGTCACCACCGACGACTTTGAGGAGGTCGGCCAGGACCTGCCGCGCACCGAACGTCCCGGTCAGGTGGGTAACAACTATCGTTAATCGCACTCTTCCGCCCTCCCCCTCCCCCACTCTCCGCCCCCACCGTAGGCGGTGGTGGTCGCACATTGTTTTTGTCACCAGCTTACTTCCGGCGTTTCAAGATAGCTACCCCATTGAGGCTTTTGTGTGTCACTTTGATTTTACGTACAATAATTATGTGCAGCTTAAATGGGCCGCGTTTGCGCTGTTGGCAATCCCTGTATTTTAATGAAATTGCAAAAGCTTTAAAATAGTTTTACTAAAAACCTTGATATATTTTACTCTGATAAACTTTTCGTCACTACACATTCTGACAAGTTTTTGGGTATTTCGTTTCCGCGGGTTGCTGTATCCCAGGACAGTCTTTCGTTCTTCTCCGTGAGACACTGAAAACTGTTTTAAGAGATCAGAAATCATTTCATGATCAATATGTAATCTTTTGCAAATAATTCTCCGCGGTTCTTTTGAAGGCCACAAAATATCACTGACACTTGACTGGCCGTGTTGTGAGGGGAGAGGGAGTGGGGGGGGGGGGGGAGGGGCGGCGTCCAGGGTACTGCATGCCATCACCACTCGTGTTGTAAAACAAGGGCATAGAATACCAAGGTCATAAATGTCGCGCGTTAGAATTTTACTTTATCTAAAATAAGAAATGTTAATCAGGACAAAAATAGATCACGGAGTGTGGAAATAACACAACCGGTTGAGTGATATCGTTTCAGCGACCATAAAAAAGACGGCGTGTTCGTTGCTGTAGTGTAGTGCATGCTGGGTAGATCATTGCTTTTACCTGCAGGTTGTAACAGCATGGGGACCTAAGCACGTGACTCGTGGTCACGTGACCAGCACTAGGCAACAGTCGTCGCGAAACAGAGTAGGTTTTTAATGAAGGCCCCTGTTTACGAACCGTTGTCTTTCAAACTCCTGCACTGTATGATTGCTGAACTTAATATATCTGAGATTTATCCTAATCACAAATTTTCTGCTGCTTGCCCTGAGTGTGAATGCAGATATTCGCCTTGCTGCTGAAGCTGCTGCAATTAATACTATGCTTACATAAAACGGCGATGATCGATTAGCTTACCGATAACATGGAAATGTTTGGCATTTTCTGTTATTTTATGCACGGGCGATTTCATACATGTACAAGTGTGTGCCTGTAGTTGTGCGTACATGTTTATCAGAACTTGTGTGTGTTTGTGTGTATGAGTGGGTGTGTATATGCGGATCCAGAAGCCGTGACGACTAATTGCTTACCTCTTGCGCCTTTGTATTTTAACCTTTGACGATTATTATATCTGCAAGTCATTATTTGTAGTCACCATCTGTTGTCGCCGTATGTAGTCACCATCTGAAGTCACCATCTGTAAAGTACCTCCGCGATATAGTCACACGTTGGTGCCACCCCCTCGACCCCCCCCCCCCCCCCCCTCACCCTCAACACGGCCAACTAAATTTATAAAGTCTTGATTGTGCAATAAAATTATCGTACATCTATAGTCAAAAGTTAAAATATGTACGTGCCTTGTGTGTGAATCGAAGGGCAAAGGTTGTGGCTACCTCTACGCACGGTTATCCCGGGTGTATAGTTATGAGTTTGTCCGTCTGTCGTGTCCGGGCTATATCTACGAAATTATGGGTCGGATTGTTTTGAAAGTGGACATAGAGCACATATTGAAAATGTAAAACGTCGTATTTACCCGCCGGGGGACGGATATAATTTTCACTCCGCCCGCCTGCCTATCTGTCTGTCCGTCTGTCTGTGCACTTTTAGTCTCACGCGCCTAGAGCTTTATTAGTCGATAGATTCATTTGAAATTTTAGCCAGGGGTGGTATCAACCCTTGTGCAGTGCAGTGACCAGGAATTTTTGAAATACGACAGAAAATGACAAAATGGTAAATTGTTGAAAGATTACCTTCAAATTTTGCCCACACCCCAGCGGATTCATGCTTCTCGTTTTCATAAAACATTTCCGAAATGACAGTATTTATGTGTCCCTGTTTTGTTTTTGTACTTTCTGTGTGTGTATGAGTGTGATTGTGGTGAGTGCCTCTGTTGTAGACACTTGATGCAGAGTCGTTCCGAGGTGAGCGGGTGAGCAAGTGTAGTTGGATGATTGCAGGGGAAGGGGGAGAGGTTACGGAGAGGGTAGGCGGAACCTTTGTTAACCAGTACACACGGCTGAACATAGCATGACACAGCAGTTTCTGTGGGCTTTTTCTGTTATGGTCGTATCTACACGCCTCTGCAGGGCTACCTACTGATCTTACTGGGCTGGCAAGAAAGTTGTTTTCACTGCCAAGCTCTTCCATATATGGGAGCGGTTATGTAACATTTGTTTGGAGTATCTAGAATTATATTTATTTTTTAATTATAATTATATTTCACTTTTTAATTGGGTCATTTGGTATGTTCTATTATAACAAGCAGCTCATTATTCCGACACAGAATTTGTTTGGACGTGTGAAAAATGTCAGTATTTTTTAAATAGTTGGTATTTTCGATATCTCCAAAACTATTCAGTGGATTGTTTTTAGATTTCGCATGCGGACAGAGCACATATTCAAAGTATGCAATGTGTTATTTTTATTCAGATATATGAAAAAATTGTCAAATTGACACAATTTTTTTGTAATTTGGTTAAAACGTGTTGTGATAAAATTTTCTCTGCGAAATTGAACTTGTCGTCCAGGCTGTGTTTCCAAAACTGTTCTTCTAATTTTTTTATTTCACACTCGGATAAAACAGATATTGAAAATTGCCATAATATTTTTTTTTAAATATGAAACGTAGTTTTTGTTGAAATTTCAAATGCAAAACTGTTAGAAGTGTGAGAAACATGAGGAAAGTGGTAGTAGTATTACATTTTGTAAACCGACTTAAGCATCCATTTCACAGGTCATCCGCGTTACACGCAGGATCGTATCAGGTTTGAGTCTCTAGTGTATACTGTGTTCCCGAAACTAATTGTCACAGTTTGTCACAATCTTGCTGTTGTCGAAATATAACCGTCGTAGTTTGACAATTTCCCGGCAAATGTGTAAAGATGTGTTCTTCTTCAAAAACTTGTCAAGAACTTGGCCAAAAGTTGAAAAGTTGATATCCTGACTTAATCATCGATAATATGACCAGTCTTTAGTGTGACTTGTCATCAATATAACAAATCATAAGGCGAAGTACCGTTTTTGTGTTTTGATCTGATAACCGCTCCTATGGCTATCCTTGCCGTTCCCTGTAGACTTTCAAACTTGTTAATGTTGACAGCTAGAATCAAAAGGATTGACGTCTTTTGAACAGGTAACCTTCATAATGAAAAAAAATCAAGAATTGTCAGTCTCAATATTTTCCCAGAATAGCACCTGTCCATTTATGTATTCATTATCGTATATGTCCTAATCTGAGTTCCCGCCGGACACATTCCAAAGTGCCTCGAACTTTCCCAAGTGCTCCTCCTAGGTGCCATATCCCCAGTGTAGTCCTGACAAGTGCTATTTATTCCGGTTACTGGAGTGGTGCAGTGTGTAGGGAATGCTTGATTCTGCATTTATTCCCCTATGCTTCAGGGATGGAATGATCCGTCTTGTATAAAATACTCCTCGCAGCTCGAGTTTGTGTGAATTCGTCGGCGAAACTGGTAGCGTTACCTTGAATTCCTGGTCGTCACTGATCGAGTTGTATGAATTATGTCTCCCCGACCCAGGGGAGATATAAAGTGGTTGTACGCTCCGTCTGTGTGTGTGTGTACGTGTATATGTGCGTGCCGGTCTGTTGTGAACAAAGTGTTGTGTGCAAGATATCTCGTGAATTAAAAATCGGATCGACTTCAAACTTGGTCTGTTTATTCCTAGGTTAGGTGGGACGGTTCTTTGTTACTTTGTTAAGGAAGGCTCATGACGTCATTACGTAAAAATCTTGTGTGCAATATTTCTCAGAGGCTGAACATTGGAGAAAGTTCAAACTTCGTGGGATTGTTGTTTGGTGGTCCCGAAAGATTCTTTCAAATTTTGTCGCGAGTATAACGAACAAGTACGGCACATAACGTCATCACGTAAAATAGGTATATAAGATCTCGTGTGTAAAATATCTCGATAACAGGAAGTCGTATCGACTTTAAATTTTAAATGGGTATTCACTGAATCATTCGGACGGTACTGTCAACTTTTGAACGTTTGTTAACCAGTACACAACTAGCGAAATTATAAAAGGTGTATGACGTCATAACGTAAAAATCTTGCATGTAAGATTTCTCAGCTTGGTCAGGAGGCATGATTAAGAAAGGCGTGTGACCCCACGTGATATTACGTGATGTATTTTGCTGTTACTGAATCTAACACCACTCGCCCATGTCAGGATTTGGGGGCATGGGAGAGGGACACGAATCCCCGTATGGCCTTACCCACAATTCAGAAATAAAATGACTAACTAAGGAATGTTATGGTCGTATTTACAGGCCTCAGCAGGTCGATAGAAACTTGTTTTCATTTGGTTGAAAAGCTGTTTCACATTGGGGTTACCGGTATTATGTATCGGTTAGCATTGTTTGCAGTACCTGTATTTTTCATTTTTAAAGTGAGTCATCTAATATTTTGTGTTATGACAAGCAGCTCTCCATTTTGGCACCAAAATATCTCCTCCCCCCCCCCCCCATCTCCCATCGAGGCGAGTCATTTGTTGTACAGCTATGAAGAATGCCTCTCTAGTGCTTTTTGGCCGATGGGAAAATACGAAGACAAGGCATACGTCATGGCGAAAACTAACTACACTGAGACTACAGACCCGTACCGTAACCTTGGATAAAAGGGTTGAGGTTGCGTTTAGAGTCGTACCTACATTAGATGGCCGCTTGGAGGAGGGTGGGGGTGGTGACGGTTAGCCAAAAAAAAAAAAAAAAGATAAAATAAATAAAAAAAAGAAGCACCACTGAAGTAGGAAATTGGTTTATCGACCACCTTCCAGACCCGGATGGGAAAGACTACAGAAAACCTATGTGTAATGACTATCTTCAGGACCCGGATAAAAGGGGTAAAGTAGAACCCGTTTGTAGTGACCACCTTCCAGAGTGAGATGAAAAGGCGCATGGTAACACCTGCTTGTATTGGCCATCTTCCAGACGCCGATAAAAAAGTACGCACAGTAAACTTTTGTTGTGACCAACTCCCAGTCTCGGATAAAAAGGACATACAGTAAAACCTGTTTTAGTAACCACCATCCAGACTCGGATAAGAAATACCTACAGTAAAAGTTCTTTCAGTGACCACCTTCCAGGCCCGAAAAAACACGTACAGCAAAAACCTGTTCGTGGTGACCACCATCCGGAGAAAAATTGAAAATGGTTATTGGGGAGTTATGGGTTTAGTCGGGGAGACATTTGTTTTGGTTTAAAAAGGCAAGAAATTTAGGTGTCGATTGAAACTGTGATATAAACCTGTATTATCTTTTGTGTGCACTGGCCGTTCTAATTCCTTGCCGTAACTGATCGAGTTTGTAGGAATTCTTCTCCCACCGTGATCTAATCAGTATAATTTCTGATCTTTGTTATTAAATATTGGCCTCAAACCGTCGAACTGTTATAAATTTGTTACCTGAAGAGTCACTCGTGTATTAATTATACCTCGGAAAATGGTTTTGTAACGCCATAGACCTATTTTTTTCTTAAAGCTTGGTATTTTGTCAGCAGCATGTTGTACTGCATTTTCGTTGCTCTGCGATCATCACATCATATCGTAACTCTAAAAACGTTTTCACAATTATGGTAGGTATGCAGAGGACCGCCGTAGCAAAATATGCGCTAAAATAATACACAGGTGTGCATCAGGGGTCATATTCACAAAAGTTAACTGTACAGGTCACACATTCCGTTAACTTGTCCTGTGGCTAATGGAACTTATGAAAGTTAATTCATAAATTTTACTTTTATGTTGAAATATATTCTTGTGAAAAATGCTTGCATAATTTAGCTGGATCAGCTCATTTTCCTGGTGTCGTGTGCAATTAACTGAACAGCTAACTTTTGTGAATACCGGAGCAGGTCATTGTATGAAGGACAGCACATCATAACCAGTGGGGTGTCATCACAGGGTGGCCATTTGCATTTAAAAGGCGCTTGCATAGTCATAATGAATTCACGCGTGAAATGTCACAGTAAGAATAATTAAGTACGGATCAATTTAAAAAAAAACTGTTAATTTTTCTCTTGTCCTGAACAATACTTCACAAGTACTGAAATCTATAGTACAACTGATCGATTTTGCTTGGTTTCGTACCAGTGACGTAATGTCGGTGACGTAATGTATGCGAGTTCCTCCCTTGGAACAGCTGACTTATTTCCTTACTGTATTACTTCCCAGGGAATGCTTCGCCATGTTCTTCACCCTTACACTTGTATTTCTCACAGCTCTGCGCTCATTGGCTGCCGTGTTATACGTCATTCTCTGCTGCTTAGTTACATTACATGGATGGGTTTTGCTACGCTCTGTGTGCGTGCTAATTTTCTAACTAGCCAGTGATACCAGTTTTTAGAAAATGTGTTTTGAATAAACGTTTTAGAAGATATAAGGGCATCAGTGAGGGCCAGGAGGAGGCAATTACAAGATCAGCTTGCAGTTCCTTTTATATTAAACATATTAAATGTTGTCTAAATATTGTTAAATATTTTGCAAATATAAGATCGGAAAATGTACTTTTATATAAATGTTGACACCTGTCAGGCCTTTCACAGTTTCCTGTCAGACGGGAAAACTGGTTGACATGAGCAGCTTTTCTGTATATATATATATATATATATGTTAAGGTTATATTGAAATATTTGAGAAGTTAAAAGTAGTTGATTTTTTTGTTAAATTTTGACAGATTCAGCGGCAGGGCCCGGTCGAGAGCCTGGAAGAGCCGAGCACAAGTAACAGCGCGAGTGCGGCGGGCGAGGAGCCGCTGCCCGCGGGCTGGGCCATCTCCAAGGCCGCTAATGGCAGGGTTTTCTTCATTGATCACAACAGAAAAATAACGACGTGGGTAAGTCATCAGCTTCAGTCCTAAATAAAGAAATAAATAAAACAAACGAATACTGCATAAATGGATTGTTTTTAGGAGGAATCGGGTTCAGTCGTTACTGTTAAATTGCATTTTTTTGTTTCAACGTTTGATTATTTATTTATTTTATTTATTTATTTATTTTTGTGTTGCCGCTTTGCCAAGACTGTCAGAGTCGACCATAAAAACATTTTGACTGATTGAAAAAGCAACGAAAGTTCAATGGTAGACTTAAATCTAATGTTGTTTCCGGAGTTGACTGGATCTAGTGAGAAGGGTGGAACAGTTGTGATGACAGTTCATGGAAGAACTGCTTAGGCAACACCTATGGCGTACATACAATGATGGCTGTTATGTGCAAAGAAAAAAATGGATGCTGTATTTTCAGGAAGATCCACGGAAATCAAGACCTAGATCTAAAACCGCGTCAAATGCTCTCGAGTTACCCACTGCTGAACTAAAGAGGCCGTCGTCGAACGAAGATCTGACTAAACACTTAGGACCATTACCGGTAACACCGAAAATATAAAATTACTGCAAGCTACTGCGCATTTCTGCAACCAAAATGCATAAAATTAGAAACAGGCCTTAACCCCCCCCCCCCCCCCCACCGCGGCCTTTGCCCCCCCCCTGTTTTTACCCCCCGGCCTTTACTCCCCGAGTGCCCTTACCCCTGGCCTTTACCCCCAAGGCCTTTACGCCTTCAAGCAATTTAAAAATTTTATCTTATTTCAACTCAGTTTATTGCAATGGCCATTTCGTCTTTGAAATCACAGACTTTAAAGGAGATAAATAAATATCGAACAGCGGTCATTGATTGCAATTACTTATTCATCGCCTCGATCACAGGCTTGAAAATAAATTAATAAATATATAAAAGTGGTCATTAATTGCAATTATGTATTCAGCGCTACGATCACGAAAAAACTGTTACATTGATCATAGCAGCATTTTCCACAGAATAAACTACATTAAGTACTAACAACACGTGTGTAAAAAGTTCATCTATAACTCGAAATTGTGTGCAATTCCTCTGACGTAATCGAGGATCTGGGGGGTTTGGGAAGTCATTGGCGATAACTGCGAGCCTTCTCGAGGCATCTTGGTACACCCGACGTTGCTGGGGAGCTTGATGTGCAGCTTGTCCTTGATTAAGTTCGTGAGTCTTTGTTCTTTGATGAAGACATCCAGAAACTTCCATACGCTCGGCTTCTGGCTTTACCCAATTTTAAATATTAGCTGACCTTGGCTGCAGTCCTGAGGAGCCTGGTTCTGTTTGCGTGGCCCTTCCTTTATAACGCTTCTCAGTCTCTGCACTTCTCCTCTGGCATGTTGTAGCCCTGGCATGTTGTAGCCCTGGCATTTTGTAGCCCTGGCATGTTGTGGCCAATGGCTGTGTTCATTGGTTCTGCCAATCAGTTTCTGGCCTCGAACTCGGATCTTCGCCTTACATTCGCCCTGTTGCTCGCCTTCTCACTGTCTTCACCACGTTGTAATCAAGCATCTTTTGCTCAGTGTAGATGCAGCCTTCAAACAGTATTTTCTGATAGCCGCGAGAACTTTTGAAGAATTCCATGTTTAATTCATTTGTGCATAATTTGGAGAAAACTAGGGGGTTTATATACGTTCCTATTACAAAGATCCCAGAGCAATTGCAGTGAAATGAGATGCAATCAAGTAATTCCCGTAACTCCGGTTATAAATTGATAAACAGCTTTTCAAGACTGTTATCGCAGAGATGAAATCGCGTTTGCTATTACCCGAGATGCACATTGCAATTACCTGAGCTGCAATCAAGTAAAACCACTCACTGCTGCTATCATTTGATAAATTCCCGTTCAAGCCTGTTGTTCGTAAAGATGAATTTCCTATTGCAATAAAGTTATGATTTAAAATACACTCACTGCTGTTGTAAATTGATAAATACCCTTTGAAGTCTTTGATCGTAGAGATGAAAAAGCAATCGTATTACACTTAGTTGAAATAACGTAAGGGGGGATTGGTGAGTTTGGGGGGTGGGGGGAGGGTGAAGGCATAGGAGAGTAAAGGCATGGGGTGTAAAGGCCGGGGGGGAGGGTTTAGGGCAATCGGGGGGGGGGGGGGGTAAAGACCGGGTTAAAAAACCGGGGGGGGGAGTTAAGGCGGGGCGGGATAAAGACCGTGGGTAAAGACCTAGACTCCATAAAATTATAGATTCAATTTGGAATGTGTTAACCTCGTGATCGTAAACAGCAGAATGCATTTGTTGTTGTTGGCGTCGTGTAACGAGGCTCTCGTGTAGTGGGGACCTCGACGTCTGTGGGCAGAGCAAGTGCCGAAACTCTGAAAGCATCACCATAAAATATTGGGTGGGGACATACGGAATGGATAGATATCCATCGAAGATATCATGTAAATACAGCGTATATAGGTCTCGTGTGCAGAGCTCGTGTGCAGATCCCACATGCAAATTTCGTTGCAGATCTGGCATGTGGATCTCATGTGCAGATTTCGTTGCAGATCTGGAGTGTAGATCTTGTGTGCAGATCACGCGTGTAGATCTCTTATGCAGATTTCGTGTGGAGATCTCTCGTGTAGATCTCCTGTGCAAGGATCTAGTGTAGACTTGCCCGAACACCTTTCACCAGAAAAGTACGGAACCAGTTAGTGACATGTGCTGTTGGTTTTTTCAGGATGGTTGGGAAGAAAGAATTCATATAGATGGTCGCATATTCTTCATCGACCATAGTAAGTTTCACTGCTTCAAATGACATGCAAACTTGCCAAAAAAAATAACAAACTTAGCAGTTGTTTTAATAACATCGATAAAATTAATTTATGAGTAAAATTTCCATTTAAAAAAACTGTAAGCAAGATTACATGTGGGATAGATATCACTAATCCTCCCTCATCTTGCGTCTGTCTGATGTCGGTGTGACCATGCGTCTGTTTTGTCCTGCATTAAAGCAATACTTTGACTCGAGTGGTTCCTGTGATCTTATCGGAACAGCCCCGTGACCACAAGTCTTATGGTGGCATCGCTGTGACTATAAGAGTTACCAGGACAATCCCCTGATCACATATCTCATAGAGACAATCCCGAGACCACAAGTATTGTCAGGACACCATCGTAACCGCAAGGGTTACCAGGACAACCCCATGACCACATGACTCAAAAGGAACAGCCGTTTGACCACAAGGCATATCGAGACTACTCAGTGATCACAAGGCTTATTGAAACGCCCCTGTACCGTGGCGCCGCCTGTGTATTACGTGGCAACATTCGTCACGTTAAGCATAAACGTTTTCGTCACAAAGAATTTGCCAACGTCACGTTGGCTTATACCTCGGGTGAATGTGACTGGTGAAGTTTCGTAGAGAACGCCGAAGTATTTGTCGTAAAATTTCTTTACACGGGACTGCATTGTTATAATCTTTTTTTTCATTGTTTCAGTAACATTACTTGGTTGAATGATTGTAAGTAAAACGTTCTTTTGGCTTAATTTCAGAAAATAAAATAACGACTTGGGAAGACCCACGCCTAGCGAAGTTGTCCGGACCAGTGAGTTATGTTTGCCTTCTCTTTCCATATCATTGCACTTTCCCTCTCCAGTGATGAGAACTTAATTTATGAACATTGTCTCCAACCATATCCAATTTATAAACATTGTCTCCAACCATATCCGTTTTCAATTTGTATGAGAAAAAGTAAGAAGTAGCTTCTACAGTTGTGCAGTGAATGGGATGTATTACTCAACATACATGTGGACGTGCGCACTTTTTTAAATGAAAGACGTTAGAAATGAATTATTAATAAGGCATGTAAACGTGTGTGGTCTGTATGTATCCGTTATTATTTTTGTCTTTGCAGGCCATAACGTACTCAAGAGATTATAAAAGAAAATATGATTATTTTAGATCAAAATTACGAAAACCGGTGGGTATACTCTTATATTTTCTTTTATAAGCTGTAAGGTTATTAAAAATAGAAAATAGTAGTTGTGATTTGATAATAGTGTTCGAAATTCATGAGGTTAGGAAAGCATGAAATAGTGTAATAAAAAAAATGAGGTTGCGGATTAACATGCACAATAAAGAATATTTTCAAGAGCTTCAGCTCGAGCTAAAAAATCAAAATGTTCAACGGTGTGTGGAGACGGAACATTTCAGTAAGTGGAGAAAAACCCGTCCTATGTGGGATTTTATTTTATTGGTTTATTCCTAAAATGTTTGGCATATATAGATATATATGTTACGTTTCGACTGCTTTGTTGCAGGTTAACGTGCCAAATAAATTTGATATAAAAGTGAAGCGTGACAATATATTAGAAGATACATTCAGAATAATCATGAGCTGTAAGCGCGCCGAATTGCTGAAAACCAGGTGTGTGAACTTCACTTTGTCTGTGACGTCATAATCGGTGACAAACCAGGACTAGCATGATTAAGTAAATTCCATGATCTGCGTTTCGTGATTATGTGAAGTCCATCCTCAGCCTAGTATGATTACCCTGCAGGGTAATCTGACCCACTCCACCCCTGCAGAGTAATCTGACCCACTCCGCCCCTGCAGGGTAATCTGACCCCACTCCACCCCTGCAGGGTAATCTTACCCCACTCCGCCCCTGCAGGGTAATCTGACCCACTCCACCCCTGCAGAGTAATCTGACCCACTCCGCCCCTGCAGGGTAATCTGACCCCACTCCACCCCTGCAGGGTAATCTTACCCCAGTCCGCCCCTGCAGGGTAATCTGATCCCACTCCGCCCCTGCAGGGTAATCTGATCCCACTCCACCCCTGCAGGGTAATCTGACCCCACTCCACCCCTGCAGGGTAATCTGACCCCACTCCACCCCTGCAGAGTAATCTGACCCACTCCGCCCCTGCAGGGTAATCTGACCCCACTCCACCCCTGCAGGGTAATCTTACCCCACTCCGCCCCTGCAGGGTAATCTGATCCCACTCCACCCCTGCAGGGTAATCTGATCCCACTCCGCCCCTGCAGGGTAATCTGATCCCACTCCACCCCTGCAGGGTAATCTGACCCCACTCCACCCCTGCAGGGTAATCTGACCCCACTCCACCCCTGCAGAGTAATCTGACCCACTCCGCCCCTGCAGGGTAATCTGATCCCACTCCGCCCCTGCAGGGTAATCTGATCCCACTCCACCCCTGCAGGGTAATCTGACCCCACTCCACCCCTGCAGGGTAATCTGACCCCACTCCACCCCTGCAGAGTAATCTGACCCACTCCGCCCCTGCAGGGTAATCTGACCCCACTCCACCCCTGCAGGGTAATCTTACCCCACTCCGCCCCTGCAGGGTAATCTGACCCCACTCCACCCCTGCAGGGTAATCTGACCCCACTACACCCCTGCAGGGTAATCTGACCCAACTCCACCCCTGCAGGGTAATCTGATCCCACTCCACCCCTGCAGGGTAATCTGACCCCACTCCACCCCTGCAGGGTAATCTGATCCCACTCCACCCCTGCAGGGTAATCTGACCCCACTCCACTCCTGCAGGGTAATCTGATCCCACTCAACCCCTGCAGGGTAATCTGACCCCACTCCACCCCTGCAGGGTAATCTGATCCCACTCCACCCCTGCAGGGTAATCTGACCCCACTCCACCCCTGCAGGGTAATCTGATTCCACTCCATCCCTGCTAGGTTTCTTTAGGCGCTTTGATTTATTGTTTGAGCGATTGCAAGGGAAGAAATTATCATGAATAAGAGTAATTGCATTTATAGTTAATTGCAATCCTCCGATCGAATGTCTCCAGTGCAATTGTATGTGAAGTACGATCTGTGGCTACTCCGGTGATTGTAACGCGGAGAAAGTTCGGAATTTATAGGAACAAATTTAATTGCAATTTTACTGTAAAAAGACATAGAAGAAGAAATAAAACAAATGCAGAAAGCAGTTGAGAATGCCCTAATTCCCGACGAAAAAAAAGGGGCGAGGGGTTCACCGGCAGGCAAAGGGTGGATGGGGCGTTCTTTACCGGTTCTTGGAATTAGGGAAAGTCGTTGTACAGATAGAGCAGAGAACCGTTTACCTGAAGACACACACCACACGATGATGGACGGATCGTGTGGTAATCGCCTGCTGTCCTGTTGCAACTAGAGCATATGTGTGAGGCATGAAGTGGAAAGAGTGGGTGATACCGTAATTGCAATAATTCTGCAATTTTTCAATCACACGCGAAATTTAAGCGTTGAAGACGCTTTTCGTAAAGTAAATCACTCATTCCATTATATAAAACGGGACAAAGGAACCATAACAAAGTGCTCCGAAATTGTATTTCAGGTTGTTTTCTTGACTTTTTATTTTAGTGCTTGAGAGTGGAAAACGCAAGCAACATCCGTTGGCGTGGCGGGAGGGGGTGGGGACTGGGGACTTTTCATTGTATTTCAGCAATAAATATAATCCAAGTTATGATTGGTTCCGTTTTTGACTGACAGGTTATGGATCGAGTTTGACGGCGAGCAAGGCTTAGACTACGGCGGCGTGTCAAGGGAGTGGTTCTATCTGCTCTCTAAAGAAATGTTTAATCCATACTATGGTCTCTTCGAATACTCGGCCATGTAAGTACCGGAACCTAATCCCTAATAGGATCCCGCACCCGTGCGTGGCACACATTTCCTCCTCCTCCTCCTCCTCCTCCTCCTCCTCATCATCATCACCCTCATCATCACCACCATCGTCATCATTATCATCATCATCACCACCATCGTCATCATTATCATCATCATCACCATTATTATCACCACCATGGTCACCATTATCATCATCACTCTCATTATTACCACGATCGTCATCATCACCACCTTCATCATCATCACCCCATCATCATCACCACCATCGTCATCATTACCACCCTCATTACCTCCATCGTCATCGTTATCATCATCATCATCATCACCCCCATCATCATCACCTCCATCGTCACCATTGTCATGATCTTCATCAACCTCCTCATTACCACCTTCGTCATCATCATCATAATCATCATCATCATCACCCTGATCATCACCACTATCATCATCATCATCATCATCATCATTATCAACACGCTTATCTAGCCAGGCGTTGACCTGCCTGAGCAAGCGATGTGTTTTAAAATCAGCTAATTATAAAGTCTTCATGCGTTTTGGCAATGAATTTCAGGGCACTGCCGTGGCATGGGTGAACATTCAATTCTCGTATTTGAGCCGTGCAATGATTTTTTCTTAACTTTGTAAATGAAGGCCAAACTGCTGTCTCTTAGATACAGTATTTATCGAATAATGAAATCGGTTTTGTTGGCCAAAAAAAAGTGGAAGGACGTCTTAAAATTTAGAAATAAATAAAAAAAAATGATTCCGTTAATTCATTCACAATGTGATGTCTTAATTGTTTATTTTTTTTCGTCAGTGAATTGCTGCTTAAATATTGAATTTGGTGTATAGTTTTCAACTCTGGTTTGAAAGTAAGTAATAAGATAAAATACCCAAAGTTATTGCACAATTGCATTTAGCATTAGGCTAATTGCAATTAGGAACCCGCGTTTTCTGCGTTAGCAGATTGGCTGGCAGATTAGGCCTGGAGTCTCTCCTGCTAGCATGTTGTCCCCGGAGTTACCTAACACCCAGTGAGTAATTCCCGGAGTCGATGACTTCACTGTCAACATTTCCTCCCAATCTCATGTATAAAATGCTCACAGTTTTGGACACTACCATCATTCGTTACCGTTAAGGAACTGAAATAAAAGTAACACAAGTGCGATTGGAAGAAGAAAAACTATACGACAATGAGAACGCTGGAGTACCACGAAAACAGACCTGCCTTGTTTGGCGTCGAGAAATACCTGGACTTCTCATTCGAGCAGCTAGCCGTCCTACAGCGGAGAATCACACTACTGGAAACTCGCCTAGAGGGCGCCCAGTCGTCTCCGACCCGAGCGGTGGCGAAGAATATCGAGCTGGAGCTGCAGACGACACGGCATGTGTACGGGCTGTATTGCGAGTTCTCCAAGCGTATGGCGGAGCGGTGGTCGAAGCTGATCGAGGAGCAGATCCAGGAGCTCGATCTCACGGATCTGAGCGCGGCGGATTCCAGTATGGATCTCATGATGTGAATGTGACCGGAGACACCGGAGTCGGGATTTGAGACGAAACACATGGCATTTTTATGTAAAAATGCTTCCACTTATTCCCAGATAAAACAATAAGGCTTCAATTAGAAACAAAATTAATGTTGCGATTTAAAGCAATTTACAATATATTATTGTATATTATTACTGCAGTGTATTTCAGAAAGTACTTTTTAGTGGGTGTCTTGTTTGACTTCTCATTCCCTCCTTCCCCCTCCCCCCCAAAAAAGTACAATCATATCATTAACTGACCGTTAACGACCAGCTCCGTTGGTTAGAATCTTGGACTGGTAATCCCAACCCCACGGGTTCGATTCCGGCACGGGGTGGTAAGCTGGGTGATTGACGTTTACTCAAATCGCCGAGCTAAGCTACTGCAGTGGGTTATATCACCTATCACTGAATTCAGAATTAACGCCCACTGAGTCTTTCGGCCGTTCTTTAAATAAATAAATTTCTGTAGCAGGGAGATGGAACGCGGTTGTGTGATCGCTGGCAAGTCTGGTGGCAAATCATAGTCATTAGCAGAAACGCTGAGCATTGTACAGCGACCGGTTGTGGGTTTGGGGTTGTCGATGTGGATATGTTATGTTACTGTGTAATCAGTAAATTCACGTAATAACTAAAGTGTTAAGAATTACGTGAAATTACTGTCGGGGCCAGGAATTACGCGAAATCCTAAAATCTTGTATACATGAATTTTATCCCATGTTCGAATCGCAAGACATATTTAGTCACATCATGCTACATGGGCACACAGTAATTAATTGCATTACTTTTGGTGGGCTGATTGACAAACACCGACGTAATCCACCAAGCGAGGCTCATTCTGTTTCAGTGACGACTATACCCTGCAGATAAACCCTTTGTCCGGCCTGGCCAATGAGGACCATTTGTCCTACTTTAAGTTCATCGGCCGTGTGTGCGGAATGGCTGTGTACCACGGCAAGCTTATTGATGGTGAGTGGTGTCTTTCCTGCACTGTGACCGGGGTTGAAAATCGGTTTTTAAGAAGTAGGTATACAATGTGTAATTCTGTGCCAAAACATCGATGATTAGTTTAAAAGTGATCGGAATTGAATGTTATGAAAAAAATTGAAGTCAGGAAAAGTCTGCAAAAATGTAATGATTGTGGAATAGTGTGGAATTTTTTTTTTAAACCAACAAAAGTCATTTTGAAAACTGCTTGACAACCCTACTTAAAATTCCTAAAAGAAGTGTTTTTATGGTTTCTTTTTAGGGTACTTCATTCGTCCATTCTACAAGATGATGCTGCACCGAGACATTAAGCTCAACGATATGGAGTCCGTGGTATGTCCCCCCTTGCCACTCCCCCCCCCCACCTTTATACGAACTGCCAAACTCAACGATATGGAGTCCGTGGTATGTTCCCCCCTTGCCACCCCCCCCCCCCACCTTTATACGAACTGCCAAACTCAACGATATGGAGTCCGTGGTATGTCCCCCCTTGCCACCCCCCCCCCCCACCTTTATACGAACTGCCAAACTCAACGATATGGAGTCCGTGGTATGTCCCCCCTTGCCACTCCCCCCCCCCCCACCTTTATACGAACTGCCAAACTCAACGATATGGAGTCCATGGTATGTTCCCCCTTGCCACTCCCCCCCCCCCACCCCCTTCATACGAATAGCCAAAACTGAACGGTATGGAGTCCGTGGTATGTTTTTGTCCCACCCCCCCCCCCCCCAATTCCTCCCTTCATATCAAGGTTTGTGATCGGGAAGGTTGAAGAGGTTTTGTAGCTAAAATTTAAAACTTTTTCGTTGACTGACAGGGTTATATTTTTAGTTGACTAACGGGGTTATTTTGTTTAGTTGACCAACGGGGTTATATTTTTTAATTGACTAACGGGGTAATATTTTTAATTGACTAACGGGATTATTTATGCAATGGCGCATTGTTGAAGTACCAATGATAGGTTAATAAAGGAAAGTTAATGTTATAAGCTTTGATCAGTACGCCTGCCACAATTTTGTGAACGAAATGGCGTGCAAAGGCAACATATAGCGAAGTTGATAGCTGAGGAGAGATGGTCATCATTATTGTCAGTTCTTATTTTTTCACAGTTAGGCATTCCTGAGGGAGAACGTTGTCTCTTTGCGTTAATGACAGGACATGCGATAGGCGGGTAGTTTTAAGCCAGTCGAAGAAGAACAATTCTCTTGTTTTATCAATTTAGTCCAACCCCACTTGCCCCGTGATGTAATTGAATTAAAAAGACGCGATATTATTAAAAATTAAACTACAGATAGCACGACCTTTTGCCTCTGTTGCAGGATCCCGAATACTTTAATTCGCTGATGTGGATTTTAGAAAATGATCCAGAGTGCCTGGAGCTTTATTTTTCCGTGGATGAGGAAGGATTCGGCGAGGTATGACGTTTGTTTAGCCGTTAAGAAATCTTGCTGATGCTTTTTGTCTTAAAAGTTGTTCTTTTCACAACAGAAGTTGCAAGCGACGCTGGTTGATTTTGGTGTGTTTACAAAAAGGCTTACGCTTGTTTTAGAGCTAAAATCGGGAAGGGGGAGAGGGGGACTCGGGAGGGGCAAAGGGGCTGGCTCGGAAGGATTCTGATTGGTTATTGAATAGAACAGAAGTAGGGCTGAACCGATCTTTTTGTGACGAAAAGCGGCACGTGACTGTTTACTTGTAGACGCAGGAGTACGAGCTCATACCCGGCGGCAAGGATGTCAAGGTCACTGAAGAAAACAAAAAGGAATATATCGAGTGAGTAATCACGTGCACGGGTTGCAGAGGGGGGGGGGGGGGGGAGGGAGCGGGGCTTTTCTACGCGTGTGTATGTTGTGTGTGATGTCATGTTCAGTGTAAGTGACGTCACGTGTGTCAGGCTTGTTGTGTGACAAATCTGGTCACAAAGTTTGTGTCATACAAAAATGTCAAAAATTGATGAAATGAAAATCACATTTCAAAGATATTGCTATGACATTTATTGATGTCCATTCCATGGCAGAGACACTTTATTGTTTTTATACACGTGGCCAATGTGACTTATTTGTTCAGTTAACAGCAATTTCAAAATTTACCTGTGTTCGGTGAATAAGGGGGCAGAAAATCTTCAAATTCCACAATGTTGCTCTCGTCCTTACAATAGGCAAATGCCGACTGGATGACAGTTTATAAGGAAGTTTGTAATTTTAGTTGATGTGCATACATGACGTTACGCACGATCTGCGACCGTTCGCGTAAAGGCCTCGTTGCACGTTACCTGCGACTGTTCGCGTGAAGGCCTCGTTATAGGTGGCCTGCGACCGTTCGCGTAAAGGCCTCTTGACACACTACCTGCGACCGTTCGCGTAAAGGCCTCGCGACACGTTACCTGCGACCGTTCGCGTAAAGGCCTCGTTATAGGTGACCTGCGACCGTTCGCGTAAAGGCCTCTTGACACACTACCTGCGACCGTTCGCGTAAAGGCCTCGTTACACGTTACCTGCGACTGTTCGCGTGAAGGCCTCGTTATAGGTGACCTGCGACCGTTCGCGTAAAGGCCTCTTGACACACTACCTGCGACCGTTCGCGTAAAGGCCTCGCGACACGTTACCTGCGACCGTTCGCGTAAAGGCCTCGTTATAGGTGACCTGCGACCGTTCGCGTAAAGGCCTCTTGACACACTACCTGCGACCGTTCGCGTAAAGGCCTCGTTACACGTTACCTGCGACTGTCCGCGTAAAGGCCTCGTTATAGGTGACCTGCGACCGTTCGCGTAAAGGCCTCTTGACACACTACCTGCGACCGTTCGCGTAAAGGCCTCGCGACACGTTACCTGCGACCGTTCGCGTAAAGGCCTCGTTATAGGTGACCTGCGACCGTTCGCGTAAAGGCCTCTTGACACACTACCTGCGACCGTTCGCGTAAAGGCCTCGTTACACGTTACCTGCGACTGTTCGCGTGAAGGCCTCGTTATAGGTGACCTGCGACCGTTCGCGTAAAGGCCTCTTGACACACTACCTGCGACCGTTCGCGTAAAGGCCTCGCGACACGTTACCTGCGACCGTTCGCGTAAAGGCCTCTTGACACACTACCTGCGACCGTTCGCGTAAAGGCCTCGCGACACGTTACCTGCGACCGTTCGCGTAAAGGCCTCGTTATAGGTGACCTGCGACCGTTCGCGTAAAGGCCTCTTGACACACTACCTGCGACCGTTCGCGTAAAGGCCTCGCGACACGTTACCTGCGACCGTTCGCGTAAAGGCCTCGTTATAGGTGACCTGCGACCGTTCGCGTAAAGGCCTCTTGACACACTACCTGCGACCGTTCGCGTAAAGGCCTCGCGACACGTTACCTGCGACCGTTCGCGTAAAGGCCTCGTGACACACGACCTGCGACCGTTCGTGGTCAACCGGCCACTCATATGAACAGGCGCAGTAGCAATTGTTTTACGTACCCATGACGAATCCAAGAGAATTTGTCGAGAGACATTTTGTCGAAATTTATAATTTCTTAATAGCTGTTTTCTATTAAGAGAGAGGGGTGTATTTTTTTATTGTTAGTGTGAAAAAATATAATTTGTTACTCAAAATTTGAAATGCTGTATGAAATTGATGGTCCAGTTGCAATCAAGAGTTTTTCACCGGTAAATTGCAATTAGACAAATGAAAGAGCTAGCGCTAATTACCATCACAATCCAGAATAATTCTTAAGCTATACTCGAATTTACACTCTTAATTGCAATCAATATTTTAAACGAAGGTAGGCTTGATCCCATCACAGACCAGAGCAGTTCTTACAAGTGTGATAAATTGCAATTGCTAATTGGAATACACTCGTTAAAAGAAATTAGGCTTGATCCCATCAATGACCAGAGTAATTCTTACATCCATGTTTGAGACTGCAATTGCTGACAGGCAATAAAATGTAACCATAACATAGTCCGGAGTAAGGCTTTGGGATTTGATGGAAAACTGTTACAGAATTCCTCTACCAACACCACAATAGTGACTTTAAAGTGCGAAATAGTGCGTGAGTGCCAATCAGTAAAAATGTTTTTTTGTAGATATCTGTGGGAAATAAAATAACAGTCCCTGTCTTCATAAAATAAATTTCGACAAAATGTGTCGGGTTCCACTTTCCAAAATATTCTTCAACGAACTGTCTTTCGACAAAACGTTTTCCGACAAAATGCCTAGACATCACCTGTGGCATTGCTTCAAATTCAAGTATAAAACATACCAAGGTCACATGACGTGACATTAAAGCGTTAATTACCTCATCCGATGCTTTTACTAACGTGATTGGTTTTCAGTCACCGGCGAATTCCTTTCGCAGGCGCTAGATCATTGACCTTTTTACAAGTGCTTAAATCAGGGACAAAGCGCGTGACGTCCCGGTGTCGTGTTTTAATGTAAACAATCATAGTCGAGTGAAGCAGAAGATGCTCTTCACGCCCTCGTATTGACCCAAGGCAGGGTGTCAGGGCTGGAGGTGGCGGATCAGGGTTGTTATTCAGTGTGACTCATAAGTAAAAGTGCCACGTCACGTGAACTGTCACGTGTTGCTTTTTGCCTAGTAGACACATTCCTGTGAAACATGGCCGGGGCTGTCATCCGCGTTGTTATAAATCAGCTGACCTCTAGTGAGAGCTATCTGTTATGTATAAACAGAGCGGATGGATATTTTAAAAAGTAGTCCCTTACTTTATGATTGCTTTTTTTCGCTGAATGCCCAGCGGAGTAAAAAGGTGTTACGTACAATAGACCGAACCGCTGAAGAGGTTGGCTCTTGAATAACAACGCGGTGATCGGAACTTAATGATTTCCTTCCAGCTGAGTGCATGTTGCAATTCGAGGTTGTTGCTCTTTGAGTAAAACAGTTGTGTACAATGTACACCAACATGATCAACAGAATTCAAACATTTCTTTCAGTGCACCTCCGTAAGTTCACATGGATTTCCTTTTGATTTCCTTTACCCATTATAAACATTCTCTATATACACGCTCTATAAACATACTCTATGTAAACATTCGTGCTATATATATATACACAACCGAATTCTGTAAAGAAAAATAAAGCGTTTTTTACGGGTGAAAAAAAAGCTGTGAGATGATTTGCCGATGTAACAACCTGATGGCGTCCCTGTGAAGTGTGACACATGTTCGTTATTATGGTGTACTGTGGCTCGCATTGATTCCTAAAAGTTTGTCTGTAGATATATTCATGTGAATCACAATTGTCGCTTCGGAAAGCGAAATGTTTGCTAGGCTGGATATGGGGTGTCTCCGTGACGCCTGCGGGCACAGATCACACTCACGGAAATGTTGCCTTCCTTCAACTAAAACTCACTAAACTGATACCTGTCGCCGAGTCAATAACACTAAAAACTGTCACTCATTAACGAAATATTAGGTTAGTCAGATTACTACTGGCATCAAGTAAGGGTCGTTTTGTTGCCACGATCAGCCGGGCGGAATCCCTGATGCTGAGCAATGAACCCCAGAGACCCCAACAGAACGTAACGGAATCCCCGAATGGAACATTTTTTCCTAAAACGGAGTGTTTTCCCGAGTAAATAACTGCTCACATGTTAAAAGATAATCAGAAAGCGCATACAGCGGAGGTTTCCAAATTGAATTCTTTCCTGTAGCGGCGTATTTTATGTGTTGAAATTCATCAACGAGAAACACATGGATGCTCCAAGTGGGACTCAGGATTGGGATGTCTCGCAAGGATCTGGCTCAATAAAAACGAAACTAAATGAATAAAAGGAAATACGCATTGATTGTGTGAACATGAATTTCCCACGTTTTCCCACGCGTTTGCCAATAAATTGTTCGTGACTGAACGCTCCCAAATTTGGTTAAAGCAGAAGACCTTGTGACGTCAGAAAGCAACCAGTGACGGACTCCTGGATGTGATTCTTGGATTCTGGTGGCTGTTAGAATCCAGGTATACTTCTCAATACTTCTGTGCCTGGAATAATTTGTTTGTGTTCACTGGGTTCACTTTTACGGGGGTCACTTGTCGTTTGTCTTCACCGGCTCGAAAGCACTGTTTAATTGCAATAAGGAATGCGAATTCAAAGAGCTCCAGAAGCGTGATGATGCTGGCTCCCAAAAACAGGCCGAGCTGGCCCCCGATGTTGGCAATGAGCTCGTCCAGCGTGTAGGCTGGTATCTGCTCAATGATTGTCTTCTGCATACTGCGGTAGTACACGTACAGCCGCAGCATATTCGTGCTGATGTCCGTATGATTACGGTACACCCACCCTTCCAGCTCCGCCTTGTGTAAGGCCATGGGCGTGGGGTACTGGAGCGTGGACAGACGGTAGTCGTAGGTGGTCGCCTTGCAGGGGTGCAGACAGCCGCAGCCTCGCTTGTAATACTCCTCAAACTGCGGCCGCACGCAGGAGTAATACTGGGCCAAAGTACAGCTGTCGGCGTCCGTCGTGAACGTGCAGTTACAGCCAATGAATGCGTAACCGTACATGCAGTTGATCATACACCCCTCGAAGTTGTACTTAACTTGTTTGACGTGTTTGAATGTGAACGAATCGGCTTGGCCGTGGCACTTGACGTTGGAGTAAGGTGGGCCGAGATCAAGCCGCCTGATCTGGTCAATGGCTACATAAGCCTCGACTCCTGGCTGCACAGCGAACGCTTGCTCCTCTATGCGCGGGTATGTGTAGGGGTCGTGAACGAGCACCTTGACACCGAGCCCGCTCGCGGCAGTGACGTAATTCTCGTCCACGTCCAGATTGATTGTCAGATCTATGAGAACAGAGATGCTTAAATTACTGAGTAATTATTGAGTAATTACTGAGGAAATATTAACAGAAATGTGCGAAAAATTAAGTAAATAAATTAAATACAGTTTATTTTGTTTTCATAAAAACATTGAAGAATTAAAGATGAGAATTTGATGGACAGTATCAATTGTTTGTCGGCGCCATATCTCCGTAACCATTGAAGCGAATCAGTTGTTCTCTTGTACATGCAAAGACTATATAGTGGAGCTATGCAACAAGGGGTTATTTTGAGATTTTCCCAAAAATTGGGAAAATGGCAAAGCTTTGAAAATATAGCACAATTGACCTATTCACTGGGTGTTTGTCGTTTTGAAATCCTGTGATTGCACGCCTGGGGGGGGGGGTTAGTCAGTTTTACTGACATACTTGTTTTTTTTTTCTTTCCTGCACAATTTGCAAAGCTTCGAGTAAAATTTTACCTGGGCATTTTTTTAATCAGTGGGTAATAATTGGCAAGCGTACCGCGTACAAACCCGCACTGAGTTCTTGGCAGTTTTCAAGTGTAAACGCTCAAATCATGCAGAAAGCTTACGTTCTGAATCATGATTAACTCACCAAGGCCGTGCGGGAAGCCCGGTCTGACACTGTACAGGTGCCCGTCTTCCTCTACTTTCTGCTCAGACTGAAATGTATAACACATAGCGCTCTCCGTCATGAGTGGCTTGAAATTCTCCGCGCAGTGAAAGGGACGACCATTGAATGAACACGACAGAAATATCCTTCCGAGCGAGAAAGTGCGTAGGGATGAACCGTAAACAAGATCAATAATTCGCGCTTGGTTCAATATTCGAGTCGCATTTTCTAGCTCCGCTGGACTTAAATCATCGATTTTGTGAAGATGAAATTGTGGAATCCAGTCTGATAATCCATTGTATTGTTCGACAATCGATCTACTGAATAAATTTTGATCACATATCGATACAGCTGGAAATTTCAGTTCCGACACGGATTTCTTTGTGACTTTTGTGATGGAGTCTTTCTTGAAGTATTTTATAACCGATATACTGCCGATGTAAAAATAAGTCCCGGCCATGAGGAACAACAGAACGAGCCACACGACTTTACGAAGAATCGGGGACTGGCCGCTGCACACATTTCTTAATCCATGCAGAGTTGTATCTTCTGCGAAACTGTCAAAGCTATTTTTCAATTTACTCCCGGCAAATGTTGATCTTTTCGTACCCTTTTTGTCTTTTTCCATGTTCTGTCTTTGATTGGATGCTGTTGCTGATGTTTGATTGGTTGATGAGTTTCGATTCGACGGTCTTATTATGGCGCCGTTGTTCGAGAAACAAGAGGGAAAGACATCAGTGCTGTGTGTGTCAAATGTGTCCCTGTCCGAGTCTTCCCCTTGCTCATCCCTTTCCCGCCTGTCCGCCATCATTTATTTTATTTCCGGTGATTTCAGTTCACCTTGAAGTTTACGCACGTTTTCAATGGTTTTATTGAAATAAATGGTCACATAATTGAATCTCCCGCAGGTTGGAGCTTTTGCAGTTTTTTCAGTGTAATACATTTATGCTGCAATTGTGTGGTAATAAATGTCTGCTCATGTAATGATCGAGGGCCATGGCCTGTTTATTATTGTTCAATGAACAAATCAACTCGTGCTTAATGTCTCACTCTTCATTAAGATTAAGAATTGTGTCATTGATTCGCACTGCTTACCTCAGAATTATTGTTTATGCTCTTGTCTTTTGATAAAAAAAGTGCACTAATGGAAAGTAATGAACTGTTTGTTTTGTGATGGAGATGTGCATTTCCCATGACCGAATTACACTGTGCGTTCGCTTGCTGTAGCCGATGAGCCAAATCATTGAAATGTTACTGTAAGGTTTATCTCGCTCCTTCGAGAAGTGGCCAGATCCAGTAACCTTCATTACTTGACAGGGCAGTGTCTGACGTCGATTTACTTGATGGGGCAGTATTTGCCGTTCAGTTATCTGAGAGTTCAGTATTTGATCCCCATTTATCTGACAGAGCAGTATTTGATACCCATTTACCTGACAGGGCAGTATTTTATGCCCATTTACCTGATAGAGCAGTTGTTGATACATATTTACCTGACAGTATTTGATACCCATTTACCTGACAGGGCAGTATTTGATACCCATTTACCTAACAGGGCACTATTTGATACCCATTTACCTGACAGGGCAGTATTTGCTACCCATTTACCTGACAGGGCAGTATTTGATACCCATTTACCTGACAGGGCAGTATTTGATGCCCATTTACCTGATAGAGCAGTTGTTGATACATATTTACCTGACAGGGCAGTATTTGATACCCATTTACCTGACAGGGCAGTATTTGATACCCATTTACCTGACAGGGCAGTATTTGATACTCATTTACCTAACAGGGCAGTATTTGATACCCATTTACCTAACAGGACACTATTTGATACCCATGTACCTGACAGGGCAGTATTTGCTACCCATTTACCTGACAAAGCAGTTTTTGATACCCATTTACCTGACAGGGCAGTATTTGATACCTAGCCACCTGACAGGGCAGTATTGATACCCATTTACCTGACAGGGCAGTATTTATCCGCCGGGAACCGGACGGATATAGTTTTCATTCTGTCCGTCTGTCTGTCCGTCTGTCCGTCCGTCCGCCTGTCCGTCTGTCCGTCTGTGCAATTTCAGTCTCACGCGCCTACAGCCCGCATTAGTGGGTGGATTGATTTCAGATTTTACCCAGGGGTGCTCCTAAGCATCCCGCAGTGCAGTGACCAGGATTCGACCGGATCCGACTAAAATTGTCAAAATGACAAAACTTTAAAAAATGGAAGAAATGAATTAGGAATGAGCATAACACATATCGGTCTCACGCGCCTACAGGCCGCATTAGTGGGTGGATTGATTATCTTCACACCAAATCAACCATGTACCACTGGCTCTACAAACCACAAGGCTGTATGGTGTTCTTTGGAACAGTTGTTCACAGGAACATCATAATCAGGTATACAATTTGCGCGAACCCGGCGGATTCATGCTTCTCGAGCATCTAGTTGCTACCCATTTACCTGACAAAGCAGTTTTTGATACCCATTTACCTGACAGGGCAGTATTTGATACCCATTTACCTGACAGGGCAGTATTTGCTACCCATTTACCTGACAAAGCAGTTTTTGATACCCATTTACCTGACAGGGCAGTATTTGATACCTATCCACCTGACAGGGCAGTATTGATACCCATTTACCTGACAGGGCAGTATTTGCTACCCATTTACCTGACAAAGCAGTTTTTGATACCCATTTACCTGACAGGGCAGTATTTGATGCCCATTTACCTCACAGAGCAGTTGTTGATACCCATTTACCTGACAGTGCCGTATTTGCTACCCATTTACCTGACAGAGCAGTTTTTGATACCCATTTACCTGACAGGGTAGTATTTAATACCCATTAACTTGACAGGGCAGTCTTTGATACCCATGTACTGGACAGGGCAGTATTTGATACCCATCTGCCTGACAGAGCAGTTTTTGATACCCATTTACCTGACAGGGCAGTATTTCATACCCATTTACCTGACAGGACAGTATTTGGTATCAGTCTACTTGACAGGGCAGTTTTTGATACCTATTCACCTGACAAGGCAGTATTTGATACCCATTTACCTGACAAGGCAGTTTTTGATACCCATTTACCTGACAGGGCAATATTTCATACCCATTTACCTGACAGGGCAGTATTTGATACCGATCTACTTGACAGGGCAGTTTTTGATACCCATTTACCTGAAAAGGCAGTGTTTGACACCCATCTACTTGACAGGGCAGTTTTTGATGCCCATTTACCTGACAGGGCAATATTAGATACCCATCTACTTGACAGGGCAGTATTTGATACCCATTTACCTGACATTGCAGTATTTGATACCCATCTACTTGACAGGGCAGTATTTGATACCCATTTCCCTGACAGGGCAGTGTTTGATACCCATTTACCTGACAGTGCAGTTTTTGATGCCCATTTACCTGACTGGGCAGTATTAGATACCCATCTACTTGACAGGGCAGTTTTTGGTGCCCATTTACCTGACAGTTCAGTATTAGATACCCATTTACCTGACAGGGCAGTATTTGATACCCATCTACCTGACAGGGCAGTATTTTATACCCATCTACTTGACAGGGCAGTTTTTGATACCCATTTACCTGACAGGGCAGTATTTGCGGTTCATGTATTGACTGTGCAGCATTTGTCGTTTATTTACTCATTAGGGCAGTATTTGTACGTCATCATTTTAAGTGTTAAAGGGTGGTAAACTGCAGTCATTTTATAATTTTTAACAAGTGTAAGAATACCAGCAAAACGTGAATAAATATTTCTACACGCCTTACCTTTCTGAGGGATATATATATGTAGTGTTCTTATTTCAACCCTTAAACAAAAGTGAAGCTTTTGATGGTGGGTGGTTTTGACTTGGTTCACCGCAGTAACGCGATCATATGGTGTCACTGTGTACGAGGGTGGTGTTGACGTGGTTCACGGCAAGTAACGCGATCATGTGTGTCACCGTGCTTGAGAATGGTGTTGACCTGGTTCACCACAAGTAACGAGCTCATATGTTGTCACTGTGTATGAGGGTAGTGTTGAGCTCGTTCACCACAAGTAACGCGATCATGTGCTGTCACAGTGTTTGAGGGTGGTGGTGACCTGGTTCACGGCAAGTAAGACGATCATGTGGTGTCACTGTGTATGAGGATGGTGGTGACCTCGTTCACCGCAAGTAACGCGAGCATGTGCTGTCACAGTGTTTGAGGGTGGTGGTGACCTCGCTCACCGCAAGTAAAACGATCATGTGGTGTCACTGTGTATGAGGGTGGTGTTGACGCGCTTCACCGTAAGTAATACGATCATGTGCTGTCACCGTGTTTATTTACTGTTCTTTTCACGCTTTCAGCACTTTGACTGGTGCCGTATTGTGCGAACAAATCGTGGGAGTCACTTTACAAATGGCGCCCCCTCAAACCCTGCTGCAGCCAGCCCAGGACAACGTGACCCAGTCGAGCACCAAAAAAAAAAAAACAAAACAAAACAAAACAAAACAAAAAGAAAATAATCCCGCTACAGCTCCAGCGTTGTGATTCTTACGCTCTTTATAGTGTGCAGTTATTGCAAATATTTGAAACAGTGAAACCATTTGCATTTAGACCTGGAGCTTTTTGTTGGGCTGGTCTATTACAGCTGTACTTGGTGTGTCATGTCAGAACGTCGTGATTCAGGTGTTTTTTTTTTGAAGGCAGCTCTGAAGGTTTAAGTCCGGTCGTTCCAAAATTGCGAGCGTATGGCTTTGGGATGCTGTTTGCACCAGGCTTTGACTTTTTTATGGCGATCCGCAAACTTGTTACACTTTTTCTTTTCTATTTATCGAACGGTACTTATTTTAGAATTTGAGTTCTTTTTTTTTTTTTTTTTTTTTGCTTTTTCTGAAAAATTGTGGAACGGCGAAACTTCAGCATAAAAGCGAAGTAAATCGCTAGTTTGTTAAAATAAAGCTAAAACAAGGTACAGAGATGATTGATTTAATCGCCATGAAATTGATGTTTGCATTCACTATGTGGTTCCGGCTCAAACTCATTTCTGGCAATGGGCCAAAAACTGACAGGGTGGCGGACATGGAGTGCGGCTTTTAGAGATTTGCATGGTCCGCTTAATTTGTGTACTAAAAATCTTCATCTTCCGTTGGGTCAAATAGTTTAATTTACATTCTTTGTTTGAAGTTTAAAATAGACCTGATGAGCGAAAAGGAAATAGGATAAACGCAATATTTTCATTGAAAAAAAAATAACGGTGTCCTTTATCCGAACAGTGAACTAGCCCGGACTGTAGTTGAATTGAATGCTTATTTTGGTGTGACGTTGCAGCCTGGTCATCAAGTGGCGCTTTGTGTCGCGGGTCAGCCAGCAGATGGAGGCCTTCCTCTTCGGCTTTGAGGAGCTCGTCCCGCACTCGCTCATCTCCATCTTTGACGCCAACGAAGTCGAGGTATGTCCTTCAGGCGGAATGGCTGTAACGCCAAATGTACACAAGCGAATAGGTGAAGTCATTTTTAGTACCTTTGGAGATCGACCGTAAAACACAAGAGATATATGGTGTCAGATTAATAACAGTTAATAGAACATTTTATAGAAGCTCAACCGTAGTAAACATGATGTGTAAAAACCGAAACCGGACACGTCGTGGAAACAGTAGATAAAAAAGTCAGTTAGGGGGCGGGGGGGGGGCCGGGCCTACTTACAAGGGGTATGTTCCTGCACACTTCCGGCCTGCTTACAGATAGTGCTGGCGGACTGGAGTGAGGATTGGTAGGGGGAGGGGGAGTCTGTACTTTTATGTCTGCACTTCCTGTCTGTTTACGTATACTGCAGGTGGACTTTGGTGAGGGTTAGGGTAGGGTTAAGTCTGTACTTTTGTGTCTGTACTTCGGCCTGTTTACAGATGCTGCTCGCCGGCTTGGGGAGAAGGTTGGCGCGGGAAGGGGGAGCCTATTTTTGTGTTTCTGCACTCTACGAGTTTGCTTGCAGATGGTGCTGGCTCTCTAGGGGTGAGGGGTGGCGGAGGTGGGCCTTTCCTTATGTTTCTGCACACTTCCGGTCTATTTACAGATGCTGCTCGCAGGCTAAGGGTGAGGGTTGGCGGGGGGGGGGGCATCTGTACCTATGTTTGTGCACACTTCCGGTCTATTTACAGATGCTGCTCGCCGGCTTGGGGAGAAGGTTGGCGGGGGAGGGGGGGGGAGCCTGTCCTTGTGTTTCTGCACACTTCCGGTCTATTTACAGATGCTGCTCGCAGGCTAAGGGTGAGGGTTGGCGGGGGGGGGCATCTGTACCTATGTTTGTGCACACTTCCGGTCTATTTACAGATGCTGCTCGCCGGCTTGGGGAGAAGGTTGGCGGGGGAGGGGGGGGGGAGCCTGTCCTTGTGTTTCTGCACACTTCCGGTCTATTTACAGATGCTGCTCGCCGGCTTGGGGAGAAGGTTGGCGGGGGAGGGGGGGGGGGAGCCTGTCCTTGTGTTTCTGCACACTTCCGGTCTATTTACAGATGCTGCTCGCAGGCTAAGGGTGAGGGTTGGCGGGGGGGGGGGCATCTGTACCTATGTTTGTGCACACTTCCGGTCTATTTACAGATGCTGCTCGCCGGCTTGGGGAGAAGGTTGGCGGGGGAGGGGGGGGGGGAGCCTGTCCTTGTGTTTCTGCACACTTCCGGTCTATTTACAGATGCTGCTCGCAGGCTAAGGGTGAGGGTTGGCGGGGGGGGGGGGGCATCTGTACCTATGTTTGTGCACACTTCCGGTCTATTTACAGATGCTGCTCGCCGGCTTGGGGAGAAGGTTGGCGGGGGAGGGGGGGGGGAGCCTGTCCTTGTGTTTCTGCACACTTCCGGTCTGTTTACAGATGCTGCTCGCCGGCTTACAAGACGTGGACGTCAACGACTGGAAGAAGAACACGATTTACAAAAACGAATACAACCCCAACCACCCGGTCATCATTAACTTCTGGAAGGTACGGTATTCAACGGTTTTTTCCTTTCCCGGAAAGTGGGGCCGGTGTGGTATTCCATGCTGTCTTCTGCATTCCTCCAATACAGTCCCGGTGATCAGCATCGCAAAGAACAAAAAGACATATAACTTATTAAGTTATTGGCACTGGTTTTGCTTCTTTCAAAGACTAGGCTCGATACAACGCATTTGACATTAGTGTACATGTTGAGGGTATCCAGGGCTGTGCCGCTAGGTGGAGCTTCGTGGATGGTTATTGTTTTACATTGTTTTGCCCATTAGTCATTATGCCTCAAAAATGTAGCTTTGTATGTTTGCTGCAGTTCCGAAACATTTTGTTGTTTCATAAACAAAAGTAGCGAAGAAAAGTTATCCGCTCATTAGTAAAATAATAATAACTAATCGAATATTTTGATTGTTTTTCAGGCGGTGTATTCATTCAACAATGAGATGCGCTCGCGCTTGTTACAGTTTGTGACCGGAACTTCGCGCGTGCCCATGAACGGCTTCGCGGAGCTCTACGGCAGCAACGGTCCACAAAAGTTCTGCATCGACAAGTGGGGCAACACCATGAGCCTGCCACGCGCCCATACATGGTAAGCTCTTCTGTATCCTAATGCTTGGGCTCAGCGATCCCTCGCCCCACCCCCCACTCGCCTCTAAATGTTAGGTCTTTTACGGCCTAATAAGGGGATTGGGGTGGAAGTGTGTAGAAATTTACTTTTAACCAGGCCGACTTTGTCGGACTGGGTTAGTCGTATCACTATAGGAGCTTGAATGTATGTGCGTATTTTAAACTTTTTCTTTAAAATGCTACTCCTCCTACAGTTTTGCTCCAATCGTTTTGATATTAAGCAGGAATGTTCCCTGGGTGGTCCCCCACCTGGCTATTACTTTTTTTGACGATCGACGAAAAACTGACAAAATGGCGGCACTTTTTGTGCCTGTTTTGACCCATTTTTAAAATGCTACTCATCCTACAGTTTACTCCATTCGTTTAGATGTTCCCCAGGAGTTCGCCTACCAGGCTATTATTTTTTTTTTGCGGTTCGCCAAAAACTGACGAAATGGCTGAACTTTGAAGTTTGGCAAAAACTGGAATAAATGGTAGTAAATAACTGAATTGTCAAACCATTCATTTCTCTCAGTCTTTTTCAAATAGTTATAAAATTTTAATCGAAAGTTCTTAGGTGCTTCTCCACCTGGACTTCGCTTTTTTCGCAAATGACAAAAAAAAAAAAAAAAAAATGTGGAAATGTGGAATTTTTAAAACGTGAATCGTCAAAACCCAACTTCTCGAACATCCCTTTTCGGGTAGCTTCCACCCGGGAAACTCGTTTTTTTGTCTATTAAACCTATGAAAAAAGTTACATTCAGGAACAAAGTTTTTCATTTTTTGGCAGTATTCGTTTCAGAGTTTTTCTCTCTTCCTTGTTTGGTAACTCGGTTTTTCTCTCTTTCCTTGTTTGGTAACTGGCCTTTGGTAACTTGGACATGCTTGTTTGTATCCAGTTGCAGTTTTAACTACCTATTCAGGGAAATGGAAAAAAATCAGAAAACAGTTGTTAAAAACCTTGGAAAGAGAACATGATGTGTCCTTAATAGAAAATATGTACTTTTTTTTAGCTTCAACAGAATAGATTTGCCTCCGTATGAGAATTACCAAGAGCTACGAACCAAATTACTGCAAGCAATAGAAAACGCGGAAGGCTTTGAAGGCGTGGATTAGGCGCGGATATAATGGAATGAACTGGGCCGGACAAGCTGTTATGTACACATGTATGTGTGTCGTTTTTGGCTGTGACCTGTAAGAGACCATTGCGATACCAGCGAAAGGGTTGCCCCAGGGCACTGTTTCAGGCATAGGTTTAGGAAGTAGTTACACATTGTGGCTTGTCAGTCGATGTTATACAAAAGGTCATTTTTGCCAGTTAAAAATTAAAATAAATAATAAATAAATAAATAAAACGAATAAAAGATGTACGTGCAGAATATATGTTTTTCTTGAAAGTTAAGAAAAATACTGTACACACTGTAACTTTTATATATGTATATATGTTACAGTCAATGAGCGAAACCCGCCATTTCACGAAATGGCAAATCATTTTAGCCATTTCGTGAAATGCCTGAAATCATTTGCCGTTTCATGAAATGACTAAAATTTTTAGCCATTTCGTGAAATGGCTAATATTTCCGCTTTGCCATTTCATGAAATGGCAAACCAAACCTAGAAAAATAAAAACAGAAAATTTGAACTTTTTGTTTGCAAACTTTGACACTATCACCCCACAAATACCAGTATAACATACAGAAACAAACTTTTTCAAAATCTTCATATTTCTGCGATAATCTTACCGGTTTTTAGTTACAAATTCGGATAGTTACACATTTTTAGCGAATCGTTATCAGAACAAAATGCTCTATGCAAGTTACTGGCGGTCATATCTGAGTGAGTGGTGGCAATATACAAGTTACTAGTTGAAACCACTGGTTTGTCTTGGTGTACGATTTCCTGCTTGGTTCATCCATCCCCCCCCCCCCCCCAATTCATTGTTATTTTTCATTTTTTTCTTTTTTTTTGTGTTCTTTTCTCTTTTTAGTCCAGCTTACGTTACACGTAAGCTGGGGTATTCCTATCGGTTTGCGGGTGGCGTCCGTTAGTTAGTTAGTAAGTTAGTTGTTTATTTGGTAAACTTCGGTTCAAAATTCATCTCCTACAATTTTGATCCGATGTCATTTATTTTTGGTATGAGGCATCCCTAAGGGGTCATGCATACGGCTTGTGCGTATTTAGTCGATCGGGTGATTTTAAATTTTTGGCGAATTTTTCAAGAAAAAATTTTAAAAACGTATCTCCTCCTACATTTTTTATCCGATTTCATTTATTTTTGGTATGAGGCACCCCTAAAGGGTCGCGCATACGGCTCGTGCTTTTTAGTCAATCGAATAATTTTTGTATTTTGGGGAATTTTTAAAGCAAAAATTTCGAAAATAATTCAAAATGCATCTACTCCTACAATTTTGATTCGATGTCATTTATTTTTGGTGTGATGCATCCCTAAGCGGTCATGCATACGGCTTGTGCTTTTTTAGTCGATCGGATGAGTCTTGAATTTTTGGCGAATTTTGAAGAAAAATTTATAAACTGTATCTCCTCCTGCATTTTTGATCCAATATCATTTTTTTTGGTATGAGGCATAACTAAAAGGTCGCGCATACGGCTTGTGCTTTTGTAGTCGATCAGACAATTTTTTGTATTTTTGGGGAATTTTTGAAGCAAAAATTTCGAACATAATTCAAAATGCGTCTACTCCAACAATTTTGATTCGATGTCATTTATTTTTGGTGTGAGTCATCCTTAAGTGGTCATGCATACGGCTTGTGGTTTTTTAGTCGATCGGGTGAATTTTTGAATTTTGGGGGGATTTTGCAAGAAAAGTTTCTAAAATGTATATCCTCCTACATTTTCGATCCGAAATCATTTATTTTTGGTATGAGGCACCACTAAAGGGTCGTGCACACGTTTATGCTTTTTCAGTCGATCGGAAATTTTGTATTTTTAGTGAGTTTTTGATGAAAAAATGCACTTGCCCCTACAGTTTTGACCCGAATTACTTTCTTTATTCTTTTTTTTTTTTTTTTCTTTGGTATGAGGCATCGTTAGGTGGGTCGGGCATACCGCTTGTGCTATTTGACTCGACTTTGAAATTTTTTATTGTTGGGGGGATTTTTGATGAAAATACCTCAAAATGCATCGTCGTACTGTACGTCAAATAGCGTAGGAGGAGTTTTCTGGAAACCTCCGAGACGGGGGGAAAGACAAAACAAAAACAAAAAAAAGGAAGGTATAACAGCCAGAATTCTTATGTTTGCAAGTGGGAATAAAAAATAGAAATTAAGTGGGGGCGGGGATAGTCCTCGGGGGGAATTGTTCGGGGGGGGGGGTTGTCTGGGGGAGTTGTCTGGGGAAGGGGGGAGCCTGTTTGAATTAATGATTAAAAGAGAACAAAAGTCTTTTGTAGGTTATTAATATCTGGGTAATATGTGGTTAAAAGGAGTTCAAAGACCCCCTGATATACTAAATAAAAGACCACCATAACTGTTTCACAGATTGCCTTGATCGTATTTGCCATAATGTGTAATGAAGTCTTACAATTTTCAGCCATTTCACGAAATGGCTAAAATGTTCTGCCATTTCATTAATATATGGGTAATATGTGGTTAAAAGGAGTTCAAAGACCCTTTGATATAATAAATAAAAAACCACCAGAACTGTTTCACAGATTGCCTGATCGTATTTGCCATATTGTGTAATGAAGTCTTGCAATTTTTAGCCATTTCACGAAATGGCTAAAATGTTCTGCCATTTCATGAAACGGCAAAAGATTTCAGGCATTTCACGAAACGGCTAAAATGATTTGCCATTTCGTGAAATGGCGGGTTTCACTCATTGGCTGTAACATATATATTAAAGCTGGCATTTTTACTTGGCACAAGTGGTCTTCCGTGATGTTTTGACCAGTCATTCACATTTCTGTTATCAATGTGCATGTATTTATCTCTGTCCAAAGGTTGAACTATGAATTCGTCGTTTTAATTCACGATTGTGCGATGTTGGATTTTTGTTTGGGTTTGGTCATTTAAAAGATATTAACACGTGTGACAAATGCTTATGTAACTTTGCTGTCCTGGACCAGCATTATACCTCACTCCCCCCTCCCCCTCTCCCCCCTCCCCCTCTCCCCTCCCCCCCCCCCCCAACGCTCTCGGGACTGTTTTGTGATCATTGGCAATGAATTGGGGCTGGGGAAGGGGGTTGTTCACGTCTGACATACACACTTCCCCGTAACCCAACACTCCCCACCTCCGACCACAATTACAGTGCAATGCTTAAAATAGGTACTTGAGTTACACTGGTGGCAGCACGCCTGTCGGTGGGCGGGGATATTGTAGTTGTCCTGCTTGGAAATCCCATGCTGTCAAATACTTGAATTCTTCTTTATCAACAAGTAATGCAATATGTGGGTGTCATCAAGTACCCGACTGCCTCTGTCTAATCATGTACTAAAAAATTAGAAGTACTCTTAAATACAGCTGTACCGTAACTGTCCCATAAGTAGTCGATATGCGCGCTTCGCCTCTTACGCCGAGTTTGTCAGTAGTCAGTGTGGTCGGCAAGAAATATAACTATGCCAATGCAGCATTGCTGCCCCGCCCGAGTCGGGCCGGAAACTGTCCTCTAGTTACCGTAGAATGTTAGAGTAAGTGTGGATAGGAAGTGTTAAAAGCACTGTGTTCTGAGCGTGCATTGGCTTTCATTGGAGCACGGGTAGGAACGAATGCGCCGTTCTTGCGTGAGTGCGCCAGTGCGATGCTGTAAGAAGGAATGCGCCGTTCTTGCGTGAGTGCGCCAGAGCGATGCTGTAAGAACGAATGCGCCGTTCTTGCGTGAGTGCGCCAGTGCGATGCTGTAAGAAGGAATGCGCCGTTCTGGCGTGAGTGCGCCAGAGCGATGCTGTAAGAATGAATGCGCCGTTCTTGCGTGAGTGCGCCAGTGCGATGCTGTAAGAAGGAATGCGCCGTTCTGGCGTGAGTGCGCCAGAGCGATGCTGTAAGAACGAATGCGCCGTTCTTGCGTGAGTGCGTCAGTACGATGCTCCACGCTTGTGCCAAGCCTTGACTAGTGACGAGATGAGGCTATTTTTGGTATTCAAACAACGTCTGAATATTAGTCCCATTGTGTAGCCATACGCTTTCATCGTCAATTGAAAACTGTCTCCAAGCAATTGTTGTTTATGCACTGCGTTTTGTATATGTTACAGGGAGTTCGTGTCATCAGGGAATTCACGTACTCGATGTGACCGTCAGGGAATGTGTGAAATCCCTGAAATTCCTGAAATCCCTGAAATTTTTAGAGAATACGCATATTTCCTGGAATTCCATGAAGGCTTCGAGGAGTTTGTGTAACACTGAAAACTAAGCAAATACTGTCAATGAACAGAAATATCATATCCCAAATAACTCTATACAGAACAGCACATTTTACCGGGTATGTGAAATTGAGGTGGAGGGTGGGGGGGGGGGGGTGGGGCTTTTTATCAGTGGTCTTTTTAGCTAGAAAAAGTTGGTTTAAATGCAAATTAACATTTAATATATTGTAGCTAACAATTTGCCCTGTCTTGCATTAATATCAAACAAATAGAATTTCAGGGAATACGTGAATTCCCTGGAATTTTTACGGAAGACACGTAGTCCGTGGCGGCTACAGCGATTTCCCTGAACAGTTTCGGCCAGTACGCATATTGCCTGGTCAGACAACTCCCTGTAACATATATATACCTCTACTTTGTGCATTCTAGTGTAGTCTTGTATTTCCTATTGAACTAAAGTGCTCAAGTTTGTATATAACGATTGAAATAGTCCACGGTTTTGTTTTATTTCTGCCAGCTTGTTTTCTAACGGTTTACATGAAATAATGTTGTTTTTTCTCCTATAATCTGCACTATTTATATTTTTGTATATAATGAATTTTCATATATTAGAATGATATTTTTCCATTTTGTACAGTGTTAAGTAGTCTTAATAGAAAAAACGGGAAAAAAGTCTTTACTAATATGAAATCTTCCAATCAAAGTTGTTTTAAATGTGGCGTAATTTGATTGGACGATGAAGTACCGTACGATATCATGCATGTTTATGTTAACTGCTTAAAAAAACGTGTAACGCAATTGTTGTATACATATATGACAGCTAGTTTGGACTCTTTTGTCATTTTTTTTTTTTTCGATAGTGTTTTTAGTAACAGGGTTGAAGATATCCTCAGATAAAACACGAGTTGGGTCTTACTAGTGTATTTACCTCAGTGTGCGGCGCTGCTGTCCTTCACGACACGCTCGCCTACTCCTGTCTATTCCAATGAAATCCTGTGCATTATTTTAAAACAATTAGAACTGGTAGAAGTTTGCTGTTGCACGTAGTGACATTAGATTGACTGTTCTGAATGAAGTTCCATGGTTGATTTTTTAAGCATTATAGCTATACCCCGTTACCCCCGAGATGGCTTCCAAGCAGATGGTAACTGTTCATTGATTTAGTTCTGAGCAAGTTTAATTTTTTTTTCATTCCGTAATTGAGACATGATTTGCGTTTTGTTTTTGTGTGATGTGGTTACCTCCCAAGTCGACCCCCCCCCCCACCAACCACGCCCCTCATTGTTTTGTGTTTGCACTTTAAACACCCTATTATTTAATATAAGAATGTATCAAGTAAATAAAAATTTAGATATTTTTTTCTTGGGCGAAATGCGGCACTTTCGACTCAGTCGGTCTATTCCGGAATATACTCGGTATGTTTAGTCTCGTTGATGTGTACAGTATGACTGAGTTTTCCCGACCGTTAGGCTACGGTAGTCTATTCCGGAACAGACACAGGATGCCTAGTCTCATTGATATGTATACAGAGTGTCATTGAAGTTTTACGGCCATTAGTTTATGTTAGTCTATTTTTTTGATGTTAGTTTATGTTAGTCTATTTTTTTATGTTAGTTTATGTTGGTCTATTTTTTATGTTAGTTTATGTTAGACTCATTCAGTCGAAAGCGCCTTATTTCACCCAGGATCAAAAACTGTCTCTGTTCTAATTTGCTTAAGATATTCTTGTTTTAAATAATGGGGTGTTTTTATAAATTCTGAGTGGGGTGTTTTTATAAATCTGACATTATCACCCCGACTACTGAATTTAGTGTGTTATCCTGACCCATGTCCGTGCCAAGTCGGTTCTTTTGAATTGCGGATTATTCGCTGAAACCAGTAGGGACAGGGCTTCGTACAGGGCACACTTTATGAGGGGACGCGAGAAAACCTCACCAAGGGAGGGTGGCGTTATACAGGGCACACTTTATGAGGGGACGCGAGGAAACCTCACCAAGGGAAGGTGGCTTCACACAGGGCACACTTTATGAGGGGACGCGAGGAAACCTCACCAGGCTCTTCTTTTGAGTGATGCACCCAAAAACAGGAATTCTGTGGAAGGTTTTCTACCTGCATCCCAAAACAGTAATTTTTTTTTTAGAAATCTTTAAGATATTTGGAATGAAAAAAATAAATGTTGAAGATCTGCATATATTGTCTGTATACTTCTTGTACACTGATTGTGCCATTCTAGTTTTTGTCTGTCGTTTGGTCTTGGGGGGTGAGACGTGAACATTTGCATGTGAAACTCTTTGTGTACACTGGTCATATCGCCTTCTTACTTAATGCATCGTAATATGTGCAGATTGAGAAAATGACCACCCCTCCCCCAACCCCCTTGCCCCCCCCCCCCCCCGCCAGAAATGGTATGTGGTTCTCTGGTCGCACCAATGTCCAGTAGAGTTGATATTCGTGTTTTAACAGAGTTGTCTGTGAACAGTTCAGGGGTTTTCCACTGGTACACTCTTCATTTGGTAGACCAGATCAATATTCCCGCCACTTTTTAACGTTCTTCTGCACCTTGTAATGCGAGGCTTTATTTTAACTTTATCAACAGTATTTATATTTAGTTGGTTGCTTTGTTTTATTTTCGCCCTTTTTTAGCCCATTTATAGGTTGTTATTTATAGCACTTCGATATGACGGTGCGATGTAAAAATGTACTGTAGTCATGGTTGCGAATTAAGGTTTCATTGTGAACTGTTAAATTGTCAGTATGTCAGATTTTGCGACTCTAAAGGAACAATAGTTCTGAGTATTTCAAGGCCGCATATGCTTTGTTTACATTTTAGTCTCACCGAAACACGTACTTCCGGTTATGTGCGTGATGTCATGTGATGTTAGTTATGCTGATGAGTTCTTATGATGCATAACAGAAGAGCCTAGAAAAGTGACTTTATATGAGGCTTCAAGTAGCGTTTTATGCATTTCCAAATCAGTATAAATGTATCTGCAAAACTGTGTCAATCTCCCTGTAAATCGATATGCGGCGTTGCGAATAATAATAATAATAGTAATAATAATAATAATAATAACAACAACAACGACAACAACACATTCGGACCCTTTTCGAACACAATAACGATGCATATGTAAGGAAAAAAAAACGTAATCATGATACAAAGTCTTTTTATAGTAAGGTTCCTGCTTTATATATTGTACATTTTTTGGCGAATTTAAAAAATATATGGACATTATGCTATTATTTAAAATAAGAATTATGAAGCAAATAAGAAACCAGATATTTTCTGGTAGGCTGTTCTGGAATAGACTACCGATATATTGAATGTCACAGAAATCGATTTTTCAGTACTGAATAACGACATTGTAATTAACAGCCAGAACTAAATGTAATTTTTCAATATTTTTATTTTCCTTTCTCCAAAAGATAAGAATTTACATTGTTCAACTTTCAACTTTTTACCTTTTAGTGTAAGAAAAATGAAAAATGAAGCATTGTTGATTTCTGTGACATTCTATTTATTATTAGTCTATTTCGGAATAGCCTACCAAAAATATCTGGTTTCTTATTTGCTAGAATTCTTATTTTAATTAATACAGTGTTGGAAATATAAATTTGTGAGTTGCTGTCATGTCAGGTTGTCGTTACGCTGTATTATGTTGTAACTGCATAAAGATGTATGTTTTTATCATTCGTTTCAGAATGTATTTAAAACCATACATGTGCATTTTCTAAACGAGAAAAATAAACATTTAAAACATGTAACTTATCTCTTTCTATTGCTCTTTAGCTCAGTTGACCTTGGTAAGCTTGGACTATACCCATGACTAGGGCATCGGTTTCCCATCCTTCCGTCCCTCCGTCTATCTCTCTGCTTGTCTGCTCTTTTTCTCTTGGGGGAATCGCGACCAAACTGAATATCTATGCTTCACCTGTAGTGGTGAATTTTTTGTTTTTGTGCATTCTGTGTGTATGAGTATGTAGCGTGTGTATGTATGTCTGCTGTAGACACCTGATTTTGTTAACACGATAACTCCAGAACGAAACGTCGGATCAGCTCCAAACTTGGGATTATGCCTTGGGTTCGTCCCGTCTATTGAGATTGTATTTGACGTAAATTAAACAACGGATGACGTCATAGAACGTAAAATCTGACAATTGCGTCATTATGTTTTATTATACGTATGGTATCATTTACGCTAATAAGTTCCCCCGGGGTTTTAACACAACCGACGTTCCTGCTTTGAAAAGAAAACAAACAATAACATACAAACAAATAAAAAATGCCATCAAATTAAGGATATAAGACTTTGAACTTAAAGCATAAAAGAGATGCGTTCCCTTTACCTGAGCGCGGAATTTCTTGAGGACTAGTGTGTTTAAATTTAAGAGTAAACACATCAGTTAACTAATCTTGCAATTTTGCCACTTTGACGCAAACAGTTCTACAAATTATATTCCCTTCATTTTTAGTCCCCCGCCGCCGCGAAGCGGGGACTATAGGATTCGGGTCCGTCCATCTGTCCGTCTGTCGACACTTTTTTGGCGCCATATCTCCGTAACCACTGAAGCGATTTAATTGTTCTTTTGCACATGCAAAGACTATGCACTGGAGCTGTGCAAAGAGGGGTTATTTTGACATTTTCGCAAAAATTGGGAAAACTGAAAATTCCACACAATTGACCTAGTCAGTGGGTGTTTGTCGGCGCCATATCTCCGTAACCATTGAACGAATCAATTGTTCTCTTGCACATGCAGAGACTATATAGTGGAGCTGTGCAATGAGGGGTTATTTTGAGATTTTCGCGAAAATTCGGAAAATGGGAAAATTTTGAAAATTCAACAAAATTGACATATTCAGTGGGTTTTTGTCGGCGCCATATCTCCGTAACCATTGAAGCAATTCAATTCAATTCAATTGTTCTGGTGTACATAGAACGATTATATAGTGCATCTGTGCAACGAGGGATTATTTTGAGGGTTTTGTAAAAAAAATAGGAAAATGGAAAGACCGTTAAAATTTCACCGTATTGATTTGTACAATGGCTACCTGTCGGGCGCCATGTAGCCGTAATTGTTCAAGCTGCTCAATTGTTGTTTTGCACATAGAAAATAGTAGAGCTGTTCAAAAAACAGGTTATTTGTAATTTTCACGACAGTATGAAAAACCTAAAACCTAAAAATACCCTGTGGACTTGTGTTTATGATCACTGTCATTTACCATTCAATTAATCTAGTAAGGTTTGTATCAACTCAATAATTTCTGACAAAACTAGCTGAAGATATGTCACCTCTTCATATATTTGTATTGAAATACTGTGATTGCACGCCGGCGGGGGACTTAGTCAGTTTTACTGACATGCTTGTTTACAATGTTTAAAAACAAAAACAAAAATCAAAGTTTCGAGTTAGTTTCACCATTGCTTCTTAGTCAGCTTCAGAAAAGTCACCAGCTGGTCAATTCAAATAGATCCTGGATGAGGTTTAGTCGACTCGTCTGTAACTGAGTCATCTTGAAGTATATCTTTTTTCTGAAAAAAATAAACAAGCAGCTTAAAACTTGCACAAATTTTGAATGTTTTGTAACTTTACTCTGAAATTGTTGTCTCTTGAAGATTTCGATAGAATTGACAGTAGATTAATTTTTGCACACCAATCAGGGCTCCAGCAAGTACATCCAAGAGCAATTCTGATTAAAGGACTGGCAGACATTCAAAGTCTTGAGCAGGGAAATGTCACACATGTGATGTTATTTCGATCTTATGTTATCCTTGTTATACCAAATATGTTGTGAATAATTGATGTCTTTTCACTCGATCTCCGACCTCGTGAACAGACGTTGATTACTTGTATATTTGGTGAAAGTGCGGATAAAGTACTAACATGAAAGTACACTTTGGTACAGACTCAAACCACGAAAGGCGTAAAAAGATTAGGGTTGCGTTCAAATCAGTTGCTACATTAGAAATCAGGGGGATGTTTTAATGAGTGTAAGCAAAAAAGTCACCCAGTGAAGTAGAGCACTGGTCATGTAGCTACCACCTTACAGACCTGAATAAAGACTACAGTTAAACCTGTTGAGTGACCACCTTCAAGACACGAATTAAGTAAAACCTGCTTGTGGTGCCAACTCCTATATCTGGATAAAAGACGTACAGTCAAACCTGTTTAAGTGACCACCTTCCAGAATCGGATAAAAAGACAAACAGTAAAACCTGTCTATCGTGACCTATATAAAAGAAGACTTACGTTAAAACTTCTATAGCAACTACCTTTTAGACTCGGATAAAAAAATACGTAAAGTATAAGCTCAGTTTATAGTGACCCCATTTCACATTGTTTAACTTGCACCCTGGTGTATCCCCTTCTTGTGCTTAAGGTCGAGGTCGTACCCCCCACGCACACACACACAACCCCCCGCACACACACACAACCCCCCCCCCCGCACACACACACCCCCCGCGCACACACACACACAACCCCCCCCCCCCGCACACACACACAACCCCCCCACCCGCACCCACACACACACAACCGCCCCCGCACACACACACAACCGTCCCCCCACACACACACAACCCTCTCCCACACACACACACAACCCCCCCCCCCCCCACACACACACACACAAACACAACAGTAGTGTAGAAAGAGGGGTTCTGGCTCACTTGTGACGTCATACCCCTACCCCTACCCTACCCCCCCCTAGAGGCTATTACATTAGATGAACTCAGTAGGTGGTTAGTGTTCAATTGAAGACAAATGGTCTCCAGTTATTCACACCATTGTAGACATACTTGATTTGTAAAATATGTTGATTGAGGTATAAAATAAAAGTGTTCTGTCGAGAAGTGCTTTTTCATTCATCACGTCAACGTGGAAAGACTACTTGACCAATATTTACTTTAAACCTGGACAACCTGGGGGCATTTGCTGGCCCTTCCAAACTGTATCACATATTAAAAAAACATGATCAACCAGTCCACTCATTCGCAAGTGAAGAAATGGTTACAGGATCAAGATGCCTTCAGTTTTCTACAACCTGTAAAATACAGGTTTAAAAGGCAACGTGTCATTACACGTGGCATTGATGACATGTGGGATATTGATTTAGCTGACATGGGAAACATAGCTCCCTATAATGATGACACCCGCTTTTTATTGGTTGTCATTGATGTGTTTTCAAAATATTTGTGGGTGCAACCAATACCTAACAAATCACATACCAGTGTCATAGAAGCCTTTCAAAAGATTTTTCATGAAACACAACGAAGACCACGAACTCTAAGGTCAGATAAAGGAACTGAATTTAAAAACAGATGGGTAAAGCATTTTTGAAGAAGGAGGGAATACATGCCTATACAACAAAGAATGAAACGAAAGCCAACTTTGCTGAGAGAGTCATTCGTACTCTAAAGGGAATGATATATCGATATTTCCTACATAATCAAACTTATCGCTATATGGATATCCTTCCAGACTTAGTGTATAATTACAACCATAGACCTCATGGCTCCCTCCCTAATAAGTATGCTCCAGCAGATATTCGTAAAGACATCGAATCAAAAGTGTGGAAGTATATGTATGTAGACAAATTGAAATTGAAACCAAAGAAGAAAAAACCTTACAAATTTAAAATTGGTGATCAGGTGCGCATTTCTCACTTGAAATATGTATTTCAACGAGATTATCATATAAAGTGGACGCAAGAAGTCTTCATTATCACACATCGTTGTAAGAAGCAAGGAATACACTTATATCGTGTGAAAGACTTTTTAGACGAGGATATTGATGGATATTTCTATGAAGAAGAACTGCAGAAAGTAACAAAAGATATTGAATCTGTGTACAGAATTGAAAAGGTGTTGAAAACACGAAGAAGACGAGGTGTTAAAGAATTAGTTGTGAAGTGGTTAGGTTGGCCAAAGAAGTTTAACAGTTGGGTGAAAGAAACGGATATTCGAAAATGAAGCATCCATTCACATGTTTGGTCTCTGGACCTACAGGCAGTGGTAAAACGTCTCTAGTTAGAGAAATTCTAGAACAAAAGTTAATTAAACCCTCTCCAAAAACCATTTTATGGCTCTATGCAGCAGATCAGCCTTTATACAAGGGAATGAAGGGTGTGGAATGTTACCAAGGCATTCCAGATGACATTGAAGATCGCTTTAACCCGATAAAACCAAACTTACTCATCATTGATGACTTAATGACCAAATGTCATAGTGACGAGCGTATGACACGTCTCTTTAGTGTTGGCAGCAGTCATCAAAATCTAAGCATTATTTTTATTGTACATAATTTGTTCCATCATGGTAGAGAAATGCGAAATATTAGTTTGAATACACATTACATCATTCTGTTTAAAAATCCTAGAGACAGTCAACAAATAAGTACATTAGCGCGACAAATGTATCCTGGAAAATCTAAATTTCTCATAGAAGCCTATCAAGGTGCTACGAGCAAACCTCATGGCTATTTATTCATTGACTTGAAGCCGAAGACGAATGATAAACTACGTATTCGTACAGGCATTTTACCAAAAGATACACATTACGTATATGTTGATAAAGTAGCGTATGAACAAGAACCAAGTCACTTGACCATTCGCAGCCAAGATGTCTAAACGTATTCAAGCGAATCAACCTTTTCTTCATTTGCTCGCACGCAGCGGGCCTAAACGACGTAAATCCTTGTTACAGCAAGCTACTAAGGAGGAATTAACTAGCTTGTTTGAAATTTGTTTGAATATATTGCGAGGGCATTTATCCTTAAGCTCAAAAACGTATAAAGCATTCAAGGTGAACGTCATACCCTACGCACATTGGCAGATAAGAAGATATCACTTCAAAGAAAAAAGAAGTTGGTTAATCAGAAAGGAGGATTCATTGGAGCTATTGCTAAATTTGCATTACCTTTGCTAGCTCACTTGCTGTTAAAATGAAACATACTATGAAAATGGTCCTCATTCCTGAATATGAATATAAAATGTTGTTAGAAAAGAAGGGAAAAGATGGTGAAATCAAAACGAAAGTGAATAAACTTTTACGTGGAAAACGCACTCGTGAAAAGGCAATAGAAATGTCTCAAGTTCTTGGACGTCATTTACGAACAATTCAATCACAACAACAAAAGCCTGTTACATCATCCAAAGCGGAAAAATCAGAAAAGTCCCAACAGTTTCTAACCCATTTTCAACCTATGTATCATGTAAAATTAACACAACTTCTAGCGGAACTGAAGAAATATGGTACGAGATGGACAGATAAAAATGAACTTGTTTTAAAAACGGGTACTGTCATTCCAAATTCCAACATTATTGATTTGTTGAAAGAAGCATTGGTTTCTACAAGAAGAAAAAAACGACGAGAACCACCACATGGTTGGAAGCAGTTTATTGAGGAAATTGTAGACGCTAATATTCCAAAAAATTTTTTTGGCAAAAAGACAACTCGTGCAGATATTACAAAAGAGATACAACAACGTCAACAAAGGTTGTTTCCAGAAGGATGGGAAACGTTTCAACACGGATGAAAGAGTTATGGTGTTGTTGTAAAGAAAATGGAAATACTATTCCTGTAAAAATTAGGTGTGTCAGTGCTTGTTGTCAAGGAGAAGTAGTAGATACCAATGTAGATTTAGACGACAATGTAGACAGCAATGGCGATGGCGAGTGTTAAACATGAAGTAATGTATAGACACATCTAGTTAATCTGCATCACACAAACGATTTAGTCATCATGGAGTCAACAAGTTTTTACGTCACTTTGCCCAGCAATGCTAGTTTGAACTATTATTCTACTAATAAGGCGTCTAATTATCAAATTCGTTTACCTCGTACACTATATTTGAACGGAAAATATGAAGTAGCCTTAGCTGAAATTCAATACCCACACACATGGACGACAATGAGGCCAGGAATAGACTATACTGTGCATTATCGATCATCATCATCAGATGTATTTTATCCAGTTTATATTCCATATGGTTACTACAGAACCATACCTGAAATATGTACTGCAATAAATGCAGAATTACAAAAATCTATTCATTCAAACCCTATTAGGTTAAAGTATGATAAAATTAGTCGAAAAGTTTCTCTTATTTTAAAAGAGGAATATGATATTGTTTTTTCTACTGGATTAGCTGAGATTTTAGGATTTAAACCAGGTAGATGGTATAGAGAATCCGGTCCTGCTGAACATCAATCCGATGTGAAACATGGATTTTATACACTTTATGTGTACTGTAGTATTTGTGAGCCACAAGTAGTTGGAGATTATAATGTTCCTTTGCTACGTTCTGTTCCCATTGAAGGGTATGATGGTGATATTATTATGAAAACTTATGAAGAACCTCATTACGTCACTGTAAACACATCCAAATTTGACACAATAGAAATGAATATTAAGGATGACACAGGTTATAATGTGTCATTTCAAACTGGGAAAGTGATATGCAAACTTCATTTTCGACCAAAAGCATTATGAAAGCATATAGACACGATCCGTCAGCATATCGCAACCATTTTCTTCGTCAAGTGGGCGGAGAATTACCAGGATTTAAAGGAGCACGAATACAATATGGAGATGGTATTGGTTCAATATTAGGATCATTGGCTCGCAAAGCTATTCCACTGCTTAAGGCAGGGGCTAAAATCGTTGCACCACATCTTAAAAAGGCTGCGAAAGATGTTGCGAAAGATGTTACAGGCCGAGTAGCACAACGTGTCATTGGTGATGTGCTAGGAGGACAAAAGAGAGCACAACCTGCAAAACCTGTCAGAAGGCGAAAGGCAGCCAAACGGATAACATCAACAAAATATAAGAAAGATATTTTTTAAACATGTCTTTAATTCATAATAATTCTTGTGAATGTAGCCTTTCTCCATTAGAATGGTTTCACGTACCACCAACGCAAACTGCTGTAGAAAAAAGTTATAATGTGGACTATCAACCACTCACTACCATTAGAGAGGGCGCTCCTATAGAATTCTACATTCCTGCGAGTACAGAAGAATATCTAGATTTAAAGAACAGCAGACTTCATATTGTATGCGCTATTGTAAAAGCTGATGGAACACCATGCGATGTTGATGATAATGTATCATGTATCAATGATTTGTTTAATGGGTTATGGTCCAATATTGAATTGTTTCTAAATGATCGTTTGGTATCGCATAGTAACAATACCCACGGTTATACCAGTATCATATCCCATCTCATTCATGACTCGGAAGAAAGTCTCAATTCTGAGCGCTCTATGCGTCTCATCTATTAAGATACTGCCGGGTCAATGAATAGTCATGAGGTGAAAAGAGCTAATCATGAAAGATATGTAGCAGGTTTTCATGTAAATGCTGATGGTGGTGAGGTAGCTCTGCAGGCAAATAATGGTTTACATAATCGTTATTTGTATACACGTCAAAGCCGTGAGTTTACGCTCACAGGTGGTTTAAGGGTAGATTTGTTTGAGCAAGATCGCTATCTTCCCAATGGTATTAGTATGAAATTACGTTTACATAGACAAAAAGATGAATATGTGTTAATGGCTGCAAATAATGGTTATAAAGTAGAAGTGAGAGATGCGTTTTTAACCATTCGCAAAGTGAGGGTTAGTGCAGGTATTCAGTTAGGACATGCAGATGCATTGATGAAAAGTCCTGCTAAGTTTATTATTATTAGAAAAGAGTGTAAAGTGTTAGCTATTCCAGCTGGATTTCAATCTTTTGTGAAAGATAACATCTTTTTAGGCCAATTACCCAAACGTATTGTCATTGGACTGGTTCATAATGAAGCCTTTGCTGGAACAGTATTGAGAAATCCATACAATTTTGATCATTTTTTTCTGAACTATATGCAACTTTACACGGATGGTGAACCAGTCCTATCCAAACCTCTCAAACTTGATATAAATCGAAGCAAATATCTTGATGCTTTTGAAACGCTCTACAAATCGTTTGATAAATTGAATGGTGAGAAAAGTTCCATTATAAAACGGGAAGATTGGCCTAGAGGTTATGCTTTATTTTCGTTTGACTTAAAACCTGATTATGATGGTGATGATCATTATGCCCTTATCAAGCATGGGAATTTGCGACTAGAAATGAATTTTGCTGGTGCCTTGCAAAATACAGTCAATGTTATAATGTATGCTGAATTTGATAACATTGTTGAAATAAGTGCAAATCGTAGCATTCAATTCGACTACCAGTCATGAACACGAAGCAGATAGAAGCCATCCTATCCCATGATGCCGCGACAAAAGACTTGTTTCAAGGTGTGTTTGCCATGGATCAGTTACCATCTTTACAACGCGGTGCCTATGTCATCAACACAGACGATCATGATGAGCCAGGAGAGCATTGGGTGGCAGTATATTATGACAAAGACCCTGCAGAATATTTTGACTCTTATGGACTTTTACCTATAGACAGTCGTTTGAATAAGTTTTTAAAGTTTCATTTCATGTATAATTCAGTTCCATTACAAACACCGATATCATCTACATGTGGATTTTATTGTGTGTATTATATAATTCAAAGAGCTCGAGGGCATAGTCCTTTTGAAATCATTGACGTATTAAGAAGAAGTGATGGTGATTTTGTTGTAAAGGATTTTGTATATAGGCATTATAAGCCATTATTTTATTGATGTTATATTAGTTGTATTTAGTAGTTGATAATTGTATTATGAATATGGTAAAGGATTTTTGTATATAGGCATTATAAGCCATTATTTTATTGATGTTATATTAGTTGGTAATTGTGAATTGTATTATGAATATTGTAAATAAACAAGACAGTTGTATACGACATTCTTTGTTTATTGTGTTATTTACATTTTTACAATTTTTTACATTAAACTTTTATTTTACAAATACATTCAATACATCGATAAACACATGCCATTCATACCAATCTAAATTAATATTTGTATCATAGACATTACATTCACGTTTGTAAATGCTATGAAAGCTCACATAACACTGTCCATTACCAAACTTTATTATTTTCACATCTTCGTGTTCAGACAGTTTCAGTTCATATCCATGATCATTTATATCAATGTCCATCACCATAACACACATGGGATGTGTCAGCTCAATGGACTTGGTGCCCCGCATGAGTTGCACTCCTTCCTCTTTGAAATCAAGCGTCAGGTTCTTTCCAATCCAATGCTCGTAACAGAGCGTACCATTCCACTGTGTTGAGGGTGATGTAGTCGTAGTCTCCTGTAAGCTCGTCATACTGACGAAATCGTACAAACACGTCTAGAGAGTTGTCAGTCACACGCACTTCTAAATCCTCTGAGAGTTTTAGAAGAAAGTCAGGTATCCTCAACTTCTCTATATGGTCTTTCAACACGGATTGTTCATCAAGTGATAGAATGATATACTTTCCAAAATGTTTTAGCACAATGTCATCATATTCGTTTCTCATATATGAGAATCCATGTGTAATGGGGTTATAATCCAACACATAGTCTTCCATCTTGTTCAACAGTCAGATCAACTATGAGCTGTCTTCTCTGCAAAGACCTTTTTATGTTCGGATGATGTCAAACAGCGGGCAGCTTCTAGAAATCGTAAGACTGCGCGCCAATTCTTGACATCAAAGTGAATCATATCTGTATATGGTGTATCTGGCACAACTCCCTTATAATCCTCTGGATAATCCTGTAAAAGATTTCTCCAAAATGTCACGCGTATGTTAGAATCATGTTCAGTCACAAACACTTCCACTTTATTTTCAAGTCTGCGTTCAAACCCAGCTTCAAGCGGTATGTTTTTAAAGTCTTTCCACACTTCAGGTTTAAACCGATGATAACTTATTCGAGAACCTATTATCACTTCATCCCTCTCATTTACAGTAAGGTAAGCACCATTGTTAAGCATGAGTGCATTCATGATTTTTCACCTTGTTATGCGCTGTCTTCTTGTCTGCGAAGCCTTTTATCCACTTCTTTCACTTGCTTCTTCAGCATTTTCCATTCAGGTATTGTCAGCAAAATTCCCTTTTTCGTAGGACGGTTTTTTCCAGTCCCCTCATCTCTGAGGTATTTGCGAATGTTCACCACTCCTTCATTGCTCTGTTTCATAATCTTGATATACTTTCCATTGCCTAGAGAAAGCATTCCATCCCACGACTGTGGTGTTGGTGTCGTCTCCACTTTCAATTTCTTGATGGTAGTGGTAGGATTGTTCACTTTTAAGTCTTTGACTGTATCAGCAAGAGTATCCATATCCGTTGCTGATCTTTTCCTATTCATGTTCACGCTTCAGTGTTCACACCTCAACTAACTCTCAAGTTGAAGTGTCTCCCCCTTATATACTGTAATGTCCATGTGCCAAAGTGGAATAGCCATCATTCAACACATATCGCTTGTCGTCATAGGGGAGGAGAGCCACTTTCTTCAACTTCTCTGAGAAAAGCTGGTGACTATGACTGCGAATGATGTGTCCTGTCGTCATCGTTTGCGTTTGGTTGAACAAACTGTCTTTATACTGCTTATGTTTCATACGTCTTTGACACGCTCGAGTGATGACTTTGGCCGTACGTTTTTCTTTCCCACCATACATCATGCTGTACATTTTCGGTCGAAGTCCAACAAATTCTTCAATAGGAATACCCGCCGTCTCATCTTTCATTTTCCCAAGCACTTTTTTGTTCACGTTGGAATGCAGGACATGATCTGGCGGATAGTCACTTGTGTCAAACAGGTCAGCATCTTCCTGCATATCCTTGTAGATATCTTCCGTTTCTATGTCGTAACATAGACTGTCGGTGTCGCTGAACAACAACTTGGCATTGGGATACTTGGCCATGATGTAGTTGTAATGAAAGTTGAACATGAGCACTTTGCTGAGGTCGAGAATAGTGAAGCCAACTTGAATGGGTTTATCCAGAAGCAAATCCACTTTGCGCAAATGTACCGCGGTCAAATCTTCATTGAAAATTTTGAATTTGTGGAAAGAAGGTTTGGCTACAAGTTTCTTGAACCGCTTTTCCTTGTGAACAAGTTCAACATTGATTCGCTTTCTCACATTTTCCATGGTTTTGCCAAACACTGAGTTGTTCATCAGTTTGAAGAAGTCTTTCTCAAATGGGTTCTTAGCCAATTTTCTCTTTTCTGTGTTCAAGGTAATGTATTTTGCCAGCCATTTGCTCTGTTCAAACATGATGGCGCGATGTACTTTGGTGACTTTCAATCCCAGTGAGACGTACTGTTGTAAATTTCTATAATGAAGTACATATTTCTTCCTGTCAGACAAGTTAGGAATGAGCTTTTCACTGGGTTTGCCTTTCATGTTCAGATCTTCCAGTAGCTTCTGACTGTACTCGGACAATTCTCCCACTTTGACACATTTCCGTTCTGGAGCCACTGGGTAGTGATTATGACGATCATGGATTGAATGTGGGTACTCTAAATCCACTTCCAAAATGAATCCAATGTCGTCATCTTCATCCACAGCCATGAAGTCGATGGATTCTGGCTCGCTCACCCACATAAATCCTCTTTGTGGCATGCTTTGTGACATGGCCCAGCCATACAAGTTGTTTGCGTCGAGGTACATCAGGTAGTTGTTTGGTAACTCAGAATTGTAATCTGCTACGTAGGGATTATTTGCTTTCGCATACTTGTGCGTGAACACAGATATTCCTCCACGTATGCCTTGCTCAACCATTTGGTACATGTCAATGTCATTGATCAATTCCAACTTCACCTTCGTCGCTTTTAACATAGCATCCCACGACAATGTTGGTGCTGTATAGTAGTGAGCAGGATCCAATTCATACGTGTTGAGACACACTTGACGAAAATTTTCAAACACGTCAGCTAGCAGTAGCACATTTGATTTCAGGTATAGGTCGTGGTATTCACCGAATGTAGTACAGTTGAATGTCTCCCACACTTTTTGAGCATGTGCATAATCCTCATCGCTAATGTCGTCTTCACTAAGCTGACTATAAAACTTGTCCTTGGACGGCAGTTGTGTTTCCGCAAACTTGGATGGTTCATCCACGTAATCGTAGGGATACACTCCCTTTCTCAGCAGCAAATCTTGTTGGTTGCTATCGCGAATGTGAGAGGTCATGTTGTAGAAGTTATCTTTCCCTTCTGCCGCAAGGTTGGATACCAACTTCTGTAGAGAAGTACTCATGAACTGACAGCTGTCTGTAAATTTTAGATTGCTCATGGTGAATGCAATATATTTCTCAATGGTGTTGGGAATGACTGTAATGGTTTCATTTTTGAACTTTCCAATTTCTTCCATGATCAAATGACTGTCATAGCCTCGTAAATTGTGGAAAAACACAGGAATGATAAAAGACTCTTTATCCCCCTGCTTATCCTTTCGAAGTCGGAATTTTAAATTGCATTCATTATGTGCAGCTCCGCGGTATTTGCCATTGATATGGTCATGATCTCTCACACGATCTGCTCCTAGAGGCTCATGACAAATGTAGCAATCAACAGCGTTCTTGAAATCCTCTTTGTCTTCACGAGTCATGACCATTTCCTTTGGCTGATGTAAACCATGCACAACACGATCACGCTCATTCACCATATGGTCTAAAAAGACTTTCACGGCATTATCTCCTCGATATAGGACTGGGGCACGTGTATCATATTGGCTCACAACCACATAGGCAAAGCTGTTTGGACGATGATGTTGATACTTGTCTCCTTCCTGCTTTTTCGTGAAACATTCAAAGTCCGCATAAATGACAAACGGTGCTCGCTGTTGTTTGGCTACATTCTTGAACTTGATGAAGGGTTCCTTGGGAAATGATAAACGTTGTGCTCCATGCTTGTCACACACTTCACGATGCTTGTCTAAAAGATCTTGTCGTATAAACCCGTGAAGACAGTTGAAACAATAAAATGCTGCAGCCTTACGCTTTGATCGATAAGCCATAAGTCTGCTGAAATTCTTGATGAGACAGTAATGTCTTTTCTTGTCATTGCTAATCAAAAGTAAGTTGATTTCTCTCGCGCTGGTGTTTCGGCTCAGTTGTATCGGAACAATTACATCATGTTCATATCCAAACACGTTGATAGACACATCATTCTCCTTTTCAAATTTTGGAATGTCTGTAATCGGTGTGGGAAATGTCATGCCTTCCACCTCTAATTCCTTCTCAAATGCCTTGTATTGATTCGAGCGGTATGGGTTGTTTGTTGAAGGATGAAGGTAGGCCAATACGGACCATAAGAAGCATTTGTTGTCTTTATTCTGAATATTTAATACAGCCTTTGTATTCTTCACTTTCTTCGGTAGTGGGATAAAACTACTCGCTTCCAGAGGCGCTGAGGTAGCTGTATGCACTTCAATATACAGTATGTTATCCAACACCCAGCCAGAACCTTGTCGCTCATGTTCATCAAACTTGGTAAACAATTCTTTATACGCTTCTGGCAAGTCCTTCTCAATATCCGCTGGATTGTATGCGACATATGTTGGACTGCTGATGAAGGCATTATCCACTTGTTCTACCATAACACCTTCTGCATTCGCCGTCAGTTTCTTGAAGCGTGCATTCACCACAATATACCATTTCATACCACGGTTTAACGTTTCTAGCAAATGTCTCTTAATCCGGTTCTCTTGTTGCCGCATTTCAAGTAGTAAATCTGATCCATCTTCAGGCTCAAACCGTCTTTCCTGCGCGTTTTCACCAAGACTCACTCTTCTGCCTCTCCCTACTTGTCCTGTCTTTTGCTTCTTTGTAGGTTGTTCTTCATGAGACACATTTACCATCTCAACACATGCATGCGTCTCAAACGCATCCAAAGATGGAAATATTTTAACGCATTCACCGCAGAGGACTGAATCAGGTCTGTCAATACCATCTTGTACCGTCTTTCGTCTCTTAGCTTCAATGTGCTCAACAAGCTCTTCGTGAGCACGTTTCAACTTGGATGGTTTGCATGTATGTGCCACAAACAATTCCAGAGATGGAAATGCTATATCACAATCATGACAGTAGGCTGTTGCCATCGTTGTTGTTGTTACTGTTGCTAGGACTGAAATGGGTAAAAATACACGTTTCACTCTTCCTTTTATACCACTTCGATGGTGTGTTAACTCAGCAGAATTTATACCACTTTGATGTAATCAAAATATGGTGTGTAATTTGTTCAATACTTGTTAAAATTGCTGATTCAGCAGATAGTTGCTTGAATGTCTCACTTACAGTTGTAGAGTTATACAGCAGAGACATCTAGCGGTGAAGTCAAATGGTATTCATCCGTGAAGAGCCACTGTAATGAAATGGTGAAATTTTCATGTAAACAAGTCAACTATAATGAAAGTTATCATAATTTTAAGTTAAAATGGCGGTAAAATGATTACAGCCACCTGCGCAAATAGTCCATGACTATGTTAAAAATAGATATAAAACTGAAACAAACAGCGAAATTTTCATACAAATCGGTCAACTATAACGAAAGTTATCGCAATTTTAAGTTAAAATGGCGGTAAAAATGCATACAGCCGTCGGTGCAAGTTGCCCATGACTATGTTAAAACTTTACATAAAACTGAATCAAACAGTGAAATTTTCATACAAATCGGTCAACTATAACGAAAGTTATCTAAGTTTACACTTTTGTTTACAAAGTTGCAATGAGTTCCACTTACCGATATGACTGTCACTGCTGTTGGATTGAGCTCATCTCTTATATACCACTCTGATGTGATCAAATTGTGGTGTGTAACTTATGCTGACTTGACAGAATGTTGCTGACTTGACAGAATGTTGCTGACTTGACAGAATGTTCCTGATTTGACAGAATGTTGCTCGCCGGGGGGGAGGGGGGAGGGGGGTGTCTGTCCCGACTGCCGGCTAGATGGGGGGTAGGGGATAGGGGGTAGGGGGGTAGGGGGGTTGGGGGGATAAGGGGGGTAGGGGGGTAGGGGGTAGGGGGGTAGGTGGGGTAGGGGGGTATGGGGGTAGGGGGGTAGGGGGGTATGACGTCACAAAGTGAGCCAGAACCCCTCTTTCTACACTACTCACAACCCTCCCCTCCCACACACAAACACACAACCCCCCCCCCCCACACACAACCCTGCCCCCCACACAAACACACAACCCCCCGCACACACACACACACAACCCTCCCCCCTCACAACCCCCCCCCCACACACACACACAAACACAACCCTCCCCTCCCACACACAAACACACAACCCCCCCCCCCCCCACACACACACAACCCTCCCCCCACACAAACACACAACCCCCCCCCCCGCACACACACACAACCCTCTCCCCTCACAACCCCCCCCCCACACACACAGCCCTCCCCCACACAAAAACACCCCCCCCCGCACACACACACAACCCTCCCCCCTCACAACCCTCCCCCCCACACATACACACAAACACAACCCTCCCCTCCCACACACAAACACACAACCCCCCCCCCCCCCCACACACACACAACCCTCCCCCCACACAAACACACAACCCCCCCCCCCCGCACACACACACAACCCTCCCCCCTCACAACCCTCCCCCCCCCCCACACACACACACACAAACACACACTCGTCCCACTTGTGGTTCAGTCAGAAGTACGTCAGGATTTGGGGATATAGTGGAGGGATCAGAATCCCCTTACCCAGCATTCAGAAATAAAACGACTGATCACGAAATGTCATGGTAACATTTTCAGGTCCAACTATTAATTTTTTTCGCCGCAAACTTGTTTTCATTTCCTTGCCAAGCTGTTCCATATAGTATAGTGATTATGATCGGTTAGCATTGTATTAACGTCACGGGTGGCATTGCATTTTTACTGCGTCATCATCTCATATTTTGTGTTACGACACCATTTTGGCACCAAAATACCCCTTCAACAGAAGTGTGTCATCTGTTGCGCGGTAATGAAAAATGCTTTTCTAGTACTGTTTGACCGATGGGAATGTGGAACAAGCAATCAGTTTGTGAAACCCTTTTTGCTCATTTTCGATGTATTTGTTTAAAAATAACAAAATCGTTAGAGTTGTTCCTGAAGAGCTTTTCATCATATCTTACCCAAATACGTGCCACAAGTTTTGCCTTTTAGTAAATAGTTAAACTATTTGCTAAAATGTGGAGAGACAAATGGCCCTTTCCTCTTCAGGACTATATCAACTGGCTAGAGCTCCAAGTGACCTGGACAGCTCTAAATAGGCTATCCCAACAACACACAGAGAAGGTGTTCTAGTGCTTCTAGACAAGTGTGCCGTACCAGAACAAGCAGGGGGGGGGGGCGGGGGGGGGGAGGGAAAGTCACCACCACTGTCGGCTCTAACTTTTTAGATTCAGTCGTTTGCTCGCTAATACCGGATTGTACCCTTGACCCGTCATCTGGCAGGGAAAATCAATTCGCTGTCCGAGCTGGCCTGTAGAATACGTCGGGTCATCCACACCGAGTGGGGTCTAACCCGTTCGTCTTTCAATGGATATGGTGTCAATCCTCATTGATCTTCCTGCGCCGGATCTTCTCCCCAAATCAATAACGGCTGAGCTTCGCAATTGCCCTTGACCGCTCAGGAAGTGATTCACGCCCCCCCCCCCCCCCCCACATGCAATTCTTCATCAAGTGTTGCAAAAGATAACCGAGCTAGAGCCATAAGCTCTCCTGCTAGTAGCCCCGTGGTTCCCATAAGCCAGTTCACGCTTCTGCTTTGCAAAGTAATCAAATCAATTCCGATACCTTGCCACAAGTACCTACTATTTCCCCGCATTTGCAATGCCGCCACCCCTCCCCTCTCTTGCTGAACCTGCATCTGTGGTGCCTATCCCGTCCTTGACAGAAGGAAAGGGATTTTCCAGGGAAGTAGTGGAGAAAATGGCGCACAACCTATAGACAGCCTACGGCTAAGGTGTACAGATCACAATGGCATAAGTTTGGCTCCTGGTTTGGGAAGTCTAAAATAGATCCGTTTCAGGCTTCCCCCGCAGTGGTTGCAGATTTCCTTCATTACCTTTCATTGCAATTAAAGGCAAGGTCCATAAATACTATAGAGCTGCCATTGATTCTAGACTTAAGGCAACAACATACTATGACCCAGGGTAAGACATGGCCTTGTCACAGTTAATCACACATTTCAAGTGAATTCTACTTCCACCAGTTCCAACGTTGCTCAATGGGACCTGTCCCTAGTTTCATGATATTTGCATTATGTGGATATTTTCGGGAGGATGTCATCTCTGCTAAAAGTGCCGCGATAAGATTTACCTTCCTGCTAATCTTGGCGTCTGGTAAACGGAGAGGTGAGATTCATGCCGTAGACAGAGGTAAGAAAAGAAAGTGATGAATGGAACAGGGCATTTCTTATCCATACAGCTGGTTTTATCGGCAAGACCCGTATTGTCACTCAGGGTAGGGGTACTTTTGAACACATAGATCTTCCAGCCTTGCTAGAAGAACAAATGCATGAAAGCCTGACCTCTCCGTGTCGATCTTTGTCAGTACCTCAGGTTCTCGGAGGCATATAGGTCAGAAAATCAGAAAGCTGCCATTATTTTCTTTATTCCCAAATTAATAAGAATATTTTAAGACAGATCTCTAAATATATCTTAACATCTTATGATAAGACCGATTTGGGCCTACAAACCGAATGTAAGATCAAAGCCCATCGCATTTAACAAGTTGTGAACTCTCTGGGCCTCTCCACAATGTCTCACAATGATACACTCAAAACGAACTCTGACCGTTTCTTTGGGTCCGTTTATAGCAGCAGAGAAGCCAACTACGGATAAGAGAGCTTTTGTTACAGACCACCCACTTCCAAGCCCAAGGGGGCAAGGCAAACAGAAATGAGGCTTTTCCAAGGGTCAGAGCACCGTTTTAAGGAGAAGAAGTAACAATGCTAGAGGGAGGTCACCTCTCTGCCCTTCCTCTTCTATGAACATCTGCGCAAGCCTTTTTTATGTATGAACAGACTTATTATTCACCTGTATTGAATGTGTTTTCAGTTTTTGACTTATCTTTATTTTATACAAACGATCACTTTGGACCATACCAACCATCTTATCACGTTTTTACTTCCTTTTTGAATCCTAAAGCTAGAAAAAGGGGTCTGTTGTAGCAAGATCATAGTAACTTTGTGAGCACTTCAACCCGTATTTTATTTTGCTTATATCTCTTTGATTCGCGATCTGTTTGTCAAATAAGTAATAAAAGATTGATTATTTGATATTCTATGATAGCTTGAGTGTTCGGAATCCGTCCAGTGGAAGGCAGGAGATGGATGGTTAACGACACTGATAGACAGTCGGTCGGTTAACCTGTTGTGTAACAGACGTCTTAGCTCTGATGTTCAGTAAATCATTTTACTTTTTACTACTTTTACTCGTTGTACGTGGTTTCAGTTTGGGGATGTTCCTCCGATTCAATTTATCGAAAGTATTAAAAGAAGTGGAACTTTGTTTTGAGTTTTATTTGACTTTAGCTAGTGTTCTCTCTTTCCGTTGTCTTTACTTTTACATAATAGTGTGATTTGAAAATTTTTTGCGTAGTTCAGAATGACAGAGTCTCCTGCTCCGGACTTAAGTCCCATCTAAAAGCGATTTCGAAGCTTTTGTGATGTGAAACTATCGTTTTATATCGTAAAACGAGCTCTTACGAGATAAAAGCGTAATTCGCGTTCCCCATTTTTACCTATTATAGTGAGATTCGATGCCTTTTGGCGCAGTTCAGAATGGCAATTTTCCTGTTGCATCTAAATTTTGTTTCATCTAAAAGAGGAGACAAGTAAATTCGAAGCTTTTGTGAAGTAAATCTTTTCTTTTATTTATTTCGTAAAACGAGTTTTCACGAGTAAAGACGTTATTTGCGTTCTCCACTTTTAGTCTAATCATCCAGCCATCCATCCCACAAGAATTCTAGGTGAGTTTGTAACCACCTTGGGGTTCTTAAAGGGAATGCCATCAGCGATTAATACTAAAGGATTCCTCTCTGTGATTGATTGTTAGATGGACGACGAGCTGTTCTAACTATTTCAAAAAGTTTGTTTTTATTGCGTGGAAAGTATTTTCCGAAAGGGAACCCATCTCAAAGTGGAGAAGGCGAATTACGCGTTTTCTCGTAAAAGCTCATTTTACCAAATAAAACGACAGAATTATTCATCCGTGAAACAGGTGACAATGTGAATTATTTGCTGGACATATGACCCAGATATTTGACCTGGGCAGCTGTGACCACCAGGACGGATTTTTTTGTGTGTTTACAGCGTCGGCGGGGTTTGGAAAAAATGCATGAAAATATAATGATAAAACCACACGAGCAGGCGGATCGATCCCAACAACCCTCCCGCATCATACAGCACGAACCTGATAGGCGAATGCGAGCAGTGCGTCAGGCTAAGAGACGGTTTTTGGAACAGTCAAAACGCTGTTATGATTTTATTTTTATTTCATGATACTGGATAAAAATATATTCTCTTGTAAATCAGATCGCAACCCCTATACGGTTTAATGTAAAGTGTAAATTTGTGAGATGTGTCGTAGGCTGGGGTACAAAATGGACCGATCTTAACCTCATTTTAGGCATCACTTGTTATTATAAAACAGCTCACCTCTGAGGAGATCAATCTATTATGCATAAACTCAGAGTTGGTGGATATTTTCCACTTGCAAACTTTGATTGCAACGGGGCATAACTTTGTAGTTTTTCTCGAAGTTACTGCCCTTTTTTCCTTTTTTTCTTCTCTTTTTTCCGTTTGGATGGTTTGCAGAAAACTCCTCCTACAGATTTTGACAGAGGGCCATGAAATTTGGTACACGTGTAGGGAGTGACGAGGTCTCGGTGAATCAACAAACTTTTTTAGACCTCGAAGGTCAAGGTCAAGGTCAGATTGAGGTCAAAATTATTTTTCCATACAATGGTTTCCAGAAAACTCCTCCTAGCAGAGCTTATTTGGCAACTTATATACAATCATCAGGTTTCAGTGAAAAGGCAAATATTTTTGAACTCGACCTCAGACGTCAATGTCAAAATGAGGTCAAAATAGTTTTTGAAATGCCTATTAATCACGAAAAATAGCCATAAAGGTGTTCAAATCCCAGTTTGAACACATAAAACGTCCTCACTCGGGGGTAAATTTGTCCTGAATATTGCCCTTGAGGGCCAAGGTCAAAGGTCACGTGACCTCGTGTGCCGGTAACGATAGGCCGACTTATCTCGAAACGGTTAGAGATAGAGCGATTTTGAGCTCATTTTCGACCCTTTGGGTTTAAACAACGTTACATAAGAGATACCTCAGTGACCTTGACCTTTTGGGTCACGGTGAAGGTAAAAATCTCGAAAACGGTTAGAGCTAGAGCGATTTTGAGCTTAATTTCGACCCTTTCGGCTTCAACTTACATAAGAGGTACCTCAGTGACCTTGACCTTCTGGGTCACGGTCATAGTCAAAAACCGGAAGTTGATTATTATCCCGAAAACCGTTAGAGATAGAGCGATTTTGAGCTCATTTTCGACCCTTTAGGTCTTAACGTTACATAAGAGGTATCTCAGTGACCTTGACCTTCTGCATCACGGTCAAGATCAAAAGCCGGAAGATTCGACCCTTTAGGTCTAAACGTTACATAAGAGGTATCTCAGTGACCTTGACCTTCTGCATCACGGTTAAGATCAAAAGCCGGAAGTTGACTATTGTCTCGAAAACGGTTAGAGTGATTTTGAGCTGATTTGCTACCCTTTGGGACTAAAAACGTTCCATCGGAGGTACCTCGGTGACCTTGACCCTCTGGGTCACGTCAAGGTCAAAAACGGGAAGTTGACTATTATCTCTAAAATGGTTACAGATAGAGCGATTTGAGCTCATTTTCGACCCTTTGGGCTAAACAACGTTACATAAGAGATACCTCGGTGACCTTGACCTTCTGGGTCACGGTCAAGGTAAAAAACCGCATGTAGACTATTATCTCGAAAACGGTTAGACATAGGGCGATTTTGAGCTCATTTTCGACCCTTTGAGCCTACACAACGTTATATAAGAGGTTCTTCGGTTACCTTGACCTTCCCTGTCACGGTCAAGGTCAAAAACCGGAAGTTGATTATTATCTCCAACCCATTTGAGAAAGAGGGATTTTGGGTTCATTTTGAACCCGCTTGGCCAAAGCGACGATAAAGAAGTGGTGCTGCGCGGCTTTGAGGTTTTTGGTCATAACTTAATACAAATATTTTATTTAATGGTTTCTGCAAGTATGCCAATTCCGCTATGTAGCGGATTTCTGTCTAGTTCTATTTATCTTAGCCGTGCTGTGCATCCCTAGATTTTGAGTATTCTCGCACATTGGGGAACAAGGTGCATCTGAGTGTCCAAGTTACTAAAATCTATATTTTGGTGACTTAAAAAAAAGTGATTCCTCTCCTTTATGAGTACTGTTTTCCGCAGAATCCCCAGTGGGTCTGCGGAGTAAAGAGGTGTTATACACAACATACCGAACCGCCGTAGAGGTCGGCTGTTGGACAACAACGGGATACCACTCCTGTGTGATCTAATATGAGAGAAAATTTAAAAATTTTCGTTGCTTCTAATAAACATTATTTAATTGCACATTCCTGTATTCTGTGTAGTTGTATTGTAATCTACCAAATTTTTTTAAGTAAGCTACATTCTCATCAAAAGAAGCATGATTTTTTTTATGTGGTGAAACTGCTTGTGATGAAAACTGAAAACACCAGGGATGAGGGGGGGGGGGGGGGGTGGGAGAACGGCTAAGAGCAATATTCGTTCCCTAAAAAGATATGCGATAGCAAAGCGGAGACTGATTCAGAACATCAATTTTATCAGAAAAGTGAGTAAGTAACCAAAAGATCGCTTAAAACAAATACGCAACTTTCAAAAATATCTAGTGCGTGAAGAATCGTTGTTATTTTTAAATAACGCTCCTAATATAACGCACCTAAGACGAATATTTCCTTTTACTCAAGTCAACGTGAAACAGTATCAGGCGACTTTCCGTCGGCCTGACGCCGCCCCTCCAACCCTCACCCCCATCCCGCCATTCAGTTGCCCATCTCAATCCGAGTATAAAACGTATCTCCTCCATCAAAATTAGTAGTTTTCTCCATTTTTGCACTTGTCGATACTATGAACTTTTATCATTGGACATATTTTGCTTATCATGGATTTCTTTTACCCCTACATATGAACACATATCCATTCGTACATACGGAGTTGCTAGGTTACAATTCTCTTCCCATTAAATCTAAATTCTCATTTTGGGGAGGGGTGGGGTAGAGGGTGTGGAGCAAATAACAATGCCATGGGTGTGATTTGCGTGGGGTAGGGGGTATGGAACAAATAACAATGCCACAGGTGTGATTTGCATTGGAAAAAAAGACGGTAACCCTTAAAAATCAAGACCTTTTATATATATATATATATATATATATATATATATATATATATATATATATATATATATATATATATATATATATATATATATATATATATATATATATATATATATATATATATATATATATATAATCTTGCATCTCCCTGCTTTACAAGAATATGTGAGTAAAAACGATGAATATAACTGGTGTGTGGTATGAGACAACTAGTCTGGCTGCCTGCTTGACTAACTGACTAACTGAATGACTGATTTTAACTTTACGACTTCACCAATGAAATAAAAAAAAAGTGTTTCAGTCGTGAAAACGGAAACGGATGTCTGACATTTGTAACGATGCGGGTGAATTATGGCAGTAACTGAGTTGGTTCAATTTATTAAGAAATATTGCATCTTCTTCTAAACTATCTTTCCTTTTAGCTGGAGGGCAAAGTTGGGCGGGTGCAATCTTTTAAAGCATTTTGCGTAAAACATATTTATCATTTTTTTGCGCAGTGGCGTTCTTTTGAAGTAGTCATCCTCAGAATGAGAGGAATTAACACCACAAGTGATAATGTTGCGTTTACAATGTGCTGATAATCAGCAATAAACAGCGCTCAGACAGTAACGACCATTTAAATATCATGTCGTAATCCCACCGCGATATTCCCACGTCAAGCGCCATAAAATGTAAATCGTGTCCATTGTAACATGTGGTTTATTTTCTTTCTTAAGCTGATAAACTTATTTCTTTGATAATCATCTTCTCTCTCTCTCTCTCTCTCTCTCTCTCTCTCTCTCTCTCTCTCTCTCTCTCTCTCTCTCTCTCTCTCTCTCTCTCTTTTTTTTTTTTTTTTTTTGTTTTGTTGTTTTTTTTTTGTTATTTTGCTGTGGTCTGTGATATTTTGAGAAACTTCGGGGGAAAATCTATTAAAAAATGTGGCTTCCATAATTTGGATAAGGTTTATTTATTTACGGTGTGTGATGGCAAAACGTGAAAAAGTAAAATATTCACATGTTCACAAATCGTGCGATCCCACGAAAATCTTTCATTCATATGTAATAAAATTAGCATATGACAACAAAACAGTCTCGGCCTGCCTCAGGACAAGCTGCTGTTTTCCAGCTGTACCTAATAACCTTGTGAAAAACAATCCAAAAAAAAATTTAAAAAAAGGAATCGCTTGTCCAAATATTGAAATCTTTCTTCGAAAGTCAAATGACTCGGGAAATCATTACACAATGATGGCGTCGCCTTCTCCGTGGACAAAAATATACGAAAATATTTCTTCCCAATAGACATCTTTATTTATTTTCATGCAAAATTTAATGCATGTCGATGAGCAAACACAGTAGATTTCTTTTAAATCATTAATTTCATTTTTTCATCAAAGTGTCGTTGGGTGCATTCTGTTCTGTCTGCACACACAATGTTCCGTTGTCTTCAAATCTACCCCATTACTTGGAGTGGCTCTAGCGAATAAGGACACCCCAAGTGCTCCTTTTTAAATTTGTGTGAAATTTGCGCTGAATCTCACAGTCAATTCTGTGCGTGTTGCTTGATGTCATAATTTAATAATTATCATAGACTACTTGTATTTTCATATCGGAAAGTAATATGTTAAAGTATGTTTTTTCTTGCGGTCTCTGGGGAACCAAACAGAAAATAGATAATGCTTCTTTTTAGCTAGTTAACTTAATACAAAAAAACTTCGAAAACACAATTCTTGCGTCGTTATTCGTGTTTAAAAAATAGAAAGTGAAGTGATTAAATATTATATATGGTATTTCTACGTCTTGGATAAGGTATGAAATAAAGAAAGTTCTTGCGGACTAAATTTAAGACTGCAAGCGTTAGTCAGGATGTCTTGGCAGAGGGACATTATCGACCTTGAATTAGAGCTTTATAATCGTATTATAGTGTGTCAAACAAACAGCAAATCAATTTCAACGGATACTGCAAACCCCTCAAGTAGAAAATTAAAACACGGACATTTTTTGGATACCTCACCACCTGCGGCCACAGTGCCAATGTGTGACCAGGCGAGCAAACCTGTAGGGAGTCGGTTGGTCCCTCAGCACCCTTTGCAGACGCGGGTAAGCGAGCTGTCACACATTACGGACCTCACAGAGGCCCATCCAAATTTACCTTTTTTGTGAGATATTTTTTTAATCGTATGATTTTCACAATTTTTGACAACAAATTGAGCTGAACCCCATCTGCGATCGCTCTGCGCTTTATAAAATTATAAATGCGCCTCTGTCTGACAGGCTATTGCCATTTTAAGACCGGTCAAGCGGGCGCGAGTAACGATCTAAACCGGTAAACAGTATGTAATCTGCCCCCCCCCCCGTCATCTGCCACCCGGTAATATGCCCCCCCCCCCTCCCCGGTAATCTGCCCCCCTCAATTTTGCGATATCAGGTAAACTGCCGGCCTTCTCATCAGACATTTCTTATGTATTTCTTTATTATCTGTATTTTATATTGCACTGATTTTATATTTCTTCGTGATGAAAAGGTTATTTGGTGATTTTAGTAACCCAGTGACACGGTTCGTCCGAAGGTGCGTTCGTGCGTTTTCATTCACACCGAAATTCAGAAAAACGCACGATAATCAGCGCTCGTTTGAAAAAAAAAACGCGCAAATCAAAGGGGCTCTTTCGCATTTTTAAACTTGTTTATTTTTTGGTACATTTTTAAGAGGCGTTTATTTTACTTTTTTTCACTGTAGCCACGGCGTTTATTCAGGAAGGTGTTTATTCAAGGCAGGTCGTTTATTCAAAGAAAAAAAAAACGCATAAAAAAGCAGGGCGCGCGTTTTACACACGCCGCCAACGATCTCTGTAGTGAAAATTCCTAGATCAAACCAACGTCTATTTGAGGTCGCGACGCCTATCGGCCAACATGCAACCTAACAAAGAGGTTGCAGTTGGTCGTTTGGCATCGCGATCAAATGACAACGTCTATCAAGCGTCTTTGATGCAACGTAATAGACACCTGAATATGGTTGCAAATAAAACCGAAACAACGTAATTTTCCCCGACCTTTATGCGACGTCAACCAAAAATCAACTTTGAACAGTAAAAACAACCAAAAATCAACTTTGAACTTTCAAACAAATAAACATGGTTAAAAAGTGGGCACATATACATAATCATGAGAAGGGCGGGGGGGGGGGCAGATTACCTAGCATCGTAAATTTAAGCTGAGGGTAGATTACCGGAGGGGCAGATTACCGGGGAGCAGCTGAACGGGGGGCACATGACCGGGGGCAGATTACCTACATTGTACCCTACAGTCTCGTGCTTAATTGTTTCTTTTTTTTTTTTCTTTATTGTTCTTGGGCATCTATATAATTGAACCCCCCACCCCCTGTATCATTTTTGACATATCAAGGTTGGAGATTTGGTCTGAACTGTATGGTGTTCACTCTATGGGACATTTTAAAGCAATCAGATACACCTTCGTCGGATCTACTCGGGTAAGATTAAACTATTCACGTATCACCTGATTGCGATCTGAAAGATATGTTATATGCGTTGTTATTCCCACTTGCCATTGAAAATACCAAATGGGGATGTATTGCCTGGAATTCTTCACCTATTTTTTTTCATACCTTTTTTTCTTCCGCCGAATCGGTTTCAAGACATCTCCTCTGAGACCGTTGAAGCTAGACCAACCAAACTTGGCATATGTATGGAGGGTCATCTGAAGTGGTGCACCTGATAAAAAGTTTTGACCTTACTGGTCAAGGTCAAATCGCGAAAAAGGTCAAACGGTTTTCAGACAATTCCAAACTTGGCACATATATAAAGGACAATGTGATCTGAAGCAACCGATAAAAATTTTTGACCTTGACCTTGACCATGACCTTGAAATCGCGAAAAACGTTATTTAAGAAAAACAATGAGTTATCTCGAAAACGGGTAAGAGACAGAGCAATTTTGACCTCATTTTCGACCTCCAACCCCTATACGACGATACGTAAGGTATAGCTTCAGGTGTCCTTGACCTCCAGGTCACTTTTGAGCCCCAAACCGAAAGTTGGCTCTTTTCTCGAAAACGGTAAGAGATAGAGCAATTTTGACCTCATTTTCGACCTCCACCCCGTATACGACGATACATAAGGTATAACTTCCGGTGTCCTTGACCTCCCGGTCACTTTCGAGCCCCAAACCGGAAGTTGACCCTTATCTCGCAAACGCTAAGAGAGAGAGCAATTTTGACCTCATTTTCGACCTCCACCCCTTATACAACGATGCGTAAGGTATAACTTCCGGTCAGGGCTGGAAAAAAATCCGATTTTTTCAAAAAAAAATCATGATTTTTGATTTTTTTTATTTAAATCTGATTTTTTTGATGTTTTTGATTTAAATCAAACTGAAAAAAAAACGACAAAATATCCAAAAGGATCACCTTTTAATAGTTAATTAAAGACTCGTAACACTCTCTTGTACTACAAAAATATTTACCTTTCACAAAATCTGTGACAACTGTCCTCAATTTTCAAATGTTCAGATGTCTTCAAGTTCAATTCTTCATTTATTTATCGGCAGCAAAACACCAGTTTCCAACCTTTTCCATTCCAAGGTTTGTTCAATTAACAATCGAAAAAGCAGTGATATGGAGGGGGGGGGGATTTAAATAACCTCGCTCAACGCGTGACACTCATACTTTGTTTCCAAGCACACGCGGTTGAGAGAAAGGCCGGAGTACGTAGGAGATATCGATGCTACCGGGAGTTTCTGACGATTAGTTGTGCGATTACATATCCACTACAGAGCACTTTCTCAAACAGTCATAATACTATGAGACTCAAGGGTTTCTTTTCAAACGCAACAGGCAGTTACCTGCTTAAAGCGTGCTGCCCCTAGCTAAACCCCTTCTGTCCACCTCGGAGGCTCATGTGCACTTATAAGCGTACCATATGAAATGGCTTGTTAAAACAAAGGCGTCTCCAAGTGCCTTAAGTGAACAGTCTGAATGACGCATTTTTTTAATAAAAAAAAATAAAAAAATAAAAAATCGTGATTTTTTTACGTTGATTTAAATCACGATTTAAATCATGATTTAAATCAACTGATTTAAATCATACCAGCCCTGCTTCCGGTGTCCTTGACCTCCAGGTCACGTTTGAGCCTCAAATCGGAAGCTGGCCCTTATCTCAAGGGGAAAGAGATAGAGCAATCAGTTTCCAGACATCTCCTCCAAGACCGTTGAAGCTAGACCGGCCAAACTTGGCACATGAATACAGGTCATCTGAAGTGGTACACCTGATCAAAATTTTTTACCTTGACCTTACCGGTAGAGTTGGTAGTATTTAGGAGGATATTCTACATTCAGACATGTGAAAATTGTTACAAATAGCAACATCATCTACGTTCCGTTTTAAGTTATCATTCCAAGTGGGGTCTAATTCGCTGTGCGAATTTCGGTCTAGTTTAAAACTTCATAGTTCTAGCTTATTCGAAATCAACGATATCTTGAATCCACGATATAGTTCCCACTTCCAAGTTTCGTTTGTAACTGGGAATAAATTTGTAGTTATTCTGGAAGTTTCTGCCCTTTTCTCCTTTTCTTCTCTCTTTTCTCCTTTCGGATGACTTCCAGAAAACTCCTCCCTCACTATTTGACGGAGGAAGAAGAAATTTGGCATACGGGGAGAGGATGACAAGGTCTCGGTGAATCCGCATTTTTGTTATGAACGGTCAAGGGCAAGGTCAAATTATTTTCCTAGAAAATAGTTCCCAGAAAATTCCTTTCAGTAGCAAGTCTTCATATACGGTACACTATAGACAATCATAAGGTCTCGGAGAAAACGCAAATCTGTGTGACCTTGATCTCAAAGGCCAAGGTCAAAGTGAGGTTAAAACACTTGTCAAAAACACTTATTTATCACAAGAAGTGGCTTGAAAAGCGCTCAAATATTAATTGACTGCATAAACGCATTCAGTAAGGGGTAACCCTGCATTCTGGATCTTGAAGTCGAGGGTCAAGATCAAAGGTCACGTGACCTCGTCTACCGTTAACGAGAGAACGATTTATCTTAAAAACGGTTACAGATGGAAGGATTTGAGCTCATTTCCGACCTTGTTGGCCCAAATAACTAGACTACAAAAGAGGTACCTTCTCGGTCACGGTTAAGGTAAAAAAATTGAAGTTGGTCATTATCTCAAAAAACCGTAGGAGGCAAGAGTGATCTGAGCGCATTTGCTACCCTTTGGGTCTAAATGATGTTATATAAGAGGTGCATCGGTCATTTTGACCTTCTCGGTTAAACGGTTAACGTTAGGGCGATTTTTGGCTAATTTCCCACACTTTTGGCCAAAGCGATGTCAAAGAAGGGATACCCGGGTGATTTTGGCCTTCTCGATATAAACACTTTCTTTTGTGGTTTCTGCAAGTGGGTTATTTGCGCTGTCTAGCGAAATTCGGTCTAGTTACAAAGCTGTTCATACGACACATTGCACATTCTATAGGCTGTGTTATTACAAAGAAATCATTTGTTATTATTACACTTGAGGATTTTTTTTGTTGTTTTGTTTGATTTGAACGATTTCGAGCTTATTTTCGATCCTTTCGGCCTAAAAGACGTTATTTAAGTGGTACCTCGGTGACCTTGACCTCCTCGGTCATGCTCAAGGTAAAATACCAGATGTTCACCATTATCTCGAAAACGGGTAGAGATAGAGCGATTCTTAGCTTACTTTCGATCCTTTGGGCCTAAAAGGTGTTCTGTAAGGGGGACCTTGACCTCCTTTGTCTGACCCAATATCAAAACTCGGAAGATGACCATTATTCGAAAACGATTAGCGATGGTGAGATTTTGAGCTTATTTTCTACCCTTTGGGCCTAAAGCGCAGTGTGTAATTAGGCCCGCTTTACATGGCAGGGCATGCTGAAATTAAAAACTCACGAGCAAAGCGTACCTCGAAATTCAGGGAGTTTACACAGTGCGGCACCGAATTCCTTGATTACCACATAACGAACATTTTAATGCCCAAGCTGCCCTACTTACCTCGGGGTCGCTTTTTCAAATTCAAGTTGTAAGGATGGGAGTTATTTACTTATTATCTGGAGATGAAAAAAACACGTTGAAGTGTTATTTTGCAATTTCGGTTAAAAAAAAGAACAGATCGAAAAGACGCAGTATATGGGTCTGTGAATGGATAAGCGAAAGATCTACTCGTGGTGCAGTCCCATACCTTATTCCGCAATTGTTAAACACTTTTAAACAATGTTTTTTCTACTTTATCTTTGTAATCTTGATGCTGAATATTCCAGAGGCACTCCCTTTCTTCGTATAAATGTATAAGCTTGTTAATTTCTTCTGTTTGCCAGTTTATATCCGCCATTTCAAATTAAGATTTAAGCTATTCAATGCAAGATGTTAATTAAAGATTGCTTAAGAAAGAAATACACGTCTGGAACTGAGCGATCCAATGCTCAAGGAAATAATTTTTAAGTTGAAAATGGCGCCTTTTCCCCTACTTTTAATGGCTTTAAGCAACTGGCCTGGCATCCAGTTAAGACACTTATTGGTTAATCTATTTCATGTGGTCTGATTAGCATATCTGTCCTCACGAAAAAAAATAGGACGGGCTCTATTTCCGTGGACTTGCTTCGTGACGACAGATGGGTCATAAAAATTATAAAACTTTGTGTTTACCCGAAACAGCTCTGCCATGAGCAAGCCCATGAACCAAAAACGCATCGTGTGAAGAGGGTATAATTAGAGGTACCTCGGTGACCTTGGCCTCTTCGTTCATTGTCAATTCTGAATTTTGAGTTCAGAACGGTATTTTTGTGGCCCTCCCTCAAGTGTCTAGCTTGGCTCTGCAACCCTGTGAGATAACTTTTGTCCAATGCTTGTTTGTCGTGATATTGTCAGCAGATAGATAAACATCCACATGAGGTCGTATGCTTCTCTTTAGACGGAATTTTCACGTAACGCAATAACCGACTTCATCTTGACGCAAGATTTCAGAGTCGGGGATCGCGTCTTGCAAATGGCGAACTTGCCATCGAAAAGCTAGTACAGCAGTGTAAGTTGTCAAAACATTTTAAAAGCAGGAATGAAATTAACTAAACAGAATTCCGCTACATAGCGGAATTGGCCCACTTGCAGAAACCACTGGAGAAAAGATTTGTACTAAATTATGACCAAAAATCTCAAAACCACGCAGTACCCTTCTTTATCCTCGCTTTGGCTCAAAGGGTTCAAAATGGACTTATAATCCCTTATCTCTAATCTAATCGATAACAGTCAACTTCCGGTTTTTTTGACCGCGACCCAGAAGGTCAAGGTCACGGAGGTTCCTCTTATGTGACGTTTTTAGGCCCAAAGGGTCAGAAATTAGCTGCAATTAGCTCCAAATCTCCAACTGTTTTCGACATGAAAGTCAACTTCTGGGTTTTAACCTTGACCGTGACCGAATAGGTCAAGATCACCGGAGTAACTGGTATATAACCTTGTTTTGGCTCAAAGGGTCGACAATTAGCTCCAAATCGCTCTAGCTCTAACCGCTTTTAGGGTAGTGAACTTCCGGTTTTGGACCTTGACCATGACCCAGAAGGTCAAGGTCACCGAGGTACCTCTGAGTTCAAAATCGCTCTATCTCTCACCGTTTTCAAGACAATAGTCAACATGCGGTTTTTAACCTTGACCGTGACCAAGAAGATCAAAGTTACCGAGGTACCTCCTTTGTAACGTTGTTTAGGCCCAAAGGGTTCAAAATGAGTTCAAAATCGCTCTATCTCTAAACGTTTTCGAGATAAGTCGGCCTATCGTTACGACATATGAAATCACGTGACCTCCGACCTAGACCTTCAAGGTCAAGATTCAGAGTGGAAGGTTACTCCCTACCGAGTACTTTTTATATGTTCAAACTTAGAACTGGGCATTTGTTTGCCACTTTTTGTGATTAATAGACGTTTTAAAAAATGCTTTGACCTCACTTTGATTTGCGGTTTTACCGAGACCTGATGATCCTTCAAAAAGGAGAAATTGAGAAAAAAAAGGCAGAAGTTTCGAGTAAAACTACAAACTTATACCCAGTTGGAAACGAAATTTGCAAGTGGGAACTGAACCAAATTTCGCTACAACGTACCGAAACCTACACACTCGGTCCAATGGTCCAATTTGTGCTGTACAATTCATTTCATTTTAGTTCGAAAATGGTTGCAAGACCGAAAATTATTAATCTCCTTCCGACATAGTGAATTCAAGATGCACAACTTTGAAATTCAAGGCCGGTGGCCGAATGGTTAAAGACGCTTGCCAGCAATGCAGTTCTGGTTCTGTAGCCCGGGTTCGAATCCCGCTCGTGCACAGGAATCGTGACAATTTGCGAAACCCCCCAGGGATGTCGATGTGCCTATATAATCCTTTAAAACCAAGTTAGGCGTATGTGCCAATAGACAGGGATTTCAGAGACACTATATGGGCATGTCGAAATTATAATAATCCCGAGTTTAAAAAATTGTTTCGACTTCCATTTACAACTTAAAGCGACGTTGATTCTGGGTTTTGGTTCGGGGTTTGGTACTGACAATTAATGCTTGCGCGAACAAAATCAATGAATTCTACATGTGTTCTTGCTCCTGTGCATCATGAAATTTCTCCAGCATCGCTGTTATAAACCAGCTGACCTCTAGCGATATATATCTGCTGTGTATAGACATAGAATGGATGACCCGGATTTTTAAGAATCTCCGGTGGGTCTGCGGAGTGAAAATGTTTCATGCACAACAGACTGAAGCTGGCTGTTGGGAAACAGCGTCTGAAGATTAGTTGAGTGGTAGTGTTAAAAGGTGTGTAGGCAGCAAGCAGGAAGGATGAACAACGGGTTTAAACGTATATTTATTAAGTTCTTACTCAAGCTGGCGTCGCTTGTGTTTACACCGGAAGTGAAGCCACAGTGGAGTTATTCACAGGATATTCATACACATAATCTACATCTCTCCTTTTAACAAAATAAGACAGTGTCACATAATCTTAAATTATCGATCACGATTTAAGTTATTTTGAAATATACTATAAAAGCATTTATGTATATGAACTGTACTCGTGTAGAACATTAGCAATAATAAAGCATTGCTTACATATGATAACAAAATCAACTTAGATGCAATATCAAACGACTTTTAAACGAAATTAAATATTTTGCAACTTATGAAACAGGAAGTTGACATTATAATCAAAATATTTACATAAGTATTACCATTTACTTTGATGACTGTTGTAAACTAACTTATGAACTGCTATTGTCTCTCATCATATATCACTGAAACATACATGTGAAATTATTTGTTATTTATTGTATTTCAGCATATAAATAGTCTATATTTTGCACACGGCTCTAAAGTCTTTGTGTTCTTTCGGTATAAACTAGTAGATCACTGTTATTTCTGTAGGTTTTATCGCTCGCTGTAAAATAAATTAAATAAATAACATACTTAACAACTAAGATACACATGAATTCTAAATTCTACGAAGACACATATAAAGTATCAATACATGAGAAACATGTACTAACATTATATCATTGTTAAGCACATATATGAGCACATAATGTAGATCTATCTTTTTTTTTTTATCTTTAATCACTTCAATATCGCTCTGAAAATAATCAACAGTACTTTGGGTTAGGTTTTGAGATACGACCACTACGCATAACATTTTGCCTAACATTTTGGTCTGTTTTGGTAATTGTAGGGAGGTTGACAATCATTTTTTCTGCTACAGGTTCAGAAATTTTAACACTTTTTGGAACATTTACCATACTCTTTTCCGTACTTTTATTTTGAGCAATGACTGGATTTGAATTCACAATATTTTGAGGAACACTTGATACGCCCTTTTTAGATGGCGGATTGTACTTTTCAGAAACTGGCAATAGATGGCGTCTGTTACGTCTATACTCTTTATTACCTGACTGTACAATGTATGAACGAGGTGTTTGAGCGAAACCAGTCACAATACCTTGTTTATCGAAACCTTTATCAGTTTGCAACCTTACAGTTTGATTGGGTGAAAGCACAGACAAGGGTTTAGCAGTTTTATCATAATATTTCTTCTTCTGTGAACGACTTTTGTAGAGCAAATTAGGAACACCGGAGATGAGATGTGGTTTCAGGGTGTTTGTTGTTGTCGGAAGTGGAATGTTTGTTTTTCTAGAAAACAAACGTTCAGCTGGTGACTTCAAGTGATTATCCCTTGGAGTATTTCGGAGCATAAGTAATCCATAATAAACATCGGAATTGTCTTTCTCAGCTCGAGTGAGCAACGATTTTGCTCTCTTTACAGCTTCTTCTGCGAAATTTGCTTGAGGGTATCTTGGAGAAAAGGTAACATGCTCGAAATTCCAGACTTGAGAGAATTCTTGGAATTCTTGCGAGGTGTATTGACGAGCATTGTCAGTTATAAGCACTTGGGGAGTTCCATGGGTTGCGAAGTGGCGCTTCAGGAGGGTAATTACAGACTTACTGGTCATGTCCTTCAGGGTATTGAACTCAAACCATCCAGAATAAGAGTCAACTAAAATCAAATACACAATGGAGTTCCATTCGAACAAATCAGATGCTAAAATTTGCCAAGGTAAATTTGGTACCGGATGTTGATTTATTGGTTCTTTTTGATTGTGCGCTTTTGTTGCATTACAGGCAGAACACTGATCGACATGGAAGTGAACATCTTCTTCCATTTTTGGCCAATAAAAATAATCTCTAGCTAGCCTTGTTGTTGAATCTGCACCTAGATGGTGTTTGTGCAGTTGTGTTATGTACTCTGTGCGTAGTGCTGATGGAACTACAATTTTGGTGCTTCTCATAATGATGTCATTGTCTATTGATAACTCATCTCTAAATGGGTAGAAGGGTTTTAGCCATGTAGGTGCACTTTGAAACTTGGTGGGCCAGTTACCTTGAATTATGAGTTGAGCTAATTTTGAAAGAGTCTCATCTGACTTTGTAGCTGCTATTAATTCTTCTGTCTTCTTTGGAGAAATGGGAATGTCGACGTCCATTACTTCGAATTTTGTTTGTTCTTGTTTTGATGGTCCATTGTCGAGATAAGCACGGGAGAGGGTATCGGCAAGATACATTTGACTACCTTTTCTGAAAACAATATGGAGACTGTACTTTTGCAGTTTGAGTAACATATTTTGAAGACGGGCAGGAGCTTTTGAAATCGGCTTTTTGAAAATACTTTCGAGAGGTTTATGGTCAGTTTCGACTGTCACACTTTTCCCATAGATGTAGTCATGGAATTTTGTACACGCGAAGACGATGCTGGCCATTTCTTTTTCTATTTGTGCCCATTTGATTTCATTTTCGGTTAATGCACGAGAGGCATAAGCGATCGGCTTATCATCTTGTAGGATAGCTGCACCTAATCCAGATTTGGATGCGTCACAAGTGAGAGTTACTGGCTTTTTTACATCGTAGTACGAAAGCACTGGAGGACTGCACAGATAGTTTTTGAGTGAATCGTAGGCATTTTGGTGTCTTTGTTCCCAATGCCAGGCGACGTTGTCATGGAGTAATTCTCGGAGCACAGATGTTTTGTCACTGTAGTTTTCTACGAATCTCGTGAGGTAGTTCGTCATTCCGAGAAATCGTTGAAGTGCTGTTTTGTCTTCAGGAGCGGCCATGTTGTTGATGGCTGTAACTTTATTTGGATCCGGAAGTAGACCTTTGGAAGTAAATATGTTGCCGACATATTTGACTTCACTGATTCGAAATCGACATTTGTTGACATTTAGGCGGAGGTTTATTTTGTGTAGCCTTTCGAGGACGATTTTCAAATTGGCATCATGGTCAGCCATATTGGTACCGTAAACGAGAATATCGTCGACAATCACTTTGCAGGGTGTATCTTCCATCAACGTTTCAATGGATTGTTGGTAGACTTCAGAACCAGATGAAATACCATATGGCATTCTTAAATACCTATAGCGACCAAACACGGAGTTGAAGGTGGTGTAATAACTAGATTTCTCATCTAGCTTGATATGCCAAAAAGCACTCTTGGCATCTAAAACTGAGAATACAGTTGCACCAGGTATTGAAGATGCTACTTCGTCGAGTGTCTTCAAAGGGTGGTGAGGTCTCATGAGTGCTTTGTTGAGGTCTCGAGGATCAATGCAGATCCGTAATTCATCTGTGTTCTTTTTTCTTGCTGCTACCATTGATGAAACCCATTCGGTAGGCTCAGTGACTTTTGCTATGATGCAATTTTTCTCCATTTTGTCGAGGGATTCTTTGATTTTATCTTTCATGGCGTGTGGCACATTACGAGGAGGCTTGATGACAGGGGTCACATCCGGGTTTAGCTTCATTTTGTATGTAATTGGCAGACATCCAGGTTCTTCGCTGAAGAGATCACTGTGGTGTCTCCAAATATCGCTCGGGATATTTTGGGGATTTTGAAGCTTCTCACACGGGGTTGTACTAATTTCATGCACATCAGGATGTAACGAAATGAGATTTAGCTTAAGAGCGTCTTTCAAACCTAGAATTGTTTTCGAGTTCTGTTGTACCACTTGAAACACGAGAGGTTCAATGGAGTTAAAAATTCTGCAGTTAAGCGAAATGGTTCCTACCGTTTCGATTGTGTCCTTACTGTAAGTCACCAACCTCACTTTGTTTCTGGTGTTGATCTGAGGGTGTGTAATGAGAGATAACGATGCGAGTGTTTCACTTGAGATCACATTACATTTGGCACCCGAGTCCACTTTTAACTCAAATGGCGAGTTATCCACGTAGGCTGTAACATGGATTTCATTTTTCACGTTGTTTTGGTTGATGTCTACAGTTTCGATCACAAAATTTTCTAATTGTGCAGATGCGATATCCGGTTCGGATTCTTCGTCATAAGTGTCATCTGTGTAATCAATCTCATGGAGATTGCTACGTCGGCCATATTGCGAAAATCTTCTACGTCCTCTGCCTCTGTATGATCTTTGTTGCGATTGATTGGTGTTTTGCGATTGCGAAGTTGATTGCTTCTGACCAGAAGACATGCATTTTACAGCAAAATGGTTATATTTACCACAGAGAGAACATTGTGTTCCGTATGCAGGACATTTTCTGACCGGATGTGTAGTACCACAATTAAAACAGTTCTTTCTAACTTGTTCTGACTGGGGTTTTCTTTTGTTTTGAATCTTCTTTTGTTTAATAGAGTTAACATCTGGATCTTGGTTAACAGTTTTGTTATCAGTCTCAGCTAACTCATGAAGTTGGCATATTTCTATTGCTTTATCAAGCGTTAGATCAGCTTCTTTTAATAAAAGCTTACGTACCGTGTCACTTGAAATACCAACAACAATTCGATCGCGAATAAATTCTTCTTTCTTGTTGCCCAGTTCACATGCATCCGCTTTATTTCGTAGATCGACGAGGAATGTCTGGAAATTCTCATTCGTCTTCTGATTGCGGGTGTTGAATTTATGACGAAGCATGGTGATGTTTTTCTTCGGTTCACATAGCGCTTTGAACTTTGCTTTTAGATCCACTGGATTTTCGGCAGATTCGTTTTCACCGTACACGAAAGATCTTGCTCTTTCTATTGCGTCCTTCCCTGCGAGGTTGAGTAGTATGTAGGCACGTGTTTTAGCGTCTGCGGTTGGATGAGCTGCATTAACGTATATGTCATACTCCAATTCGAACACTCTCCAGTTTTCAGCGCAGTTGCCTTCAAAGCTGAGGATCTCAGGTTTTCTCAATGCCGTTGCCATGTTCGAAACTCAAAACATCTGACACCATGAAGATTAGTTGAGTGGTAGTGTTAAAAGGTGTGTAGGCAGCAAGCAGGAAGGATGAACAACGGGTTTAAACGTATATTTATTAAGTTCTTACTCAAGCTGGCGTCGCTTGTGTTTACACCGGAAGTGAAGCCACAGTGGAGTTATTCACAGGATATTCATACACATAATCTACAGCGTCCAACATAAGTGAAAATTATTGTTTAGGTTGGAGATGAAATTTATTTGTCCGATCGAATATTTTTTACGACAGTGCTTTACTCTTCATGCAGAAAAAGGATAGCAAGATAAACTTGGTCGAATCTTTTCTTCGTGAATTTTTAGTGGCCGACTTGACCGACTTGATTTGCTACTCTTCCTTACCCATTTTTTTGAGTCTTTATTATGTATTGAGGTCCTGCTTTAGCACACATTATGCACAAACTTCAACCAGAAACTTCTGTTTGCAGAGTGGAATTTAGCCAAAATGGGTTCGAGCTGCAATAAAAACAAAAAGTTGTGTTCATCGTAAAATGAAATTAGCCTGAGCTACGGGAAAAGCCTAGTCAGATAAAATTCTAGAAGATAATTGGAAATGACAACACCGGTAACAAAACCTTCTAAGAACTATCTAAAATACATATTTTTGTTTCACATGCGCATGTACGATTAGCAGACAACCGGTAGTTCCAGGTAGACTGGGGGTGTAGAACGAATAAGCCAATTCGCCCTTTTGACTTTTGCCGAAAAGTTTTTGCGTTTCGGCTGAATTCAGTTGGGATAAGGATATAAAGAAATGATAGGAAAAAAAACTGCAAAAATCAACAAAATTCCATTTTGCCAGAAATATATTCACGTTGGTTATTAAAGGAACTGAATAATATGTAAAATAGTTTTTAAAAGATCATATGATGACTTTATAAATTAGAAAGTGTGCATGTTGAAAGAAAATTAGAATTTTGATGTTTTTCTCTTATCATTTCTTTATAATTTATCCCCCAACATTTTCAGTCGAAACAACACCTCCACAGGAAAAATACCAAAGTGCGAATTGGCTTATGGATGCGGTAAAACTCTAGAACCAAATTAATGGAATTGAACATAACATCTTCTGACAATTGGTTTCATCTGTTAAGTGCATTATATAAGAACATTTGAGTCTTAAATAAGCGGATTAATTCTTACTCAATTTACCGAAATTTCGATCTGTCCTAGATGACTCTTTCGGTCTTCCTATGACAGCAAGAGTTATAGTTCCTACGATAGGAAATGTCATTGATGTCAATTTTCAAATCTGGTTTTTAGTTTTTACAGGCGTCTAAGTATCTGTATTTGTGTAAGTATCACCCAGAATTCCTCCATCACATAAAAGGGATAATGGGTGCGTAAACTGTTAATTGATCCAGTGAGGGTTGGTATACTATATATTTACCCCACGCGTTCCAGTCAGTCGGAGTCGTTTGCTGAATCCACTTTCTTCACATAAATCTGGATCCGTTCTTGGATTTCATTTGTTCCACTCGTATATAACCAGGGCTGGTATGATTTAAATCAATGTAAACAAGGCATTTCATATGGTACGCTTATTAGTGCACATGAGCCGCCGAGGTGGGGAGAAGACGTTTAGTTAGGGGCAGCACGCTTCAAGCGGGTAACTGGGTGGTGTTTGAAAAGAAACCCTTGAGTCTCATAGTATTTTTTAATCTTCAGAAACTCCCGGAAGCATCGATATCTCTAACGTACTCCGGCCTTTCTCTCAACCGCGTGTGCTTGTAAACAAAGTATTAGTGTTACGCGTCGAGAGAGGTTATTTACCCCCCCCCCCCATATCACTACTTTTTCGATTGTTAATTGAACAAACCTCGGAGTGGAAAAGGCTGGAAACTGGCGTTTTGCTACGGATCGCTCAATAAATTGAACTTGAAGACAGTTATCTGAACATTTGAAAATTGCGGACAGTTGTCACAGATTTTGAGACGTGTAAATGTTTTTGTAGTACAAGAGAGTGTTCGGGTCTTCAATTAACTGTTAAAAGGTTGTGCTTTTGTCGGTTGTTAGGCCCCAACCCTTCGGATTGGGGCCTATTGGTTTGGGGTGTCCGCCCGTCTGTCCGTCATCGCTTTATACCCCTTGGAATTTGGGGGCGGTTGGGGCCTGCACGTGTTTCACAAATTATTTGTTTTGTTTTTTTCCAGTTTGATTTAAATAAAAAAAATCAGATTTAAATTTAAAAAAATAAAAAATAATGATTTTTTTTTTAATCGGACTTTTTCCAGCCCTGTATATAACCCGTGTAATACTTGTACTAGTGTAGAGATGTCAGCTCTGCTACAACTTGGTATTTTTTCCTGTCGAACCTACTTTGCCTAATTAAAAAAAAAAAAGATGACCAGTTATTGGAGCTAGCGTAGACAGAATCCCAATTTTTTTTTTTGTTTCTGGTGGGAATTTTTGTCTTTGGGAATTATTTTGAAAGAAGTATAACATGTGATTATATGTGTTACCATAGATCAGCGCCTACTTCATGTCTTAAATATTCAATGAACATGCGTTTGATAAAAACAATCTTTAAACGCGACGTTGATCTTCGTTACCAAAAACCCAATTTTTTTCCGGCGCACAGCTAACGTCTCATGCCATGTAGACTTCTTTAATAACGTTTAACTGTTAATTATAATAAGCAAAGATTACTGTGCCGTTAGTTTATAACTGTCTTGGAACAAATGGATGGGTTATTATTTTTTAAGCGAGTTGAGGAAACTCAAAATGGCATTTATGAGGTGAAAACAACTTTATAGCAAGCATGGGGGTAAGCATCCCGGAACATGGGAAATTGGCATTCCAGCTGAGATATTTGCTACTCAGCCTTACGGCAAGATACAGCAAAGAGCACATCTCGCCTATATCCACCAATTTTTGACAAATCGCCAAAAAACCAGGTAATAAGGTCCGTTGCCTCTGAACAAAATGCCAAGATAATAAGACCCTATCCTGCGTCAGTTAAGAGCTTAATAAGAGAGTATTTTTCCGCCAATATTTCCATTATTTTTCTATAAACTGCTGAAAATAGTAATAGTAGCTAGGTGAACACTTGTTCAATCTACATTCAGTAAACATTTTATGACGTTTTTATTAAATCCTAAGAGGTCGTCTTTACGTTTCGGTCAATATTTTCGCTACTATCTGGCGATTTGACAAAACAAAAATAGCGAGTTGTGCATTTATGCTCCCTGTCTTCAATCAAAATTTTAAGACCTTTCAATAAATTCCCAGGAGGAAATGCATTTTTAGCAAAAATTGGATTTTACAGGGTGGCCACCGACTCTGGAAATCAGGGAATTCAGGGAAAATGAGTAGACATTTTCCAGTCAGGGAAAACTCAGGGAATTTGGTAAATCCGGCAAGTCTCAGGGAAAAAACTAAGGAATTTAATTTTTGGAAAATTCCAGGTTTTCCAGTGTATTTCCACGTATATTTTTCTTTTACAAACTTTGATAGATTTAATAAGGATTTGTTGAACGTTGTATTTTCCTAAGCGTTTAAGAGAACTAGTGGGATACGTAGTGGATGATTGTTGTCGTTGGAAGTTTGAAAACCTGCGCCGTCAAAATTCATTATATGGAAAATGTCTGGAAAACTCTATGAAAACACAGGGAATTTCATGTCGGATTCCAGGTGGCCATTCTGTTTTGCTATTTTTGGCCATTCACCAAACAGTAACAGTAAGAATAGATTACATTTTTATGCCAGTAAGGCCTCATCTTGCGTAGGTTTAGATTTTAATAAAAAACGTTTTTGGAAGGCCAGCCCAAGCTGGCCTTCCTATAGTGCTACATTCCGCTTGGGGGATTTTTTTTTTTGAGACGGTTCCAATTTCAGTCATAAATTTACTTTCATTCATAATATATTTACGTTCATTGATGAGTCAACTAATAGTAACTACAGTGGGCCAATGAAATTTGAAGATTTTTGTGATGTCATGCATCTGCTTTGAATATTGATCACCTCCCATTGAGGAACGTATTAGGGTTTGTCTCAAACATTGAATGAGTAGGACATTTATTGCATTTCGTCTGAAAGAAGCTGAAAAACAGCGACTTAGGAATACTGGACCATGAAACAAGTCGCAACTTGTCGTCTAGATTTGCCATAGTCACAGCGATTTGTTAACCTGTGGATTGTGGCTTACTATTTTGTTATTGAGTTTTGGCCGATATTCTTTGAACTTCGATAGCTTATTGATTTTGTTTCAAAGAGTCACTGTTTTCATGAAATATTAAAACATTTTTTTTGAATAGATTAAAAAAATACAGAGGCATTTTTATGGGTTTCGTGGCAATGCTTTCTTTAGATTGAGCATTGAAGTGTGACTGCATCTGTTATTGACTTGTGTGCCAGCGCTGCCCTGCAGTGTTAGCTCGTGGTAATCGTTGCCAGCGGTTATACTGCATTTGGGTCATCAGTGACTCATTTGCTGCGCACTTCTTTTTCGCTGTTTTTGAAAGTAGACTGTTCATGTTTTGGCAACACGGCAAATGTGAACGGTTGAGTACGGAAGCACAGAGAGCATTTTACTCAAGTTTTGTTAGGAATTAAGTTGTAAAATGAATAGAATATTTGTTTCTTTATCCAACTTAAATCTCTTATACAACTCCCTTCAAATACATGTGTAATATTGTGGCAGAACATGGCCTTCCACCGATGCTTTTAGCCTAGTTTACCTATATCATCCCCCTCCCACACACACATTGAACCAAAATTTATGACGTTTTCACAAAGATCCTAGGAGAAGATACGTTTTAAAGAAAATTTGGTTTAGGAGAGTATTTCCGACAATTTTAGATTGCAAAAGTAAAAGCCAGGCAGGTGGTGACGTATGCTGCCTTTATCCAACATTTCAAGACAGTAAGACTGTTTCATTGGCGTCAGTTCGGATTTTACTCAAAAATTTTTTGGCCTAGTCTTCTGGCGAATTAAATATATATACAGTCTAGTCTAGTCTCCGCTTCCATTCTTCAAAATTGTCTGACAGTACGATTATATCCCTATCGCTTGCTAAGAAATTTTAACGCTATTTTTTTGTCATCAGTTAAGATTTTACGAAAAAAATTTGGGTTTTTAGTCCCCCGCCGCCGCGTAGCGCGAAACGGGGGACTATTGAATTCGGGTCTTTCCGTCTGTCAACATTTCAGATACGATGTCTTTTGTGCGGCAGATCTCAGAAAGCACTCGAGGGATTCCATTTAAACCTTGCATATGGAAAGAATATAGGTTGTAGTTGTTTACCTGGTTATAGGTTTTGCCGGCTATAAAAAATGTGTCCTAGGGACTTTGTCGAAAGTCCAAATATCTTTGGTCGTCAACATCGGGATAGGATATCTTTTGTGAGATAGATCTCAAAGACTACCTGAGGGATTCCATTTAAACCTTGCATAGGGAAAGAATATAGGGTGTAGTTGTGCACTTGGGTAAAGGTTTTGCCGGCTGAGCGAAAAATGAAATCTTAAAATTGCACGCCTGTGCGGGACTTAGTCAGTTTCACTGACAACAGCTGCACTTATTTATTCGTATTTTCCCATTTTTTTCGAATCGCCAAAAAAAAAAAGTAATATCCAGCTGGACATATATACCGCTACCTGCCATAAAATTTTAGGACGTTTGCATTACATTCAAAGAAGGTACTTTTTCATGAAAATTGGTTTTTAGCTAATATTTTCACAATTTTTTTGGTGAATCACGAGAAAAACGTAATAGGCATGTGGGTACCAATGCCTGCCACGTTTAGTCAAATTTCAAGGGATTAAGGTCAAATATATGGAGCTGGTTGCGTTTTCAATAACATTTTTTGGCGTATCACAAAAAAAAAAAAATCACAAATTTCTGCTTCCCTCATTTAAAATTGTCATGAGGGAAGGATTGTATCCCTGGCGTTAGTAACGATTTTAGTAAGAATTGGTTTTTCATGAATATTTCCTCAAAATATTTTTCAAAATTACGAACAACAGTAATAACCAGGTGAGCTACCAATAACCACTATCTTTCAAGAGAGTAAGGCTGTTTCTCTGTTGAGAAATAACACTTTACTGAATCTGTGTTTTTTTTTCGCCAAAATTTCCGCAGATTCCAGAGCCTGATAGGCGTCATTAGGTAAAAATTTATCTGTTAAGCAAAATATCTCGACAGCGGTAAGTCGGATCAACTTCAAACTTGGTGTAGTTATTCCTTGGATAAGATACACGTTCTTATTAAACATTCAACCCATATAGAAATTTAAGAAAGGTGTATGACGTCAGCACCACCATTCCCTACCTCCCCCCCCTTCCCCCTCCACCCACGTTTTGTTGGCTCTTTGTTAACTAAGTCTAGTTATTAACTACGTGTTTCTGTATTGTTTAGAATGCTTGAAAACGGTAGCAACATTACTATCGATCCATGGCTATTTCTGTAACTGACCTTTTTGTGCGTTACTCCTCTCGAGCCCTTGCATAACACGTCACTCAGTCAGGGGTCAGACTGAGGTGAGTCATCTGTTGCGCAGTTATGAAGAATGGCTTTCTAGTGCTTTTCGGCGGATATTAGCGAAAACAAGGCGGTATATCATAGTTATAACTACACTTAGGGTACAGACCGTTGCCATGACCTGGGGTAAAGGGGTTTGGATTGGGTTTAGAGTTATGCCTACATTAGACGGCTAGCAAAAAAAAATTGTCAGTGGATTAGGAAATTGGTGATGTAACGAGCACATTCCAGACCAGAAGAAAGAAGACTGTGGCAAAAGCCATTTGTAACGAGCACCTTCAAGACCCGGATAAAAAGATATAAAGTAAAGCCTGTTTGTTGTGACCCCTTCCAGATTCAGATAAAAAAGCGTATGATATAACTTGCCTGTCTTGGCCAACTTCCAGAATCCGGATAAAAATGTAACGTGCAGTAAAACTGCTGTAGTGACCAACTCCCAGATCCGGATACAAAGGATGTACAGTAAGACCTGTTTTTTCGACCACCTGCCAGACACGGATAAAAAAAAAGCGTACAGTAAAATCTGTTTTAGTGGGCACCATCTGGTTTTGGTTATTTTGTGTTTTTTTACAATGAATTGTGATTATTTTGCAGAAGTGAATCTTTCATTTAGTGAAAAGGAAAATGGTAATTGGGGAATTATGGGTTTAGTTTACAAAAAAATAAACTGAATAGACGTCGATTGCGTCTGCGTAATATAAGCCTGTAGTCATGCGTTTTGTGTGCACTGGCCGCTCTAGTTCAGTTAGAATTTCACTCATCGGTGTGTCTTGATTACAGCTGGTGCAAGTGAAGATCGAGCTTGGCCACAGAGCGGTGCTGAAGACGAAGCCGAATGCGGAGTGTCATACTCACGACTGGACCGTGTTCGTGCGCGGGCCCGAGGGCTGTGACCTGCAGCACTTCATCGAGAAGATCGTCTTTAACCTTCACCCCACGTTTCCCAAACCTAAAAGAGGTAGGGCAGGTTTTTGAAGAGAAAAAAAGGGACAGAGGGGTCAGGAGATACTTCTGTGGTCGGAGGTACCGATGGGATCGGAGTACCTGTTGGCTGGGGAAATACTCATAGGGTCAGGGTAAATATGAGGTCTGAGTACCTGTAGGCTCGGGATATACTTATACGGTCGTGGTACCTACAAAAGTGTGTTATTTATTATTATGGTGGTTTCTGACGAGAACAAAAATGTGTTTCTGAATTTTAACGTGGTGTAGCTGTCCACGGCACGTTTATATGTGAAACAGCGAGACTGCCATTGATGAATAAAAAGCAGCTCTTAATCTGTCGTTAAACGAGTGACTGAAATTCACGTGTTTGACACATTTAGGTCTGTATATGTGGTATAATTTTTATGATCAATTGTCATTATTTCCGGAAACAAACATCATGTTTTACAGCGCGAATATATTCAGTGTTCTGTGGTTCATTAAAGCCTTGTCTATTTAGTCCTCAAGGAGCCGCCATATCAGGTGTCGGAGTCCGGATATGCCGGATTCAATGTGGCCATAGATATACACTTCAAGAACAAGAGCGAGCCGAAGCGGATCCGCTTTATGTACGATCTCTTCCTCAAGACGGATGACGCAGTGAATCACGTGAGGTAAGCGAGGGGGGGTGGGGGGTGTTGGGGTGGGGGTCACACAGTAAACCATGTCAAGTGAGCGAGGAATGGGTGGTGGTGTAGCATGGCGGCAGTGACGAAGTAAACCACAGCATATCAATATCAAGTAATTAAGGAGAGAAATGCAGTTAATAACGTTATAAAAATCTCACACTCCTTAAAATAAAAATGTGATTGGAGAATGTCCCGGTTGGAAATCCTACTTTGTGCTGCTAACACTGTGTAGCATATTTGCCCCGGCAACGGTAGCCCCCTTATTCCGCCATTCTGCCGATCAGTGTTTACTTATTTTGTATAAACTTTGGCGTCATCACTGCTTGCTTTTACCAGAAACAAAAAATAACCCGACACAGTACATCTTACTATTTAGGGTACGTGAGCACTGTGTTTGTACAAATGTCATAATTACGCTTCTCAACAAATGGGCCACGGAACTGCATCAGACTACACAACCATGTCTTCGTGTCACTCAGTTCCGTCGACGGTTTATTGTCATTGTTTAAATAATTAGTGCGTAATTGTTGCAAGCAACGTAGTCGGTGAAAATTTTTTCCGTATACTGAATACTAGCCTAGTTATATAAATATTACTCCCATTGCCAACTTGTTAATCAATGGTTGATTGCCATAGAAATTCAGGGTTAATGGACACTTCGGCCCAAAACAACTTCGGCCCAACCACTTCGGCCCAACGCGAAAGACACTTCGGCCCAGCCTTGGACACTTCGGTCCAATGCTTTTTGGACCCTTCGGCCCATAGTTGACCCATAGTTTGAGGGTCGCATAAATGATAAAAAGAAAACTTAAAGAGAATTCCTACAATTTTTGTTCACAAATTGAATAGAAGCAATCAACCAAACATTGAAAATGCTGCAATTTAACACACGATAAAATGGAAACACGCACACAACGTAAACATATAGCTAAGTACGTAGAGTGATCAGAATACACACCACAATTCGGTTGATGTCACTGAAGATTTATAATACTGCTACACCCCGTCACGCCCAACCGCCCACCTGCCCCCCCCCCCTCCCATAAATATCAACGACCTATTTTACACACCATAAATCACTGAATTACCACAATGAGATGCTGAAAAAGAAAAACAATGTCAAGAGTGTTGCGGCAAAACCTCCATTCGTTTGGACCATCCACAAATCCTATTTTGAAAATATCTACATTGAACACAAGTCAATAATTGCTGACGTGGTCTAAAACTTTTTTTTACATGACAGACAGCACTGAAAATTTCTATTCAGAACATATTTCATCCACAGTCATAGGCATCTATCGTTTTTTTTTTTTTTTTGTTGGAGTGTATTGTTGAGTTATGTTAACGAGTGCGATTTATAGGACTAAACTTTACTCCGGAGTAAAGGTTGACACCCAGTGGGAGGTAATTACTCCTCTCGGCTTTCAGCACTTATTCAGCTTTTCACTAAGAAGCTTAAATTAAACCAGGATTGCAATTGATAATTTCACACCGGAGATTTTTATGTAATACTCAGTGTATTCGGTTAATTGCATTTCAAAAAGGACCGATGTCGATTGCAGTTTTCAAGTACACATACATGGGAATAATTAGTGCCGAAGTAAATTGCATTTCAGAAAAAGGGAGACAAGATATAATAGTTGAAAAGGATATTGCAGTGTTTCTTTAATCCAAATAAACAATTCTAATTACAGATAAAGGATAAAATTAGTTGCATTTCAAACACCGGAGACATGATACAATAGTAAAAATGAACTCTTAATATATCTTTCATCATTTAATGGTGTGTAAAAAGTGGTGCGCAAGATACATTTTTAGAATAAAGCACAACTGGATATAATAAAGTTCACCCAAAAAACTTCGGTCCGAAATTTCCAAAATGGGCTTTTATAGGACTCAAGTTTACTCCTGAGTAAAAATGAAAGTCCAAGGGGAAGTAATTATTTCTCACGCTCTAATCTCTGTGGCTGGGTGGCTTGATCCTAATAAGCTCAGTAACAAGCGGCGATTGCAGTTGATGACTCACCGGAGATTCTTTGTGAAATAATCGGGGTATTTATTTCAAATCATTTAATTACATTTCAAAACAGGAATGATATTAATTACAATTTTCAATCACACATACATCGGAATACTTAATTCCACTTACACATAATGTGAATAGTATTTCAAAAACCGGAGACAGGATAAATCTCTCTTAACTCGGAAAAGTTAATTCCTCTTGCATGTAAAATAAGTTGCTTTAAAATACTAGAGATGCGATACAATAATAAAAAACCTTTGTAGTATATCTTTTATTACTTAATTAAAGGGTAACATTATTAACCAGTTTGGGTGTGTAAAGGGGTGTGTTGACACGTTGAATAATGTTAATTGCTGAAAAGATACCGGAATAGTATGAAAGTATCCCTGAAAAATGTTGGGCAGAAGTGTCACAGGTGGACCGAACTGGTTATGGGCCGAAGTGGTGAAATGAAAAAAAAGCTGGGCCGATGTGTCTAAAGTGGACCGAAGTGGTTTGGACCGAAGTGGTTTTGGGCCGAAATGTCTAAATCCCAAATTCAGTGCAGGAACACTTACACCATAGTTACTTATGGGTAAAATTAGAAAGTAAATTTTATGTTTCAGATACGTAAGCTGGGGTATTCCTATCGGTCTGCGGGTGGCGTCCGTTAGTTAGTTAGTTAGTTAGTTGTTTATTTAGTAGTAAACTTTGTTTCAAAATGCATCTCCTCCTACAATTTTAATCCGATGTCATTTATTTTTTGTGTGAGGCATCCCTAAGGGGCCTTGCATACGGCTTGTGCTTTTCTAGTCGATCGGGTGATTTTTTAATTTTTGGCGAATTTTTAAAGAAAATACTTTAAAACGTATCTCGTCCTACATTTTTGACCCGATGTCATTTATTTTTGGTATGAGGCACCCCTAAAGGGTCTTGCATACGGCTTGTGCTTTTCTAGTCGATCGGACAATTTTTGTATTTTTGGGAAATTTTTTAAGCAAAAATTTCGAAAATAATTCAAAATGCATCTACTCTTACAATTTTCATTCGATGTCATTTATTTTTGGTGTGAGGTACCCTTAAAGGGTCGTGCATACGGCTTGTGCTTTTTAGTCGATCGGACAATTTTTGTATTTTTGGGCAATTTTTTAAGCGAAAATTTCAGAAGTGCTTCAAAGTGCATCTACTCGTACAATTTTGATTCGATGTCATTTATTTTTGGCTTGAGGCATCCCTAAGCGGTCGTGCATACGGCTTGTGCTTTTTTTAGTCGATCGGGTGATTTCTGAATTTTTGGAGAATTTTTGAAGAAAAATTTTAAAATGTATCTCCTCATACATTTTTGATCTGATGTCATTTTTTTTTTTCTTGGTATGAGGGATCCTGAAGGGTCGTGCATACGGCTTGTGCTTTTTAGTCGATCGGACGATTTTTGTATTTTTAGAAAAAGAAAACTTCAAAATGCATTACCGCTACAGTTTTGAATCGATGTCTTTTTTTTCTTTTATTTGTTATTGTTTTTTTTGGGTTTGAGGCATCCCTAAGGGGTTGAGCATACGGCTTGTGCTTTTTTAATCGATCCGACAATTTCTGTATTTTTAGGGAATTTTTGAAGAAAAACTTCAAAATGCATTTCCTCCTACAGTTTTTATCCGATTTCATTTATTTTTGGTATGGGGCATCCCTAGGTGGGTCGGGCATACGGCTTGTGCTATTTGACTCGACTTGGCAATTTTTGATTTCGGCGGGATTTTTTTATGAAAATACCTCAAAATGCATCTTCTCCTGCAGTTTTGACCAGACATCATTTATTTTTGGGCTGAGGCGTGCTTAGGGTGTCATGAATACGGCCTGTGCTTTTCGAGTCGATCATAGAATTTTGGGGAATTTTTGAAGAAAAAATTCAAAATGCATTTCCTCCTAGAGTTTATATCAGATTTCATTTGTTTTTGATACGAGCCGTCTCTAGGGGGTCATGCATACGGCTTGTGCTTTTTGAGTGAATTGGAAAACTTTTGAATTTTTTTCGGAATTTTTGAAAAAAAATTAAATGAATCTCCTCCTACAGCGCACATTGGCAGTAGTCCAAATTAAGCGCCGTACATCGATTCAAGTTAAATAAACATGCGCATTGGTCCGAAATGTGAACCGCGTATCGACGGAAGATAAATAAACAAGTGAACTGGTCCAAAATAAGCGCCTCGCATCAACGCAAGTTAAATAAACATGCGCACTGGCCCGGAAAAAGAACTACGCATCGACGCAAGTTGAATAGACATAAGAGTCGGGCATCGACGGGACTTAAATAAACTTGCATTCTGATCCGAAATGCAAATCGCGTGTCAACGCAAATTCAATGAACCTACGCACTGGTCCGAAATGCGAACCGCGCATCAACGTAACCTAAAGAAACAGGTACACTGGTCCGAAATGCGAACCCGATATCAACGCAAATTAAATAAACATGCACACTGGTCCGAATTGCGAACGGCACATCAGCGCACGTTAAATAAACATTTGCACTGGTCCAAAATAAGTAACGCGCATCAACACAAGTTAAATAAATATGCGCACTGGTCCAAAATGCGAACGACGCATCAACACAGGTTAAATAAACATACGCACTGGCGGAAACTGTGAACCACTCATCAACGCAAGCTAAATAAACAAACACACTGGTCAGAAATGGGAACCGAGCATTAACGCAAGCTAAATAAGCAAGCAAACTGGACCAAAATAAGCACCGTGAATCAACACAAGTTAAATAAACATGCGCACTGGTTCGAAAAGCAAACTGTGCAGTAACGCAACTTAAACAACATGCGCACTATACAAAATAAGAACCGCACATCAACTCAGAGAAATATGCGCATTGACCTGAAATAAGAACCGCGCATCGACGCACGTTAAATAAACATGCGCGGTGGTTCGAAATGCGAACCACGCGCCAACGCAAGTAAAAGAAGAATTTGCACTGGTCAAAAATGAGCACCACGCATCAACGTAAGTTAAATAAACATGCGCACTGGTCCGAAATTCGAACCGCGCATCAACCCAAGTTAAATAAGCATGCGCACTGGTCCGAAATTCGAACCGCAAATCAACGCAAGTTAAATAAACATGCGTAGTGGATCGAAATGCGAAACACGCGCCAACGCAATTTAAATAAACATTTGCACTGGTCCAAAATAAGCACCGTGCATCAACGCAAGTTAAATAAACTTGCGCACTGGTTCGAAATTCGAACCGCGCATCAACGCAAATTAAATAAACATGCGCACTGGTCCAAAATGCAAACCGCGCACCAACGCAAGTTAAATAAATATATGCAGACGTCCAAAATAAGCACCACCTAAGGAAACTTGCGCACTTGTCCAAAATAAGTACCGCTCATTAACGCAAGTAAAATAAACATGCGCATTGGTCTGGAATAAGAACCGCGCATCGATGCAAGTTAAATAAACATGCACATTGGTCCGAAATAAGAACCGCACATCAACACAAGGTAAATAAACATGCGCACTAATCCGAAATAAGAACCGCACATTAACACAAGGTAAAAAACATGGGCGCTGATCCGAAATAAGAACCGCACATCAATGCAAGTTAAATAAACATGTGCACTGTTCCAAAATGAGAGCCGCACATCAACGCAAATTAAATAAACATGCGCACTTGCCTGAACAAGAACCGTTCATCGAGGCAAGTTACATAAATATGCGCACTGGTCCGAAATGCGAGCGTTGTTTGAAGGTATCTATGCAGTCTATCCAGTCTACCAGAGATACAAAAAAATCTGTTTCCCATTTTTCTGGGAAAGAAATCTTTGTATGCATTTATCGGTCTATGTTCTGGTCCGGTGCTAAATTAATTATTCAGCTAGCTCTTTGCCGTCTCATCTTTTGAATCCCAATTTTTCAGGGAAATTCCCTTGCTCATGTACGCTGGAATTGGTCTTATTGCTTTTCGTAAGCTGGGACTTTGTCCTTGGACAAACTTGTTTTTTTCATTTCCGCTACTGCTTTTCATTTTGCCCTTTGTTTTGTTTGTTTGTTTGTTTGTTTTTTTTTTTTTTTTTTTTTTTTTTTTTGTCGTTTTCCCCACTGTCCCAGATAAAGTCCCATGTCTGATGGCTGGCATTCGACGATTCGCGCTTGGGAGTAGATCGGGCCCGCAAGGGCCACGGCCTGAATGTGCTGGCCGAGAACTCTGCTTTCTGGATTGGCGGCATTCGGTTGAATTGCATTAAAATCTGTATTTGAATGAGGCGGGTATGTGATAACGACACAACGCGCTTGACACACTTGGTTTCTGCATATGCGACTGATGCAAAGCGTATAGATGTGTTTGTTTTATTCACAGAAGTTTAGACATAATGTGATCTTGGTCCCGTGCCTTTGAATAATATTTACGTGTGTTTTAGGTTCTATATTTAATTATGTTGCTTGGTGATTTGTTTGATGGCAGGTGTGAGAAACTGACGTTCCAGAATCCGACGGAAGACTTCCGGAGACGACTGCTCAAATCTGGAGGGGTAAGAGGGTGTTCGCATGGGAGTCATGCATGAAGTGCTGCGGGGGGAGGGGGGAGGGGGTGAGAGGGTGTCCACACGGAGGTCATGCATGAAGTGTGGCCAGGGGAGGGAGGATAAGAGGGTGTCCACATGGGAGTCAAAGATGAAGTGCTGCGGTGGCAGGGAGGGTGTCCCGCATAGGAGTCATGCATGAAATGCTGCCGGGGCGGGGGGAGGGGGTAAGACGAAAAGCGTTGGCATGTTTAAATGGCCTTGTTTCATAAAAGGGTACGAGAATTTCTAACCATCCATCCTTGTTGACCGTGATTGACGAAGAAGGGCCAGGGAATCAATAGATTATGCGAGGCTTTTTTTTTCAAGTGAAGAAATAGAAATTTTATGTGTTGAAGTTGTAGAATTTTGTGATAAATTCTGTTAAAAATCTTGGTCCTGTGATCGGACTGTAAGAAAGCTCGCCTTATACTTCTAGCTGATGAGGCGGTGTTTATTGCATGTATTATTCTTTCAACATTTATTGATTAACAGATTGGTATTCTGGGCGGGGGTGGCGAAGGCGAGACCCTCATCAGCAAGACAGCGCTGTCCACATCGCCGAAGGCGCAGTCGGTCCCGGTCAAAAGGCCCCAGACCGTGGAAGAAAGGGCCTTCGAAGACTTGTTTGGGGAGCCTATTAAGAAGGAAGACCAGGTGAAGAAAAAGAAAATAGCCAAGGTGAGTTACAAGTGTCATGCGTGAGCTGGTTTTTTGTGCTCCACCAGTGCCCGTGCCGACGCAATGCGCGCAAGAAGGAGGACTGAAAAAGACTAGTCGCTGATTCATTTCATAGCCGACTAGGGAATTAGGGTAGGATGTAGGTCGTTTTGCCAACGACCACTTTGCCAATTGCTATTTCGCCAACTTCCATTTTGTCAACAGTACCAGTGCGATGTCCCAAAAATTAAATTATTAATTAGCTAGTTAGACAAGGGGTTTTATCACACTCCGGGCAATATTGAAACTTCTGCTTCGTAGGAATTTCGATATTTAATTTTTGTCTAAACAGATTTTCACATAATACTCAAGTGTATATGACTGAGATAAAGATAGTTTGTGCTTTAAATTTGGTTTTATGTCCAATATGAATTATTTAAAACGTAACTTATTTTGCACAAATGCTCCCAGTCACAAAACATTTTCATTCTAACAAACCCAGATACCAGCACAATATATAGTTGGTGGGGGGGGGGGGGGGAGTATCTTGTGCTGTACCAGTACAAAACAGTATTCCGTACTTGATAAAACAACGCCAGCCTCCTCTCAGAAAACAGCAATGGTACAAGAGGGAAAACCGTGAGAAAGTACCGTGGCAAGAAATTATTGCATATTGAGCAATATTTTGAATTTTCAAGAAAGCTCATTCATTAATTTGAATTATGAGCCTCTGTTAAAATTAAGAGGTGACTATTGTATTGTGTTTAACAAACGTTTTATTTTAATTTCACAGCCTGAGAAAAAGCTGCTTGAAAGTCCCGTAGCCGGAAGCGTCCCCACCTCCAAGTCCCCGGCAGCCGATCTCAACACGTCGGCGTCGTCGGAGAAGTCCGGAAAGGCTTCGGCAAAACACGAGAAAAGCGAAAAGCCACGGTCACACTCCCACTCCAAAGACATCGGCTCAAAGGCCGAGAGAGAGCACTCGTCCAAGCCGAAGAGTGGTGACAAGCACCCGTCCCATGACAGGCACCGGCATGGGGATGGGAGCGGGGAGAAGTTGTCCCAGTCAAGTGAGAGGGGTGAGAGGCATGGCTCGTCCAAGAGCGCCGTGAAAAGGTCACATGATGTCGATGAGGATAGCATGGATGGCTCCACGGCGAGGAAGAAGAAGAAAAAGGACAAGGAAAAAGAGCGGTCGGATTCGAAGAGTAAAGAAAAGGAAGAAAAGAAATCACAGTCAAAAGCGAAAGAACTGACGCGAAAAGAAATTGCCATAAGTCAGATTTATAGCAGTGATTCGGACAGCGATGATTCTTTAGATCTGGAAAGGGATATAGAAAGGGAAAGAAAAAGGCGGAAGGAAAAGGAAATGGAGAAAAGAAGGGAAAAGGAACGCGAGGCGGAGAAGCAGAAGCAGAAAGAGAAAGAGATGGAAAAGAAAAGGGAAAAGGAGAAGGAACTGGAGAGGCAACAGAAGAAGGAAAGAGAGCAAGAAAAGCAAAGAGAACTCGACAAACAAAGAGAAAAAGAGAAAGAGCTGGAGAAGCAAAAGGAAAAGGAGAGAGAATTGGAAAAACAAAGAGATAGAGAAAGAGAGCTTGAAAAGCAAAAGGGAAAAGAACGGGAATTGGAGAAAAAGAAGCGAAAAGAAATAGAAGAACAAAAGGAGAAAGAGAGAGAAGCAGAGAGACAAAGGAAAAAAGAACAACGAGAAATAGAAAAGAAGAAACAGCGCAAGTTAGAAAAGCAGAAGAAGGAACAAGAAGAAGCCGAGAAACAGAGGGAGAAAGAAGAGAAAAGGCAAAAAGAAGAACAAGAAGAAAAGGAGAGACGAAGGCAAGAAAAGGAACGTGCAAAACAGAAAGAACGAGAGAAAGAAACGCAAAGAGAATTGGAGCAAAAGGAAAAAGAAAGAAAAGACAAAGAACGCAAGAAAGAAAGAGAGCAGATGGAAAATGAACAAAAAGAAAAATTGAAATCGAAAGAGAAGCAGAAATCAAAACATAGCAGTGAGAAGACTTCAAAGTCAACGAAAGACAAAAGTAAGTACGAGAAACAGAAGTCCTCAACAAAACATACATTAGAAAAAGAATCTGAAGACGAAGTGGAAATGGAGAGCAAGGGAGATGATGACGTCATTGTAATGAAGACGGAGCCGTCTCCCAAGCATAAAGCAAGAGCAAAGCCGTCACAGACGTCACTGCGAAACGACATCTTTAGTACGCGTAAGTGCGACATTTTGTAATGTCCCTTGTGTTTGGGTGTTTCCTTGTGTTTCCTTTTAACCGTGTTGACTTGTTAACTTTTGGTGCACGTGGCTATTGGCTATGTGCATGCGGCCACATGAGCTATACCCATCCTGTGGGGCCTCCGTCCGCCTGTCTGTGAACTTTTGTTTTTTGCTACTACTCTTTCAGTTTTCATCGGATCACAGTAAAATTTCATAGAAATATGATCCCGCTAGGGGGACAAATGCCCATTATTCTATTTTCACAATTCACCAGTTGTCACCAGTTTGGCGAACCGAACATCACCTTTGCGAAAAAAAAGCCCACTGCTCCTGCAGGTTTTGTTAAATTTGCTCGAAATTGTGCGTGAAGGTAGTCTGGGTTTGGGGTAAAAAAAAAAAAAAGTACCAGCTCCGATTTTTAATTTTCGCCAATATGGCAAATTGGCAAAATTCCGAAGTTGGCTAAATTTTCGCCAAAAATATATTTTCTCTATAATTTTTGTAATGTCTGTGGAATTATTTACACTGGTGTTCCCAGTAGGTCTTTTTTTTTGGCGGGTGGCCAAATCTTGGCGCATCTTTTCACTCTTTCAACTTTGCGTTTTTGATGGACATGATAGATGTGGATTGAATTGAAATTTGCACGAGTAAATATGCAAATTAGATTTAACAAGGCAAGCGATTGGCTTAAAACAATCACATGGTACATGACTGCCAGAAAAAAAAATGTGTCCTGGTTCAGTGCTTCACTTGATATCTAAAGTATAATACTTTATTCCTGAGGTCAAAACTTAGCCATTTCATTTGAAAGTAATACATACATACAAACTGAACTTGTTAAATATGTCATGCGGTGTTTATGTTACAAAACATGCGAAAGGCGAGGGGATTTGCAGCGTTCTGGTGCTCGTGTTTTGCCTATTTTTTTTTATTTATTTCTGATAATGCATCTTGAAAATTGTTTTTGAAAGCGAATGGGAACTAGTTAAATGCATTATTGCTTTAAAACACATGTAACCATTTTGTCGCATTCTTTTGGAGTATCGAAAAATTTGTATAGCAAGTTTCTTATTTTGACCTTTTGATATAGATGCGTGAAATAAAATTTTTTATCAGGTATTTGACTGGTTTTGAAGTTATTTGATGTTTAAAGTTCTGAAATGGGCTGAATGCTTGAATGCTGTCCCCACTACCCTTTCACAAAAAGTCCTTTATTTTCAGATATTATGATTTTTTTTCGGCATTTTTAACCAGTTTGTTTTTACGTTATTTATATTTTGTGTCCATAAAATAATACTTTTTTGATAGTTTATTTCGGATCTTGAGATACTTTATTTACACCCCTTTGATCCTTTATTTTGGACATTTTGGAGTGGCAGCACTGCTAAGGACCTTGTCGAAAATCCATATATATATATATATATATATTATATATATTATATATATACAGTCGGACCCACTTATGTCGACATCGAATATCTCGACATTTCGGTTAATTCGACGTTTTTTTTCAGTCCCGTCTATTTGTATGATAAAAAGCTCGGATATGTCGACATTTTTTATCTCGACATAAATTAACCTAGCTATAATGCCCTGATATAGAACCTTTTGTATAAAATAGCGTACTCATATATCACGAATATCGTACAGGATATCATAAAAATGCATTTATGCAGTATCCAAATTTTGCTTGTTACAGTCAGCTGTATGTACCCACAGTAAACGACACATCCCTCCTTGTGTAAACAAGTAGCCCAGTGCATGCCAGCAGATAAGCCATTTTGTTCACCCTAGCCAGTGTTTGCTAATTCTTCATCTCTCCATATCCTATAGCAGACTTTATCTGCATAGGCTGTAGTGAAGTATGAACTCCCTAAATGACTGTAAACACCCCTGCTTGTGTAAACAATTAAGTAGCCCAGTGCATGCCTCTGTGTAGTAGATAAGCCCTTTTATTCACGCTAACCAGTGTTTGCTAATTGTTAGTGGACTTAACATTGTTTCAAATTTGAGTTTGTAAAATAAAGATGATTCGACGAAAAATATAAAAAAAACGTAACCTTTCGCACATGTGCCTGGATGTGAGATACCGAGCATTACAAAACATCGAAAGAAGAGTAAAAAAAAGCTGAAATTGCGACGGAAATAATACTTCGATGTGAATAAAGAATAAAGACAGCCTATGAAGCCTATGAAAACAAAAAGAAAAAAAATCATAACTTTTAAAATAATTTTCGTTTTATTTCAAAAACTCGCTTATCTCGACATCCCGCTATCTCGACATAAAATCGGAGGTCCGCCCGATGTCGAATTAACGAGGTCCGACTGTATATATATATATATATATATATATATATATATATATATATATATATATATATATATATATATATATATATATAAATGAAGTGGAATTAAGGAAGGCGTCGTTACGGAAAAATTTATCGTTTATAAGCAAAATGTCTCGAACGCGGAAAGTTGGATCGACTTCAAGCGTGGTGAAGATATTCCTTGTATAAGTCGCACAATGTTTTGTTCAACATTAAACTCGCACAGAAAATTAGGAAAGGTGTATGATGTCAGCACACCCTTGCCCCCCCCCCCCCCCCCGTCACCTTCAAGCCCCGGAAAAAAATAAAGTGAAAACTGTTTGTCGCTACCCCTTCTGGATTCGGATAAAAAGACGTACGGCAAAACTGCTGTAGTGACCAACTTCCAGACCCAGATAAAAAGGGACGTACAGTAAAACCCATTTTAGCTACAACCTTCCAGACTCGGATAAAAAAGACGTACAGTTTTAGTGACCACCAATTGGTTTTGTTTATTTTTGAATTTTCGACAATGAATTATGAATATATTTGCAGAAAAGAATCTTTTATTTCAGTAGTACGAAAAATGCAAAAATTGTTATTGGGAAATTATGGGTTTAGTCCGGTGGACATTTTTTGTTTGCAAAACAAGAAACTAAATAACTGCCGATTGAAAGTGTGTGCACTGGCCGCTCTGTGTTTTGTTTCAGAATGTAGTTTTTGATAGTGAAAACGGTCTAGTTTGACAGTGAATTGTGATTATATTCACAGAAATGAATCTTTTATTTTCAGAAAAAACGAAAAATGCAAAATTGTTATAGGGGGAGTATGGGCTTAGTCGGGAAGACATTTTTTTGTAAAATAGTAAATAGGTGTCGATTGAAAGTGTGTAATATAAGCCTGTACTCATGTCCTGTTTGCACTGACCGCACTAGTTAAGCATCATAAATCTAACATACTCGAATGTTTAAGTCTTTGTGAATGTTTGTTAGGCATAACAATAAATAAATAAATAATATAAGATAAAAATATAAATAAATACAACGCGTTGCATGCAAAAATACCACGGGCTTTTGAAATTCACACACACCCACTTTAATTTCTCGAGTGTCAAGTGATCACTTTATTGTATTTTACTGTTGTAACCACAAATATACTGCAACTGTCCCTGTTTTACCGGCAGTCTTTTAACAGTGGCAGCAGTGCTTCCTTGCCAGTGAGTCAGCTGAATGACATTACCACTCACATCCGGTTTTTTTTTTGCTGTGAATATATCGCTGATATTTCTTCTTCATGTTTCCCCCCATGTTTTGCTCTTGCTTGCTACGAGTCCGGAAGTGGCTAAGTAATAATTAGGTGTTGCGCATGCACTGCTCTAATGCCCTGCAAATCAGCTTGTTCTATTACCGTATGAAAATCAAATTGCGGATAGATGATATTAATTAATTGCAACGCAGGAATTTTGTTTTTACGAAGACTGATGTGCCAACGTATTTTTTGTGTGTTTACTGTGTAAATCTTTCATTTTTTTCACTTTTTACAGAATCAACGTCTGATGAGGATCCGTTCGGGGACTACGCCGAGGACAATGATGACGTCAGCGCATTCAAAACGCAGGAAAGTTCCAGCGGCACACCGAAACCTCTCAACACGCTTCTATCGGAACTCGACAATAACTCGGACGATTCGCTCGACGACGACGATATCTTATCTCCCGTCGAACACAAAACGAATCTGTTCAAGAAAATCTCGCCTCCCCCTCCCAACACCCCCGGCGGCCATGGCGATGACGTCATTGCGTCAAAGCCGTCGAGTTTTCCCCGTAAAATGAAAGATGAAATTTTCTCAGATGAAAGTGACTCGTCAAGTTCTGAAAGTGACAGTGGCGACGATAAAGAGTACAAAAGTGACAACAAAAGTGATAAATCTGATCATGAAAGTGACAGTGAGCGAGAGGAGGGTGAGGTCATATCGCCTGTCAAGGTCAAGAAAGAACCAGGTTTGCTGGTTCCGGCATCTGATGACGTCATCGAGCCAACTGGGCATACTAGTTTGAAAAGAAGCATTTCCAAGTCGCCTCGGCAGGCGGCACCACGTGACGTATTGGCGAGTAAGGAGAGCGAGCCGATTCCAGCGGGTCGTCGCCAGTCTCTGAGCCCGCCCTCGCGGGACACTACGGCCGTGATGGCAGAAGATCAGCTGGACTTGGCCTCCGAGCCCACTCACGCCCACAGCGTGCAGAAACCGCCGCCTGGGGGGAAACAGCGCAATGGATCTCTGAATAAGGACAATGTCGACATTTACACAGACACGGCTCCTAATGGCGAGCTTCTGGCGGTGCTGCTCGACCTGCAGAAGAGGCTGGCGTTACTGACGAACAAGGAGATCCTGCAGCATATCGTGGGCATCATCGTGGCCGCTGGCGCCGGCACCGTCAACAAGAACAGCTTCGACTTCGATCTCTGTAAACTAGACTCAGGCACCGTGAAGCTCATACAAACATACATGGAGGAGTCGAGCACGTGCTAGCGGGGTACGGGAGGCGCGGGAGGGGGAGGGGGGAGGGGGGAGTTGTTTGCTACAGGAAGTGACACGTGAAGTCGTGGAGGCGTTATTTTTGTGATAACGGTGTGCTATCGCTGGACCCTTGTCCTCGTGTATTAGCTGTATTTGTTTTGGATTATGTTGCATTGGTTGGTGGTACACAAGCTTTGAGCACGTTGGTTTGAGTGTGGTGAGATAGGCATAGTGTTAGGGTGTGCAAACGCAAGCATTTTTACACTGGTTCTCACAGTCGGGTGTGCAGACACAAGCATTTTGTTACACTGGTTCTCACAGCCCGGTGTGCAGACACAAGCATTGTGTTACACTGGTTCTCACAGTCGGGTGTGCAGACACAAGCATTGTGTTACACTGGTTCTCACAGTCGGGTATGCAGACACCAGCATTGTGTTACACTGGTTCTCACAGTCCGGTGTGCAGACACAAGAATTGTGTTACACTGGTTCTCACAGTCGGGTATGCAGACACCAGCATTGTGTTACACTGGTTCTCACAGTCCGGTGTGCAGACACAAGCATTGTGTTACACTGGTTCTCACAGTCGGGTATGCAGACACCAGCATTGTGTTACACTGGTTCTCACAGTCCGGTGTGCAGACACAAGCATTGTGTTACACTGGTTCTCACAGTCGGGTATGCAGACACCAGCATTGTGTTACACTGGTTCTCACAGCCCGGTGTGCAGACACAAGCATTGTGTTACACTGGTTGTCACAGTCGGGTATGCAGACACCAGCATTGTGTTACACTGGTTCTCACAGTCCGGTGTGCAGACACAAGCATTGTGTTACACTGGTTCTCACAGTCGGGTATGCAGACACCAGCATTGTGTTACACTGGTTCTCACAGTCGGGTATGCAGACACCAGCATTGTGTTACACTGGTTCTCGCAGTCGGGTATGCAGACACCAGCATTGTGTTACACTGGTTCTCGCAGTCGGGTGTGCAGACACAAGCATTGTGTTACACTGGTTCTCACAGTCGGGTATGCAGACACCAGCATTGTGTTACACTGGTTCTCGCAGTCGGGTATGCAGACACAAGCATTGTGTTGCACTGGTTCGCACAGTCGGGTGTGCAGACACCAGCATTGTGTTACACTGGTTCTGACAATCGATTGCTAGCACATACCATGTCTGATGCCACCTGCACAAAGCATGTAGAATCGAAGCTGCCAATCCTGAATGTCCCGTGTTATTTAGAGAGGTGGAAAGTTGTACTACCACACATGTTTTTTTTTATATCAATGGTTGAGCATTTTGTTTGTGATTCTCTGTTAATCTGCTATTATGACAGTTAGTTGCAATTGTTGTGTTGTTATGCCCCGTGTATCGGAGAGATATAGCGGAGAGATATAGTTATGAGCTTGTCCGTCCGTCCGCATGTGTGTCCGAACTATATCTCCGAGACTACAGATCGGATTGTTTTGAAATTGCACACATGGAGAGAGCACAAATTGAATGTGAAATGACAGTATTGTAAAATTTGGTAAAACTTAGCGTTTATGTAATTTTGTTGGGGGTACAGAAACGTCGTGTCCGGGTTTATCTCCGGAACTATAGGCCGGATTGCTTTGAAATTTTACACACGGATAAAACACCTGTGGAAATGTGCAGCGTCGTGTTTTCGTTCGGATTCATGAAATAGTGACAAAATAATAATTTTTTTTCGATTATTGACAAATCTCCCACAGTTAGTTACAACGGATAGAGTATATATTGCTGTGCTACGTCGTATTTTGGTTCTGATACATGAAAAATTGTGAAAACAGTATTTTAAAATTTGATAAAACTTGCGTTTTAATAAAATTATGTGTCCGAAATTTAACGTGTCGTGCAGGCTGTGTCTCCAAAACTATTCATCTGATTTTTTAAACTTCACGGATAAAACGGATATTGAAAATTGACAAAATATCTTTTTTTAATAGAAACTTTAGCTTTTGTTGAAATTTAAAAATGCAAAACTGTTAGCTTTGTGAAAAAACGCGATGAAAGTGACAGTAGTATGGCACTTTGCAAACCGACTATAGCACCGATTTCACAGGTCATCTGCGTTACACGGGGTATCGTGTGTGCCCGAGGGTCTAGTTACTTGTACCTTCTATCGTGGTTTAGATTTTGTGTGTACCAAGTGCTATGCGGACCTTATTAGATGCCAGCACGTAGAAGTAACCCTCAGCAGGTGTATCTGTGGCTTTTGATACATGTAACAGTGATAACACCTGTAGGAGTTGGTATTTAGGTGAGAGAAAAGCGATCATGTCTTGCGTGATGTCAACATTTCGACAGGTTTCGCCGCTCAAAACTAGCTGTTCAACAGCCAACCTCTTCGGCGGTTCGGTCTGTTGTGTATAACACCTTTTTACTCCACAGACCCACTGGGGATTCCGCAAAAACGGTACTCATAAAAGAGAGGAACATACTTTTTAAAATAAGTTCAACAACCAACCTCCGTGGCGGTTCGGTCTGTTGTGTATTCATACTGATCGGTATAGTCCACTCATACTGATTCTTGTAGTCCGCTCATTCTGATCCCAGTAGTCCATTCATACTGTTCCCTGTAGTCCGCCAATACTGGTCTGTATAGTCCGCTCGTACTGATCCCTATAGTCCACTCATACTGATCCCCGTAGTCCGCTCATACTAATCCCTATATGTCATTCTGATCCCTGTAGTCCTTTCATACTGAACCCTATAGTCCGCTCATACTTATCCCTGTAGGCCGCTCATACTGGTCCATGTAAACCGCTGACTGATGCCTGTAGTCCGCCCATACTGATCTCTGTAGGCCGCTCATACTGATCATATAGTCTGCTCATACTGATCTACGTAGTCCCTTCAAATTGATCCTTGTAGTCCGCCCGTACTGGTCCCTATAGTCCGCTCATATTGATCCCATGGTCGGCTCATACTGATCCACGCAGTCCTTTCGTAGTGACCCCCATAGTCCGCTCAAACTGACTTGTATAGTCTGCTCATACTGATCCTTGTAGTCGTCCCATACTGATTCTTGAAGAAAAATGCTGCATGACAGTTTTTCTTTCGTGAAAGAAAATGACATATTTCTTGGATGTGCTGAATGTTCTCTGGGATAAGCTTTAAGGACATCGTAATCTAATGTTTTGTTGCTGGTTGTTGCCAATTTTAATACCACAGTGCTTAATACTGAGTGACATGCGTTTTCCCTGAAAAATGTAGGAAGGTTTGCTTTCACTTAAGATGATGTTTGACATTTGCTCACGTGTGTTTATGTACCTTTGAGCAGGCAGTAATAATCTACGTCACATATAGATCTCACCAGAAAAAACAGTGGGATGATCTTTGGGTACAATGTATGTGTGTTTGTGTATGTGTGAAGTCATGCGTCTCGTTTCTTAAACTTTGTGAAAAAAATCACCGATAACCGATTCATAACCACCAGTAATTGCAATTATTTTCCGAGTTTTTTTGGTATACTTGCTCTTTGGGGTTGAAAATGGTTTCCGTAGTGCGTCAGATTGCCTTGGACAAAGGAATGTGTTTTTTGTTGCATTAAGATTTAAATAAGGAAGAGATTAAGACAGTGAGACCCGCAGATTGTCTCCGCGACTACTCCAGCTCAATTTTTGGCGCGATTTTCCCAATACATTGTTTTTAGACATCACATCTATAGGGGGGCATCCGTCGTCTGTATGTGTGTATGTACGTGTGTAATCTTTTACTTAAAATGCTTCTTCTCCTTCAGTTTTGATCGGATTTCTCTGAAATTTTATACGGATCTTCTTTAGGTAGGCCTCTCTTTAGAAAAGTACTTTTTTGGCGATCCGCTAAAAATTGGCTAAATTGGGGGGGGAGCATTTAACATTTTTCGGTTGCCAATTTTCAAAATGCTTATTCCACAGTTTTGATAAGATTTTCTTCAAATTTTGTATACTTTTTTTGGCGATCCGCTAAAAATTGGCTAAATTGGAGGGGGGGGGGAGCATTTAACATTTTTCGGTTGCCAATTTTCAAAATGCTTATTCCACAGTTTTGATCAGATTTTCTTCAAATTTTGTATGAATAATTTCTAGGTAGGCTGGCCAGATGGGGGCGGGGCGGCGCATTTCTTAAATTTCTGTATGCAATTTTCAAAATGCTTCTCCCACAACTTTGATCGGATTCCTTTCCTATTTTGTACAATTCTTCTATAGGTAGGCCTCTCTTTAAAAATTACTCTTTTTGGCGATCCGCCAAAAATTGGCCAAAATGGGAGGCATTTATAATTTTATGGTTGCTAATTTTCAGATTGCTTCTTTTCACAAATTTTGATAAGATTTTCTTTAAATTTTGTAGGAATGTTCTTTAGGTAGGCCTGTCTTGCAATATTACTTTTTTTAGCGATCGGCCATAAAATTGGCCAAATGGGGGACATTTTTTAATTTTTTGGTGTCTAATTTTGAGAATGCTTCTCCGGCAACTTTGATCGGAATCCTTTCCAATTTTGTACAATTGTTCTAGAGGTAGGCCTCTCGTACAATAATATTTTTTGGCGATCCGCCAAAAAATTGGCCAAATGGTGGACATCTTTGATTTTTTGTTGCCAAATTTTCAAAATGCTTCTTCTCCCACAATTTTGATCAGATTTTCTTCAAAGTTTGTACGAATGTTCTTAACATAGTCCTCCCTTCAAAGTTAATTTTTTTTGGCGATTAGCCAAAAATTGGTCAAGTGTAGGGGGGGGGGCATTTTTTTAGTTTTTGGTGTCTAAATTTCAAAATGCTTCTTCTCCTGCAGTTTTGATTTGATTCCTTTCCAATTTTGTACAGTTGTCCTCTAATTTAATTTTTCTGGGCGAATCGCTAAAAATTGGGTGAATGGGGGGAATTTAAAATTTTTTGTTCCCAATTTTCAAAATGCTTCTTCTCGAACAATTGTGATCAGATTTTCTTTAAATTTTGTACGAGTGTTCTTAATATATGCCTCTCCTGACAATTTAATTTTCTTGGCGATCCGCGAAAAAATTGACCAAATGGGGGACATTTTAATTGTTGGGTGTCTAATTTTCAAAATGCTTCTTCTCCCACCTTTTTCATTGGATTTCTTTCCAATGCTGTATAATTGTTCTCTAGGTAGGCCTCTGTTGAAAATTTTACCTTTTTGGCGATACGCTAAAAAATGGCTAAATGGGGGCATTTATAATTTTATGGTTGCCAATTTTCAAAATGCTTCTCTTCACACAATTTTGATTAGATTTTCTTTAAATATTGTACGAATGTTCTTTAGGTAGGCCTCTCTTGCAATATTACTTTTTTTTTGGTGATCCGCCAAGAATTGGCCAAATGGGGGCATTTGTAATTTTTGGTTGCCAATTTTCAAAATGTTTCTTTTTTATCAGATTTTCTTTAACTTTTGCACGAATGTTCTACAGGTAGGGCTCTTTTGAAATCTTACTTTTTTGTGATTCGCCAAAAATTGGCTAAATAGGGGGCATTTTTTAATTTATTGGCGTTTAATTTTGAAAATGCTTATTCTCCTATGATTCTTCTATAGGTAGGCGCCTCTTGAAATATTACTTTTTTCGGTTATCCTCCAAAAATTGGTCCGAAATTTGAATCGCGCATCGACGCAAGTTAGATAAACATGTGCACTGGTTCGAAATGTTAACCGCGCATCAATACAAGTTAAATAAAGTTGCTCATTGGTCCGAAATGCGAACCGCCCATCCGCACAAGTTAAATAAACATGCGCACTAGCCCCTGATGCTCACCGATCATCAATGCAAGTTAAAGAAGCATGCACACTGGTCCAAAATGCGAACCGCGCGCTAACGCAAGTTAAATAAACGTGCGCAATGGTCCGAAATAACCGCGCATCATCGCAAGTTAAATAAGCATGCGCACTGGTCCGAAGTGCGAACCGCACTCAACGAAAGTTAAATAAACATGGGCAGTATTATTTCTTGAACAACAAGTATTATTTCTTGAACAACATGAAGTTTTTTACAAGCCGCATAGTCTGTAATACAACTAAGTAGAGAGCTTATGGCTTAGCACGTATGCGGCTTATAAGGTTCATCTGCTTGTTATGTTGGCTCAACGGCTTTATTCATTGAACAGACTAGCACTTTTCTCTAGGCAGGCAGAGCTCGCGTAGCGCCCATAAGCTGTGCTGTTTTGCTCAACGATTTCTTTGCTGTAGTTATTTATTCTAAAATCGGTTGTGTTCTCATGGCGTTTTAAGCATGAAAACGAAATCGTTGACGAAAAAGGCGGAATGCACACCCTCAGATCAAGTTCTACAAAAGTACAAAGTTTTGTGGTCCTAGGGCCTGTAGTGTCAGAGTAGAAGCCGAGACAAGAAAATGAATTTTTACTGTCAAGAAAAGCACCAACGGCTGCCTGCACAAATTCATAAAAGCCTTGGCCGAGTCAAAGACTTGTCAAGTCTTAATAAAATGCGCACTGGTTGCTTTGCGAACCGCACATCAACCCAAGCTAAATAAACATGCGCACTGGTCCGAAATACCAAACGAGCATAACGACAAGTTAACTAAACGTGTGCATTGGTCCGAAATGCAAACCGCATATCAACGCAAATTAAATAAACATGCACACTGGTCCGAAATGCAAACCCCGCAAAATGATACATACCACAGCATTAAAACTTAAGTAATATTGTTTTAGACGCGGCATTTTCTTCTTGTCAAAAAGCAAACGCAAACGTTATCACATGTGTTTTGTCATACCATCATTCACTTTCTGCTCCTTGAAATAATTGTGTCTATCCACGTGTGTGGATACAATTTCGATACGTTGTGTCTCTGGTACCCAGTCTACCTGGAGATACACAAGATCTGTTTCCCGTTTTTTTCGGAAACAATTTCTTTGTATGTATTTATCGGTCTATATTCGGGTCCGTTGCTAAATTAATTGTTTAGCTGGCTCTTTGCGATCTCGTCTTTTAAAGCCCAATTTTTCGGGGGAAATTTCCTTGTTCATGCACGCTGGAATTGGTCTTATCGCCTTTCGTAAGCTGGAACTTTGTCCTTGGTCAAACTTGTACAATGTGACTACCACTTTTTGGCAACCATACTTACTTATTCATAGACTCACTAGCTCTCGGCTGGTCACAATGTCCCTGGACATTCTTGTTTGATGAAAACTTGCATTTTAAAGGCAAAAAAGGTAAATCTTTTTACGGGCCATTCACCTAAACAGATCTTCGCTAGGCAGATAGTCGTGAATTGCAATCAAGCATTACTTTGTCGAAGTGGACCAAAAATAGAACAGCTATTAACACATTCCTGGGGTTTTTCAACATGTCATCTTAATTGTTGTTACTCTCATGCGTTCGAGTCTCAGCCGAGATCTCATCATGCGAAGTACTGGGATACATCTCCTTCTTCGTCAAACCGATATAAGAGATGATGGAAAAATGTATCGGTCTCTGTATTTGACGCATGTATTTGATTGAACCTGATCGATTAATATTCATTTCCTTCTTGTATTTGCATTCATATTTTGCTTCGAACTGGCAGCTAGACATGGGGAGGGGTGGCTGTTCAGGAATGATAAACCAAAAACATTTTGGGAGTCATTTCGTGACTGAAATTTGGGTGGAGGGGGGATGAGTGTGGAAGGGGGGCGGGAGCTAGTTTGAGGAAAAAATGGTTCAAAATTCCGGCATTTGGGTAGTGGGCGTCTGGAATATAATACAGGTTAAAAGATACAAACTTGGTACCTCAGCAAACAGAGACACTTCCTGGTGATTTCGTTATGCGGAATGTTCACTGTATAAATGTGAAGTATAAGTGGGCGTGGTTAAGCGCATGTGGCAAAATCCCCCTTCAGAACCCTGTGTGTCCCCGTGTGTGAGTTGTACAATACCGGGTATTTCAAAGTATACGAGACCGTGTGCCATAGTGACCAGTTCCTAGTCAGGGTCTTGGGCGAAAATGAATGTTGATGGAGAATGCGCTGTCTATGGGAATTGTTGTATGACAGTATCCCGAGTATTCCGCACCAAGTGTTCCGCGCTAAGCGTTTCGCGCCGACTGTTCCGCGTTATGAGATGTCGTACACAGGTTCCAGACCGTTTGTAGTCTGCTTGATACAGTCCTTTAGAGCCTTTTTTCAGATAATGTACTATGTAGACCAGCTAATGGTTGCATTTTTTTTCTCGTCTCGTCATCTCTTGTCCGTGTCAGGTATGTGTCAGTATTCTGGTAGTTGAGCCAAATGTCAGAATACCACCAGAATCTCCTATTTTGTTTGAAACGCTTGGATTTTACCAACAAATTGAATTTTCAAGTAAGATTTTTGAAGGCTTCAAGTGTGTTCCTCGTATAATACAGGCTTCTGTTTACAGCCCCGCCAAATATGTATTCATCGAATATACCCCTGGGCTAAAACAAATTGCATTTATTTATTTCTATTTTTTATTATGCGAACATATACCTGATTGTTATCCCCCGTGTAACGAGGGGATATAGGTTTCAGCTTGTCCGTCTATCCGTCTGTCTGCCCGCTTTCGTTCGCCGCAGTGTCCGGGCTATATCTATGCAAGTATTTGTCGTATAGCTTTTTCCTTTGGTATACAGTAAGGGCATATATTGAAGGTGTGCAGCGTCGTATTATTTTTGAAAGCGACCAAAAATTCTCTAAAATACGACTTGTCAAAAATTCCTGTTTTTCAGGAAATTTGTTAGCAGGGAGAGTCCAGACGAGTTCTCCAAAAGCATTCGATCCAGCGTTCTGAAATTTTATGCAGTGCAAATATATCTATTGTAGAGGTGCATTATCGCATAATTTTTGAAATCGACCGAAAATTGTCAAAAATACGACTTGTCAAAAATGTATATTTTATGGAAACTTGTTTGCACGGAAATAGATTTTGCCCAGACAAGTTCTCCAAAACTATTCGATCCAGCGTTCTGAAATTTTATGCAGGGAAATTATATATATTGTAGATGTGCAACGTCGTATTATTTTTGAAAATTGTCAAAAATACAACTTCTCAAAATATATTGTTTTAGCCCAGTTGACTTTACACGTAAGCTAGGATATACCTATTGGTTTGCAGACGAAGTCCGTTAGTTACTTGTTGAGTTAGTAAAGTTTTGTTTCAAAATGCATCTCCTCCTACAAGTTAAATAAACATGCGCATTGCTCTGAAATAAGAACCGCGCATCGACGGAAGTTCCATAAACATACGCTCTGATCCGATATACGAACCGCGCATCAACGCAAATTAAATAGAGTTGCTCATTGGTCCGACACGCGAACCGCGCATCGACACAAAGTTAAATAAACATGCGCACTAGTCCAAAATGCTAACCGCTCAACAACGCAAGTTAAATAAACGTGCGCACTGGTGCAAAATGCGAACCGCGCATCGACGAATGTTAAATAAACATGCGCACTGGTCTAAAATAAGAACCGCGCATCAACGCAAATTAAATAAACATGCCCAGTGGTCCGAAATGTGAACCGCACATTAACGCAAGTTAAGTAAATATGCGCACTGGTCCCAAATAAAAACCGGGCATCAATGCAAGTTAAATAACCATGCGAATTGCAGTGTTGCCACATCATCCTTTTTTTAAAGGATTATCCTTTTTTATCCTCAAATACTTTTTGTTTCAATTTTCTTCCTTTTTTCATACTTTTTTCACTTTTTATCCTTTTTTTATTTTGATACTTTTTTCATTTTTTTTTCGTTCAAAATATTTTTTTCCCAAGTAGTTGTATGTTTTTTTTCTGCTAGAATTTTTTTTAACCATAGTCATTACCTTTGATTAGGCCATAATATTAACCGCTCTAAAACTGTATGTATATGTAATTTCCAACTTTTTGCAGCATCTATGGCTAAAATCAATACATCAGTAGAAAAAGGGTATTTTTTTCATGGAATTGAAACATATATATTTTGTAAACGTAATCAATATCTTCTCACACTAAAACATCCATTATTCTAAATGATGTTAAGTTGTTCTTATTTCTTGAATGATTTTGAATAATTTTAATCTATAATTTTCAGTTGCATGTCCCTAGGGACCATCGATGAAGTACCTACGCACATTTGTTTTAAATTTCAGACACCCGTATTTGTGACGTCATCATGGACGTCATCATGGAATTTGACTTTAAAGTTCGCATCCAACTACCACCACCCCCGTCTCCCACCACTTGCCCGGTATATATGTAATTAATAGATGGTCCTTTGTTTATTCCCTACAGGGAATAAATGCGATCGACCGCGTGTCGGTCGGTCTGTCATCAAGAGCTTGTTAACACGATAACTTAACTCCTGCAAGGATTTTAATAAAAAACTTGGTATTTGGCTTCTATGGGAACAAACAAATCGGTATTGTAAATGGGCCAGGTTCGTCCAAGGAAAATGGACCAGTTGTACTTGGAAAATTTCAGCTCTTGATTGACTATTGATGGCCGTGTTTAACTGATGGGGGGCCTATGGGGAATATGTGGGCTATGCACACTGCTCTAGTGTTATTGCATGTTTTGATCATTTTTAGGAAGTTTTTTTTTTAAGTTTTAAAAATTTTCAGCAAAATATGAATTATCCTTTTTTCATACCTTTTTTTGTTACCAAATTTATCATATTTTATCCGTTTTCATCCTTTTTTCTTGATGGCTCCGTGGCTATACTGAAATTGGTCCGAAATAATAAACCTGTCATCAACGCAAATTAAATAAACATGCGCAGTGGTCCTAAATCTGAAAAGCGCATCAACGCAAGCCAAACAAACATGCGCACTGGTCCGAAATGCGAACCGCGCATCGACGCAAGTTGAATAAACATGCGCTCTGGAACCGTGCATCAACCCAATTTAAACAAGTATGTCAATAAAACTGACCAAGTTCCCCGCAGGCGTACAATCATAGGATTTCAATGTGACAAACCCATTGAATAGGTCTGTTATGCTGTATTTTCAAAGTTTCCCCTTTTCCCAAATTTTGCGCAAATCTCGAAATAACGTCTCGTTGCACAGGTCCACTATATAGTCTTTGCAGGTGCAAGACAACAATTGAACCGCTTCAATTGTTACGGAGTTATGGCGCCGACAAACACCCATTGAATAGGTCAATTGTGTTGAATTTTCAAAGTTTCCCCATTTTCACAATTTTTGCGAAATTTTCAAAATAACCCCTCGTGGTACAGCCCCACTATGTGCAAGAGAGCAATTCATTCGCTTCAATGGTTAAGGAGATATAGCGCCTACAAACATCCATTGAATGGGTCAATGGTGTGAATTTTCAAATTTTCCCAGTATAACTAAGCTCCAGTGCACAGCTCCACTCTAGTCTTTGCATGTGCAAGAGGACAATTGAATCGGTTCAGTGGTTACGAAGATATAACGTCGACAAAAAATGTCGCCGGGCGGACCCGAATCCTGTAGTCCCTCGCTTCGCGCTACGTGGCGGCGGGTGGCTAAAAAACATGCGCGATGGTCCGAAATGTGCATCGCGCATCACTGCTAGTTGAGGAAATATGCGCACTGGTCCAAAAAAAAAAAAAACCGCGCATCAACGCAAGTTAAGATAAATATGCGCAGTGGTCCAAAATGATCACCGCCCATTAACGAAAGTTAAACAAACGTCCGCAGTGGTCCGAAATGCGAAACGCGCATCAACGTAACCTAAATAAACATGCGCACTGGTCCGAAATGCACGCTAGAATTTGTGTTATCGCTTTCCGTAAGCTGGGACTTTGTCCTTGGACAAACTTATTTATGGAAACCTGTGTGCATGGAGATAGATTTTGTCCACGCGCGTTCTCTGAACTTTTCGACCAAGCTTTCGAAAATTTTTTGCAGTGAAAACATATATATATTGTAGATGTGTTACATCATATTATTTTTGAAATCGACCAAAATTTGTTAGCCAGTGTAGGATTTTCAATTTCATTGAATTTAGTGACATCCACTGACATGTGTTACCCGGGGGATCCTGCCTCACTTTAAAGTGAAATCTAGCTTGAAAAGTGTGGTTTGCTTGGCAAGACGGACTCTTCAGTTGTCCATGGTGTTGAAGTTGCTTGGTTTCGGTCGTGCATTTATTGTATAGATCGTTCCGGGTATATTAGCGTTTCTTTTGGGCATTCATTATCACGTGTTATGGTGAAGGGGGGGGGGTAATTAAACTGCGTGATCGGTTAAAAATAGTCCTCAAGTACCCCAATCGTTGTATTCAAGTGATGGATCGGTCTGTTCTTCTTTCCGCACTGACGCTGTTACTATTAAATAAAGAAAATCCGTCGCAAGAAAGGGATTAAATGGATTAATATCGTATTTTAATTTACTGTGGAGAACTGAGTATTTGTTAATATACACAGCAAAGAATTTACTATTGATTCACAGATTTTTATACGTGTTAAAGATTTTCCGGAATTAGCTGAATGGAAAAGGGAGAAAAAACATTGTTGAATAAAAAGATCGAGGTTCACCTTATGCAATATTTTGAATGAATGGCCGTTTAGTTTTGAAGTGACTCCCTCTTACTCCCTCTTTGGCGGGGAGTGTGGGGGAGGGTATTTGTGGTAGTCCGTGCATTTTTCGGTTTTGTGCGATATCTGGACAATTAGTCAGCCGCTAACCATGAAAAACTGGGGTGCTGTAGTACTTCGTAGTATGTGTGGTACTGTATAGTTCTTAGTCTATGGCACCAGGCACCACTGACATTGATGATCTCCGAAGTTATTATGGCATTTTGAAGAAAAAAAACATTATCGTACAGCTTTTCATGGAATGTATTCCAAGTAATGCCACAGAAGTCGGTTGTTTATTTTGGCGCTTTGCAAAACAAAAATGAGTCGACCTATATGTATTTTACGTAGACTGGCAAATGAATAAACAAATTAACCCAAGGTTGCACAACGTTATTCACAGTGGCAGCACTGTGCCAAAATTTTGGTGCGATTTCAATTGATCACAAAGCAGACCATGCCAGTAGCTTCCTTCAAACTGAACCAGCCATTGGGAGATGTCAGCTGAGCGTTTTATCCGAAAACCTTTTTGTATAGTTTAAAGCAAATTGTGCTATTTCTAACTATATTTGTTGGATTTATTTATCTTCTGACAGCTATGTTTTCGCATTTGTTGACATTACTGGTGCGTTCTTATTCATTTAGTAAGAAATAAGCACGTGTTTGTGTGAGTGAAATTCTGGTCTTTCCTTCGGTTCTGTCATATTGATTGGCTGGCATATTTTAATTTAAAATTGTGAAACTGCATTTCCTTTCCGACGAAAAATAAACTGCGAATCCATGTTTTGTATTTTACTCAATGTTGTTTACACCATCAGTATAGGGTTGAGATATGCAGCATGGTTGAAATTGCAGTAGATCAGGTATTAATTGTGATAACAATAATAGTAATAAGCGTTTGGTTTGAAGTTGCGTCTTTGCTCAAAATGGTAACAAAAGTATAAGTTTTGACACCAACTTATTCCTAGCTTTGTAATCTTTTGGGATGGGGACAAATGAGTAGATTTATGACCTTCCTTATCTTTCAAATGTTTTAAATAATTATGATAGTGTTACAATGTGTTTGTCCACATGACCAGTTATGTCGTTTCCTACCAGTGACATAATATTTGTGGCTGCATGACCAATTACGCCGTCTTTTGCTAGGGCTACAATTTTCCTGCCTATATTACCGGTAACGATGTCTCCTAATAGCGCTACAATGTATATGACTACATGACTAGTTGTGGACTGAAGGGAATCTTACGAATAGACCCGCGGTTGTCCATTCTGCGCATGTCGTAACAGAATATTAATCTGAATTCTTTCTGGCTCTTTTTAATGATTCTTCGTTCTTTTGTTTTCTCCACTTGCAGTGTTGCCACATCATCCTTTTTTTAAAGGATTATCCTTTTTTTTTAAAAGCCCGATTTTATCCTTTTTTTATCCTTAAATACTTTTTTTTATACTTTTTTTTAATTTTCATCCTTTTGTTATCCTTTTTTTCGCTTTTCATCCTTTTTTTTTATTTTGATACTTTTTTTTCATTTTCTTTTTTCGTTCGAAATATCATTTTTTCCTAATTAGTTATATGTTTTTTTTCTGCTATAATTTTTTCTCACCCTAGTCATAATCCATGATTAGGCCATAATATTAACCGCTCTTACACTGTATGTGTATGTAATTTCCAACTTTTTTTGCAGCGTCTATTGTTAAAATCAATTCATCTGTAGAGAAAGGGTATTTTTTTCAAGGAATCGAAACATATATTCTGTAAACGTATTCAATGTCTTATCACACTGTAAACTAGACCGAATTTCGCTACACGTAGCGAAATATCACCCACTTGCAAGGGCAGAAACACAACATATTTAGTCAAAGAGACATTTTTCAGTTTTTCGACATAATTGTCAGCTTCCGGATTATTATCTTGAACGAGGCCATCGAAGTAAATATAATATAACCTCATTTGGGCACAAATAAATCAAATTCAGTTTTCTAACCGTTTTTGATATACTGGTCAACTTCCAGTTTTTGTCCTTGACCATGATGGAGGTCAAGGTCACAGAGGTTGCTCTTATATAACGTCTTTTAGACGCAAAGGGTTGAAAATAAGCTCAAAATCGCCCTTTCTCTAATGGTTTACGAAATAGTGGTCAACTTCCGGCTTTTGACCTTGACCATGACGGAGGAGGTCAAGGTCACCGAGTAACCTCTTACATAACGTCTTTTAGGTCCAAAGGGTCGCAAATAAGCTCAAAATCCCTATATCTCTAATCGATTTCGAGATAATACTCAACTTCCTGTTTTTGAGCTTGACCGTGACCCAGAAGGTCAAGGTCACCGAGGTACCGCTTATGTAACGTTGTTTTAACCCAGAGGGTCGAAAGTGAGCTCAAAACCGCTCTATCTCTAACCGTTTTCGAGATGAGTCGGCCTGTCGTTAACGGCGCCCTCACTCACGTGACCTTTGACCTTGACCCTCAAGGTCAAGGTTAGTGATGAAAGTTTACCCTTTACTGAATTCGTTTTATGTATTCAAACTGGGATATGAGCACCTTTATGGCTTTTTTCGTGATTAATAGGCGTTTCCAAAAATATTTTGACCTCACTTTGACCCTGACCTCTGAGGTTCAAGGTAAAAAAATTCTGCGGATTTGACGACAACTGATTACCCTCTATGTGTCTGCCAAATGTCGTCTTTTTACGACAAATCCTGTAGGAGGAGTTTTCTGGAAACCACTTGAGGTCAGAAAAACCTCAATTTGACTTTGAAGGTCAAGGTCAAAAATTTTTGCGGATTTGACGACATCTCGTCACTCTCTATCACTGTGCCACATTTCATCGTCCTACGTCAAATAACCTAGGAGGAGTTTTCTGGAAACCTCCGTGACGGAAAAAAAGAGAAGAAAAAAAGAAAAAAAAAGGACAGAAATTTCGAGAAAAACTACAAACTTATACCCATTTGCAAACGAAGTTTGCAAATGGGAAATATCCAGTATTCTAAATGATGTTGAGTAGTTTTTATTAACACTTGACAAGCCTTTGGCTTGCAAGAGTTATATGAATTTGTGCGAGCAAAATTCGTCCTTTTTTTTCTTCTTGACACTTTTTCCGATTTTTTGTGTCTTCTTCTTCTCTGACACTATGGGCCCTACGACCATGAAACTTGGGACTTATGAAGAGCTTGATCTGAACATGTGCATGTCGTTTTCTTTGTTAAAATGCCATGTGAAAAGAGTGTATTTTTTGCAAGTTAATGCGTAGCATTTAAGCCACATCACACACAGTTGCTCAGTGAGCTTTGTGCGAGCTCTCACTGTGTATGCTAGATCAGTCAATAAAACCTTAAGTCAACAGAAACTAAACACTACTCGGCTTATAAGACGTATTCAAGCTGTGTTGTTTGCAATATATTATTCAAGAAATAACCCATTGAAGCCAGTATTTAACACTTGACAAGCCTTTGGCTTGCAAGGGTTATATGAATTTGTGCGAGCAAAATTCGTCCTTTTTTTTTCTTCTTGACACTTTTTCCGATTTTTTGTGTCTTCTTCTTCTCTGACACTATGGGCCCTACGACCATGAAACTTATGACTTATGAAGAGCTTGATCTGACCATGTGCATGTCACTTTTTATTTTCGTCTTTGATTTCGTTTTCTTTGTTAAAACGCCATGTGAAAAGAGTGCATTTTTGCAAGTAAATGCGTAGCATTTAACCCACATCACACACAGTTGCTCAGTGAGCTTTGTGCGAGCTCTCACTGCGTAAATAGATAAGTCAACAAGAACCAAACACCACTCGTTTTGCGTTGTAATTTTTGTCAAGTGTTTAACATTTCGCTAGCGGAATGAGCTTCTAGTTTCTTGAATGATTTTCAATAACTTCATTCTGCAAGTTTGAGTTGCATGTCCCCAGAGACCATCGATAAAGTACGTACGCCCCTTTTTTTAGACAAGCCGTCCATGTCGGGCTGGTCTTATCACATAAATAGAGGGGTATCCGTCGTCTGTATGTACGTATGTACGTTTGTAAACTTTTACTTAAATTAAAATGCTTCTGCTCCCTCAGTTTTGATCGGATTCCTCTCAAATTTTAAACGAATGTTCTCCAGGTAGGCCTCTCTTTAAAAAATTTTTTTTGGCGATCCGCGAAAAATTGGCTAAATGGGGGGCATTTAAAATTTTTCGCTTGCCAATTTTCAAAATGGTGTTTCTCCCACAATATTGATCGGATTCCTTTCCAATTTTGAACATTTATTCTCTAGGTAGGCCTGTCTTGAAAAATTACTTTTTTTTGGGCGATCCGCTAAAAATTGGCTAAATGGGGGCATTTAAAAATATTTAGTACCAATTTTCAAAACTCTTCTTTTGGCACAATTTGACCGGATTCCTTTATAAATTTGTAAAGTACAATCAGGTATGCAAATATTTTTTAATCGCTGTGAAAACGAGCATTATAAATTCAGGGCTCGCTCTGGCGGGGTTTTTGTCCACTTTTTGGGCATTTTTTACGAAATGACTCACTTTTTCGAAACCCACCGAGTTTTTCTGGATCTAACTGAGTCATACTTTCCCTTTTTGACTCACTTTCCTGAGAACCCAGCGCGAACCTTGAAATTACAAAGAAAATGATACAATATGATTAACATTAATGTTTTCTCGATCTTCAGCAAAATATGAATTATCCTTTTTTTCATGCTTTTTTCTGAAATTTATCCTTTTTTATCCTTTTTTTATCCTTTTTTTTCTTGACGACTCCGTGGCAACACTGCACTTGTTTCCTTAGCAAGTATGTTCTGATATTTTTGGCTATGTGGCTATTCCAGTCGTCTGTCATCGCTACAGTGTGTGACTCCATCGCTACTCGAGTCTTTTTTTCACATCACCTCTGTGTGTATGACTACTGAACCAATAGTCCCACTTGAGAGCCTCATAAATGCAGACAGCTATAGCATCTTGTCTAAAATTAACTGACATATATAAACGATTTTAAAATTTTATCAAATTGAACATCGAGAAGTCAAATTTAACAAAAAAAGAGGCTTTCTCGTGGATTCACGAATTTGCGAGGCATAAAAGGTTAAAAAAAATAGACTATTGTTGACGGCGGTTATTAAAGTTTAACCATTTTATTCTGCTTGAAGAGTTTATCCCCTTTTGTGAAGATCTATTTGATGACTTGTTACCTTTTATGCAAAACACCCGAACAAGTTTTTCTATCCTTTTTAATTCTCGAGTAAAAGTATCGTTATTAGAGAAATTCTAAAGCCGTAAAATGTGACTGTTTTCCTTTTTCTAAACTGAATTAGGGAGTTGAAAGTTTCGTTAACCGATGTAAGCACCTTCACCACTGATATTTTGGTAGTAATTGGGCTGTTTCTGGTATAAACATATGAAACGATCCCTGGATATTCCTTAATTTAGTAACATAGTTTCGTACTTCATCCATAAAGTCAAACAAGTATGTTACTTGCAGTAGTGTATGTATTAAAGACAAGAAGTATTCATCAATGAATACAGCTTCATGTTGAGTAACGTTGTTTTTTAACACAGTTTTGTTTGGTTACAGATGTTTTGCGAATTTTTTCAGATGTGCTTTGCTGTATTGTGTTTATGAATGGATAACTTCAAGAAACCCTTATTAAAGAACTAAATATTATTTTTCTAATAAGAATTTAAAAGCGGAATTTCACAGAAAGAACATTTTATAGAGGAATTTTACGAAAGAAATTGCGCTGATAAAACATTAACAACTGATTAACTGATCTAAAAGCATTAATTCTTTTCCGCTTTAAGCCTATTTGTATCATGCAAATAGAAAGACCATGCATTAAACCTCGAAAATTGTTGAACCCTCTTCATAACTGGAGTGGAGGAATTCAAAATTTGAAATTCATGCTCACAGTTGCAAACCTTGCAAAATCCCGTTATGTAACATAATCCGGGTTGATATAATAAACCAAGAGTAACTTTTTATATAATAAGAATAACCCGATAGCCTTACGAAAGCAAGAACAGTTGAATGCAAATAAATCGTACATAGCAAAATCAGTGGAGTAGTGAAACCAGAGAAATTTTTATATGGGTATCTACTGTGCTTGGAGGGGGGTAGGGGTGGTGGAATTTTAATCTGCATTGCGAAATTTCATAACTTTATTCAAGAATATGTTGTCATTTATATAAAATTTAAAAACAATCAAAAAATTACCAAATGAAAAATTAAATTATAAAGATCTGTTCTAACTGAAAGCAATGAATATTGTGCTAAATTGTTTTTGCAAAAGAAACAGAAAAAATCTATATCTGTTTTATCCAATTATATATTGAATACAACTAAATAACCCTAAGCCTCCAAATGCGTGCAGTGGTTATATTTACCAACTTGTGTATATAAATAAGTTATCCAGATTTGCATGGATTGTATAATAAGCCACGTGTTTAAAATGACACAAAAATCTACGGAATGTTCCATTGGTTTTTCATTCTCACTTGTAATTCACTTATACTTTACACAACCAATCAATTTATATCCAGTGCGTTTCATTCCACAGTTACATTTTTGTTTTATAATCAGTCAAAGTAATGACGAGGAAAAGGCTCAAATACTCTCCCAGTCGAATCGACCCAATGTTTTGCAGGCATGGCGGTTATTGAAGGAAATTAAAAACTCTTAAATTACGCATGTTAATATAAACTCAACAAAAACATTTGTACAGAACTGTAAATATGAATCAATAGCTCATGTAAATAATTACTTACAGTAAATCAAAGTCATCAAATGTGTGCCTGTGAATCCTGTGAATAAACGTTTTCATAAACAATGAAGTGTCAAGATTGTGGTGACGGCAATGCGGTGCTTTGTAATGGTGACCTGGTTCGGTGTTTAAATTGTGATAAAAAGCGATTCGGCCTTGTGACCGGTATTCACAAATCGGGAATCAGCGACGATGAAAATGATTCGGATACTACACTTAGTCAGGATAAGTCGATGAAACGTAACAGGCGTATTCCAACAAAATACACCAATTTTGAAATTAATCCCGGTAAGGATGAAGACATATGCAACATGTCAAACCTAAACTAAAATCAAATGAAGCGGCTGTCACGTATACCGGTTGTAGCAAATGTAAGGTTAAAAATAAACCAGTTTTTCCATGTATGCGCTGTGAAAACACGTTCTGTGCTATAATGCACTGTCTTGTCAAATCAGGATATAAAAACAATACTCAATATCACATCAATATTGTGGGTGTGTGAAGATTGCAAAAAGTCAGCGTATGAAGCAATAAAAACGGAAAAGGCCGTACAAGATCAGTGTCAACATTTGTTTGAAAACTATTCAAAGAAAATAGACGAAAAACTGCTAAAAATTAATCAGGAAATTGCAACTATTAGTGGTACCCTGGATAGTATTATAATTGGCGGCAGTGTTGGAAATTCGGAAACAAGTGAAAAAACTATAAAGGAAATACAAGAAATTGACCAAAGAAAACCCAATGCTGTAGTGTTTGATCTACCAGAACAAAATAAATGCTGAAAGCGGAAAGGGAGTAATGTGACAGGGAAGCACTTACTAATTTGTGCTCTGAAATATCGGCACCAGTTCAACCCAAAAACATTACAAGTATTATTATGCTTGGTAAGAAACAAGAAGATAAACCGAGAGTTTTGCTGGTGCCGTTTGACACAGAGAACACAAAGCGACGAGTATTCAAAAATCTAAATTTGCAGAAGGACAATGAAGTTTATAAAGAAATTAGAGTTAGTCATGATATGACTAAACTGGAGAGAGAGAAAAATAGAAAGTTAATTAAAAAAGCTAAGGATTCGCAAAAAAAAAAACTGTGAGGAAAAATTCTTGTTCAGGGTGAGAGGGCCCCCGTGGAATCGAAAAATTGTCAAAATAAATCTACAAAATTAACTAAAAATCGAAATGCGCAGAATACAGTTAAAAACCAAGAAATTTCGAAGGTTTTAAAAACATTTTATACAAATGCTGATGCCTTAACAAATAAATTTGATGAATTCAAACTGAGAATTAAAAAATCCTCTTATGATTTAGTCTGCATTGCAGAGGTCAAACCCAAAAATAACCGTTTTGAAATCAACGAGTTAGAATTTCAAATTGAAGGATATGAAATGTTTAGCAACCTTAATAACCCGGAACGAGGAATCCTGGTATACACATGCAAATCTTTAAAGACAAATGCTCTTGCTGATATAGATACAAAACTTAGCGAGGCAGTATGGATAACTGTTGACCTTAGTTATAGTGAACAATTACTTGTTGGCTGTATATACCGCAGTCAAAATTCAGACAATGTTAATAATGAAAGACTCATGGCAGCGATTAATGAAATAAACAACAAGAAATATCACAAGACACTGTTACTTGGAGATTTCAATCTCCCACAAATAAATTGGAACTCATGGTCAGTTCAAAACGACAAGGATTCGGATAGCAAAGAATATTTATTTGTTGAAGGCATCAGAGATTGTTTTCTAAAGCAAGTTATTAAAGAGCCAACAAGGTGCAGAGGAAATGATAGAGCCAATGTTCTTGATTTAGTTTTTGTTGACGATGTGAGGCTTGTCGAAAACATTTATTACCAAAGCCCACTTGGCAAAAGTGATCATTGTGTGATCTCATTTGATTATATTTCTAAACCACAAAGGGTGCGGTACAACAAACTTAAATATTTCTATCATAAAGCGGATTATGATTCCATGAAACGTGATTTGGCTACTGTAAGCTGGAACATTTTGATGTCAAGTCAAAATACTACTTATATATGGGGAACATTTAGAGAACTAATAAATCAGCTTGTGGAAAAATATGTACCAAAGAAAGTTATTGAAACACAAAAAGTAAAGAGTGTTCCCCTTGATATGAAACAACGTGAACTGATAAAACTGAAAAATAAGTTATAAAAAAAAACAAAGACCCTAATACACGCCAAGAATACAACAAAATTAGGAATAAAGTAAAAAACATGTGCAGAAAAGCTAGAAAGGAATATGAAATGAGCATTACCTCTAAGATAAAAACGGATCCGAAGTTAACATGGAATTACATTAAATCAAAAACAAAAATAAAACATGGTATCCCCGATTTGTATAAAGACTAAATAAACTGATCTCGGATGTTACAAGTAATGACGAGGAAAAGGCTCAAATACTCTCTGAATTTTTTGCAAGTGTTTTTGTTGAAGAGCCCGAAAATGAAACTGATACTTTTCCAGTATTAAATGACATAGCTGTAAAATTTGAAATGCAAAACTTGTATATAAGTAGTGAAGCTATATATAAAAGGCTTATAAGTCTTGACGTGAATAAATCATGTGGCCCAGATGGTCTGCATGCTAAACTGTTAAAGGAACTCGCTAGTGAGCTTAGCCAGCCCTTAGAAGAATTAATGAATCTGTCACTGCGGGAAATGTCATTACCAAAAGAATGGAAAATGGCAAATGTATCAGCATTGTATAAAAAGGGAGACGCCAAAGTTGCTAGTAATTATAGACCAGTACGTCTGACGAGTATAGTGTGTAAAACAATGGAAAAAGAAATAAGAGACCACATATTCAATCACAAGGTGAAAAATAACTTGTTCTGCGATAACCAATTTGGTTTTATGCCAAAAAGGTCTACTGCTTCAGTTATTAAAACTTATGGATTCGTGGAAGGAAGCCATTGAAAACAACTATGAAATAGACTGTGTGTATCTTGATTTCATGAAGGCTTTCGATCGTGTTCCTCACAATCGTTTGCTGACAAAAATAAAGTCTTATGGAATACAGGATCCTGTACTTGGTTGGATAAGAGATTTTTTGACAAATCGAACCCAGATAGTCATTGTTAACGGGAGAGGGTAGCGATGGACTGAAGTAAAAAGCGGGATTCCACAAGGAAGTGTCCTAGGATCACTGTTGTTTATTATATATATTAATGACATATGTGACTCCATTAGCAACGAAATTTTGCTTTTTGCTGATGACACAAAGTTATATCAAATTGTCAAGAATGATGATGATAAAAGTCAATTACAGAAGGGTTTAAATACAGTTATGAAGTGGAGTGACAAATGGCTGTTAAAATTCAATGAAGATAAATGCAAGCTTCTAAGCATAAAAAGTGAACCTGGCTATAAATACTACTTAAAAAGTGAAACTTTTGAGCATCAAATAAAGGATGTAGCACACGAAAAAGATATTGGAGTGATCTTCGATAGAAACTTAGAATTCGAAAAGCACATCAACGACAAAATCAATAAAGCAAACTATATGTCAACGTTGATAAGAACATCTTACAAATTTTTAAATGAACAAACATTTTTACCATTATACAAAGAACTGGTTCATAGTCTTCTCGAATATGCAAATAGTGTTTGGGCTCCGTACAAAGCGAAGTGGATACACGCTATTGAAAATGTTCAAAACAGAGCAGCCAGGTTTTTACCAGGAATGAAAGAGTTAACATATGAACAGAGGCTTAGGAAACTAAAGCTTCCAACCCTAGCCTATCGAAGATTACGAGGGGATATGATAGAAACATACAGAATAATGAATGGTATCTATGATAGTAAGGTCGTTCCTAACTTAAAACTAAGGTCGAAAGAGTGTCTTGGCAACACCTCCCTCTAGAAAATTAGCAAGACTAACTGAAAAACTAGTCAGAATTGACAAATGCACCTTTAACTGTGTGGAATAAATTATTTTCGACTTTTGAGGAAATCCTTCAAGCAAAAGATCAGTTCTGAAGTTTAATTTCGCGCAAGTTTTACCTCTGTGAAAACAATGATGGACAAATTGTTGTTTCAGCTATGGCTAGTGATGTTTTCGCGTGGCTTCCGGTTAAATCTGAAAATTTTAAATAAGTTTGGTTTTAGGTGCATTTTAGTGATTATTTTTCATTGCGGGTGTCATAACGCTAGTTCATATGAACTCGCGCTTTCTGCTCGTTCGACTGAGCCATATACTGTAATTAAAAAAACCCTGCTGTCAGATAAAAGTTTGTTGTCGCCCACCTTGCCGTTTTTCGATGTATCCACAGTGCCAATTAGCCAAATCACACTTTGACTTTTGCCGAAAAGTTTTTGCGTTTCGGCTGAATTCAGTTGTGGCAAGGATATAAAGAAACAACAGAAATAAAAATTAGCAAAAAATGAACAAAATTCTATTTTGCCAGAAACATATTCACACATTGGTTAGCTCCAAGTAGCTCTTCATATTTATACTTGGTGTATTTCTTTATCAGAGCTACAACGCGTTACATTATATTGCTCATAGGGGTCAACTTGAGTTGCTCTGAGGCACTTTGTCGGTACAGTAATCCGCGTTATGTTGTAATATATATACCGGTAACCTAGGTCCAATCCGCCTGTACTTGTACCGTCGCCACCTCCCGAAAACAACAATTATTCCGGAAATGATATTTTTTGCCGAACCTCCCGGCAACTGCAACTGGTTCTCGAATGCAAAATACTGAGCTGCTATACGTAAGCTGTCAGTATATACGTATGAAGTCAGGTTCGTGCTCATATGTAATCCTTATAGCTCTTAGCAGTCATTTTGAAAAGCGAGTTGAGTCTTACAGTTTGCCCTTAAAATTTATATTTCGGGATGATAGAAGAATGTGGCGAGTTACAGCTGGAAAATCCTGCCCGAAAAAAATAATCGGCCTGGCATTTTCGTAAATCATGACATTTTACTTCGCGCATAACAGAAAACTTGTGTAAAATTCTGTATTTGCTACATACAAAAGCATATCTGGATCGCGTCCAAAACACGAGAGATATTGCGCAAAAACCATTGAAAAGTGGCGAACGGTCCTAGGTTACTGGTAGATAGTTCATGCAGTTTGTACCCTTTGTGCACCCAAGGCCACATTTTTCATGCTTTGTGTTTCTTAAAATTATGCATAAAAGGTAAAAAAAAAAAAAAAAACAGGCATCGGCCAGCTGTCAGATGTTTTATTTATCTTCCGGGTTTGTTCTAGTCCCAGCGGACCCTTTCTATCTTCCTACCAGTAATCTAGGTTTTTCGCCAGTGTTCATGCAAGTTCGCCATCCCGGAAAACAACATTTATCCAAAAAATGTCATATTTGTCTCGCCAGTTATCACCCCTAAATAAAACAATACCCCTTTAAATGGTAGGACTACTTAAACCAGTTCATGTTCTGCATTTTGGTATACTTTTTCTTTTAATATTGGTTGTTTATGTAGTTATCTAATAAATTAATTTACAAAATTCTTAGATTTCGGGATGACAAAATAACATGGCGGATTAAAGTTGTCAAAAATATCTTGCCCGAAAATATTTAATTTCTTTATAACTCAGCACAAACAGTACAGTTTGCTTTGAAATTCTCTGGAAACATGTCTAAAATTCTAAACTTCCTACATTCCAAACGGGAACTCCATTACACCGAAAACAAAAAAGTAATCGTTGAAAAATCACCCAAATAGTGGCGGACTCTCCTAGGTTACTTGTAGGACAGAAAGGGTCACAGTTCCTGCAAAAGAGATGGCCATTGATCTCAATTTTCGAGGCTCTGGATCTTTCGGCGCACCTTCACTTACACCGAGACTCGAACTGTCAGGCTTTTTCTTTCAAAGCACACTGAGAAGTACCCTGGTGCATTATTTTCGACCTCAGCGAAACTCCCATATAGTAAAGCGTGGTTTTGCAACTGTGGATTCACTGTTGTTGTGTGCGATAATGAGGGATTCAGTATCCTGATCTCAAGAAAACACATATTTTTCTTAGTAAAAAATTGTGCGCCATAATTTATAGTTGGGCCATTTATGTGACGCACCCTTTCTAAAATAACGCCGTTGGCCCCAGTCGTGCGCCGAGATTTGAAAATTGACGTCAGTGACATTTCCTATTATAGGAACTATGACTCTTGCTGTCATAGGAAGACCGCAAGAGTCGTCTAGGACTAGGTTTTTTCTACCCATGCCATTCGACCGTAGTTATAGAACAGCTGACCTCTGTAGGGATCTGTCGATTCTGTATAATATCCGTTTACACTGCGGGTCCATTGGAGATTCCGTGAAAATAATACTCAGTAAGGGGTATCTACTTTTTGTAATATATATCCGCTCTGTATTTGTACATAACACGTAGATCTCCTCAGAGGTCATCTGTTTTATGACAACGCCTTGCTGTTGCCGCATATATTAACGCATGCGCATGAGGGGAAGGCAAAAGATGTCCGCCTGTGGGAATTTGTGGTTATTGCTAGAACTTGTTCTTTTATGAAAATATCAAGATATGTTCAGTTTTCAACAACACATTAACACTTCATAAACCTCGGTATGTATCTTAATATACTGCAATGTCGCCACAGAGGTGCCTCAAAGCGAGCGTATTTGACTTGCATATAGTTATATAGCGAGGATTTGAAGCCCTCCGCCGAACCTCAGTAGCGGATGGCTTCTTGGAGCTACACATTGGTTATTAAAGGGACTGAATAATGTGAAAAATAGTTTTTAAAACATCATATGATGGCTTTATAAATTTGAAAGTGTGTATGTTGAAAGAAAATTAGAATTTTGATGTTTTTCCCTTATAATTTCTTTATAATTTATCCCAAAATATTTGCAGTCAAAACAACACATCCACCGGAAAGACCCGAAAGTGGGAATTGGTTTATTCACACTTTGAGGTGAATTTACACTTGTCCCAACTGAATTCAGCCGAAACGCAAAAAGTTGTCGGCAAAAGTCAAAGTGTGATTTGGCTTATTTCGCAATGATCATCAGACTTGTTTATGTATAGCTCAGAACGAGGCTCTAATGGATACACCAAAATTTCACGGTCTTCTGCTTTCATTCGGCAACTAAAAAATGAGACGTGTAAAACAGCAGAAACGTTACAGTATTTTGCAAACATGAACTATTTGTTTATATTTTTCAAACCGGAACAATTTTTACGAAATATCTTACAAAAATGCTTCACTTAAGTTGTCTATAATGCATATTTATCCGTTCGAACTGCTTGAAATAAACGGGAACTAAAATGGAATAATGTATTTTTCACTTATAATAGATCAGAATCCCTACGAAAGGATCCTTTCTAGATTGGCTACAAAGTAAATCTGAGTATTGAGGGTTTACCAGGGTTCTGATTAAAAAAAATAAAGGTTTAGTACAAAGTTTTTTTACCTATCTAAAATAGGGTTATTCGGGATTTCTGGACCATCAAATTTAGTGATACTTAAATATGTGACACATAAATATGTATCTACAAAAATTAATAAATCATAAAAAAATTTAAAGTGCTTAGAATTTTTGAAAAGAATTCCGGGTAACACTTTATTAGAATTTATGGATCAAAATACCTAACCATAGGTAAAAAAAAACAATAAAATGTATACTCATACAAGGATAAGGGTCAGGTTAAGGTATAAATTTATTTTGTACACCCACAGTATTTAACTTTTAGTTTTTTTCCATGCTTTTTGAAATACAAATTGAAAAGTTTTTTTTACTTTCTCATGTAATAAAACTATGCTCCCTATATGATGTGCAAACAATGTCAGCTATTGCGGGAAATTTCTGGTTATTTCTGTAGTCTTTTCTTTTAAAGAAATTTGCATATCGTGTCCGGTGTACTTAAAGGGCCTATAATAAATGCCAGTAAAGACTTGTGGATCGTTGAATCTCGCGCAAAGTGAATCCCGCTCAAAGTGAACTTAGTTGACTCTTATATCGTTATATAGCGAGAAATTGAAGCGCACAGCGAAACCCTGTAGCGTACCCCTTCTTGAAGCTGCACAAGATCGGATCATCTGCGAGGGATTTTCCCTGCAACAGAATTGTCTAGGGACAGAAACTAATTTCTGTGACTCTGCGCAAACCTACGAGCAAATTTCTCCCTCATCCGAGGATTAATAACAAGTTCTTGTCAATGAGAACTTTCCACAGATACTCCATGTAGATTTATAAAAGAATGCAAATGTTATTGCTAATTTTGCCCCCAGTTCCGGTTTGGAATTTGATGTCAAGAGCATGTATTGGAAAGAATGCTTTACACACAGCTCCGAGTCAGCTCTTCCTAAAAATACTTCGTGTATCTCTGTCAGAACTACGAAGCCTTCCCTTGTTCCCCAAATAGGGGTCCTATCACTTGTGGGTTATCCGTCGTGTGTGTGTGTATGTAAACATTTTTTAAAATGCTACCCCTACTATTTTTTATCCTCTCAAGGCAGTCATTTAGATTTGATTTTTTTCCGGTGGGGGTGCTAAGGTTAAATAGCCCTCGTGGTTTGAAAAAAAAACAGAGCTAACTCTGATACTACTTTTGCCCTTCTTTTAATTTTGTTGTACTTATTTAGCTCAATGCAGGCATAAGTTATATAATAAACCACATATTGTTTCTCTTCATCTAAACGCGATGGAGGAATTAACATTTTTGACGTTCATATCTACGGGTAAGTAACCCAAAATGGAGAGCGACAGTAGATTGAGCATGTTCACCGAGATAGATAGGATGGGAATATAGTTTACATGAGTTTTCAGTCACTATCATTATATGTCTCCCCCTAAGGGAGACATGTATAGCATTTGGCGTGTCCGTCCGTCGGCATTGAGTTCTTATGAAATGAATGACTCGATTTTTCTCAAAACATACATACATATTGGGGTAGATGTCTAGATGATGCCCGTGTTTTTTTTTCGTTTCTTCAAAAATTCTATTTTTGGCATATTTTTGAACATAGGGGGGGGGGGGGGGGTCGTGCATTTTTTTCACTTTGGCAGGCTAAATCTCCAAAACAGTTCGTTGGATAAGGCTCAGATGTCGCAAGAAGAACACACATGTAGCGCAAATGTATAGTGCCAAGTTTTTTCTTCATTTCCGATGAAAATGTATTTTTGGCGAATTTTTAAATTTTTGGTTTGTAACTTTTTTGGGTCATATTGTTGCGATATCTCCGAAACAGTTTGTTGGATTTGGCTGAAACGTGGCAAGAACAACACACTTATAGTGCAAATGTTTACTACGGAGTTTTTCTTCATTTCCGGTGAAAATGTATTTTTGGCGAATTTTTAAATTTTTGATTTTGAACTTTTTTGGCCATATTGTTGCGATATCTCCGAAACGGTTTGTTGGATTAGGCTGAAACTTGGCAAGATGCCACATATGGTGGAAATGTTTACTACAAGTTTTCTTCATTTCCGTTGAAAATGTATTTTTGTCGATTTTTTTAATTTTTGAATTTTAACTTTTTTGGCCATATTGTTGCGATATCTCCGAAACAGTTTGTTCCATTAGGCTGAAACATGGCAAGTAGAACCCATATGTAGTGGAAATGTTTACTGCGATTTTTTCAATTTTTTGGGCTCACCAATGTTGTACTTTTAAGCAAGGAATTTTTTTCCACGTGACTGATTGGGGGGGGGGGGGGGCCGGGGAGACATATCAGTGTTTGTTTTAACAAAAACACTGGCCAGTCTAGTTATTTAGCTCTTCTCTTAAAAGAATGTAATGTCATATTACGGGAAAATAGTTGACAGCAAGTGACGAAACTAGTTAACCGATCGGTTGTTCTTATTTTGTTGTTGTTTTTTTTCTGCGTTGTTCGTTTCGTTCTTTTTGATTGGCTGAGCCGTGGGCATCTTTCTTCGAGAAACAAGGACTTATTGCCCTGAAAGTTGAGACGGATCTATGATTGTCAGAGGGAGGGCTCGCAAATGAATGTCAAGCTTAATTTGCAATTACAAATAATGATAATCCTACGCCGACGTTAACACGTAGCCAGATGTTTACTCCTGATAGTGCTACTCGAATTGTTCGAAATATATCCTATTATCCGCAAAATATTTGAGGAGAAAAAATGATCGGCTGTTGACGATTTTGGGCTCTGATAATTGCCCAAACAGATGCCCTCCATACACTTGACAAATTTCCGCTCGTGTTCTATGGGCGCTTTCGCGTAATTTGTGTGTATATTTTTGTCTTTACAGAAAATGAAGGTCAAAGAGCAGAAGGAGCACATCCGGGGTTTAATAGCGGAGACAATCACACTGCTGTGTAAGAGTGGCCTCGAGTACAAGGCCAACTTCAGTATCGAGGCTCTCATCGGCATCACCCTTGACGACAGCGACGTGTTACTTGTAAACATAAACGAAACCGTTCTTGGTAAAAATGACAGTGCTGCAAAGCATCCCGGGCCGCTTTTGTTGGATAACGGCCAAGGGAAGGAATCGGGTGAATTGGCGGATGAGAATCGGCAGGCAGCGAAGAGAAACCGGAAACGGAAGCGGAAGAACTCGGACCCCACCAAACTCACGCCCCACGTGACCCCGGCCAAGCAGAGTAAATCAAAAGAGTTTGTTCCCGAGACTGCGAGTGATGATGATGATGGGCCGCGGGATGACCCCCTAAGCGGCCCGTCCGTGCACATGGAGAGGGACGAGCACGAGATCGGTATTGTTCTGGTCAAAGAGGAGTTGATAGGCAACTCGTTCAGGGAAGACACGGAAAACGACACCCTCTACCAATCAGCATTTCCCCCGGCCGATAATGGCTCCGGCAGTTTCCTGAACGAGAGTTTACCCAGTATGCCTGTCGATCCGGAATCCATGGGCGGGCTGGCTATTTGGTCGACGGAAGGGGCCTCACAAATGAACTCATCGACACCCGGCGGCTCGCAAACGGTGAGTTTTCCACCGTATCTTTACTTTTTTCGATGGTACTATTTTAGGTTTATTTTCTGTTTCGTTTACCTGTGATGCAAGGTTCAAATAATGAGTAGCGATTATCCCAGTGTTTATTATGCTTCAGTTTTATTTCGAAAAAAAAAAAAACACTCTCCAGATAAATTTTGACCTCGAAAACGATTGCCTGTGGGGTAAAATAACCACATAATATGGGCATGTTTGGCAGACACCTGGGTGATCCGCTCATTCGGCGCGTGTTTGATGCACTTGCATGACTTCAAGTGAAATAAAGATATGTGCACCAAATACCTTGGCCGTTTATGTGCATATATGTGTTATATGTGAATTGCCGCAAATGCTCGCCCTATGGCAAATAAAAAAGGTTTGGAAAAAAGGGGAAAAAAAGGCGGAAAGACTTTTCTTCAGTTTTATCGATATTTCCATGTGGTGATAAATCCCGGACATTTGTTGTGGGTGATCATTTGATTTCAATATCCGCCAAACGTCACATAAACGTCAAGAAACAAAGCTTAAGTAAGGGGCGACATGCATTTGCCGGTATTTGACTGCTTGGTGTGGTGGTGTAGTAATGTGAGTATGCACTGGTCTTACGAGGGAGGACTGAGCGGTCAAGGCAGGTAACGCACACGTTAAGCTTCTGCCAAGCGCTGCGAGAAATGCGCCCCGAAGGTAACAGAACTCATCCACTTGTGCCTGGCGCTGCCAAACATGTAACGCGTAGTGGGGCGCAGGAAGGTAACAGAACTCATCCACTTGTACTGTCACCCATTTTCAATTTGAAGACGCTTTGTCCATGAAGTGAAATGGATCACCCACAGTGAGAAGAAAAATGGTAATGTATTAAGTGGCCGTCATTCAGGCATGGGACTGCTTTGTCAGTTGACGACTTGGAAGTAACTGTACAAGTCCGCCATTTTTCGCCCGGGTCGCTGTGTGTTGACGCTGCCTGCGCGCTTGGCAGCATTTATAAGCTTCTCCCGGTGTAATTATTGGCGGCATCGCGGCACTTTCACGAACAGCTCCTCCTAAGGTGAGTTTCCGCTTATTCAGACACAGGCCGTTACTGTTAAAATATTACACATTGAAATTTTTAAGAAGTTCCTGTTGCGTGCGTTCAAAATAAACAAGTTTTCAGCAAGGTAAGTTTTTAAAATGGGAGACGAGAAAGAGCAGGCTCTATCGGACATAGTTTGGGTGTAAAGTACTTGTTTATTTTTAACTTTTGCGTTGCTGTTGTTTGCTGTATTTAAAGTCACATACGCGCTGGAAAAAAACCTTGCATCCAGACATTGCCGTGTTTCGTTGGAAGCTGTGAGAAAACATGTTTTAGTTTGGTATCAGCCGTTATCAATGTGTCATGTAGGAGTCACCGCATCAAGGTAGAAATTACCGGCGCATCGTTTAGCAGCTATATTTTATATTCTTCCTTTCGTAGCCTCATTCGGAGGCATAGTTTAAGTGCCGCTTCCAATGTGAAGTTTTATGTGAACAGTAAGTTCTTCGCGAACCTTTTGTTCTTATCAGTCACGGATGGTAGGGATTTTCTTTAGTTCCTGGTTTTTTACTTTTAAGTTAGGCTTTATTCATATGCCCGTCTGCCCTTCACATGAATGTGAATATAAACTTAAATGGGATGTAAAACCTTGGGGCTGGGGATAACAGTTAGTTGGAAGATGGTCTCTTGGTGTGTTAAAAGGAGTGGAGAGATAAAACCTACTCATCCTCTCTCGATTTTTAGAAGTCCCGGTGAAGGAAGATTAATATTGGCATGATATATGCCTATCCCGTCCGTACGTACGTGAACATTGGCGTGCAACGTTTTGCCTAAACAGTTTTTTCTATGCTTATAGAAGTTAAGGTTCGAAAATTTGACAATATTGATAGTAATCAAAATAAACCTAAAACCGACTAGCAGTTTTGCTATTTGATTTGTTGGAACAACAGCAACAGATAGAGTATTTTGGTTAATTTTGGCACCCATGATCAAAATGTTGTCTTGGAAATTATATAATAATATTTAAGGCTCTTTGCCACAGAAATAAGTTGCATTTTCAGAAAACTGTACTATATACTAATGTATCGAAGGCAAGCGTAAAATTTGATAAAAATGGAGAAAATGTGAACCCCCTCCCCCCTCCCCAACCTTCACCATATTTTACACACAGTGTAACATAAGAATACACTTCTCGTCCACAAAGAGCAACTACAACATTGAAATTCTGCTGCAGGAGCTGTACTGTCGTGAACAATGGCAATCTTGATTTCAACCACAATTGCAATTTATTTTAAAGATATATTTCTTTACAATCAAAAATTGTAAGTGTAGTCTAACAATGATAGAATCGCAACCCGTTCCCATAAATTGTGCTTTAATGTACAGATGATACAGTCTAGGTTTTAGTCGTAATTGTAATTTAGATATGAGAAAGTCGCAGCAGACTTACGAGAAAAGAATTGTGCTCAGGTTGCGCGAGTTGCATTTTCAATACAGTTCTAGTTCCATGTGGGTTCCTGTAGGAAAACTATTTTAAGGCTTATTGTTATGTTATCTATATTTGTAGTTTTATGTGAAACAAATTTCAAGAAAAAATTGTTCTGTTGGCAGTTGTGAATAATTGATCACATCCACCAACTAGTTGAAATGGTTAAAGATGTGCCGGGAAACGGTGGGGTTGGGGGACTGGGGTGGGGGGGGGGGGGCGGGAGTTGTTGTACGGGATAGGTATTCGTGCGCGGTCGTTTTTTTTGTTGGGAGAATTTTCCTTGACGCAAAATATTAAATTGCAGAAATGAGGGATTTGGTCATGGTATCGCAGACCTTCCAAAAAATGTTCAACTCAAGGTTTTACACATTGTAATAATTACATTGTTGAAAATGCGTGAAGGAATTCGAGAAATACTAGGTCAAAGGCGACATCGTCGAAACCATGGAAACGTGACGTCAAAGAGGGAAACTGACGGATGTTCTGCCAACGACTTAATTAGGGGCGATCTTCAAACCTAGCCGCTCATAAAGGGCCTCCCACCAGCCTCAGAGGACTCCTGTAGAGATTTTAGTTGGGAATTTCAGTGCGAAGTACATCAACATTTTTCACACTCGTTCCGACGAAATTTAAGTGGAGATTTCAACTGGAGGCATTAATCACATTAAGTGTTATGTATTTTAAAAGGTATATTTCATGTACGGTACCGTTGTTTGCAACTGTAACAATGTCAGTATGCGCAGTGTGAACTTCTCGGTTAATAGCCGCCCAATAGCTAGTTGTACTTCGTATATGTCTTCAGATCAATTGTATACAGTCAACACAGCTTAATTTATACAGTATTTTGTTAGGAACCGTGTGTGTTAAACGGATTCATACGATTATCCGGTAGTTTCAAATGCAAATGAACGGTGAGGGATTTTTCCAGAAGAATGCAGTGAACCGTGTTATGCTGTTCTTATCGTCTAGGATATTTGGCAGACTTGTGTCACAGGGTTGGAGATTTTGCGGTCGCACGTTCCGACCAGCTTTGGCTCTGGCGACAAACTGTTTGGAGTTGCTTGACCGAGTGTCTACTGCGCTTTTTCGTGGTTTCCTGAATTCCGGACATTTTGAACTCAAAAGGGTCATTCTTGACATCAGTTCAAATCAGATGAGATTTCAGAACATTTTTAGGCGGGGGGGGGGGGGGGGGGGGTAGGGAGGGGTTGATAAATATTTTTGTGGCTCTCTCAATATAATGGCCCAAAAGTGCGCAGTCGTAGATAAGAAATGCGATTTGAAAGTTTCAAAAATGGCTATTTTAGGCCTGTAGATATCATGTTATGTTTTCCTGGTAGTATATGGCCCAGACCCCCTAGCATATTATTTATTCCTCAGATTTTCCATTTTTGTTTTCGATCCATCCCAAAATCATGTCTGATTTGGTTTACAAATGGTTTACAATAATTATTGATACATAATCTCCATGGCCACTTACTTTGTGTCGGGCGACTGGGTATTTGCAAAAATATTCCCGGGGAGGGCGGGGCGGGGTGGTATGTAGTTTTGAGGTGGGTCCGTCTCTCGAGCTCACCGACTGTTCCCTTTCCAGTGCTACATTTCGTGAAAGCAATTTTTTCCAAAATATGCAACGTCGTACTGTTTTCGAAATCGACGAGTGACGTTTGCATCGCCTAGAAGGCTGAAAATTGCTTTTTTGAATTTACAGAGACAATTCCGGGAGTTTTTTTGTACGCCAGTGTATTGACGCTCTGTTAAAAAACCGACATTTTACTGCTGCACCATCGGAACGGCTCAAACTGCTTTTGGTGAAACGCGCTGTATTTTACACTGTGGAACATTATAAAAGAACGGATTCAAACAGCCACGTGATAAACAAGCGCCTTTTGAACATTTAAAAAAATGGTTGTGGCACACATTCTTTCTTCCTTCAAAGTTTTATTTTCACTTTTATACATTTGTCATTTGCTTTTCTGCCATACTCCATGGGGAATGTTTTTCCGACCGCTCGTTTTTCAACAATACCTGGTTTAAAATGGCTACCTTTAAGCAGCTCTCCCCCCCGCCCCCCCCCCCCTCCTACTGCTCCTTTTTCAACTCCAAACCTCCATGCGGTACATTTCGCAACTGGCGGAAATGTGATTGCAACGAATTGGTTACTCGCCGTATTCCAATTCCAGAGCGAAAGCGTAAACAGCCTGCCCTGTATTTGCTGGTTTAGGCTTGAATCGAGTGACTAACGCGTTCAGTATGACAACACCAGTGCTTATTGAGCTCTGCATGCTTTCAGTGTGTGAACTCATTCTTGATTTGGATTAGCGCAAAATCGTAGTCTTGACCAGTGCACATGTCCAGTTTTCACAAATGGAACTTTGAGCGGTGGTTTTGTCGTAATTTCAGCAGCCACTGCTTGAAATAAATAAAATACGACAGCTCGTCACGATCTGCGGGATGTCACTGCCAAGTCTTAGCTTGTTTCTGTCGGTAGAATCCTGTTGTAAGTATCAAGGTAACTGGTATGGCTCTGACTCTCCATGGATGTAATTACGACGTGTCCACGCTGGAATGAATAAATGACACACCATTTAGTTTTTGTTAAAATGCACGAAGCAAAAAATCTGCTTGATGGCGTAACATTAAAAAAGTTTCTTAACTGGGTTTTCTCCGAGGCCAAAAATAGTAAATCTCAGAAACATGGGATTGGAGCATTTTCTGGGTTTATCCGAGAGTAGAAGATACTTCCGTTAGCGAAGCCCTTGCCGTTGTTTCAGCTGGTCGCAATGTCACTGGACAGTTTTTTTTTAGCACCCAGCTAAAATTTGGCTGAGGGGTTTTGCTATCGATCGTTCCGCCCGTCCATCCGCCTGCAATTGTTCGCTGATCTTTATGTGTGAAACCTTTGGTTCCACAGTTTCGAAACATGCAGTGAAAGACTATATATTGCAGATGTGCATCGTCCAGATTTGATCCGGATCGTCGAAATTGATAAGTGAAGACTTTGAATATTGATTCATATATTCAAAAGTTTGTCCACGGCATGTTTCTGTGAATCTTTTATATTACAGGTTTGAAACATCATACAGTGAAAGAATATATATTGCGGATGTACAACGTCTAGGTTTGATCCGGATCGGATCGAAAATTGTCGAAATGACATCGGCGGAAATTTATATTTATGTTCATGCTTTCGCTAAGTGGCAACAACCGCCCCTACCACAACGCTGACAGTCCATTCAGGCAGCTCAGTTTTTATAGTACTAAATATCGCAGGGCCTAAGCATTTGCTCTAAAGATGGTAAAAAAAGATGTTTTGCTGTTGGTGGCACCGCTGCTGTATAGCTACAACCTACAGCATGGGTTGGTGTTGATCTGATGGTGTCGTCATGGATGTCGATTTAGGAGGGGCTGAGTGACCAGCAACAGGGATACGTGGTTGCCCACAGAGTCTAACGGAGGGTGTGAATGGTCTGCAGGGGTATGTGATTGACAATGGATGGGCCTATAGTGATTGACAGTCGAGTGGACGGGAGGGGTTGAGTGGCCTGCAGGGGTATGTGGTTGATAGTCGAATGGATGGGACGGGGTGCTGAAGTGACAATTGTTGATAGCATGAACTCAGCTGGGCATGGTATCCCACAGGAGTTTTGTACAGTACTTGATGAAATTCGGAAAGGGGAGCAGACTGCTATTAACTCCGAGGTCTTGGGTGTAAAGTGATTGCCAGTTTCGTCTATTATTAGATTTTTTGTTTGATTTTTTGCATATGCTTGAAAATCTATCTATAACACCGCACTGTCTGTTGAAGCTTCGGAAATCAAACAGTAACAAAGAGGGTTTATGACGTGTGTTTTCTTACAGCTTTCAACGCTCACCACACTTGTGTCCATGAATGTGCCTTCGTAAAGATGCCATCATAGAAAGCTTTATAAATCTGTTGTCCAGAAATGGCGGGCTTTGTGATTGTAGCCTAAATGCCGGCTTTGTGGTTTTCAGATGCACGTGCGGGATGCGAACACGCCAAAGGCACGTGGACCAGCTGAACTCTCCCCACTGCGCGAATTCATTAAAATAGACTCAGTTAATGTATTAGATGGTCCAAGAGAAAATCTGTTGGTTGAAAAACGTGCACAAAAAGAAACCAGTGCGGAACAGCAGATAAATAAAGGGGAGAATGACCCGTCAAGCCTTGAAAAAAGCCGGTCAGTTGTCGGTGGTGACTCGAAACATAAAAAGTCAAAGTGGCATAAAGACGCAAAAGATCCTCGTCAGGTTTTCTCAAAAAGCAAAGAAGCGAGGCGAGGAGGTGGCGCTTTTGACGTTTGGAAGAAACCAGGGAAAGAATCAGACAGATCTCGCAGAAATACCGAAAGACTTAGTGGTAGTCAGGAAGTTGGCACAGTGAGATGCAAACGCGCTGACTGTCAAATCACACCGAGAGCCCCAGCGGCGCTTGGTGGTGAGAACCAGTCGCAAGCTGGCAAGTCCGAGGCGGGTAACGCGCGAACAATCGGTAACCGTTCTTACGACGCAGCGTTCAGTACAGGTGCTGGCTGTGAAACCATTAGCTTTGTAACATCAACTGGAGAACTTGTGGGTGCCGATAAGGGCTTTTCGCTGGTCTGTGACCCGCTGTCAGGGATATGGAAGGTGAGCCAGGCACGTGGTGAGATGGAATCTCAGCGGATCGGGACTAAAGCGACAGAGTCCTCTGACCGTCCAACAGACCTCCCCGTGGCTGTGCCTGGGGATGAATATTTAGTGAGGGCGAGGTCAGGTTCAAGGTCACCATCCAGTGGTCTGTCTGAACTTTCGCCAAAAGTAAAGATACCTGGGGCAAGCAAGCAGAGTACTGGATCGTCACAGGAATCCTCCGGCGCGGCGAAAACAGCATCTACGAAAGCCGCGCTGGGCGTTGATGGTTCAGTGTCGGAAAAAGAAAGCAAAGATGCTACAAGCAGTAGTCCTGCGGGCGGAGACCGCCGCCTTACCAGAGCCACAGCAAAGTGGCGCGGAGACCGTGCAGGCATTAGTGAACGGCTGGAACCGTTGACAAAGACTAGAAGAAAACGAAGTGTTCAGCGCGTAGGAAGTAACAAGAGCGTTGTGCCAACGTTCGCGGCACCGGAAGCTGCTATAAGGCCCATGAGTAATAAATCTGAAAGCCGTGTGGTACCCATTTGCTCAAGGAAGGATACTAAAGCAAAACAGGTGTCCCTGGTGGGAGAGAAGCCAGCCAAAAATAGACCGGAGGTAGTTTCAAAGGGAACGGAAATGGCCATTAGCGAATCAAATGTCGCCGCCTTGAATCAGGCAAAGAAAACCTCCACACACAAAAAACAATTTTCCTTAACGTACGATACCACGTGTGGAGTTTGGAAAGTCAACAAGTTGCCCGAGACGCAAATCCCGGATGAGAAATCAACATGCGTGGCATCGGCAGAGGCAGATATCCCAGGGTCGCACTCGCAAATAGGTGTGCCTGGAGCCAAGCAAGCTCACACTTCAGGGATGCCTGAAGGATCGGTTATGGGTCGTGATTCGGAAGAAACAAATGTGCCAGTGTGTTCCAGGTCGCAAGGTTCTGGTGACGGCTCCTCTGGCGCTCCCCATGGTCCTGCCGAGGTCCCGAGGGCTACTGGTGAGTCATCAAAAGCAGCAAAGGAGACACGAGCTCTGACTAAGCAGACAGAAGGAGAGAATGTGGCGACGGGAACGCCTGATGCTGTCCACGCCAGTGGCGCAGTACGAGCCCAGGATGGTGCGCCACAGGCGTGTTCCGCAGCAGCTGCTCGTACCAACGGTACCTCGAAGATCCCACAGCGGTCAAGCCGAGACATTTCGGTTAGAAAGCCGATCTCCATCTTGCCGCGCCCCCTGCAGGTTAACTTAACAAAGGAGCAGATTGAGAGGCTGTTGTGTCAAGTGGCGCGTAATCCGTCCAGAACAGTACCAAGCTCTTCGAAGGAGGGTGGTCCAAAAAAGCGACCGAACAAGAAGGTAGCCAAGACTAAAGTAGTGAGTGCGATGCCTGTAACGTCGTCACCTGTGACGTTGACGACTCGCCCTGTGCCGGCGATGACATTGGTGTCTCCCCCGACCTCCGTCGCGGCATTGCGCATTTCGCCGAGCGTGATGCAGGTGCCTGCCGTGTCACTTCTGTCGTCGGCGAAATCTCCCAAGCGACGCCGGTCATCAGGTGGAAAGGTGGTACACGTGTCAGAGAAAGAGAAGCCACACACAGATAGGAACAGTTCTCGCGTTAGTGGTGGCTCGGTAAGTCGCGAAAAAGAGGCTGAAATAACGGATTGTCATCCGCCTGGAAAGAGCAGAGAGCAAGAAACTGAAATAACGGATTGTCATCCGCCTGAAAAGAGCAGAGGGCAAGAAACTGAAATAACGGATTGTCATCCGCCGGGAAAGAGTAGGGAGCAAGAAACTGAAATAACGGGTTGTCATCCGCCCAGAAAGAGCAAGCAGCAAGAAACTGAAATAACGGATTGTCATCCGCCCCGAAAGAACGAGCAAGAAATTGAAATAACGGATTGTCATCCGCCGGGAAAGAGCAGAGAGCAAGAAACTGAAATAACGGATTATCATCCGCCCAGAAAGAGCAAGCAGCAAGAGACTAGTCCGCCAAAACCAATGGCCGAACTTGTTGAATCCGCTGTGAAAAAAGAGTTGGATTTAGAATCTGGAGACAGGGTGATTGGGACCATCATTATAGCGCCAAAAGAAGAACCAAAATCGGAATGATTGTGGTTCAGGCATCAAGTGTTAACTTTTGTACCTGGTACAGAGTTGTTATTTCAGGCAAGTAACATAATTTGGTAGCATAAAATCCCAAATAGCTAGTCGTTTCGCACATATTTTCAAGTTAATTTTCAGATATGGAAAGCTGGCTTTGGTAATAATGTGTGGTAAATTATGTCACGTTTGAAAAACAAAATCAACTGCATGGCTACTCTTGTTGCTATAAATCAGATTCACGTGATTAAGGCGTTGCAGTCACGTGTGTTCCATGCAATCTGGGTCTGCCAACATAACGTCATTTATGTGCAGTGATTTGATTACAGTTTAATGCAATTTGATTGCTCAACCAGTGGGAGATATGTAGTGTTTGATAGCTCTGTTGTTGAGGGTGTATGTGAGTGTGTGGATGTTGCGAACAAAATGTGTGCGATATATCTCGACAACAAAACGTCCGACTGACTTCAAACTTGGTCTGTTATTCTTTGGTTAGGTCGGACGGTTCTGTCAACTTTTGGCGCATGTTACGTTATTGGGGCAGGCGTATGACATCGTAACGTAAAAATCTTGTGTGCGAAGTTGGAACCTGGTGGGATTGTTGCTAGGTAGATCCGAAAAATTCTATCAAATTTGGTCCAGAGTTCGTATAAATTCCTGAAAAGCTTCTGGAAAATGAAACAGGCGAAAACAGTCCTGGAAGGTCTGGAAAACGACGCAAAACTCCTGGAAAATCCTGGAAATTGAAAAGTTCTGTTTCTGAGATTGGTCAACAAATAATGTGAAGAACCTTTTGATTTCCCTGTATATACCCGCATGGGTTGTATCATGATTATGGTATCTTGTAATTGTTAGGTTATAGATTAGTGTGTGTCCTGTTAAGTTTGATTTTATACTGTTCCTGTAATCGGTTAATTGTTATTGTTAAAACACTTTGCTGTAACGAGAAATATGTAACATGATTTAGTTTCCGTTTTGTGTGAAATTGTGCAGATGTTATGCTTTATTTAATATAACTGATGGCTTTGTTACAAAAACAAGAAATTAGATAAATGTCGATTTAAAAATGTGCAATATAAGCCTGTGCCCTTACGTTTTGTGTGCACTGGCCGTTTTGTGAAGATGAACTTGGAAATGATAATAAGGCCTTCAAAAGGTTATTAAAAAACTGGAACTTCCGGCTGGAACTTCAGTGTCATACAAGTGTTTTCTTTTGATCTGGTATAGATTGTGCTATTGTTGTAACAAATTGTACTATATGAAGGACTTTGCCACTGTTGTCTATGCCTTATCCAAATAGCTTTGTTCTCGCTGTAATTAGGCTGTAGCGGTAGTTAGTGGGTGTCATGAGTAATCCCGAGAATCGATATCTCGAGTTCGAGCCTCAAATTCAACTGTGGCGTTGAAAGTTGTGAGTTCAGTTTTGTTATGATTTCTTCAAGCTTTTTATACTAGAAGACATTACGTCATTTTGGCTGCGCGGACTGCCAAAAACAAGCACTCGAGCATCGACCGCATGTTGTTCTAACGATTTTTTGTGTACACTACTTCTCGAAGCGTTTCATCCGATTGTTCCAATTTTTTACAAGAATATAGCTACTATGGTCCTATATCGAGCAAGTAGGATGATCCGGGTAAACGTGTGAAATTGGTGAAATTGTTATTTTGGTGACAATTGCATCGTTACTGTAACTGCAGAATGAAATGGCGGATTAGCTTTTAACTTCGTAGGATCATGTAAAATGCGTCGTCATATGACGTTAAATCGTGTTGGGGACATTCGACTTCTGTATTGGATGGGTTTGACGGGTCGTATTGTATTTGGCATGTATTGCGCAACGTATGACGTCATATGACGTCACAGCGTGTTGTGAACACTTGACTTCAAACTTGGTAGGATTATGCCTGGAGTTAGACTGCCGATTGCTGTCGTAGTTAAAGCATGTTGGACAACGATTGACCAGACGAGCGGTTACGCGAGTAGTATTTGATGAGCGGCGGGGAGAGGAAGATGGTAGGTGGTCCCTTTGTTAACCTGGGCGCAATTTTTCACGGTTTGTTGGACAAAGCACGACACTGCATTTTTCTGTTATTTTTTCTGTTATGGTTGTATTTGCACGCCTCTGCAGGACTGTCGGTTGATTTTGCTGGGTTGACAAGAAAGTTGTGTTAACTGCCAGGCTATATAGGAGCAGTTATGTAACATTTGCTTGCAGTACCTGGAATAATATTACACTTTTTATTTGGATCAATTGTATGGTTTGTTATATGAAACAGCTCGCTATGGTATCACAAGTATGCCTCCCTCACCCGTCCCCTCTGTAGTGACCATCTTCCAGACCCGCATAAAAATACACTATAGGCCCAATTTATAGCGACCACATTCCACATTGCCAAATTTGGATTTCCCCAGCCGAAAGCCGAAGGAGAGGCAAGCGATGGAAAAGGACTGTGTGTGTGTGTGTGGAGGGGGGAGTGGGGTTCGGGTAAAACATTTGTTTTTGTTTACAAAAACAAAACGGCAGTGGCTGGCTAATAAAAGTGTTTGACATGTTCAGGTACACTGATGCTGGTGTTCACTGGCCGCTGTAGTTTAGTCTTTTATTGTTTAGGCATACTCTGTAAAATGCTTATGCTGTAATCGGCTAAGGCTGTAAACGTGTTGTTTTGGAATCCTGAATCGTGTCGTGAGGTGCTGGTGTTGGATTAACACCCCAGGTGGTGTTGCTGTTTATATGTGCGTGTCATCGCTGCGGTATGAGCAGAAAGTGTTGGCCCCGAATATTTTAATCAGTGATATACAGACAGCCATTCGAGTTATTGTCATTTCTGTGCAGTAACCCAGATAAGTAAATCATTGGTTTGCCTAAATACTTTAACATTTTCGGCGCACTTAACAACGGTTATGCAAGTAACAGTTAGCGTAGTAATTGTACCGTAGCTCAAGTAGATGATATGGCTGGTGTGCTTGAGGCAGTGGCTCATGCTGAGGGGTTTGTAGGGTGATCACTAGATGGCGTAATGGTACGTAACATTTATTCGAAAACTCGGGAGAGGGGGGGGGGGGGGGTGGCAGTGTGAAACTTCCACCCAAACACATGGCTCGAACCTGCAACACCACTTTTCTGTGAAAGGGTTAATCAGAGTTAACCACTCGCCCACAGGGCCTCAGATATTCGCCCAACACGCTGCACCTAAGCTATATCTCAGATGTGTCCAAACAGGCCATATACGGTATGATAAAGCCTGCGTTTTATTGGGCAAGGATAATGTCTCGAAAATGTTTCGGAAGTCAGAAAATGTTTCTTGGTTTTTCGATAACGTCTCGAAACATTTTCGAGTGTATCGAGCTTTACATTCAGATAATCTTCCCATAATCCTTTTCTGCGCACCTGCGCGCCATTATCGCCCAAAAGTGAAACAGTTTTGCTTTACTTACGTCGATTCAGAACTGACATACGACAGCTTACATTAAAGCCAGTAGAAATACAACTATTGACAAAAGAGAGAAAAGCACCAAAGCTCCCGGCAGCCATTTTTATTCTCGAAACATCATCTGAAGTGTTTTATTGGGACATTTTTGAAACATTGTCTGGATTTATTATTTTTTTTTTCAGATACGTCCAATAAAACGCGGTCAAAATAAATACTGACCAAGTTAAAAAAAATGTGTATATTTAAAACCGGTGTACGAGTTTATCCATGGACTCCTCATGTGTCACCAGAACACTATGAAAGCCCCGACAAATTCGTGATTTTCACATAAGATTTGCCTTGATGCCAACACCAGTGAACGTGTCTTGTTTGCTGTAACAGTGCAGCTGTTACGAGAAGAAAATTGTGTTACGATAATGGTTTTATGATTTGCTTAGTTGTGATCCAACTAGCTTTGTTTTGCTGTTAACGCGGTTACAATGAAAGAAGAACTGGTCACATTATTGTAAAAGAGAATCTGCTTACTTTGTGTGTTTTGTCTGATTTTTATTTGTTATTTCTTTGTCTTCGAGGTTTTCCTCGTAGTTTCGTGATATTTGATTTATTTAACTATCTCGACCATTAACGAGTTGCATTCGGTAGTATGCATTGTTTTCAACCGACATAAATCTGATATAATATATAACGCTCAAACTGTCCGCTTTGACAACAGCCGTAGCGAAATATATGTGTGCACCTTCCGTGTTGATGTCAACCGATACGAATCGGATATACACAGACTTATTTTACAATAACGTGATAGGCTAAATAAATAAAAGCGCAAAACGCTGATTGTTTTTATTGTGTTTAGATTCACCTTTTTTTCATTTTTGCTCTTTAACATTTTTTTTTCCGTTTACCATTCTTTTCCGCTTACGGTTTTTTCCGTCATCATATATTCCGTTAGCATTTTTCCGTTACCCCATTTAAAAAGACCAGGTAAGATTTAGCGTCCACGGGTCTTTCTTATGAAACCAACATAAACATTTCACTGTGCTCAGCGTATTTGGCATGTGCAAATATAGCATTGCATTTCGTCATAAAAAATCCTATTTTTTGCTTCACGTTTTGACATGAAAATGAAAACAAAGGCAAATCATAGGGCCAGTGTGGTCAGAGGAGTAGTAAAGACAAAATGACGGACCAGTAAAGAGGAAAAAGGTGGAAACATTGGCCCTGTACAACTTCAATATTCTCCTGCAAGTCTTAGACATGCCAAGTGTTAAATATTTAGAGGGGACCCTATGACGTAGCTGGTTATGTTGTCGGGATAGATCGTGAGACTGGGTGCTTTGGTTCGGCAACGCGTGGTAGACCTGTGAAGGAATCTGTGAAGCAGCCAGCTCATTGGCCTTTCACAAGTGTCCGAATCCTGTCGAGTTCAACCGCTGTCCAACACAAAAACTCGAAAAAAAGTTCATCTTGTGGAGAGCCAGGAAAATACCAACCCTTCTGTCCTGGGTGTTTGACAATTCGATCTTGTCAGTATAGACTTTGAAATCTGTATTTACTGCAGTTGAGAACATTCGTATGAATTTTGCAGGAACAAGCATATCCATTTCAAACTTTTCGCTGGTTGGGGCAGTCTGATGCCGTACAACAATGTGGCTGACAAAATAACTGCCATGTGAAAGACGAATAAGGTAAATAATGAGAACCAGGTTTTGACTGGTTTTTCAAAACCCAAGGGCGAAGCCCGCAGGTTTTGAATATCCAGTCAAACCTGTGTTCGAATTATTTACCGTTTTTCAATCATTAGTAGGGAACTTTCTCCAAGCAAGAAGTGGTCAGTCAAAACCCCCCTTTGTTCGCCTGCGAAACTTTGGACAAATGCTAATTCAATTAATAAGTGTGAAATACACCAAAAGCTGCCTTCACGTTATAAAAAGTTGACGTAGAATCAATTTCATCGACTTTTCTAACAGGCGGCCAAACGGCTAACAACAAAATGGATAATACATAAGATATTGAAAATGGTCTGATTTTATGGCGACTTAACACAGGTTCTAAATCAAAGTGATAGTGCTGATTCCACGGACATTTTTATATCACAAATCGAAACAAATCAAGAAAATGTAAATTGTGACGATTCACTGGACAAAATTCTGTCACAAATCGATACCGAGGGGGTTAATGATAAACCCGAGAGTGACCGCTGTCTTGACCTGATCGACACAAATATATTTGAAAACGACACGGAAAATGAGTATCCAAAGTTTGAAGATAACAGTGACTGTGAGGAAAGTACAAGATTTCGTTTCGTGTCGGAGGAAGAGGCATGTGTAAATAAAAATCAAAATCAAACGGTTTTCTTTTTTATAGCCTCGATTTCAAACAGGTTTTGACTTAGAAATCAAAACCTGTTACAACAATAGAAAGTGACCTACTTATGATTGAAATTATATCCTAAATTTATTTGAAGCTTGTGTGAACAAAGTTGTGTCAAGATTCTAAACAAGTTACATTGTACTTAGCCATACTATATATGGGCCTAAAAACATTGGTAAAGAAATCTGAAATTATTTTCACTTAATGGAATTACACTAACACTATTATTGACCAAGTATTGAAAACAAGTATTGAAAACACAACAAATCATTTGTATCATTTTGGGAGTCATCATCAGACTTGACTAGTTCTTCAAGCTGGCTTATTAATAGAGAGCCCCCTGCAGTCACTGATCTCATAAACACATCACTAGAACCCGGTTACATTCCAGGGCCTTTATTTTGGAACTTGTGTCACACATCAAACCTAATGCAAAGAACGACTTGAAGATTGTAGACCTACACCTTACTGTTTCTGCGCAAACTTGTCAATCGCGTCGTGATACACCAGTCATCCGCATACTGCACATAGCCTCGCCGAAACTGAAAACTTTACGAAGCTGCCTATTGGCGCGGTCACTGTTCTTAGAACTGCCTTACTGAGGCAATGACTCAAATTTAAACATACTGTCCCTGGTCACTTGTCAATATGCGGAAGTTTGTCTAGTATCACTGGCGTAGCCTTGAAATGGTTTAAGCCCACTTTTATTGACTATGTTTAACCGGTTGTTTGTTATTAATGGTGATGATGTCACATCCAATGGTAACTATCCATTGATATGCCCAAAGGCTGAGAGCTTGGCTCATAGGGATTTATTATACAACTACACGATCGGGTGGAGTGAACAGAAAAAAGCCTGTAGCACTTGTAGTACGAGCCTGAAAGGCGATCGCGAAGGCTTATGGTAGCTAAGAAAGGCTTTTCGGATCTGTCCAAATGCGAAAGTGGTTTAATTTATATTTCGTGATTTTTGGTACAAATAAATTCAGTTATAATTTACGTAATTTTTGTATGTCTCTGCGATGCTTTCTGATGCGTGCTTATGTTCTTAAGACAATGTCAATTAGAGCGCAGCGTGATGTTTTCAATACGTACTGGAAGAGCGGTGAGTACGGCTGTACTTACCTAAAGGGTGTATTTACCAGAGAAAATACTACTGTTCCCTTTGTACGCGCTCTGGCAATCATGACCAATTATGACCAGCTCAAACTATGCGTCGCCGCAGTCTCAACTTCGATATTTAAAAATAAACTCGAGCTTAATGATTGTAATAAAACTAAAATTGGTATCAATGGGAATAAGAAACAAACAAACAAACAAGTTGTGATTTGATTCAATAACTGCCGATTGCGAACAAGTGAAGGATAGTTACGCTGTACGCCATATCGTGGGAGTCCTGCTGAACACAAAGGTTAAAATGACTGCAGTGGTTGTGCACGGTTGTACATGCAGTGCCATATGAGAACTTGATCTTTGTACTACGGTAGCGAGTCAGTAGGCTGTAAGTGAATATTTCCTCGACCAGCTTACGACTCTACAGAATGTGGCAGCAAGGCTGATATTTTGCGTGAAGAAAGGTGACCATATAAGGGTGCTGTCGCTGCTTTTATACCTATACATTAGCTGCCACTCCAGTATGGAACAAGAAACGAATTAGCAGTCTTAGCGATTCAGGTTAAAAACTGCCGGGGCCGAGGCTTTCAAATCGGTGTGATATGAAACACAAACACTGACCCCCCCCCCTCCCCCTAATCAGTGACCCCCGGTCAAAATTTCATATTAAATTCTGACCCCACGGTCAGTATTTCATTATGAAAATCTGACCCCCCCTTATGAAATATTGAGCCCCATGATATATTGCCACTTTTTCCCCACACCAAAGCTTCTTTCATCTTTTGCAATAATTTACTCATTGCGTACTTGACTTATTTAGACTGATTGAATGGTGACACAGCACAGACATAAGGCTACACAACAAACAGCAACATGCAGGCGAATGGAGAGTTATTATTACAGTACATGCTCGTTAAGCCGAACTCCGAAATGAATTGTCAACAATAGAGGGGTTGAAACGGTTATTTTGGACGGCCAAAAGTGCCAAAATAAAAAATAATCAAGGTCAAATTTGGTTCGAATTAACCGTGCATTCGTTAATCCGAACTTTTCCATTTAAAATACATTGGTCCCTAATTTAGGACCGAAGGATTTGGTTCGGAATAACCGATAGTTCGGATAAACCGTGGCTGTTATAACGAGCATGTACTGTATTATCTCAACTCTTATATGGCGCTGATTCATAGTAAATGCTCTAAGCGCTTCACATAAAGTCTAACGCAGATATTACTGTGCACACTTTGAACCTGCTAACAGGATATAAAATAAGATTGCGCACTTCTGCATCGTAAACTTGTAAACTGAGAACATAGTTTAGTGATAAATTGAATTGCCTTTTTATCCATAGTTGACTATTTTATTTACCGAGTTCAATTAGATGTCATAGTTGCGCTAAAAGATAAAATGTGAAATGCCAATGATTATGTACCTTTAATTGGAGTTTTATGTAGGTGTGTGCGAGAGGAACAGTCGAAATAAACTTGAAATAAATCAGTTGTATGATTTGCAAGAAATACTGCAACATTAGATGAAGAACAAAAACAGGTGGGGGGGGGGGGGGGGTGGGCAAATTTCATAATGAAATTCGGACTGGGGGTCACTTTTCTATGGAGGTCAATATTTTATCTCACACCGGCTCCCCAGTTCTCTGGATATCGAAGACACGTGGAGACTGTCACATTCTAAAAGACAGCTCAAGTCCAGTTTTTGATGGAAGTCCTTTGTAGTCAGACTGCAATTTAGCAGTTATTTTTTGCCAGTGTCGAATGTACGGTGTCCAGCGCTCTGAGCAAAAGGTTGATAGTATGTACTTTATAATAATAGCAATAATAATAATAATGATAATAATATTATTATTATTATAATAACATTATATATATAAGTGCTGTTTAGTGGATATTTCAAATAACAATCGCATAAAATGATCACGATTTTAGCACATATCTGCACCTATAGACTATTCTTAAGTTTTCCCATTCCTAAGTCCCGCAGTCCTTTTGTCATTTAAATACATCCAAAATGTTGTTCCCAATCCCTGTAAGGTATTGTAGCCAAGCCTGCTACGAATTCTAGTTGTAAGTAAAAGGGTTAAAGATTGTGGACATTAAAAATGCAGTGTGGAGTGTCAGTCAATTTAAAGTCCTACGCACGTTATCGCTTTGGTGTTCGCAATGCCCTCACCCCCTTACACCCCCCACCCCCACCGCCCTTCTGCACACACGTTAGAATGGCTTACTATTACGGACTGCACCCTGGCTGTTGTATGCTCAAACCATTGGTTGTGCTTTTGTTGCAAAAATGTGCTATTTTTCTTGTTGTAAACCTGCTGTGTGGTCGTTATCAGAATGGCAAAATGATCGTTTTTCTTTCTGTTTATGATCACATTAGTTATATTGAACTGAAGTGTCCGCTTGCACTAATAATAATAATAATAATAATAATAATAAAAATAATAATAATAATTTTCTTTATTTGCAACATTCATAGAATATACGTTGAATTGTTACAGTATAAAAGCAGCAGACATAAATGCATGATTGGCATAAATTACACGACGGTATTGCATTATGTGAAGCGGTAGGAACACATTAGTTCACTGGTAATTATGCAAGTAATATGGCAGAAAGCTTTTCTTAAACCCGCTCTGTTTTGCATTTTGTTGGTAAAGTAGATGGTCGTTAATCCGAACAAGTCGGAACCGGGCTATTTTGTTCGGATGAAGCGATATTTCGGACAAACCGTGTTCGGATTAACGAGCATCTACTGTATATATTTCTTATTGTTTCTGAGACTGCAGGCATTTTAGGTAGATACTGGTAAAAGATGGCTCAATTTGTGTTGTATTTACGCAACGATCAGTTGAGCTGATCTCTTATATTTCTCAAGTCTGTGAATCAACTAAAATTTTAGACTTCAGGTTTCTTTTTAAGTAAAGTAAAATCTGGTAACCATTATTTGTGTGCTGAATAAAATCACAAGGGTACCAAATGTAAAAATAAAAATTGTAATATGGAAGATACGGGAGCTAGCGACCAGGAGGTACCGGTGGCGAAAATCACATGGGGAAAATATGAAAAGAAAGCTTTAGATATTCAAATGTTTAAATAAATCATGTGGTGTTATTTGTGAAAGATAAGTTCAGTTTTACTGTAGCAAGCACCCAGCCTTGTTTTTTTTTGGGGGGGGGGGTGGAGAAATTTAAGTTGTGTTGTAGAGGAGAGAAGTTGAAGGTATATGGGGGACCGACCTAATGAATTAACTGCACTACACAGCCGCGAACGGATTTCCGTGCGTAAGAACCGCGGAAGACGGACGCAGCTGCGTGGTATGGGCTTCACCTCAAACCTGCTCCAGAAACTGACCCTAATCTTTAATGCTTACCCTGATGATGATCAATAATTAAAACGGAAGCTTATTTACCTGTTAATGTGAGTACAAAAACAGGTTGGTCCCTGAACAACACAAGTGCACATAAAAGAAATGATTAAAAGTTTACAAAATACATAAACAGCGTAGGGACCGAGTCGTAAAACAAACTGTTAGCACTGAAGACTGGGTTGTCAAAACCCAAGCCAAAATGGCTAAACTGTTCTGAAAATTTCATATCGATGCCATTCAAACTGAAGTCGTGAGTTAACACTGCAAACTTATTCAGAAAAGTCACCAAATCTTATATCTTTTGCTTCGATTGAGGCATGTTTCTACCTTAATTCAGTATTACATTGTTATTCCACTGTGGTATATCCAATCTGTTAAGTTTAGGCTGAATAAAATATTAGACTATGGATTTGACTCCATTTTATAGTGGAAAAATATAAGGAAAAAGATCGTCTAAGGACAATGGCAGAAGTGAACGAGTCGTTGGAACATCGTAAAGTTATATTTCAAGAAGGGCAGTAACGTATCTGTTCGAAGACGAGAATCAGCGTGTTGATCATTAATGTGACTTAAGGCATTTTGTGGCACCAGAGAAGAAATCGTCACGCATTTTCTAATTGGGGATGTTTGCCTTTTCTTCCAGTGGCAAAAGGACAATGATTCGACACCGGTCATAGAAATCCACGACACCTGGTTGTATGGAAACGAGCAAAAGAGTACATTAAAACCGGTGGCCATGACGGTAAATGAACACAACAAATCGACGGTGAAGCGCGGAAAGTATCGCGCCTACAGCGCGGAGCAGCTGCGGGCAGCTGTCGACGCGGTGGTCAAGGACGGGACAGCTGCTAGCGCAGCTGCCAAGCTGTATAACATCCCGGAGACGACTCTGTGGTTGGCAGTTAAGAAAGCGACAGGCGGGCGCACCAAGGCGCGGAAGTCGGCGCGGAAGCGCGCCAAGAAAGTGACGTCACGTGAGCCTGTTGGCCAGAGCCTGCCGGACTCCGAGGTTATCCTGCTCGAGCAGACTTTGGAAGAAGCAGTGAGCGACATCAACAGAGAAAATGTGTTGAATCAAACTACGCTGTAGTCACTCGTACCGTGTGCGAGGACAGAGGTGTCGCAATTTGCTGTCAGGGAGTAGAGTTTGAGGAGAAAACATTTAGATACACCATCTGAGTTAGGGTTAGTATATTATTTCCTGGTCTGAGCGAAGGACATGGAGAACTAAGCCTAGGAAAGCAGACTTGTTCTTATTTAACTTGAATGAAATGATTCTTTTCTCAAACATATTAAAACACTGAGTGCATTAGAGTAGCGGTTTGAGTAAGACCAGCGATCTTCCAGAAATTGATGGAGTTTATTTGCGGATGGCGTGGGTTTGTCTTCGTTTCCATTGATGGTGTCTTGATGCTTTGACGAAGTAATAGTGTTATAGGCCAAGGAGGCTTGTAAAGTGCACACAGTAAAAATCTACATGGGAACCGTTATAGGTTTCGTTGTTGTATGGATGTATTTTCTCGACAACTCTGTTAGTTTATCGTCTGACAGAAGGTGATCGTTTGGGTGTGTGTTTTTCGCTGACAGCATAACAAAGTCAGGTGTTCCACCTGCAACAGTGCACATTTTTTATTTATTAAACTTAGCATTGTTATCTGATTCCTGTTATCTGATAAGTATTGTTAACTGATTCCCTCTGATGTGCTTGGATTAAAACATAGCAGTATTAACCATTTTGTTAGAGTACATTTACGTGGTTAGAGAAGTACATTTTTTGTTCATCATAGCAGTCCGCTGCATGTGTTTTACAGGTTAATATTCTCTACACGTCATGCCAAGAATATTCCGTCTTAATGTTTATTAGAACAGAAACTTTTGCTTAGAACAGAAAGAGCAAAAATGTGGCGTGTGTTTTCGCCATATCTGTTATATATCCTGAAGTTATTAAATCGTATCTGAATTTTGCACCCTTTTTTCATATTGGATTCCGAAAGATCTTCCCGAGTTTCTAATTTTATGAACATCAGTGTTTCAAAACTGCCGTCCCATGCCATTGGTGCAAGAACCTGGTTTTGGTCGACGCGTGAAAGGTGCATGTCGGTTTTGCCCGCCAAGCCTGCGGTCCTCCACCCCACCTCAGTTAGCATGGCAATATCCTATTACGGTTTGAGAAGTGGGATTTGTTAAATTGCTGCATATGTGAATTAAATGTGAGTGGTGTTATGTTCGTCGGATTCATAAGTCTTGAGTTGAAAAATGTTGATGTTATTGATAAAATTTATGAGTGAAGACGTTTATTGATTGCTACTGCTCGTAATCAGAAAACTGGCGTTTTTGCGGTACATCTGATGAGCAGGTACGCATAGACCTATTCCTCGCTCTTCTTCCAGTATAGAAACCGCGACGCTACGCACTACTTGACGTCGTCATAGCAACGTACCTGAGCAGCGAAAAACATCTCAGTGGAGTGCCAGTATAGTTTATGTATTACAATTACACAAGACATCATGAAATAATTAAAGACGACAGTGGCGTTTCGGTTGATACAGCACTGATACCGGCTGGAGATAAGGCCGGCAGCACTGATACCGGCTGGAAATAAGGCCGGCAGCACTGGCAATGGCCAGAGTCGACTGTTGAGATTTTTTAAAGGGGAACTTGAGTGGAGGCTCCAGTGAATAGATCTGTCGTGTTTGTGCGACTCATTTACTAGGCATTAGTGAAGGAATGATGTTTTATCATGTATAAAGCAAATCTAGTCCCTATTTTTTTTTTTAATTTATATTGCAATGATTATTAAATGTTGTATTTATAATAGTTGTTGTCGAAATAAAATTGAAAAAAAAAAAAACAAACTTGTATTTCTTATATACGGTTGTAAAAGTGAGTCCAGTATATCCTTTACTTCACGAGTATTTCGGACCAGTTCGCTGTTAATTTTCCATGGCGACTGGGATTTCACTGGGTCGTTCCAGTTATGACTTCACGCCGGCGACCAATTTTAATGTCAGATGCTGATCCCTTGTGACAATAACAATTGTATGAATAATACTAGCCACAATTAATTGAAAACAACTCTAAATAAAATTATTTAATATCCGGGTCTTGCCAAATTAGAACACCCAGATCAAGCGTAATTGTTTGTTATAAAATGTGCTAGTTTAGGATACATGAATTATGAAAAACGTGAATGTAAAATTTTAGAAACCTCTTAAAACAGGGTTCATGAGCGAAAACTCGTCCAGTCCATGAGTCCCGACTCTTTCTGAAACTTGTTTTGTTTTTGATTTTGATTTTTTTTTCAATGAATGTAAACGTTAATTTTCAGACTGCAACTTCCCTATGGCTTTATCTACTCGCTTAATATACATCCAGTTCTTTTTTTATATATTTTTTTCTAGGAATAAATTCATCTTTTCTCCCCACCCACATGGCATTACATTTTCCACCCCCCCCTCTCCCCCGACCCCCCCCCCCCCTCCCCAGCCTTAACCACTGGACTTGTGTCACGGGGAACTTGCTGTTTTTAGTCGCTCATTTAGGACATTGCCTCGTATTCATCCTGGCAAGAGGAATGCTACTGATCGAGTTATAACAAGATTGAGGAAAATAAGGTGCGTATTGGATGTGATCGAAAAGTGGACGATTTGGCGCGTGTTTGTTCGTCTGTACACTTGAATTCTGCCCCGAATTCCTTGTACTGTTTTGCATGGCAACATTGTGCTAAATATAAATTCAGATTGTAAACAATAAGTTTTCATGTAGTGGTGATGGGTTGTTACTGCTTCCAACGTTACCTTATTGGTACATTATACTTCATATATCAGCTACTGCTTGTTTAACACGACACGATCGAAATGAATGAAGAAATGTGGGGTATCAATCGATCGAGTTGTTCTATGAGGCAATAGGCGCATTTCGGTGAAGACGTTACTCTTTCTTGACCGCTTCATAAAGCTTTAAGCATTTTATATAAAGGTGTGTATCTCATAGTAAACAAAGACGTCTTTAAATCATCTTCATTCAGTAATCTCTGTATTTGATTACAGCACGACGGAAGTGTGTTCGCTGTTGACGACGTGAGGCCGGTGATTTTATTGGAAACAACATCTGGAGGAACTAGAGCGATTTCCATGCAAACGCCAGGGAAAGCGCATCGAAAATCGATGACAAAAACCACACCCTCACCGAAAGAAAAAACACCGCGCAAAAAATATCGCCAATACACGGAGGAACAAATAAAAAAGGCGTTAACAGCAATAAAAGAGGGCCTGACTAGCCACCAAGCAGCGAAGCGATTCGGCATACCGAGTACCACGCTGCGCAGAGAAACAATGAAAAGAATGTCTGCAGACTACAAACGATTCTGATCCTATCCAAATACAAACATATTTTTAGAGCGTCAATATTGATCGCCAAACACGATATGCTTTTATGAAAACGCATTTTAATCGAATGAGCAAAAAAAAAAAAAGAAAGCTCTCGCGTATAAGTTGCGCACTTCATACCAGGCTAGTTACGATACTACGGTCGTAGTTTATTTTTAAAGAAGCGTGTATCCAGTGGATCGTCGTTAATTCGTCCACGAATAAGTTGCTTTTATGTACATTGGTTCTGGTCAGGTTTAGTGTTTTCACAGATTGCTTGTACAGTCGGATAGTTTGGCCGGTCCCAAATATTACGCATAAACGAGCCACAGTTGTTTATCGTTTGCTAGAATCGGCTGGGGTCTTTCAATGGTGTGATTTTGTTGAGAAGTAAACTCGAATGAAACTGGCTCATTGGTGACCTTGGTAACTACGCACAGATGTCAAAATAGAAAATAATATGAAGTCGAGGTGAGCCCCCAATGGGATCGCGACTGTGCGTTCTTGTGATATACCCTCACTTCCTTTTGCACGACATAGGGACAACAAAAGTGGACAGTAAGAAAAAGGGGGGAGGGGAGTGCAGGGGGAGGAGATAAGAGACGGACAGACAGACAAAGAAACGAGTACGAAAGATTTGGGGTTGTACGAAGTGCAGTGATGCCGCAATAGCAAAGATGCGTACTTTGTCACCTAACATCAATGAGCTATATGTAGGTAAACAGTTACTATACAGAGGTGAGCGAATAACCTTAAACCCCTCGGCAATATGCAGATAAATCTTATACAGTACCAAAGTAATCTATAAAAGAATGTGCTATCACATATATTTATATTATCAGTAGAGGTGTGGGCATTGCTCTAATCATATTTATGTTTTCGAACTTAGCGAAATCGATCGTATATTGTAATAAGATATGTGCCAAAACGAAGATTAGAAAGATGTGAAATGGATCGTGTCTGCATGGCCATATCTGAGATTTGCCTTGTCCGACATACACTACCATCACTTCTTTCGTCTTGAACTTCAGTCCCTGTATACACTAACCTTAACTGCACATTTAACCATCCAAATCAGCGAATACACTCACTGTATCAGTGGTGTTATTTCATTAAAAAAAGAACAAGGTAAACAGGTTCATTTTTAATTCGTCGTGCTAAAACTAAACAGTTGATTGCGTCCTTTAGTTGTACAGGTCACTGCTGTAGAAGCAGCCGAGTGTTGAAGACATTTAGTTGAATTCATCCTTTCCATTAAACGGTGTAGAAATTCTCAGTGTCTTCATTCTGACATCTGGTTAAGAACCGAGAAATGGAGAGAGGTTAAGGCTGAAAATATGATAAGATTTATTTTCAATCACAGCGTTAACCGCCAGAGACGCGAAACTACCCAGTTTTATCTAAGAGATAAAAATTGTGGGTGATCGCAGTTTTTTTTTCTCTCGTAAATTTAAGAAAATAATTACGTGAAAAATGTTGTGTTTGTGTTGACAGGCGGGTGCAATGTCCCTGGACAGCGTTGTTTTCATATGTGGTTATTTTAAGTTTTAGTTTCATTGTTAGGTTTTGTGTTTGAGTTATCTGTTCTGTATGTTGATACTCTAACCATTGTGGCAGTTAAGCATGTGCAGATGAACGTAGAGGGATGTTCCAGAAATAGTTTTCATAGGAAATTTGAAATATTCCCCCCTTTTTCTCATTTATATATTTGTTTTCGTTTTGCCCTCGTTTGGGCCAGACTCTTTTCAGAGAAGCTAACGTGAGCATACGTGTCAGTGTAAGCTCATTGGGTGAGAAGAGGCACGTGACCACTGATTGCGGACTGGTCTCCTCTCAGTTGTCTGATGGACGTCTTGGGGTTAATATTATTCGAAACCAGTCGCTGACTTTTGACTAAGATCTTATCGTCCCTTATCGCCTTCTTACCTGAATTATATATATATATATATATATATATATATATATATATATATATATATATATATATATATATATATATATATATATATATATATATATATAAGAATGCCGTATTATTTAAAATAATATATTAAGAACCAGATATTATCTGGTAGGCTATTCCGGAATTGACTACCGATAATTCGAATGTCGCAGAAATCAATATTGCTTCATTTCTGTCACACCAAATGGTGGAAAATAAGTTGAACAACATAAATTCTTATCTTTTGGCGAAAGGAAAATAAAAATATTGGAAAACTGAATTTATACTTGGCTGTTTATTAAAATGTCGGTAGTTCAGTATTGAATAACTTATCGAAACTTTGAATTTTTAAAAAAATTATTTGCATTTTTAATTTTTCATGTTTTTTTATTTCTAAGGCAAGAAAGTAAGTTGCTTACATAGTCTGCAACTTAAATTGGTGAAAAAATGAAAAACATTTGATTTCTGTGACATTCGATTTTTCGGTAGTCTATTCCGGAATAACTTACCAAAAAATATCTGGTTTCTTATTTGCTTCAGAATTCTTATTTAAAAAAAAAAAAAAACTGTAAAATGTGTCTGTTTGAAGAGGAAACATAAGGAGTTTAGCTGTTCTTTGAAGAAATAGTAACGGCATTTGGCATTGAGAATATAGTGCTGTTTGATTTGGAGGCATTGGCTGTAGAAATCCCGTTCTGTATTGATTTTAGCATTGAATAGGGTTATTTCTTCCCATTTCAAGAAATGCATTAAAAGTCATTTTATTGTATGGTCCATTTTGGTAAGAATTGTGCGACTGGCCGGTTTATGCGATTGTTCGATTTTACTTTAAACGTGCAAGAATTTTAAGAGATTTTAAAATTATGCGGTTAACCGTTTTATGCCGCTGAATGATATGCCGTTAACGGATTTCATTTTAATTAAGAAAAGATTTGTATCACAAAACCTGATGATGCTGGTATGGGAAAAATCTTTAGATCATCCCTTTTTGGGCAAGAAAGTGCAATAGAGAAATATTCCGTGGAAAAAGTTCTGGAACAATCCAAACTCGTGGCTTCTTATTAGGCAATGTAAAGTTATTGTAGTGCCACAAGTCAATCAAGTTGAAATAATAGCCGTTGTATTTCCGTACGGTGACAGTTTGCTGTTCCTCAGTGGCATCGGATAAAATGGGAAGGATGGTCTGCCCGCGAGCTCCGTAAGTGTCAGGTGTATAGGAAGGATGGTCTCTCTTCGTGCCATGAGTGTCAGGTGTAAAGGAAGAATGGTCTCTCTCCGAGCTCCATGAGTGTCAGGTGTACAGGAAGGATGGTCTCTCTTCGCGCTCCATGAGTGTCAGGTGTATAGGAAGGATGGTCTCTCTCCGAGCTCCTTGAGTGTCAGGTGTCACTTAAGTGTTAGTTAAGTGTTGCGGTGCTGTAAGAGCTTTGCCGTTGTTGTTGTTGCAGCTACCAGGCACGGGGGTCTTCACCGTGGACTCGGATGAGGACATGTCGCAGCAGGCTGCTATCCTACCCATCCAGCGACGCAGCATGCTGCCGCAGCGCCTCAATCAGCCCGAGCGGCGCTACTCTCCCGAGCAGTACAGCGAGGCGCTGGAGCGCATCCAGTGCGGCGAGCTCAAGACATGGGAGGCAGCCAGGCGCTATGGTATCCCGCGAACGACCCTCCGCAGCGCCCTCAAGCGGCGCGCCGCGCTCAGCGGCATGGCGCGGGCGTACGCCGGCTCTGGCAGCACCACTCCCGAGGACACGCCCCTGGTCTCGAACCCACACCCTCAGGACTTGACACCGGAGAAGATAAACAAAGCGGTGCGCGCCGTGATTATTAACAGACAGGGCATGGCCAGGGTGTCCGGGGTGTATGGCATCCCCGTAGAGAGTCTAAAACAGTACGTAGCCATGCGCAAGGGCGAATATGAGAATCTGTTTGGGCAAGCGGTGGATGCGGTCAAAAAGGGTATGAATGTGTTAGAGGCCGCAGAGAGTTTTTCGTTACCCAAAGGCGAAATTTTGCGCCGGCTTAATAAATCGGATGAGAATATGCAACCTTTTGCAAAGTGAGTTGATACTAACATGTATAACCAGGGAAGTAGCCATTTTTTTCTGGACTGACCCATTTTGTTTAAAAAAAAAAAATAGAAATATGCGTTCAAAAAAAAAAAGGTTGATCATCGATTATGTTGCCCTGAATTGACGAATCTTTCAAGTTTTTGTTTAGTTGTTTGTCATATTTCTTACTGTTTAAACCAGAAAATCGTGTTTTTTTAAAGTATTTGGAGTATTTCGACAAAATGTTTTATTCTTTGCGCTGACCTTGTATCTTGATTTAGGGCTCAATAGCAACAACTCAATCAGTCCTTGCCCACCAATAATAGGGACTGAAATGCCCCCATGGTGTGGTCAATTTATGTGGCAAAACTAGCAATACTCAAAAAAAAACAAAATGCATTCGTAATGTTCACTGAGTTAAATAGTACCAAATATGTTTGAAGCGAGGGCGGGGGGGGGGGGGATGGGGTAAGACGGGGATCTTGCAACTGCACCAAATTTATTTTGAGGCTCAGGTCTATGCCACAGTTTAAAAGAGGAACCAAGGGTTGGGGGTCAAGTTTGGTCAGGACTTCCCAGGCCAGCACCAGGGGTGATTTGGGGCGGTTAGTTGGTGGAACAAATCGTGCGAAAAATGAAATTAAAAAAAAAAAACGCCATCTTGTGGATTTCTGGGATTTACGTACACTTAGTCAACGGTAACCGGAAGTCCAAAGTAAGCTTTTGTGTGCGTGTTTTTGATATTATGATTTTTAGCTTTTATGTATATTTTATTTATTTTAGTCTGTCTTGTGTGGACAGTGATGGAGCATTGGTAACACCCCTGTCTCATCCGTGGCACACGGTTCTTGTGTTGATCCTCGAGTGTGTTGTCAGTATGGTATGGATGGTCAGGGACTGGGGAGGGGGGGGGGGGGACTAACCACAGTGTTTGTTCATACGCCAGGAACACTACTCACAGGGCGGGTGATTAGGACATACTTTTCTAGTTCTGTGCACACGTGCAACTTTCTGTGCCAAAGTTTTGAAAGGGGTTTGGGAAAAAGGATGGGGTTGGGGATGGAGGGATGCTGCTTTTACAACAACGCATTAAGGGACAATTTGCAGTCGGGCTGGGTGCGGGGAGAGGGGGCAGGGGTGAGAGAGAAGGCTGATTAAGCTGTGGGTAATATAAAAAATATGAAGAAAATGTGGTTCAGCGAACCACAGGAAGCCTAAATATTGAGTAATAAGTAAGATTGAAGTTCATGCTATTTTTAGTATTTATCATGTTTAAACACGTGTGAAGTAGTTTGTTGGCAGTCATGTCAGTCAAGAATGCGCTGATTTATATATAGTCACTACGCCTGGGGGGGGGGGGGGGCGGAGAGAGGGGATATTATGGGATATTATATTGCCCGTCTGTTGTTATGTACAGAGCGCTTTTCCTTTACATAATTTGTTTGTTACGTATTGCTTTCATAATTGTATTGAAACATATAGTTATTATTAGATATAGAATACAGTAAATATTTATAATTCGAACTTCTCGGACAACAGCTGAATGTTTGAGATACCGAATATTCGAGTTATCGGATATTCGTTTTGTCAGGTATTCGAGTTATCGGATAAGAACCACAGATTGATTTATCCTGAGAATGCAGACGGTCAGACGGTGTTTGAATCATACTATTTTGGAGTTGTAGATATGCTGCAGATATCATAAGAAGATGGATTATAGAAGCTGTGGGCGAATGTAATGAAGTAGTTTTGCGTCAAGTAACTTCGACTAAAATTGTCAAATTATTGAGTTCTATATTATTGCATCCAAATGTTTGTATGCTTGTGCAACTCGTGCAATAAGAACACCGTGTTATTTAAAATAAGACTTCTTCATAGGTGAATTCTACATTGCTGCGGTTTTACGATTTCTGCATCAGTGAACGTGAACTGATCATGGATTTTATCCCATCTGAAATTAAATTTTACAAATGTCATTCAGTATTAACTTTTGTCAGGATGTACTTGTGAAATGAGAAATACTAGACAGTGGGTTCGTTACGCATACGACTTAAACCGCTAGCTTCTGTGACACGTTATCTTATGTGACACCCTAGTTTCTGTGACACGCTATCTTCTGCGACACGCTAGCTTCTGTGACACGCTAGCTTCTGTGACCCACTGTCTTCTGTGACATGCTAGCTTCTGTGACACGCTAGCTTCTGTCGACACGCTAGCTCCTCTCATACGATAGCTTCTGTGACCCACTGTCTTCTGTGACACGCTGTTTTCTGTGACAAACTAGCTTCTGTGACACGCTGTCTTCGGAACAAACGCAATACTCACTCATAATATGCCATTCTTCACGTAGAATTGTTTCAGAATTCTTATTTTGAACAATACGATGTTTTAAGGTCAAATTTTTAAGATGCACAATCAAGTACAAATGCCGTTTTCTATTGATTTGAGTCAAAATCGATGACGTCAGGTTGTGGTCGTGTGTTTGGCTGAATCTTCTCGGTCGCCATATTAAAGCTTGGTCCCTCAATGCGCAAAATATCTTTTGCATATGTCCATAGTAATGCAGCTTTGGCAGAAGTATTTTTTAAAATAAAGCTCAAGATTAAAATGAATTGTGGTCAATTACCACTGTCAACAAAGTCAAGTGTAATATTTACAGTTTGTATATATCAACTTTATATATATATATATTTTTGGTGTTTTTCATAAAATGATAGTAATAAATATTTGTGAATGTGTAAGATCACACGCACGTTTTCTTTATTTCGCTGTACAACGCACCAGCAGTTAGTTGGTGAGTTTACTGGATGGCTGGTCTAATCCGACGATCTTGTCGTCCTGGTGTAAATTATGAAGCACTGTCGCGATAATGGCATTATTAATTGTGTCTCCAACGCTGCATAGGAGAAATGACGTCGTGGATGACGTCACCGCGAATTCTAGTGCTGAAAATGTTATACGTAATTATGGGTCTCTCCCCACATGTCTGGTCAAGTCCGGACTTTGGGCGATTGTTGTTGGCAAGGTTATGATATGGCGTTCTGTTTTCAACCGAGGATGGACGCGTGTGACGTCATATGACGTCACAGTATGCAGTAGGTGTGTTTGGTCAGTTAGACCTGTGTACAACAAACGTAGTGAATGGAAAGCCGGGTCGATGTCATTCGAATGTGACTGGGTTACCACATTGTTAGATGTTGTAGTAGTTTTAGACGTTTGACACCACTGATTGCGTCACGGTCACTTAAAATTGATAAAAAGTATTTCCAGCAATTTTCCGGACGAGTTCCCAAAATTTGTCGGATTGTTCTTTGTGTGGGTACTGCGTTGTTATACGAAAGTCTTGTATTATCAGTGCATCAATAGTGGGCGGTACGATGCTCCGGTTCTTCGGTCATGCTTATAGGGAATTGTGTAGGCTGGTGTGGTGGGGGGGGGGGGGGGGGGAGGAGGGGGGAGGTCGGTTTGTTGATGAGTGTTCGTATGGAATGGATTCAGTAGGGGAAATGGTTGACCGTCGTGTTACGTGCGAGGTTGTGGTGGGAGTTTGGAAGGAGTAATTGTTGATTTCTTTCCATACTGAAATAGGTGGAGTGTCCATGGGCATTTTGGTATAAACAGGAAACTGCTTTATTTGTCTGTATTTGTACATTACATTATCTCCTCATGGAAAAAATACTAAACATTCTTAAGAACTTAAAATTTCGCCCAGGCTATAAGACGTCTCCGTTAAACAAATCAATTTTCAAACCTGCTTTCAATCTACAATGTGAAGGCAACATCTGCCAGCTCCATCTGGGGATCCATCTGTAGATGTTCAATGATGGAGATTTCGCTGAGTCGGAAAAGGTGCACAAGTATACAAGGGTGTTTATCTTAATTCAGGGTTCGTGCGCCTCCTGGAAAACCTGGAAAACCTGGAAATCTCCTGGAAATTGGAAATGGTCATAAAACCTCCTGGAAAACTCCTGGAATTCCATCAAGACTCCTGGAAAACTCCTGGAAATCGAAATCATAATTAATATATATATATATATATATATATATATATATATATATATATATATATATATATATATATATATATATATATATATATATACATATGCATATCCAGATTTTGATATAATTATGTAAAAATATGATGATTTTTCCATTTGTCCTATTTATCAGTCTGGTAGATCGTAGACACTTTCATATGAACTTCTGTAATAAAGATAAATATTGTCATGTCCATTATGATCGTGATACATTTTAAGTCCGGAATTTTTATCTTGAATGCTCTGGGTTACAGGGTTTTCTTTATTTTGTGCATTGGATTTCCTTATTCGAACACTGAATACTTGACACCTAAACAAGTACTTCAATTCTCTGTTACATAAAAAATATGGTGTGACCCTACCTTACAGATCTCTTGCTGTTTTGTTGATGTGATTTGGAATAATTACAGGTAATAAGTAGAGGTACGCTGACATTTCATAAATGGCGTTTATGTAGAGTCTACGTGGCTAGGTCTTTGTGAGGGGTGTGAACATGAACATGCTCCACACGCATTTAGGAAAAAATCACGTGCATGCCCTTATTAATTATAGAATTCTATGAATGATTGTTTAAAGGCATTAGAGGAGCCAGTGTACTTTTTGTCTGTGTACTCTGTGGCAGCGATTCAGCATGGGTCATCAGCGACACCAAATAGAATGAGAATCTTTCTAAAGCCTAATCGATTTTTCGTCATTTCTCTTTTTATTTCTAATCAAATGCACAAACTAAATGCATTAAAAAAATACTGTCTAGAGTAAATTTTTAAGGTTCTGTCGTCGCAAGGCTCAGTGAATCAATTCTTGAGTTATTTACCAAAATGTCGTATTAAAGATAAAAATTTCAGAATTTAGGCCGTTCATATATTACTTACACAAAGAGTAGGACTTGGATAAAAGGCTTTACAGAGTCAGTGTAGTAAGTGGGATCCGGTCTAGCCAAACGCATGCGCACGCATATTTAGGCCTTTAATTTAGCTTCTTCAAACACATTTTTTATAGCCTCTGCTCAAGCGCGCATAGGGATTGAGAACTCTGTATCATTGCATATTGTGTTTTGCGTATTGGGATGGATAAAAACCCTTAATTTTATTTTCGTATATTAATGTGTGAACGGAGTCTTATTGTTGGGTGTGGAAGAGGGTTGACTAAAGGTTTTTAGGAGGGTGGGTGAGAAAAACATACTGATCGGAATGGGTCAGTTAGGCTTCAAGATATAATGAGGTCTATCAGAAGTTAAAGGATACACATTGTTCCATGTTCAAGTAATGTGATACTGCATGGGTCCATCTACAGTTATTTATTAAGGAGTCATCCATAACATACGTGCGCACTTTCTTAAGATTTTAGACCTCCTTTCCCCTATACGCACTTTTGTGACGTCATCCAACTTGCTTATGTACAAGCGTACGCCTTGACTCAACCGCCTCTCTCTCTCTCTCTCTATCTCTCTCTCTCTCTCTCTCTCTCTCTCTCTCTCTCTCTATCTACCCCCTCCTCCTACCCTCCTCCCCCTCTTCCATGCGTATATCCCCTACCTCTGTACGTACATTTGTGTGACATCGTCGAGTTTGCGTATAAATTAGCGAACGCGTTGGCCCAGATCCTCCCCCCCCCCCGCTCATGCGTATGTTCTTTTATGGATGCCCCTTAATAAATCAGATAATTATACTAAATACGAAATTTAGTCGTTTTCCAGAGTTTTAGTGAACTTTTAACAAATTTGAATATGTCGAAATACAAATGTATGTTTCGCGATGATTGACTCCATAAGGAAAATTACAAAGAGTGGTTGGGTGCAGATAGATTTTACAGAAAAAAGCTCGATGTATACTGTGTATGAAATCATTCGATATCGGAAATATGGGAGTAACCGCCTTAACAAGTCGCCAGAAAAGGAAAAAGCATCAACAAGCCGTAAGAGTTTCCTCTGCTAGTAAGGTGTCATTTGCTACAAACACATCTTCAAATGAGACCCCTAAACCTGTACCTAGCTCTTCAGTGACAGTTTCAGATTATGCCCTGAAGAAAGACGTGCTTAAATCAGAAATTCTGTGGACACTTCGAACAATAGGATGTAGGAGATGTGTTTCGCATGATGTTTAAAGATCACCCAGTCGTTACCAGTTTTCATGCGGGGAACAAAAACATCTTATCTTGCCAACTAAGATGTCAGAATGTGTTTAATGAAGGAAGTCAAATCAAACTAATATATTTTATTATTTGACGATAGTCTGAACACTTCTACAAACTCGAAGCCAATGGACATTCATGTTAGGTTGTGAAATGTAAACAACGGCGTTGCTACCGCGCGGATCAAGATTAAATAAAATGGGTGGAAAGGATGGCTGTAAGGGAGTGTGGGAGGCCATGAAAAAAACGTTTGTTTTCTTTCTTTCTCAGTAAAAAAATCTGGATAAATTATGAAATCTCCTGGAAAACTCCTGGAAATTGGGTCTAAAATCTCCTGGAAACTCCTGGAATTTGCTCAAGAAAATTCCGCACGAACCCTGTTAATTGTTCTCTGGTGGTTTTGACCTATTTTAGTATGTTTTTGTATACAAAAGAAAAAACGGAAATCTTCACACAGGTTCTTATCCGCTTATTACTTGAAATTGTAGATGAAAGTGCAACACGTATACTTCGAGTAACCAAGTCACGGCTCTTTTATTCTGCTGAGAGGAATGCGGCGTTGTTTCCAACCACTTTCTAAGACCAGGAAGAAAATTAGTCCTATTTCTCATCCCAATTAAAACAAAAAAATAATCCGACCGGCCGACGGTCTTTTTGTCTCGGGGAAAAAAAACCCGGCCTTGTCACTTCTTTGTTATATGCGATTTTAGTGACTCGGCCGGGGGATGAGCAAATTTTTTTCTCGCCTAAATAAAATTGAACATTACAGACATTGGGACCCATTTATTCAACATGCAGGCGAACTATTTAACTTGATCACATTCGGATTTAACAGCCAAAATCTGGGGATACTGCTGTTGCACGGCACTGCATGATATAATTATCCCCCGTGAAACGGAGGGATATAGTTTTGAACTTTTCGGTCTGTCCGTCTGTCCGTCTGTCACGCTTCAGTCTCACGCGCCTACAGGCCACATTAATACATGGATTCGGTTCAAGTTTTGTACACGGCTTCTCTGGAACCTTCCGCAGTGCAGTGACCAACAATTTTCCGGATCGACCAAAAATTGACAAAATGGCGGACATTTGAAAATTGGCACTGGACTTAGCGTATATACGGCAGTCTCACGCGTCTACAGGCCACATTAATAGACGGATTCGTTTCAAATTTTGTACACGGCTTCTCTGGAACGTTCCGCAGTGCAGTGACTAAGAATTTTCCGGATCGGCCAAAAATTGACAAAATGGCGGACATTTGAAAATTGGCACTGGACTTAGCGTACATACGGCAGTCTCACGCGTCTACAGGCCACATTAATAGACGGATTCGCTTCAAATTTTGTACACGGCTTCTCTGGAACGTTCCGCAGTGCAGTGACCAAGAATTTTCCGGATCGACCAAAAATTGACGAAATGGCGGACATTTGAAAATTGGCACTGGACTTTATATATACGGCAGTCTCACGCGTCTACAGGCCACATTAATGAATGGATTCGTTTCAAATTCTGCACACGGGCTCCCTGGCACCTTCCGCAGTGCAGTGATCAAGCATTTTCCGGATGGGACTTGACAAAATGGCGAATTTTTCAAAATCGGCGCTGTACTTAGCGTACCTACGACAGTCTCACGCGTATACTGGTTAATGGATTGATCCGTCTAAATGTTAGACACTACGTCGACTTGCATCCTTCCACTTGTAAATTTTTTTTTTGCGTAGTGAACACGCAACAGCCTTACACAAACCATATCCCCCACGGGGGATAGACGTACTCCTCGAGACGTAGTCAAGTTGAACCAAAATTATAAAGAAAAATATTTTTTCAAGTACGAGGAAACCAATCAAATTTTAGCAATTTTTTAGGCAGTTTGACACGTAATATTTAGTCAAGTGATATTCATTTTATCGGAAATGTGCTGTGGGTGTCTTTTTGTTCCAGTCTTTGCACTACGTCACTTTGACGTTTGATGTTTTAGTTTTCTTCTTTGTATTTTAAATTTCAGATGGAGCCAATTTTATGCGACCTGTGTAACAAGTCTTTCACGCGGAAGGAAGGACTGCGTGGGCATTTGCGAGGCGTTCACGGGATAGGAGATACTCACAAGTACCGCTGCGAGTATTGTCAGCAGTACTTCAAATGGAGAGCGGCGAGAAATGTTCACAAAAAGACATGCGACATGCGCTCGGCTGAGATGCCCTGAGTAGTGATTTGGCGAAGGGCGATAAGTTAATTGATCGCGTTTACTATGAATTACTGTGTGACCGCCTTCCAACTTCTGTGAAGTGAACAGTTCTAATGAATTCTGTGTACTTTGTTCTTCGAATTTTTAAAGACTTATTTTGATATTCATGGAAAAAATGTCTAACAGATTTGAACATGTGGTATTTGCTAAATCACCCAATTTTTGGACGGGTTAAAAGGATGATCAGTAATGTGGTTTGTTTATTATTGATATCAGTACCACATCAGAACAGAAGAAAATTGTTTGAAAATTTACTGAAAAGCTAAGTCAGTTAATGTAAACCGGTTGCATGTGCAATCAGAATACATCACAGAAAAACATTACAGCACTGGAAAGAGGTGTGTGGTTTATGATGTAAAGAATCGCGTTTACATTGACGTGTCTCCTTTTCAGAGTGTATTGCAATAACATAAAGCCGTTCACACGGTGATGCAGCACTGGCCTGTCATTTGTGAGAAAATATATAATTCTGTCAGCGACATGGGTGCTGTCATGACTATGTCCTGCTGTCATGACTATATCCTGCTGTCCTGACTATATCCTTCTGCCGTGACTATATGCTGCTGTCATGACTACTCGTAAAGAAAACTCATAAACCGGCAACTACAATGTCCGTACAGACTATCTTATGTTATTTTCGGTTTGTTTATAGGTGTTGGGTGTTTTACAGCTCAGGAACAGAAATTTATGGACCACCCAACTTGGGTTAGTCCAATTTCATCAGTAGGAGACATTCGCCGTCCATGTGTACATACGTAACCATTTAATCAAAGTCCTTCATCACCCGCGGATTTGATTGTTTTCAAATTTTGTATGGGTATTCCTGTCTTAACACATTAATCGCCAAAAAATGATCAAAAGGCGGCAATGTCACTTTTTCTGGAAGCCAGTTTTCAAAAGGCAACTCCCACAGTTTTAAGCTAATTGGGTTCAAATTTTGTGTGAATGTTCACAGGATGACCTTTCTTGATAATGTTACGTTTCCAGATGATCAAAAAAAAAAAAAAAAAAAAAAAAAAAAAGAAGAAAGAAAAATAAATAAATAAATAAATCAAAACTGGCCAAAATTGTGACTTTTTGCGGAGCCGTTTTCCAAAATTTATTCTGGTCGATTGCTCTTGTATTTTATAAGAACATTCCGCAAGTGATCGTTTCCTTAAAAATCACTCCTTTTAAAATTAGTCCTCTCTTGAAAAATTACTTTTTGGCTATGCGCTAGAAAAAAAAAATTGCCACATATCGTACTTTTCTTTATTTTTCGTCAGTCAATTTTCAAAATGAGTCTACTCCCACAGTTGTAATCGGATACTCCCATAGCCCACCACTGTCGTCGGTGGGCTATGCTCATCACTTGTGGTGTATCCATCGTTCGTGATGTGTCGCAGTGTGTGTGTAAAGAAGTTTTCAAAATGCTACTCTTCCCACATTTATAGAACGACTGTTTAAATTTGGCAGGAATGTTCCCTGGGTAATCCTCAACACAGCTGAAATTTTTTGCGAATTGGTCAAAATTAGCTAAATATCGGCCAATTTAAAGAAAACATCAAAACGCTACTCTTCCTACAAATTCGGTTCGATTACGTTGAAATTTGACAGGAATGTCCCGCTCAGGTTCCTGCAACGGGCTTGTATCTTGTTTGGCGATTTGAACAAAATTTGCTGCAATTATGGCCAGAAACGGTCAAATTGCCAAAAAAAAAAAAAAAAACAAAAACAAAAAAACCAACAACAGCAACAAAAATCACACTGTGCTCGGACATATTGCTTCTTTACTAGTGGTTGAGGGTGGAGCTCACGTGATTGGGCGTTGGACTGATAATAACTAAGTCGTAGATCCAAGGCTCGCTCAAGCCGATTTTTTGCACTGTCTCCCCTCATCGGTTTTGCACTTGGGGATTTCCAATACCCCAAGTTAATCGCTTTCGTTTTTAGTTTACGCTATTTCACATAGAAAGATGAAATTTGGCTCCATGACAGAGGATGACGAGACATGAAATCCCACTTTTTTTACCATGACCATTATCTTGAAAACGGTTAGAGATTTTGAGCTCATTTTCGATCCTTTGGGAATAAGAGACGATATGCAAGAGGTACCTCGGCGACCTTGACCTCCTCGGTCATTGTCAAGGAGAAAAATCGGAAGTTGACCATTATCTCGAAAAAGTTTAGCGATTTCGAGTTTATTTTCGAGCGTTCGAGCCTAAAAGACTATATGTAAGAGGTACCTCAGCGACCTCCTTGGTCATGGTCAAGGTTGAAAACCGGAAATGGACCATTATTTCGAAAACGGTTAGAGATAGAGCGATTTTGATCTTATATTCAAAGACCATATGTAAGAAGTACCTCAGGAAGTGAACCATAGTCTCGAAAACGGTTAGGGATTTTCGACCGTTTTGGCCTAAGTGACGATATGTAAGAGGTATCTCGATCACTTGACCTCGGTTGTGGTCAAGGTGAAATAGTTTACAATTATCTCGAAAACGTTTAGAGATTTTGAGCTGAATTTCGACTCTTTGGGCCTAAAAGAACACGAGAAACGGTGACCCTGACCTCCTCGGTCATTGTCAAAATGCAGAATCGGAAGTTGACCATTATCTCGAAAACGGTTGGTGATTTTGGTTTATTTTCGACCCTTCGGGCGTACAACAGTAAATGTAAGAGTATCTCAGTGACCTTGACCTCCTCAGTCATGGTCGAGCTGAAAAACCGGAAGTTGACCATTATCTCGAAAACGGTTAGAGATGGAGCAATTTTTATTATTCGACCCTTTTGGCCTAAAAGACGATAAGTAAGCGGTACATCGGTGACCTTGACCTCGGTCATGGTTGAAGTCCTAAACCGGAAGTTGACCATTATCTCGAAATCGGTTAGAGCGATTTTGAGTTTATTTGGGAGCTTTTGGGCCTAAAAGGCGATCTGCAAGATCGCAAGTACCTCAGTGAACTTGACCTCCTAGTTCATGCTCGGTTTTGAATTTTGAGAGTTCAGAATCGCATTTTTTTTGTGGCTTCAAGTGTAATTTTCGCTACTCGGTAGCGAAAACGGTCTAGTTACAGTTGAGCCTCCCACTGACCAAGCAGTTTGCGCTGTGGCCTGCAAAGCACGTCTTTGTGAGTAGTGTTCCGCCGAATAGTCGAATAGTTCGAATATTCGTAAACGTGGTCCGGTATTCGGATAGCATTTTTTGGACGAATATATTCGAAAAAATATGGCTATTTTAAATAATGGATTGATTAATTCTTAAAAAAAAAACAAATTACTGTTTCAAACGTTAAGCAGAAAAAAACAACAGGCAATATTTACTTGCACAATGTGTTGACGAATATGCTTTACGAAAGCATAAATCTACAGATATTAAATTTGACAGAGACTTTGCAGGGAAGCACGCCGACGGCAGATTAAATAGCTGGCCATGCTGCATATGTGCTTACAGGGCACACGAGGCTGGAACACAAATATTTTTTGGCAAGTACTGCCACATTTGGAAAGATTGGTTCCATAACCTGCCACAATTTTAATGGGTCTTCTTTCGATCCAGTTTCTGATGGATATCTTGCAGCGTCCTGTCCAGCTTTGAACCGGGCACTTTCTGGTCTTCACGGTCTTTCGTCCAGTCAATCCCAAGGGAGGGGTGGCTCAGAAGGTATATCGGGACCCTCCGACACTGGTTCATTCACTTCTGAAGATCTGGCCCTGGCCATAGCAATATCAACTAGTTCAGCCTTTACTTTTTCTGTAAGTTCCCCACGCCGTTCTTCAGAAATAAATGTGAGCTCCTTTGTTCGAGGATGAAGGAAATTTACAAGTAACAATGTGTCTTCTGTGTTAATGCACCGCTTTGCCAAATTGGAACATGCCGCCGCTTTCATTTTCTTAATAAAGGCTGGGTCGTCAGCGTTGCAGCTTTATCATTGATGGATACAGACCTGGAAGCGAAGTTCTGTGGCCATATTTATTGTGGCGTCTCTAAAGGGTTTTAGAAACAAGATAATGGCCTCCACAAGTTGCTGGACATCAAATGTATGGATGTATTTAGTGTCCATAGCTGTCAAAGCAGGATCGGACAAAGCGGCGTGAAGAGCTATCATTTGCTCTAATAGTCGTTTTAACATATCAAGCGACAAATTCCACCTTGTCACTACATCTTGGAGCAGTTTGTGGTCCTGATACTTTTTGTCTAGTGACACCTTTTGTTTGTTTTTGTATAGTACATGCTGTGGGGCTTTTTTGGAAGTAGGTTACCACTTTTGGTCCCTTTGCCAATATGTTTGCAGCTTGGTTTACAGCCACACGCACTGCAAGATTTAGGTTGTGTCCGAAACACGAAATGCGATTTCCATTTCAGAATACGAAAGGTCTTTATTTAATTTGCTGCATTGTCGCTGACCGCTGTTGGCTCGGAAAATCCCCATACTCTCTGACATGACACCAAAGTACGAGCAATGTTTTCACCAATATGTGAGTCTGTTATTTCTCGTGTTTCCAGAACAAGGCTTTTCAGATGCCATTCAGAGTCCAAAATTTTCGTTCACAACTTTAACTCTGCGCAGTACTATATAGATGTCCAGATATCGTGAGTAATTGAACAGTAGATGGTTCTGGCAAGCTCGGACTTCAGTCGCATTTTCAAATCCTCAAAACGATCATACAAGCGCGCCGTAACTGTAGAACGGGCCGGAACGGTATATTTGAAATAACGAATGCTAGACACATAATTATAGGAGTGGTTCATGTTTTTGAGAATCCGCCAGAGATTCAGCAAATGCTAGCTAAAAATATTCAGTTTTATGCTTCTATCACTTTTGGTTTAACTTTCTACCACCGTGGCCACGATTCTTTCAATTTTTTACCCTCTATTTTCATCTCTGAGTTGTTCCCTTTACGATATTTGTAACCCTACCAGGTGAGAAACAGCGTTATTTTCCCTTGCTTTAGACAAAGAAGAAGTAAGTAACTTTATCTTTCCCAGGCAGTGTCGCTGATAAAAATAAGAAAGAAAAAAAGATGCGACCCGGCCTGGTTCGCAAAACTCCCACCTATACCTGTACTTTTAGACATTGGTGATATTTTGCATTTATTATAGTTATAGATACGTTATTTTACTCAGAAGGCAATAAACTTTTGATCAGATAAAGTTGTTTCTTGATATTTCTTTGATTATTTATGCGAATTCATGCGAATCAACGCACTGTTTTTATTAACTACTTGAAATGCAGGGGTGGAATAATCTAATTGATGTCTTGTAGTATGTGTGTAGGTAGTACATGTGTATGTGATTGCGGTTTCTTCTCCTTGTACACGTTTGGGCCAGTCTGTTTTGTAAAAGATGTCCAGTGTAGTGGTAGCCTGTAGAAAAGAACTTATATTTGATAAAAATCAAGGCAATTTACAAACATTTTCCAAAACGCTCATTGATTTGGCATAAAGTTTAAATGGAGTCGATCAGTCACTGGTCTGGTGCGAAAGTAGCAATTTATCTGTCGTCCATGTGTAGGCATCTCGAGCTGTTGTTGCTGTTCATTTGAATAATTATGTATTTTTAAAAAGCCCTAACAACTGGTTGCTACTTGTACGTTAGCTATAAACCACAAGTACTATCAGTCTTCGTTTGCACTATATCATCACAACTTTCATTTAATCATCTTATGTTTATGCATCAACTAATCACCTGCAAGATGAACATACTTCTGTTTGTTTTATTATCAGCTGATACTTCAAAAATTAAACTTTTAAAGTTTTCTTTCTTAATATAAAGTACGTACTCCTTAGTACAGGCAGTATACTTCTTTGCGCGTATTAATTTCATTGCGAAGCAACCCCTGTATATATTCCATTGCCATTTCGCTATGGTATAAATATATTTACTTCGATGCGTTTTTGTTCTTATAATTTCTATATGTTCTACATTGAGACATGTGAAATTGTTAACAAATAGCATATCATTAACCTTCCGTTTTAAGTTATCATTCCAAGTGGGGTCTAATTCGCTATACGAATTTCGGTCAAGTTTTTATAAACATATAAAGTAGCAACAGTGTCGCGGGTCACAATGAACATACCTGCATTTTCCCAATTGGGTTTCGTAAGTTTTCATTGCCCTTTTTGCTAGGATATGCATGGTGCAATCATTGCTCCATTATCGCGTTGGGAAAGTCGACGGTACCTGTTTACTTCTTTAAAAGGTTTCGTAGAGAACATTTGTTAGAGTTTAAACGTATAAGTAACTTTGCGGACACCCAGTTGAATTGTAGGTGAATAAAAATAGTCCAGCATCTTGTGGTTTAATGGGAAAACCACGTCTTCTGGTTATTTGATTCAGAAATAAAAAGATGGAAATTCCAAGGTAACGTCAATCATGTCATGCACCTTACATGATCTACATGCACAGAGTCATTTGGGTATTCCTTGGCATGACTAAAGTGTTTTAGTTGGGTTCAAGTTTTTTTTAATAAAGTGTCTGTTTCAATGAAAACCTCGACACAAGTTGCAGAGAGAACTAGGCTATAACCATTAGAGTAAAAAGGAAGCCGCTGCAACTTTCTGGGTAGCGGTTTCTTTTCAGTTAACACAGATGTGATGCCGCAAGCTCACCCCACCCACTAATCCTATGGATAAAATAATTCTGACCTATTTATTGCATTTTATGCAGCTTTAACAGATAAATATTCGTTTATTTTCTCCAGGATTACCCGGGCTATGTAATCGCATTTTGGAATCTCTTTACATGCACATTAGTTACTGGCAAATTGTCATAGAGAGCAGTGGGAAAATTTGAAAAATAATCTGAAGGCATCTGAGAGGCGCAGGTTAACCTCCTGGTTATGTGACCTAGAAACAAAATATATTCACAGACATTCCTTTTTATTCTTATTTTACTAGAATAACAGGCGAAATCTATTTTTAAACGATCCAACACAGTTATGGAAAACCAGAGCTTGTAGTTGCGTTAGCTATTAATATAATAAATGGATATTCCGGGAAAACTCGAAATTTTGAGCGCACCGATCTCATTTCCGACTTCAACCGCACTACGGAGTTACATTAGTGTAACTTCGTCATCTGAAATTTGACCTGCATTTTGTAGGTTTATGGGTCAAGTAACCTGTGCCATCTAAGAAACCGATAGATATTTTTTTCCTCGTTTTCGTGCTATATGTAATATAGCAACATTAAACTTTGAAAAGAGTTATCTCGAAAACCGTTAACAATTTTGACTATTTTAAACTGTAACCCGCTACGTTGTTACAAGATTTTAAAAAAAAAATCAGTTGAAAATGATTTGCAGTTATGGTTTCCATTGCTGCTATTAGCATCAAGTCAATTGAATTAATCTTAGCCCCGCATAGGTTTCTGTTCTAATTTTCTAGCAATCATAGGTGTCGCTTTTTCAATTGGCTCGCTTACATTTTTATTATTGGTCTTTTTTTCTCCATATTGTTCAAGCCACTGTGACCTGTTATATAGCGGTGGGGGATTGAGATCACTACACCTTGTGTATACATATAGCAGAAGAATATATATATATATATATATATATATATATATATATATATATATATATATATATATATATATATATATATATATATATATATATATATATATATATATATATAAAGACGAAGAAACAAAAGATGGATTTATCCAAAACTTTTCTCGAAAGAGGAAAATGTTACAATGCAAGAACAAATGTAACAATGTAGATGCACTCTGTTTCTCCTTGTGAAAAAAGAGAATTATTTTGTGTTGAAACATTATAAATGCTTTCAATTATTTATGAGTGGTCACTAGGTGATCGAAATGGAGGAATATTTTAAGTTGTTTTGTAGCCAATATTCAAAATACTTCTATAGTTTCGATAAGATTGCTTTCAAATTTTTATATGAGTGTTCACTGAGTAGTTCTCTTGGAGGTCAAAACATGCCCACATAGTGGCATTTTAAACATTTTTGGTGGCCAGTCAAAATGCGTCTCGCACAATTTTGTCGGATTCCTTTTAAATTTTGTATGAATGTCTACTTTGTGGTCCTGTCTTGAAGATCCTCCAAAAATTGGTTAAATGGTGCCATTTTAAAATTTTATAGTAAATTTTGTGCTTGTGCAACTCGCAATCCCTTTTCTTACATAGGGCAGTCAAAAGCCGTTGCAATAATGGATCATATGAAATTGAAATGTGATGTTAACGGCTTATAAAACAGGTTAGCAAACAATAAAAATAAATTTTAGCTTATGCTTTATTCATTAAAATTTTCCACCATTCCATCCAGCCCATGATGCAAACATCCGACATTACAAATATGCTTTTATGTGATGATTGTCAATACGGATACAAAGAGTAGCATTTTGCCTGGTAGATACGCCCGATACATACGCGCAACCGTATTACCCATTCTTCCAGAATCGAAAACGATTCGCTATGCGCTGCTGTAAATGTGTACCTGTTATCCTAATAACAGCCACAGAAACCATTACAGAGGCGTGCAAATATATTTAATTGATAAGAGAATATATTTTTGCTAAACACAATGAAATAAAAATAAAACAGACTGATCTAAAAACCTTCCCTTGTTCACTGTGTTCACTGTTCACACTTGCCTTTGTGAAGGAGGGCACAGTGCTGCAAGGAGGGGTGAGGTTCGAATTAATCCACCCGCTGCTTTTATGAATGGTCAGTTCCTCGATTTTGCTAGCTGGTTCAGAATGTGAACAATCTCTTTCCAATATAACTGTTGTTCTTCCTATCGGGCTGCTTTAGTCACTACTAATGAGCAATCTACCGCCTTATTCACGTAGGCTAAATCAATTGGTTAACCCATAATTTAATTCAAAAATTAACTTCTCGGTTTAAACCAAGTTTAAACCAGTTGATTAACTTATATATATCATAGTCAACTAAGTTGATTTTGAGTTAATCTAGTGGGTTAAATCAAAAAGTTAGCCGTGCTTGTGAGGTGGGCCTTATTGCATTTTTCTCCAGACTGAGGAAAGGGAATGGAGTACAACTGTTCTTGAATCTGAAATTGAAATTGATTTATCCTCCCAAATATCAAGTTTACAGATAAAATCATTGACAACCATTGGCGAATATATTATTTTGCAGGGAAGCACGGGTGTGAATTTTACATGACAATATACTACATTTACCAGTGAGAGATTATAGGGGGCGGCCATGTGTTGCAACACTCTCTCCTATACCTCCTCTTAATTATTGATTTTTTGAAAGTTTAATCTCTCTCTCTGTATCCACCCATTTACAAGAAATCCAGAAAAATATATATAAAAAAACGTTCAGTTCCGCTACAGGAAGGCAAAAAACGGGATTGTATTAAAAACAAACAAACATAAAAATAACAAATGCTTAGTGATATATGATTCAGCTGCCCCTCCGGCATTCCCTTCTGGTTTCAATCCCATACACATGTTTGCTATGAAATTAACACAATTTTGTTCGTGATTCAGCCAGTCTTTGCGTCTTTTTTTAACACTTGACAAGCTGTTAGCTTGCAAGAGTTATATGAATTTGTGCCAGCAGCCGTTCGTCCTTTTTTTTTCTTCTTGGCAGTTTTTCGATTTTTTTGTGTCTTCTCTGACACTATGGGCCCTAGGACCATGAAACTTGGAACTTATGAAGAGCTTGATCTGAACGTGTGCATGTCACTTTTTATTTTCGTCTTCAATTTCGTTTTCTTTGTTAAAACGCCATGTGGAAAGAGTGTATTTTTTACAAGTAAATGCGGAGCATTTAACGTACAGCATAGAACACCACACAGTTGCTCAGCTTTGTGCGAGTTCTCACTGCGTAAACAGATAACACAGATATGCCTGATCGGTAAGTCAAACCTTAAGTCAACAAAAACCAAACACTACTCGGCTTATAAGACGTATTTAAGCTGTGTTGTTTGCGAATATATTTAGCTGGTATTAAGTTATCAACCTATGGAGTTTTTTCTTGACAGTGGTTCGATTTTTTAGAATATTATATGCCGCATACATGCTGTGTCGTCAGCTCTGTACATAGTTGTATAACACACTGTATGGATGCTGTAAAATACTTTATGTTATTCAAGAAATAACCCATTGAAGGAGGTATTTTTGCGTTTTAATTTTTGTCAAGTGTTTAACATTTCGCTAGCGAAAGCGGTTCTAGTTGGATTGGTTTGGAATCTGTTTTGCCATTATGAAGAGAGCTTGGTTATGAAAAACCTCAATTTACGTACGCCATTTAGCAATTCAATGCTCGTAATTTCACATATTTTTGCAAGCATGCTTGTTATGCAAAGTCATGATTTCATCTGCTTGCTCCATCTTCGGCCAAAGACTGGGCGATCCAATCCTAAAAGGATTTTTGGAAATTAAAAAATACAAAACACAATTATTTTCCTCTTCCAGTGGGTGGCAGTCTCTTGGAAAACTCTTTGAAGTCCCTGTATTCTTCCTCACTATTAATTTCATATCTGGGTCAACTGCGGTTTAACTTAAACCAAAAGTTAAACCATTGGTTCATTTGTGAATGTGGGTTCAACCATTAATTTAACCAATCCAAATTTCTTGGGTTAACTCAATTAACCAAAATATTTGTCTTCTGTGAATACAGCAGCTGCTGTTTCAAATCGCTAGAAAAATGCAGGATTGTCTTGAAATAAAAATTTTCACATAATTTAAGTATTAGCTATTGTTTCGGTTTTCTAGAACTGGATTGCAAACATCCAACACCCTCGATATATTAAGCGATATCTGTTTCCTTTGCTGGCTATTTTTTTATTTCAACATGGACCACACATTTCAGTAGCGATCATTGTGTGCTCTTCTTTCATCTACCCTCAACCGGTGATGCGTAAGAATGGCCAAGCAGATTTACAGTAAACCTTGTTTCTCTCTGAAAAATCAGTTCAGTTGGCAAGGGGTCTCTGTTGTTCAACCCTGGTTCATTCAGAGTTCGATCTCGAAATTATAGAAATGTGTACCTGTTACCACGATTGCATGAGCTTCTGTTCAATTCCATGTCTCATGTTAATAGAAAAAATACAATGCGATGAATATATACATCGCGATGGGTGTAAACCTTGATGGGTTCTTTGATTCACTGGATGCTGTTAGAGCTCAGTGACGGCCAGACTACACCCCAGATAGGAATGGTATGTCGACCCAAGCCATAAGTGTGCACATTATTGGAACCGTTCGCAATTGGCACGTCAGTGTTGGTTAATGCTGGGCAAAATTAAATTGGCCAACCGTTTTATTAAAATGTTGGCCCAATATCGGTAAAGTAATGGCAAATGGAAGAAAAAGAATCATCAAGCCAACGCTGTTCGCCGTCGCATTAGCCAACGACGCTGGTTTACTTCTGATAAATAACGTTAGCCCGATGTTGGGAAGTAACACTGGGCCAACGGTGCATGCCAATATTTGTCCAATACTCGTTTGCAGCTCAGTTATGATGTCGCTCAACTAAAGCGGCGCCATTTACGAAAAGAAAGAAAGTGAAAAGCAGCAGTTTTCAACGTAAAATGCAAAAGATTACATGGGAGCGTTCATTAAGCTATATTTCCTAACCGGGAAGTAAAGGTCTTTTTTAAGTGTCACCTTGCATATGCTGTGTCCTACCGCATTTCAAGGAAAGAACTCCGAACTTTGTACTATACGCGACATCTTTCCGAGTTTTTGGCCTGTTTTCATACGTCTTAAAACATGCGCGAAAAGCTGCGCAGAGTTAGGTTTGTCTTAAAACAACCAAATACTGTCTTAAAACTGTCTGTCAATGACAATGACGAAGCTTTACGTGCAACATAATATTGTGATTCTTCAAATATTCAAAGTATCATGAAAAACTTTATAAAATCTAATCGGGATACATTGCAATTTGCTATTTAAAAACAATGTTGTTTGTCGCCATTTTGAATTGAGAGTCCAATTACGTCTTTTTACGACAATCTGATGTGTCTCAAAGTTTTTCTGCTAAGACGTTATAGAATGTCTTAGGACATTCAGAATCCCAAAAAAACATAAACAATGTTCTCAGAATGTCTTAAGACATTCTTAGAGTTAAAAAAACTCCCTTTATTTTCTAGCGGAAGTCAGACTATATACAGACGTAACCAAAATTTAACACTCTCACTCACCCTCTAATTAAAGACTTCTGTCTTGGGTGCAAACTACGATATCACTGTACTTAGTACCTCATCTGCTACCAGCAATTGATTTTAACCTTTAAACCTTAATAAACAGATTTAAAACAAAATCCATAAGAACCATATATGCTCAGAAAAGTTATAAATCGAATTACTTACTTAAATTAATGAAACTTTTTTTATCATCGTTCGAGTCCATTCGCTACTTCCGCGATAAAATGGAAGCTCAGATACTCAAAATAAAGCGTCTTCAGGAGTGTCGATGAACAGCGTTCTATAGCTGTGTTTAGCCACTTATAACCATTCCTATAAGACAAATACTATGATTTCTTATGATTTTAACTCGCTACTATGAGCTTATTATTAACTTACCTGCAATGAAATTAGCTTGAACCGCAATAAAACTGTACTTGATCAGCACTCTCAAACTTTAGTGTAACTCTACTGTTAATTGACTGTTTTTTCTGTAAACAAGAATCACAGATATCTGATCAATAAACAAATAAGTTAAATTAAATAATTAAATTATGTACATAGAGATATTTTACCTAAAGGTACAGGATTCACACTACTCATCAAAACCGTATTTATTTGGGACTTTCACAGATCGACCTGGACGCGATATTTTTATACCGGTGTTCACATAATCAGTCTTGGTCGTCAAGACAATGCATATATTGAAATGTCTTTGGAAAACTCAGGTACGTTTACTTTTACAGTCTTTTGCTTAGAAATAACGATCTTTTCAGTGTTCATAGATCCGGGTACAGTATGATCGCTAGATGTCACTTCAGAAATGGGAGTCCTAACTGTATCATCATTTGGTGTCGGGGTCTTTTGGTAGGATGGTATTGTCGTTCATAACCGATTTTCTTTCTTCTATAGGAGGTTGGGAACTACGAATTTGACCGACATGACGTCACCAGATTATGTTGTCGAGAGAAACTTTATACAGTAAAGTCCCATTTTTTTCTGGAAATCGTGGCAAATATCCACTTTTCGTGTTTCTGTCTATAGTCCCTAACTAGTACTTCTTCTCCGACAGAAGAAGAGTTCATCTTAAGTGTTTACTTTTTCGTTAACAATGTCTTGAAGGTTGGGTTTCGCCAGATCAACGCAAGTTTTGATTTCACGTCCCAAAAAGAGTAACGCGGGGGTTTCGTTGGTTGTTCCATTCTTGGTCGAGCGATATATCAGGAAGAACGTGGTTGAATTTTCGTGCCTCATTGCCTGAAGACTGGACTTTAGACCATTCTTACTGCGAGGCCATTGGTCGAAGGTTTATAAACGCTTGAAGTTTTGTGGCTAATACCGTGCATCTTTAGAAATTTTTGGAAGACATCACAGTGAAACGTAGCTCGTTATCACTGCAAATGACGTCACACATACCAAAGGCACTGAACAGTTCTTGCAATGTTATGATCGGGTCTTGGGCTGTGATATTTTCCACAATTCGAATTTCTGGCCATCTGAAATGGGCATCTACAGTAATGAAAAACATGTGTCCTTGGAAGGGACCTGCGAAAGCAATATGAACTAGCTTCCAGTTTTGATTTGGACATTCCTATTTATGAATTGTAGCTTTCACTGGAGAGCTCCCTGTTTCTTGACAAGGAGCACACATTTTAACCTGTGTTTCAATATCTTTGTCGATGTTTGGCCACCAAGCGTATGATCTTGCAAGTTTCTTCATTTTTACCATTCCGGGATGGGTACTATGCAGTTCTTCTAAAAATGTTCTTTGGAATTTTTCGGGAACCTCGATTCTGTTTCCTAGTAACAGACAATCTTGAGAGGTAGGAAATTCTGTTTCGTGAGATTTGTATGGCTCCAAAATTTTGACTACTGTAAGTGACCATCCTGACTTTGTGAACTCGACTATTTTGGAGAGAATTTGATGTTTTCTGGTTTCTTTGGCTATCTGCTAGAAGGATACTGGAAAGTTGTCTAGTAGAGATGCGTAGAAGATGACTTTCTCTTCAGAGCTGTGTTTATTCTTGGACGGAAGTGGTAGTCTACTTAAACCATCTTCATTTGCATGGTCGCTGGTCTTTCGATACTCTATGTTGTAATTATAGCCGGAAAGAAATATGGCCTATCGTTGCATTTTGGAAGCTGTTGTTGTCGGAATGCCTTTCTTTGGATTCGATATAGAAACCAATACCTTGCAATCTGTAATCAGGGTGAATTTACTGGCAAATAAACAGATGTTGAATTTCTTCATACTCCTAACAATGCTCAATGCTTTTCTATCAATTTGGGAGTAGTTAGATTCTGCCTTTGAAAGGGTTCTAGATAGGTCTTTCGCTACTGTCAGGATAAACATGAGAAATAACACAGGAAATTCCTCTGGTCGAAGCATCGCAGTGTAAACGCAGTGGTAATTCGTAGTGAACCAAAACTAGATCTGATGTTATGAGTTGCTTGGTTTTCTGAAATGTTTCCTCACACGCCGTTGACCACGTCCATTTCTGTCCTTTGTGAAGTAGCTGATGCAGTGGGTGGAGTACTGTAGATAGATTAGGCAGAAAACGGTGGTAATAATTGACGAGGGCTACCCAGTTTCGCAATTCGGATACATTTTTCGGTACTAGGGCACCGGAAACTGCCTGGATCTTCGAGTCGGTCTTGTGTATACCATGTTTGTCAACTTTATGTGAACAGAACTCAATGGAATCGCGGAAAAATTCGCATTTATTTGGGTTGACTTTCAATCCATAGTTTTTCAGCCGGTCGAACATTTTTGGACAGTCTCCAAATGGTTGTCGTCATCAAGTCCTGCTCGTCCAAAATGCACTCTACGTTTTTGATTCCTTTTAAAACCTGTTCTATCGCCCGTTGCCAAATGGAAGCCGCTACAGATGTGCCGTAAGCCAAAAGATTTAATTGAAATAACCCTTTTTGCATGTTGATTGTTAGATATTTCCGGTATTCTTCTAGCACCATTTGTAGATATGCCGCTCGTAGATCAATTTTGGAAAACTTCTGTCCCCCTGCCAAAGTGGATAACATCTTTTCTATTGTGGGAAGGGGATAGGAGTCGACGTGTAGTTGTGGATTCACTGTAACCTTGAAATCACCGCAAATTCGAACTGATCCATCTTGCTTCGGGATAGGGACAATTGAAGCTGCCCAATCACTCCATTCGACCAGTGTTAGAATACCTCTCTTCACCAGATTGACCAGTTCTCTATCCACTCGTTTTCTTAAAGCAAACGGAACTTGTCGCGGCTTGCAGAAGACGGGAACTGCGTCCGACTTCAGGTAGAGTTTCGCCGTTATTGCCTTGGGTGTACCAAGCACTCGGAGTAATTTTTAAAAGTCTGGTCCAACTTCTTGTTTCGACCTCCCCTCTGCAGAATATACAACCATAGACGCTGCTCTTGTCCTTCATACTGAACCTTAATTTTGATATAACCTTCTGGTTTTACATACTCACCAGTGTAAACTCACAGCATCACGTTGGTCTTTCGTAGACGAACTTTGTCAAGGTATTTCTTACAATCACGTTTTGACAAGATCGAAAGCACCGAGCCTGTATCTAGCTCCATTTTGACATCTGTTCCGTTCAACTTCGGGCAAACAGTAATGGTGTCACGTCTACTTGTCCTGTTGCTGTTCTGCCACAGCTAAAACACTGACCTCCTGTCTTTTGTTGCATTCGATTCACACTGGTTGTCGTTCCTTGGATCTCCGAAACATCTCTTACTGCCATCTTTATTGCAATCGCTAGGACTTCGCTTTCTTGAAGTTCAATTTCTTCTCTGACAGTAACCTCTGCATAGTATTTTTACTTCTTATACCACACACTAGCTGGTCGCATAGATGTTCTGCCAGACGATCGCCGAATTCGCAATATTCTGATAGCTTCTGCAGCACCCCAGTGTAGTCGGTAACGGACTCACCCGTATGTTGCTGCCTCTTGTAAAATCTATATCTCTCTGTAATGACATTAGGCTTTGGACTAAGCTGCTCCTGCAGCAAGGATCAAAGTTGGCCAAACGTTGTCTGGGGAACAAAGGCTGTGAAGAAGTGCGTAGGTCTTACAACCAATCAAACTTAGTGTAATCGCAACCTTCTTCTCGTCTGCAACATGGTTGGCGATGAAATAGTGCTCCAGACGCTCTTCGTACAACTCCCAGCTATCCTCGGTCTCATCAAAAGGTTCCAGCGGCCCAATTAAATTAGCCGTGGTCAACACTCGCAGATGAGAATTCGACGTTAAAGGAAAAGACAACAGGTCACCACCACCACCACTACCACCGCATCAACACATGAGTAGGAGGAACGTATAAACGCAATTTACTCGTCGCCAATTGCTGTTTGCATTTCAAGGAAAGAACTCCGAACTTTGACGATACGCCACATCTTTATTTTCTAGCGAAAGTCAGACTGTATACCGAACAGATATAACCATAACTTAACAGCATACATACCATTGGTGAATCCGCAACGTTTCGTCCAGCCACGTTTATTCTAGTAACTTTTCATCTAGCGACGTTTCATCTACCCACCTTTATTTTTTGTACTTTTCGTACTTAATGCAAGCATGGGAGTAAAAAAAAAAATCTCACAATTCAATCTTCATTCAACATACATGAAATTTATTTGCAAATGTACAAATATCTCATACTTCAGGCATTTTCATCATACATGAAATCAACAAGCAGTCCAGCAGTTCAGTACCTCTGTGACACTTAACTTTCTTGATTTTGCCGACTAATTGACAGTGGTATAACCGGTCGTACTCTGTGTATCTGACATCTCATGGCAAAGAGAGGATTTATTTTGAGGTAAAACTTCAAACCTTTACTACAGGGATTGGTATAGAAGGTATTTCCTTGACACAAATCCACAGCTCTTCACTGCACTCCGGGGAGGCTAGAGCCTTGCTACTTCGGGGAGCATTTCTTTTTGTGGGATGAGTGACAAGTAAAACTCAAGAACACTTAGTGTGTGCGAATTCACATCTCTTCATCGCACTCCGGGGAATATTTGAAATGAAAAAATATAAATATGAAAATATAAATAAAAAATAATAATTTAGACGAAACGTTGCACCTTGCACATTTAGACGAAACGTCGCTAGACGAAGCATCGAGATACCACCATAGGTAGGCCAATAAACAACCAACACGTTGTGACAACAATGGACCACTTTTGTCCTTTGACGCCAACGCTACGCCAACCCGCTGGTAAAAAAGACGGAATCTTGCCCCATCGATGAAATACGACCATAGTCCAACGAATACCAGTTCCATCGTAAGTGCCTCCTCTTTCGGTATGACGAAAAGCGAGAATAGCAATCTTTACCGTCGTTCCGGCATTAGCAGCTTCCGTTTCACTTTGTTATCTACGATCACGATGAAAACAATCGAAAAATCAATAGTCATCAACGTAATATTATATACATAGCACTTTAAGGTGCAGCAATTTACCTGACACACATCTGTAGTAATATTTCCCTAGATCTGACCGGGGCAGTGTCTGCCATTTACTATATTAAGGGTCAGTTTCGGCGCACTGTCTGTGCGCAGAAACCTGCAGTGTCTGCAGATAAAATGTATGGTGTCCACAAGTTGATCATGTTACCGTTATGGGTGGTGATAGGAGGAGCAGGAGCCCTCATAGGCACAGAAGCTGTAGTCTGTGGCGCAGTCGCAGTCCCTCGAGGACATCTAGTAAACATCATTCGTCTGGCTCGAGGATGCCTTCTCCTAAACGCGCTAGGAAAGTCATAGTGTCAGTCCTAGCTTTAGGCATGCTTCCCGGTCTCCGTCTAAGAAACATAAAAAACATAAACGCTCTTCTAAGTCCTCAAGGACGGACAAGTCTCTTAGACGCGAGCACAACTACGCGAAAGAGAATTCAGAAACTCTTACGGGGCCACAGAACATGCCTGCCACGGACGAGAATTCATAATATTGCAAATGACGTTGTGATTCATTCAGGACAATCTGTGTCCGGCTGGAATACTGAAAATCAGAAAGAACTTGATCTATTGAGACAGTTCGTCAAAAGCCACCCGGTAACAAATACCGACGAATTCAGTATCTGCCCGTCAGAGATACTCAGCATGGATAGAACGTTCGTTGATAAGGAATCCGCCAATTATGAAAACATTAACCTTTCAGATGGTGAATTACTACCGGAGGGGTGCTCCAAAAAAGAGACACCGTTACCGAGTACTGACTGCAAAGAGCTTGACTCTATTTTGTTTGAAGGTTTGAAATCAGCTCCAAAAGGCAAACCACTCGGAGATGTTACACTGAGAATGACAAATGAATGGTTCGGGCAAGATACAGATGACGAGTGTGTGTCCAATTTAAGGGAAGACTATAGCAAACCCGAAAATGCCGAACACCTGTCTTCAAAAACAATGAACGCAGAGATTTTCAGAAATCTCAATGAGTCGGTCAAAAAGAGGGATTTTTATCTAAAATCCGTCCAGACAAACATCATGTGCGCAGCTACTGTTAATCTCCGTATGATAGATGAGATGCTGAAACATCGCAATGATATCCCAAAGGATCTATCGGGTACGCTCGCCAAGCATGCGTTATGTACGACGAAAATTCTTGCTAAAGCTGCTTCGGATTTGTCGGTTATCAGAAAGCAATGTATCAAGCCCTACTTACATCCAAAATATGGACCTATTTGTACACAGAGATGTTACACAAAAAATCTGTTTGGTGAAGATCTAACAAAGACACTAAAGGAGGCTGATGATATATCGAAACTAACGAAGTCCATCGCACCACTCAACTCTTACTCGGAAAAATACAAACAAAATCAGCGAGCGTTCCAAAACAGAAACAAGGCGGTTTTTTTACAGAGAAAAGGAAAATAAATTCAAACAAAGTCAAAACCCGTTTCACAGCCAAGGTTACACCTCAAATTACAACCAAACTGACCAACAGTACAGACAACAGAATCAAAAGAAAAACAAGCCAGCAGCTCAGGGTCATCCGAATCAGAAGTAGAAACAGCGGACAGTAGTAAGTGTACCGCTTTAATGTTTAGTCTTAAAAAGACTTGCGACGTAACCTCTTTTCCTGCAGGCAGATTGAGCTTACACTATGATTTTTGGAAAACCATCACTTTTGACAAATGGGTTCTGAATGCAATAAAGGGTTTGGAAATTCCGTTTTTATCGGATGCCCAGCAAAAAGAAAGGCCCCCTTGAATAATTCACAATAGCGGGAAAACTGAACTTATATCAGCTAAATTGAGAAAATTGATTGAGAAAGGGGTCATTACTGAGATAGACCCTGATGATGATGAGGGAGAGTTCATATCGACAATATTTTCAACACCCAAAAGTTCAGGGGGGGCTTAGAATAATTCTAAATTTAAAGGAATTTAACAAAAATGTAGATAAACGCCATTTCAAGATGCAAACTTTGCAATCGGCAATTGAACTTATGCGAAAAGGTGCATATATGGCAACTATCGATTTTACATATGCTTATTACGGCGTAGCCATGCACAAAAATTTAGGAAATACCTCAGGTTTTATTGGAATGGGGGTAAGTATTAATATACATGCTTACCGAATGGCCTTTCAACAGGACCATGCGATTTCACAAAAATTGTTAGAGTTCTCATGAGATGCTTGCAGAAAAGAGGTTACTCGATAACTAACTATATAGATGACAATTTTTTAACAGAAATATCTTTCCAGAAATGCTTAGAGAGTGTCATCGAAACGGTTCGTATCACTCATGAAGCAGGATTTGTTGTAAACTTTGGAAAGTCTGTGTTGATCCTCTTTCAGGTTATAACATATCTGGGGTTTGTTCTGAATACAATCGAAATGAAATGACAACACGTCTTACACGAAAGAAAGTAGACGAGCTTAAAACTCTTATCAAATTTGCCCTTAGTCACGATAAAATGTCGTTACAAAATTTGGCCCACCTGGTAGGAAAGATGGTAGCTTCTTTTCCGGGTACAAAATATGGCAGACTTTACTACAGATAAGTTGACATTGAAAAGGCCAAAGCATTCAAAGAAAATTTTGGTAATTATAAGGCGAAACTATGTCTCTCTGATGTGGCACGAAAAGATCTAAGTTGGTGGGTTTCAAACCTAGACACTGAATATGCAAACGCAGAAATCAAACCACCAAATGCTGAAGTAACAAGTGATGCATCTAACACAGGTTGGGGTGTATGGATTGGACAAACATCTACAAAAGGGCAATGGTCTGTACAGGAAAATCAGTTACATATAAATGAGAAAGAGCTATTGGCAGTTTTGTTCACATTGCAAAGCCTGTATGACAGACCAGGACATGAAATTATCTTGATAAAATCAGATAATTCCGTAACTGGGAGGCAACATGGGATGCAAGATTCAAAGTTGCCATAACATAGCGAAACAAATCTGGGAGTGGGCCATAGGACGTGATATTTGGCTTGTTGCTACTCATATGCCAGGGGTAGACAATATTTTGGCAGATAAATTAAGCAGGTCCCTCACCGTAAACACAGAATGAGAATTATCAGAGGCCGTGTTTCAAAAGATTAGAGGTCGTTTTCCGGAGATCAATTTCGATTTGTTTGCTACCAGACTGAATCACAAATTAAAGGGGTTCGCATCGTGGCTGCCCGACCCCCAGGCAGAACATCTAGATGCTTTCACCATGAACTGGAACACTGTTTTTAGCTATGCTTTTCCTCCTTTTTCGCTTATTGGAAAGGTCTTAAAAAGGAACAGGAAGATAGAGCGAAAATAATCATAGTCGTGCCTGACTGGCCTACGTCACATTGGTATTCTATGCTCATAAACATGTCTATAGATATCCCCTTTTATTGTCAGGCGCGCCAGACGGCGACGAATCCCCTGGACAAGAAAGCACAGATAAGAGCGGGATGGATAGTCTCCTACATCGGTCCCTTGCCAAACAACACCTGCCAAAGGGTATCCAAGACGTCATACTGCAATCCTGGAGACCTACAACAAGGGAACAGTATGCCTCACATCTTAACAGATGGGAGAATTTTTGTAAAAAACGGGGTGAGAACCGCTTTCAGACGTCTTTAGCAAGTGTTTTAGAATACCTTCATTCGTTGTTTGTCAAAGGATTATCCTACAGTTCTATTAACACTGCCAGAAGTGCCATCAGCAGCGTGCTTAAGATAGAAGGTATCCCAGCGGGAAAAAAATGAACTGATTGTGAGGTCTCTTAAGGGTGTTTTTAATATCAAATCGAATATACCAAAGTACTCTTTTATTTTGGACACCGATGTAGTTTTGAGATATCTTGTAGAACTGGCACCCACGGAGAAATTACAGTTGAAGTTATTAACTTGACAAACATTGACATTGTTGTTGTTGGTTACTAGCCAAAGAATGGGGAAAAGTGCCCACCCTCCCAGACCCCAAGGATAATACGGGGGCTGATTTCTTAGTATGGGTGAGGACGCCATGCTCTCGGTGTTAAAATATGTTGGAACAATGGTACAGATTGCTATTCTCACCTTTTCCCATCCCTCAAGGAGGCACAGACGATGGAATCCAGATCAAACCTCATTCCAATCGTTTAATCTTAGAATTTGATGGTACAATGTTGAAACATTGGCCCTTCATGTGCTTGTAATCTGGGATTCCTCCAAACTGGTTCACACAAGCCACTCTGGAGTAACGACGCTTGCCGGTAAAAAGGAAGCGGGCATGCGACACCTATCGGAGAAGCCATGTTTTGAATATTTTATAAGTTTGAAAACGAGAGGTTAGAAAGTATTAAAAACGTTATATATCCCCTTTATTACTTGACGGTTGCTTTATGCTTTCTCTGCATCAGTTTTAAAAAGACTTTTGTCCACATTTCAAAGCAATTTGCAGCAACCTTGTTTATCGCCCACAAGCCTCTGGAGTTGACGACCAGTTGAGAAGGAATCGTATTTTCTGCTGATGGCATAAAGAGCATGTACATGTAGGTAATATTTTCTGAATCAAATTTACCAGTAGAAGGTAAAGTATATCATTTTCATAACTGACACTGATACAGGGAGTTCAAGCGAGGGCGTAATTTTTTTACCTTTCGTAAAATCCATTTGTTACTTTCGGACTTGATTAGCTTCGAGTAGCTCTGACTTGTATAACATCGTATATCTCTGTGTCAGAGCTGCGAAGCCTTCCAATGTTCACTAATAGGGGACAACTTCGCATGTTCTGAGGCACGAATCCTGCATACCAGTCCGTATCATTCAAACATTTACAGAAAGTTCATGCTCAATACTAGTCCCAGCGGACCGTTTCTATCTTCCTAGGACAGAAAGGGTCACAGTTCCTGCAATAGAAATGGCCATTGATCTCAATTTCCGAGGCTTTGGATCTTTCGGCGCACGTTCAAGGACACCGAGGCTCGAACTGGCAGGCTTTTTCTTTAAAAGCACACTCAGAAGTACCCTGGCGCTTTATTTTCGACCTCAGCGAAACTCCCAAACTAGAGTAAAGCGTGGTTTTGCAACTGTGGATTCACTGTTGTTGTGGGCGATAATGAAGGATTCGATATCCCGATCTCAAGATATCTCATATTGTTCTCAGTACAGAATTGTTACCTGACCATAAAACTTGTGCGCCATAATTTATAATTGGGCCATTTATGTGATATACCCTTTCTAAAATAACAGCGTTGGCCCCAGTCGTGCGCCGAGATTTAAAAATTGACATCAATGACATTTCCTAGTATAGGAACTATGACTCTTGCTGTCATAGGCAGACCGCAAGAGTCATCTAGGACTAGCTCAATACGCCCCTTTTGTAAAACAGGCACAGTTTTTAGGGAGCTGTATATCTTTTATTTGTTCACAAAAGTGCAGAAAAGTTAGCTTCCGCATCCACCTGTCAAATGTTTGTTTACATTCTGGCCTTTAAATGTCACGTGACCAAAGTCTAGGGACCGAAAAATTAAATAAAGGGGTTATAGTTTATTTGGACAATATATATTAAATAGTTGATAGATGCAGAATTACGTATAAATTTATTTGGTACACCAACAATGTTTGACTTTTTATGTTTGCGTTCTTTTGAAATATCAATTTAAAGGTTTTTTTGGTGGGTAATTGCAAAAACTTATTGTTACTATTTCACGTAATAAAGTATGCTCCCTGTATACAAACAAATGTCATTTATTGCGGGAGATTTGGGGTTATTTCCGTATTATTTTCTTTTAAAGAAAGCGTAACACAGAAGTTGTATATGATTACCGTTGTACTTTGAGGGCCTTTAGCAAATGCCAATAAAAACTTATGGGTCGTTGAATCTCGCACAAAGTAGCCACAGGGGTGTCTCAAAGCGAACGCAGTTGACTTGCTTATCGTTATATAGCGAGGTTTTGAAGCGGTGCCTGAAAACTTTTAAGCGCACCGCTTCTTGGAGCTAGGACTTGATGTTTTCGATGGAGGCTTCGTTTCGACTGCAGATTTGTTGAATAAGTTATAAAGAAATGTTAAAGAGAAAAAGAACATCAACACTCAAATGTGCTTTCTGCGTGGACACTTTCAAATTCAAAAAGCTACAAGTACTCGTATCCAACGATCAGCGAAGTAAAATCGGCCGGAAGGCGAAATTGAAACTTTACGCGATAACACAATATAGGTAGAGCGGTCACAATCTTATGAAAGACGTCTGGTGTAATAGGCGAATATCCTTTTGATTATTCATTGTAAACTACGGATTTTTTCTGTTTCATTGTAAGAAATGGTACACGAAGGAAATGGGTAATCAGCTGGCTGACTGTTCCGGTTTGGATGTGCAGGGTTGAAAATTACGGTGGCCCGTGGCCACCAGATTTTGACTCGGGCCACCAGAATTTGGGGGCTCGTGGCCCGGCGGGCCACGAAGCATTTGAAAGACAGGGATAATTTTTTTAAATAATTTTTTTAATCATTATACTCTCTTGAATTTTTAAATGGCAAAACAACGTACACATGAAAGATTTTTTCCAGTCACACAATGAGCTCTCGATTATTTATTCCCCACAGGTAGAACCTGTCGGGAATATATTCGATCGACCACGTGTCGGTCTGTCTGTCGGTCTGTCATCAAGAGCTTGTTGACACGATAACTTACAAACTCCTGCAAGGATTTTCATGAAACTTGGCAGCGTTCGCGATGACGGCGTTTTTACGCGGATTTTAGCACTTTTTGGGGCTTGTGACGCGGCTTTTCAAAACCCACTGCGTCACAGTGACGCGATGTTATGCAGACCACCGCGTCACACTATAGAAAAAATTATATGTGAAAAATTTTCAACAAAAATTAGCCCTTCGTCTGTTTTAGAGTGTATAAAGAACTTTAAGGGATTTAAAGTTTTTGCGCGCACAGCACCACAGCACGGAAGCTCCTGACCACATATCGTACGGACTACCCGAAGTTTGCTTTCCTTCTGGAATATTTTATGCTTGTTCCAATGAACTCTGCTATTTGCGAGTGTGGTTTTCGCGCGCAAACTATTATTAAAACCAAGAACAGGAACCGTCTAGGTGATAAAAAGACTTGATCAAATTTTACGGGTTTCTATTAACGGGCCAGACTACAGCTTATTTTTGCATGGAGGAGGTAGAGGAGGGGAGGGGGTAGGTGTTTCAAAAGGTACCAGTACTTTGTATTGAAAAATGCTTGGTGGACAGCCTGTGATGCGGTTTTTTAGATCCCACTGCGTCACACAATTATGTGTGGCGCAGTTTTCTGCAAGGCCAGCGCGAACGCTGCTTGGTGTGTGGCTGATATGGGAGCAAACACAGATCGGTATTGTAAATGGGTCAGGTCCGATCAAGGAAAATACACCAGCTGGACTTGGGAAATTTCAGCTCTTGATTGACTATTGATGGCCGTGTTTAAGTGATGGGGGGCCTGTGGGGAATATGTGGGCTATGCACACTGCTCTAGTTAGTGATGGGTCAACAGACAGTGCTGTAAAAGAGGCTGAGTTTGTCTACATAAGATACACTCAGAAGGGCGAAATAACGACAAATTTTCTTAGCATTAAAAATGTACCAAAATCAGACGCCAACCACATAGCGGATGCAATAATAGGGCAATCAAACGAGGTATTAGGTGATACATGGCAATCTAAGATTATAGCTATGGCCACAGATGGTGCAGCAGTAATGGTTGGAAAAGACAATGGCGTTGTTGCAAAAATAAAACAGTTCACCCGCCAAAATGACCTGTTTGGTTTACACTTCGGCGCATTGGTGGAAAACATTGAATGAAAACTTTAAGATTGTCACATGAGTGAATATTAATGTCAGAAATGTATTTTGAGGGTTTTTATTCTATTTTATTTTGTTTTATCGTTTTATTTGCAAAAAAAATCCGGGCCACCAGATTTTGGCTCGGGCCACCAAGTTTTTTAGGCTCGTGGCCCGGCGGGCCACGGCAAAAAAATCCCAAGTTTCACCCCTGGATGTGGGTACTCTTGTGACGGATGCAAGCATTTATGTTTTCCCAACCACAATATCAGTTTGAGGAAAACGTGAAAAGTGTCCGTTTATAAAAACACTGAAATCATGGAAAAATGAGACAAATTCAGTGATTGGTCGTAAGAAAAAAAATGACAAACATAATGTACTGCTTCAGACCAGGCAGTCCGACGTTTCGGCACAGTTGCAAGTAGAGTAGAATATTACCAAATTAACCTTTGTTTACCGTAGTTACGAGACAAAGAACATTAAAATTGAACAGCACGTGGTAATTGGTTAAATTACAAATTGGTCTGTTAGCTGCGTAAGATTATCATGACTTACAATAAGAATCTCATGGTGAATTGTGTAGATTCTAGAAGCGGCGAAAACGTTGTTTTCACATTACAGGAACGCATTTTCAGTTTAGGCAATTGCGGTGTACTGTTCAATTTTATGTTTCTCTCCTTTTAGCTGTTTTTTTTTTCGCTTTTCATTATTACATTAGTAGTAGCAACTTAAAAGGTAAGGGTTATTGGCGTTTTTGCCCGTCTTTTACATGTTGCTGGGTGACTTTGCCGCTGGGGCACACATAAAAAAGTCAGGTAATGAAAATCATGAATTGTCGTCCAGTCTACCTCTCTCACCTCGTATAAGCTTTTAAAAACAATTTTACCTACCAGTTACATATACTAGGTGGCGCTCATTCGGGGCCCGGTAATAACATTTTTCAGTAAGAAAGGTGCATTATTGGAAAGGGCTCATCAAAAGTCATCAAATTCCAATGCAGATGAACCAAAAAAAAAAAAAAAAACACTCAAAGGTATTTCACGTTTATATATAAAACACCTGGACCATAGGCCCGTTCAATGCACGAAATGAAGCAGAATGCTGGGCCATCTCGATGAAAGTTGAGGTGGCCCGAGCCAGTTTGACATGGCCCGAAAAAAGTCGAGTAATTAATAGACAGAAATAATAAATAACACGCTAAGAAATACATCTAAGGCGTTTTACCTCTGCTTCCGTCTTTTCTCGTATGTGTTTTTGCTTTCACTAGGCAGGTAAAACTGGTGCCCCAAGCTTCTGATAGTTCAGCTTAAAGTTATCTGAGAGTTGTGCTGATTAGTCCCCCAACCGGGGCTTTATGCCCCGGAGGGGGGCTTATGAGTTGGGCTCTGTCTGTCCGTCCGCCCGTTACCACTCCTTCCTCTTAGATGGGTAAGCCGTTTGGTCTGATTTAAATTGGATTTGTGGGGATTGTTTAAAATTTTGTTACTTTCGCGGTATGTCGAAAACAGCTGATCAGCTCTTTATCGTACCTTTCAGGAAGAAAGGGCATATATTGCAGATCTGCACTAAGGAATTATTTTGATTTTTGTCAAAAATTGAATTTTTGACGAATTTTTGATATTTTCACTCGGGTATTTTTAACTGTTTTGGACTTTGTTTACGCTATATCTCTAAAACAGTTCATCGGTTCTTCACCAAACCGTGGAATTAGAAAGATCAGATAGTCTAAGTATCAGTTTTTGTTCAGTAAAATGTTCCTTTTTTTACTTTGCCATTTTTTTTCATTTTTTGCCCCTTTATCCCAACTTGATTCTGTCGAAACACCAAATCTTTTCGGCAAAAATTTAAGTAGCAATCCGCTTTGAATTCGTCGTTCCGACTCCAAATTTATTGAGACCAAATTTAAAGAAATGAAAACACCATTTTCTTTTGCAATATGTGTGCTTCAAATTTAATAAACCATCACATGAGCTTTCAAAAACTATTATACATATCATTCTGTTTAGTTTGCAGTCCTCTTGTGAATATATTTCCAGTAATATGAAATTGTGTTGCTTTGTTCATTTTTTTACTTATCATTTCTTTTACGTTTATCTTAACGTAATATGAATCCGCTTATAATCAAATCACAGTTCATAGTGCGGTTACTTAGACTGAATTCCTGTCGGTTTTTTAGGGAAGCAAAACGTACAAGACAAAAAGCAAAGCTATTAACTTTAATTTTTCTCGGAAATTTTAAAATTTTAACCTTTAAAAATAAATTTGTGACACTATTCAAAAGAGTTTGTGGCCCGAATCCCGCTCATTATTTCCATTTAGATACAGGAGAGGCCCGCATGAGCTCAGTAGGGTCCGTGATCTCTGTTAAGGGGCCTATCAACCGGGTATTTAGGCCCCAACCCTACAGGGTTGGGGGCCTATAGACTTGGGGTGTCTGTCCGTCCGTCTGTCTGTCCGTCATCGCTTTTTTGTACTAGCGATATATCGAGAACGCAGAGGCCTAGAGACTTGATGTTGGGCTCATTTGAAAGGTCTCGACTTGTAGATGTGCCTTTTGGCCAAATTCGATCACGTGATCTTGGTTAAATTGGCCAAAAACGCAAAAAATCGACTTGTGTTTGTACAGGCGATATCTCGAGAACGCAGAGGCCTAGAGACTTGATGTTAGGCTCATTTGAAAGATCTCGTGTTGTAGATGTGCCTTTTGGCCATTTTGGCCAAATTTGATCACATGATCATGGCCAAATTGGCCAAAAAACGCAAAAAATCGACTTGTGTTTGTACAGGCGATATCTCGTAAACGCAGAGGCCTAGAGACTTGATGTTAGGCTCATTCAAAAGATCTCGTGTTGTAGATGTGCCTTTTGGCCATTTTGGCCGAATTCGATCACGTGATCTTGGCCAAATTGGCCAAAAACGCGAAAAATCGACTTGTGTTTGTACAGGCGATATCTCGAGAACGCAGAGGCCTAGAGACTTGATGTTGGGCTCATTTGAAAGGTCTCGACTTGTAGATGTGCCTTTTGGCCATTTTGGCCAAATTCGATCACGTGATCTTGGCCAAATTGGCCAAAAATGCAAAAAATCGACTTGTGTTTGTACAGGCGATATCTCGTAAACGCAGATGCCTAGAGACTTGATGTTGGGCTCATTTGAAAGGTCTCGACTTGTAGATGTGCCTTCTGGCCATTTTGGCCAAATTGGCCAAAAACGCAAAAAATCGACTTGTGTTTGTACAGGCGATATCTCGAGAACGGAGAGACCTAGAGACTTGATGTTAGGCTCATTTGAAAGATCTCGTGTTGTAGATGTGCCTTTTGGCCATTTTGGCCAAATTCGATCACGTGATCTTGGCCAAATTGGCCAAAAAATGCAAAAAATCGACTTGTGTTTGTACAGGCGATATCTCGAGAACGCAGAGGCCTAGAGACTTGATGTTGGGCTCAGTTGAAAGGTCTCGACTTGTAGATGTGCCTTTTGGCCATTTTGGCCGAATTCGGTCACGTGATCTGCTAAATTTTGGGGGTAAAAAAAGATTTTCCGCCAGCCAGTATCATTGTTTTTCAAAGTTTGAGCAGAAGTAGGACATTTATGTTTCTTGGCCTAAACTGGCCAACAGGTTCAAAACCATAGACGACCCCTTACAATTTTGGGGGCGTTGGGGCCTGTTAGTGTTCACTGAATACTTGTCATTGTAAGAAATGGTACATGAAGGAAATGGGTAATCAGCTGGCTGACTGTTCCAGTTTGGATGTGGGTACTCTTGTGACGGATGCAAGCATTTATGTTTTCCCAACCACAGTATCAGTTTGAGGAAAACGTGAAAAGTGTCCGTTTATGTGTCTAAAACACTGAAATCATGGAAAAATGAGACAAATTCAGTGATTGGTCGTAAGAAAAAAAAATGACAAACATAATGTACTGCTTCAGACCAGGCAGTCCGACGTTTCAGCACAGTTGCAAGTAGAGTAGAATATTACCAAATTAACCTTTGTTTACCGTAGTTACGAGACAAAGAACATTAAAATTGAACAGCACGTGGTAATTGGTTAAATTACAAATTGGTCTGTTAGCTGCGTAAGATTATCATGACTTACAATATGAATCTCATGGTGAATTGTGTAGATTCTAGAAGCGGCGAAAACGTTGTTTTCACATTACAGGAACGTATTTTCAGTTTAGGCAATTGCGGTGTACTGTTCAATTTTATGTTTCTCTCCTTTTAGCTGTTTTTTTTTTCGCTTTTCATTATTACATTAGTAGTAGCAACTTGAAAGGTAAGGGTTATTGGCGTTTTTGCCCGTCTTTTACATGTTGCTGGGTGACGTTGCCGCTGGGGCACACATAAAAAAGTTTGGTAATGAAAATCATGAATTGTCGTCCAGTCTACCTCTCTCACCTCGTATAAGCTTTTAAAAACTATTTTACCTACCAGTTACATATACTAGGTGGCGCTCATTCGGGGCCCGGTAATAACACTTTTCAGTAAGAAAGGTGCATTATTGGAAAGGGCTCACCTAGAGTCATCAAATTCCAATGCAGATGAACCAAAAAAACACTCAAATGTATTTCACGTTTATTAATAAAACACCTGGACCATAGGTCCGTTCAATGCACGAAATGAAGCTGAATGCTGGGCCATCTCGATGAAAGTTGAGGTGGCCCGAGCCAGTTTGACATGGCCCGAAAAAATTCGAGTAATTAATAGACAGAAATAATAAATAACACGCTAAGAAATACATCTAAGGCATTTTACCTCTGCTTCCGTCTTTTCTCGTATGTGTTTTTACTTTCACTAGGCAGGTAAAACTGGTGCCCCAAGTTTCGGATAGTTCAGCTTAAAGTTATCTGAGAGTTGTGCTGATTAGTCCCCCAACCGGGGCTTTATGCCCCGGAGGGGGGCTTATGAGTTGGGCTCTGTCTGTCCGTCCGCCCGTTACCACTCCTTCCTCTTAGATGGGTAATCCGTTTGGTCTGATTTAAATTGGATTTGTGGGGATTGTTTAAAATTTTGTTACTTTCGCGGTATGTCGAAAACAGCTGATCAGCTCTTTATCGTACCTTTCAGGAAGAAAGAGCATATATTGCAGATCTGCACTAAGGAATTATTTTGATTTTTGTCAAAAATTGAATTTTTGACGAATTTTTGATATTTTCACTCGGGTATTTTTAACTGTTTTGGACTTTGTTTACGCGATATCTCTAAAACAGTTCATCGGTTCTTCACCAAACCGTGGAATTAGAAAGATCAGATAGTCTAAGTATCAGTTTTTGTTCAGTAAAATGTTCCTTTTTTTACTTTGCCATTTTTTTTCATTTTTTGCCCCTTTATCCCAACTTGATTCTGTCGAAACACCAAATCTTTTCGGCAAAAATTTAAGTAGCAATCCGCTTTGAATTCGTCGTTCCGACTCCAAATTTATTGAGACCAAATTTAAAGAAATGAAAACACCATTTTCTTTTGCAATATGTGTGCTTCAAATTTAATAAACCATCACATGAGCTTTCAAAAACTATTATACATATCATTCTGTTTAGTTTGCAGTCCTCTTGTGAATATATTTCCAGTAATATGAAATTGTGTTGCTTTGTTCATTTTTTTACTTATCATTTCTTTTACGTTTATCTTAACGTAATATGAATCCGCTTATAATCAAATCACAGTTCATAGTGCGGTTACTTAGACTGAATTCCTGTCGGTTTTTTAGGGAAGCAAAACGAAGCAAAACTTTAATTTTTCTCGGAAATTTTGAAATTTTAACCTTTAAAAATAAATTTGTGACACTATTCAAAAGCGTTTGTGGCTCGAATCACGCTCTTTATTACCATTTGGATACAGGAGAGGCCCGCATGAGCTCAATAGGGTCCGTGATCTCTGTTAACGGGCCTGTCAACCGGGTATTTTATTCTTGCGTTGCATTCACGGGTGTTTACGGTTTTTATATTTATGTATTGTTTTGTAATACTTTTTGCTGATTTTTTTTATCCACCTTCCATTTTGATGACGGTATAAACCTTTGGCAATAAATGCACCTTCCTTCATGTCTGCCACACTTTATAGATCTTCCCCCTGACGCGTGTATTGGGATTTGGACTGTACAGTTTGTCGTCAGCATGCACTGCAGGATCCACGAGGGAAACGAGATGCAGGTGTGCAGTAGATCAGAATTAGTTACAATATATTGTGGAACTATAATTTCGGTTTTTGTGTGAGCTAACACAGTGAAAATTTTAACCAGTTTAGATCTACTGTTACAATTGAAGGGGTCCATGCATAAACTTGATAACTGCAGTTATCAGCAGTGGAGAAAAACGTTTGAAATTTTAGTAACAAACATAGGTTTTTCCCATCGCATTTTCCTAAAAAATACCCACTTCTAATCGGTTTTGAGGTGTAAGACTTACATGCGCGATAGAACAGAGGCCAAGAAATACCGTGGTGGTAATAGTGCATTTTCCTGATAAGTGGAGTTATCAAGTTTATGCATGGACCCCTTCAATTGCTTCTCGCTTATCCATATAAGTTACAGCGGACTTGTCGAAACAGCAGCCTTATACACATATATTACACCTTTACTGCCAAAAATTTACAATCGATGCCCCGTTTGTAAGAGATTTATACCACTTAATTCTTAATGAGCGCGGCTTTCAGTGCCTCTAACTGGTATCTGCGAATCGGTTTAGAGGCTTTTCTCATCGACTCGCATACAGTTTTGCCAGGATTCATGAGTCATCCAGGCGATGGAGTCACATTTTCTTTACACAGCTATTAAATATTGGAAAAGTGTCGGAGAAAACAATGGTAAACTTTGAAAAAAATATTTGCACACGTACAAACGGCGTAATAGTGTAAGTTTATTTTTTTGAACCCAGTTTAGTCACAATAATACCAAGGGAATTCCAATAACCTACCCATGACCAACAACAAACAAAACACATTCGCCTTTTTTTTGTCAAGATAACAGGCGAAATCTTTTAAAAAGTCCAGTCATAGAAAAAAGTGCGCGTGTGGTTTTCTATCTAAAAATAAAATAGAAGGACATTCCGGAGAAATTCCCAATATCATGTAGGAATGCAGACAGGTATTTAGGAGTAATATATGGGACATTTTGACCTCATCTTCGGACATTACGTAGTTTCTTAAGTAGTAACTTCGTGATCGTAACTTTAACCTGAGTTTTTAAGGTCATAGGTCATGTGACCTGTATGGTCTGGGAAACCGTTAGAGATGCAGCGATTTTGACTTTATTTTCGTATTGTAACCCGCTACAGAGTAACGTAAGGGGATACTTAGTGCTCTGAACTTTAACCTACATTTTCAAGGTCAAAGGTCACGTGACCTGTGCTATCTCGGTAATAGAGATGGAGGGATATTAACCGCATTTTCGGGCTTCATTCTCTCTACGATATTACACAAGGGGCAACTTCGAGATCTAAATTTTGACCTAGTGTTTCAAGGTCAAAGGTCAGGTGATCTGTGTTATCTCGAAAATGGTTGGAGGTAGAGCGATTTTGACATCATTTTCGGACCCCATCCCCCTAGACGAAGTTACATAAAGTATAACTTTGTGATCTGAGATTTGACATCGGCCACTGGACTTGTGTTGTTTTGGAAACTATTAGAAATAGAACAGTTTTTGACATCCTTTTCCACGCTACATTATGGATAACTTTGTGATCTTACCTTTGACGTACACTTTCGAAGTCAAAGATCACGTGACGTGTTATCTCGAAAACGGTCCGAGATGGAGCAATTTGACCTTGTATTTCAGACTCCACCCCCCCCCCCCTGCGGTTGCAGTTCTTGGTTTGATATAATATATGAAAAAAAGTTTAGATCAAAGCTCAAATTAAAGCTCAAATTAACATATACAAAATATAAGAGGTTTTTTAGAAACCTTTGAATATTGTGATCTTATACGGTACATGCTCGTCAATCCGAACTCATTGGGCCCGGACAAATTGGTTCGGATTAACCGATAGTTCGGATTAACCGTGGGTCGACTTTTGAGACCATATAATATTACATAAACGGGACGATAACAGGGTGGAGACTTCGTAAAATTTTCTGGCCGCCCTCCGGGCGACCAACTTTAAACGCTTTCGAGCAGGCTCAAATTGGCTGATTTCAACACCATTGATTATTTTATCCTTATTCTTTATCCATGAAGCAAGTGTATTTTTAGGTACCCCGTACTCCATCATTATTTCAGTTCTGGTTTTTGAGCCACTCGTTATTTACTTTAACACTTTGAACTTAAGATTCATTGTGTAATCATTGTGTTTTCGTTTTGATGCCATTTTGCAAGTTGAAATGCATGACCACTGTTCACAATTTATATACACATTCCGGAGCGCGAAGTGTCCACAGAAGACAAACGGCATCTTAAGCTGCTGCATAGTACGTGACAGACGATGCTCCGGATTAGTGGCAAGTGAAAACGCTGTGCACACTAAGACAGTCGGTGTATTGAGAAGACCATGTCAATCATAATCCCTAAACCCCCATCATTACTGCCCCACAATGCGCATTGTGCAACCCCTTCATCTCGCTACAAAAGATGCCTGAGTAACGTGTTGTTTTAACTGTGTGGCATGCCTAATTTGTATGGCTCTGCATTGTTAAAAGACCAGAATAGAAAAATATTGAGGGTAAATTTTGGGACGAATTATCCGAGTCCTCGTTAATTCGTACTTTTACATAGAAGTGAACGGGTCCCAAAATCGGGACCGAAGAATTGGTACGAGTTAGCCGAGGGACCGAATTAACCGGGGACGAATTAACGAGGGGCCCCTGTAATAATAATAATAGTATAAAATATACAGCGATTTGTGAAAAAGTCGCTGAGCATAAGTCGCTGAGGCTCGCCGTTCTGAAAATGTGAATTTGTTGGAATTTTGTTTCCGGACAACCAAAAAGAGTTGAAAGCAGGGCTGGTAAAAATTTCGAAATTTTTAAAAATTTCATGAAATTTAAAATTTTTGAAATGTTTCAGAAATTTTGAAATTTTTGAAATCTTTCAAAGCACATTAGAAAACACACACATTTCCAGGCTATACGTAATATCTGTTAGTTTAATTTAACAAACACCACCGTCAAAAACGCATAGACAGATAAAATGACTGAATTGCATACTGGTTAAACGCATAAATCGGCTGATTCCATAAAATTATTTATTTTTAACCGGATAATTGTTTACCGCTTTATCGTAAAACCGGATGAAGGCAAAGCTTTTTCTCGTTTAAATGAGAAACACCGCTTAATTGCAGAATTAGGGATGACTATTCAAACAGTGCTAAATTTGAAGCAAACTCGCTCACGGGCGTGAGTTGCTCCCAGTTTGTTTAGCTAATATTGTCTGCTATATTTTTGACCTATTGTGTACATATCAGACCTCTTTGCCCTGTGCCGTTAACAGTGAGACCCCTTTCAGCAGTTGCTATAAACCCTCGTGCCTCCCTCCTCACCCCTTAGAAATACCCGCTCAGATACCCGGAGTAGATGTGCCAACGGTGCTATAGGCCTGCTAGCGTTGTTACTCAAAAGTCATACTCTACGCGGGATTTCTGTGGCTGGATTGTTTATTGGTAGAGTTATGCCAACGCATTTTGTTAACTGACAACTTAAGATGAATGTCCGTTGATCGGTATCCATCAGTATTTCGTATTCTTGACGTCTAACTTATTTCTTATTTAAAAATTTCAAAACATGTGAAATTTTTGAAATTTTTACAGTGAAATATTTCATGAAATATTTCAAGAAATATTTCATTCGAAATATTTCATACCAGCTCTGGTTAAAAGAGAAACACTAATTGATGTCTTAATGCTGCAATTCCTTATAATGACCACATCAGGAATACGTGTATCAGGCATGGCACCCGCACACAACTAATGATATACAGAAAATAATTACCATCAATCCAGCATCCTTAAGCTCTTTACAGAAAGCTCTTTACCGGATCATACGCCATCACAATATAAGGTCTCGAAGTCAAATGAAGGACTAACTGAAATCCGTTTAATAATGTTTCATAAACTGTTGAATGGTTTTAGTCCCCTCTCTACTCCAGATTTCCTAACACCGTAAACAACAAAATTATAAGTACCAGAACCAGATAAAGCAGTAATTTTTAATAAAATTGTCCATTGTAGATTGAAAATGAAGGGTGGATCAGAAAGAAGACGTATCAAAGACTTGATCTGTGAAACGTTGACTCTCCTCTGCAAGAAAGGTTTGAACTATAAAGCTAACCTGAGCATTGAGGCACTGATCGGCATCACGCTCGACGAGGAGGATGTCTTTCTTGTTAACATCAACCAGACTGTGGGTGGTGAGAACTTGATAGCGGTGGAGGCCCCCGGCCGTGAGATGCCCGCGAATGAGGTGGCCGACTCGTCGGCCGAGTCTGCTGATGACGTCAGCGAGGAGGAAGAGGAGCCGTCGGCGGGGAAGAGCGGCAAGAGGTCGAAGAAGAGGAGGCGGAGGAGGTCCGGGTCGGGATCGGTGGATCTGACGCCGCGTAAGCATGGACGTACGTCGACGACCGGAAGTGATGTATCCGCTGTCGTGTGCACGGCCAGTTCCGGTCTGCCAGGGGCTATTCCTATCAAAACAGAGCCCGTCGATGATGACATGTATGATGACGCCACCGGTGATGACGTCACCGCTGATGACGTCATGTCTGCAAGTGTCAAGCAGGAAGCGCATGAAGGGACGGGTTTGGCCGTCGGCTCACTGCGAGATCTCGAGCGGCTGAGGAATTCTGTAGATAGCCCGCAGACGATAAGCGACAGCCCGCGTACCGTATCCGTGGCCTCCACGTGGACGGTGCCGACCCCGGAGGGCACTCCGGCGTGGTCCGCGCCGCCACCGCCAGACAGCGTCACCGGCTACACACCGTCGACATCACAGCAGCAGGTGGGTTCAGTAGTTATGTTTCTCTAACCCAGTTTTAATTGCAAACAGCCTGTGGTTCAAGATTAATCTATGTACACCATTAAAATAAGAACTTACTTCTCCACGATACATTGCTTCGTCACAGATTTTACTTGAGAAATTAAAATGTGTGTTTGCTTGCTTCGCTTTGAAAATAAAAAGTGAGAATGGGAGCGCTAAAATTTTAATGAATTTCATTTTCCGGAAAATTGCTGTTTTTATTTCGGTGATGGTTTTAAGAAAGGAAGCACTTGACGAAAATAATGTTTTCCGCCAGATAAGTAATTCTGGTGACCATGACAGAATCTGTCTTGTCTTGACTGGCTAACTAGGAAAAAAAAACTAACCGAAGCCAACTGGCTAGGTACCGGGGATTTCCGAAAAAAAGCCCAGGGCTTCTATTTGGAAACTGGTCAATTTCAGGTGCATATTTAGAAACCAAATAGAAGCCCCGGGGCTTCTGTTAGGAAACAGTTTCTTAATTAGAGCTCCGGGTCTTCTATTTTTTAGATGGGGGGGGGGGGGGGGGGGGGGTGTTGACAAGTTTTTATTGGGATAAAAGCAAATATACCATCGATGTTTTATAAAAGCGCTGCATGCTGCACAAAAAATAGCAAAGCACACAAAAAACAACAGTAGCTAAAAAGTCTGATAAAGTATCCTGTGTAAAACACGAAGCACGGGATTAAGCAACGACGCACAGCGTGTCTAGGGGTTTGCCTCACATCAAAGGATTAAGTGCGCCGTGTCTGCATTGCGAGTAAACACGAGTTCTAAAAAGACTGGCAGGGAAGGAGGGGGGCTTTTATTGGGAAACGATTTTTTCAGGTCTTTATTTTAACTCCAAATAGAAGCCTCGGGGCTTATATTGGGAAACCGTTTCCTAATAAGAGCCCCGGGGCTTTTATATGGGGGGGGGATTCTTTTCGGAAACTCCCGGTAGCCAAAGCGATATTCTGTGCACCTGTGAGCTTTTTTTTATGTATGTGTCTTGTGCGTTTTGTGTGTCTTTTTCTTTATTTATACATTGTCTAGTGTTTTTTTGATGAGAGATTGCGAGAATGTAGCACGCTAGATTGACTGGTGGCATGGTATATGTGCAAAAGCTGTCCTATAATTAGGGTACTGGGATGCAGAACTCGGAGCTGGATTCAAGTGGGCTTGGAAGGTGTGTGAAAAAAGTGCACTGCCTAGATCGAGACAGCCACATTGTGATCAGATTATGCCACGGCTACAGTCACTTCTGTAGTTTTTGTTTTTTTTCCCTTAATGTAAATATTTGAGAATGCCATAACAAGATCAACAGGACTAGGGTGGGTGAGGAAGTTGTAAACATGCACAGGCACTGCCCTACTGGGTGGAATACAATATGACGTTTTAGTTTTAAAAACTCCTACTCCCTCACCCCCTCCCGCAGGGATTTTTTGCCCTGCTAACCAGTGCTTCACAAGGACAAAGTGATGATGGAAGCAATGCTTCCACGAGAAATTCAATGCGTCCACAACAGAATTCGTATTTTTTTTCGAATACTTAACAGACACGGTTTACAGTTTTTTGTGATTTATTTCAAACGCTTAAAAACTTTTGAATACAACTTAAATACTGCGACCAGTAAATGATCTAACAAAGAAACAAAACGCCCATACACTTATCCAAACACTGTTTTCACACGTAACTTATAGCAACACTGGACAGTAGATTTTCTTAATGCTCTCATGTAAGACGAAGAATTAAAGTGATGGTTTATGAAGAGGACGTAAGATATAAAAAAATGATGCGTCCCAGCGGACGCGGTCATGCCGAAAGCAATGCTTCCCCAGCAAAATCAATGCTTCCAGGAAGCAGGAAGCAGAACAAAAATGGGGCGTGTAAGCACGTCGTTCATGTGGGGCGCGTCTTACACGCTGTAAATTACAATAAAAAAGCCGGAATAAAAACATTTTCTGCTATTAGGGGCTGTTCCGAAACAGAGGTGTTCCTCAACAAACGTTTTCATTGTAGTCCACTAAGGCGGGAATTTTATTCAATTCCCGGTCCGGAAATTTAATTTTTTTATATTGAAGGCCTTCCGGATCCCCCGCCCCCCCACCCCCCGGGACAGAAATCCAGGGGCTGCATTGGAAAAGAAGGGGATCCGATGTATATATATATATATATATATATATATATATATATATATATATATATATATATATATATATATATATATATATAATTAGGAAAATATTCGGGCCGCCGGGGGCCCTCAGAGCCTGTGGCACGGGGGCCCGAGCCTAAATCAGGGACCTCAGGCCCTCGCTAATTTCTAGCCAATGTAGCACAGGCCCGTCATCGTCGAAGAGAATTTGAAGCTCTACTATTTTATCGTTTTCTTGATAAAATTGCGTAATTGCCAATTTGTTGCTTAGCAACTTCTTTAATGATGAGGCGAAATGTGTGACGAAGCCTTGAATGTGCCCACGCTGACTGTGCTCTATGGCGATCGTGTGATTTGAGAATTTGAGAACTCAGAAATTTATTTATTATGTAAACTGTAAATAGGACAGTCTTTCCAGCAAATTTTGGAGCAAATGTCGTGGATTGTTTAAATGCTTGTGCGGATTACTAAGGCGTGTTTTATTGTACGGCGATATATTCGCGCCTCTCACTAATATCGACATCAATCGACACGTTCTTCTATACCCAAAGTTATATTTGTCAGTCAAAGTTGGGCCAGTAGGGGTCGGTCAGGGCAGGCAGATTAAGAGATGTGCCTACCCTACCACAATCTTTACTTACCCGACCACCGAACCCCTCCGCCCATTTCAAGGCCGCTCCTCCCCCCCCTTCCCCCTCGCAATTCTTAATCATCTTAATTTTAATCATTGTAATTTCTTAATTGAAATTATTGCAAAAAATTGTTTAAATAGCATCTTTTTCCTGCAAGAAAAATACCCTTAACTGCGCATTGACATACCAACTCAGTGTGCCATCTTTTAACTACTCCCAACTCTTCACCCCCCCTCACAACACCTTTCCACCCTCCCAACCCCCCCCCCCCCGGCAAAAAGCTACCTGCCCGAGCAGTCGTCAGTGTAAGGTCCTGAAGCACCATCTAATAAAAGGCCAAGTTACACCCCGAGGCGGTGGGGAAGGGCGGACACATCCCGTTCCTAACGGATTAGCGTTGATATGGTACTGCAGTGTTTTACACACCCGCGTCAGCTCTGGTGCCATGTTTGATATAGAGTAAAAAAGTTCCGCACAGCATTGCGCTCATGCTAGTGTTCTCTGTTACTGCGTACCAGAGTGCCCAGCCAAGTAAAATGACACTTTAGGGCAATGGTCTTTCTCCTGGTTGGTGGGTGTGTGTGTGTGTGGGGGGGGGGGGGGGGGGGAGATATCCGCGATGGACCGGACATTGGTACGGGACGACTGCTCGCTGATTTATGCAGACTCGTGCGCGGACATGCACATACGTGCACACACATGCTTGCAGCGTGCGTTTCAGCTTCTTCAGACTTTACTTTATGACCTGACATCAAGATTTGACTGTTTAAACCCGTTCATCATATCCATTTGTCTGAACAACATGGTAAACTAATCTGAAAATGTTACTCGTAATTATCCCCGTTGGTTCGCATGTGTGTCCGGGCTGTATCTCCGAAACTACAATCGGATTGTTGTGAAATTTCACGCACGGATAGAAAACATAATGAAGGTGTGGAACGTCGTATTTTTTGTTCGATTCATGAAAATATGTCGAAACGACACTGTTTTTCGATTATTGGAACTTACTTTGGACGCCGTGTCCAGGCTAGATCTCCGAAACAGTTGATTGTATAATTTTGAAATTTCACATACTATACGGACAGAGCACATGTTGGAGGTGTACAACGTCGTATTTCTATTTCGATTCTTGAAAAATTGTCAAAATGACAGTATTTCGAAACTTGGTAAAAATTAGCATGCATATAGTTTTCGCACATAATGAAAACGTCGTGTCCGGGATATATCTCCCTATAGGTCGTGTCTGGAATACATCTCCGAACCTATGCGTCGTGTCTGGAATACATCTCCGAACCTATACGTCGTGTCTGGGGTATATCCCCGAACCTATACGTCGTGTTCGGGATATATCTCCGAACCTATACGTCGTGTCTGGGGTATATCTCCGAACCTATACGTCGTGTCTGGAATATATCTCCGAACCTATACGTCGTGTCTGGGGTATATCCCCGAACCTATACGTCGTGTTCGGGATATATCTCCGAACCTATACGTCGTCTGGGGTATATCTTCGAACCTATACGTCGTGTTCGGGATATATCTCCGAACCTATACGTCGTGTCTGGGGTATATCTCCGAACCTATACGTCGTGTCTGGAATATATCTCCGAACCTATACGTCGTGTCTGGGGTATATCTCCGAACCTGTACGTCGTGTTCGAGATATATCTTCGAACCTATACGTCGTGTCTCGGATATATCTCCGAACCTATACGTCCTGTCCGGGGGTATATCTCCGAACCTCTTGGTCGTGTCCGGGATATATCTCCGAGCCTATAGGTCGTGTCCGGGATATAGCCCCGAACCTATAGGTCGAAATGACACACATTGATAGAATACATGTGGTATGTGTGCAACGTCGTGTTTTTATTCGGAGTAATGAAATAGTGAAAAGTAAATGATTTTTTTCGATATAGATCGAGCACGTATTGCAGTTGTGCTGTGTCGTGATTTTGTTCAGATTCATGAAAAATGGTAAAAGTGACAGTATTCTGAAATTTGGTAAAACTTCGCGTTTTGATATAATTTTGTCTGCGAAATTGAATGTGTCGTCCAGGGCTGTCTCCATAACTGCTCTTCTGATTTTTGTTAAACACTTTACAAATGGGTAAACAGATTTTGAAAATTGTCAAAACATTTTATTTAATGTTGAACGCAGCTTTAGTCGAAATTTAAAAATGTAAAACTGGTAAAATTGTGAAAAACGTCAGAAGTGGCAGTAGTATGGCACTTCACAAACCGACTTCAGCACCAATCTGATAGATCATGCGCGTTAGACGGAGGATCGTGTCTCTGAGGCTGTAGTTTCACAGAACGACTAAAAATCCAGAGATATTGGGTGTGGTCCAAAAGTCGGAAAATTTTGCGTACATTTTCGGGTGGTTCTAAAGAAACAAAATACACATCTGTTCAGATAATCTGGGGCTGGAGCCAGGGACTAAACTAGGAATTGAAGACAACATCAATGATGCAGGGCAAAACGTTTACTTTTCAGCTTGGGGTCCCGCGGGAGCCCGATCTCTGAAACCAGGGGTCCCGAGGTAAAGTGGTGGGGTCCCGACATTTTCGGGCAGTACAAAAAAGTTAATTCTATAAAATCAATTTTATTGCAACAAAAAAAAAATAAATAAAAAAAAAAAAAAAAAATTAAAAACGCAATTAGGGATGTCATGCAAATCACAAAACTACTACATCTAACAACAAAAAAGAAACACTGAATCATGCTACATTAGACAATGAAAAAATCAATGATTTTCGATCTTAGCGGTGATACTGAACAGTTGCAAGAGAACACTGTCTTTTTTTTAGGTCCCGCGGGACCCCAGGGTCAAATTCCAGGGGTCCCGAACCGATTATCAGGGGTCGCTGGGACCCCGGGACCCTGTGAACTTTATGCCCTGATGATGTCTGTGTCAAAATTCGCTTAAATGTTAAAACGAACTTCTTGACGAAAAAATTTCCATGTTGTCTCTCACATCGCCATATATAACCCCAGGTCTGGAGCCTTGTGACGAACAGACGGGAGACAAACACGCATAACCATGCTAATAGGATCATATTTTCAGTACAAGTTTGTTCATTTCATACACAGAGATATTCCACATACTGCAGGTCCCAAAGTGACCCGATTGAAACCTAATCAGAATGTTACCACGAAATAACAAATTTACAGTGGCGTGCTGAGATATAACTACCAGTAATATCACACTGCTATGACAGAGAAACCAACGAAAAACATGCGTATAAAACATTTATGCATCTGTCAAATATTATTTCTGACACTTGGACGAGTGAACTTACGTTGCAGTGACACGGTTGATAAAATGGAGTAGCGCATAGAAGGTCACTGCACCAGAGGAAACTAAAAAGGTAAGCCAGCTTTTTTTACGCCATCTGCGTGGGTAAAGGGGGACTCTGTTGTTTACCCTCGGCCAAGCGTAGACTGAAAGTGAAGCCTCCTTATGGGGAGTACCTCTGGGATCTGAAAAAAATGTTCCTTATACAGAGATGTTACCTAAATAGAATAGAACTTGGGAAGAAATGATAACAAGTGGTACCAGAAAGCATAGTCCTGTATTCGGGGTTGTTCCTCAACAGGAGGTGTTCCTTAACGGGAGGTGTTCCTTATCGGAGGTTTTACTGCGTTGTCATCGTTCAGGTGTTTGTCCATCGCTCCTTCCTCTGTCCCGCCAGCCTTGTAAACAGGACAATGGGGAAAGTACTTAGGCCAGATAATTTTTTGATAATGCCTATTTTAAAGGACATTCTGTCTTGATAATGCCTAAATAAAAGATATATATATATATATATATATATATATATATATATATATATATATATATATAATATATATATAATATATATACAGGGTTGAGACTTCGTAAAATATTCTTTAAAAAGTTAGTCGTCCGGCACAAAAGTTAGTCGTCCGGCACAAAAGTTAGTCGCGAAATCTCAACCCTGATATATATATATATATATATATATATATATATATATATATATATATATAATATATTTGCCAAAGTGCGAAGGAACTTTTTCGAGCTCCCGAACAATAACGAAAAATATGCGAATGATCTTTTTCGCCGTTTACGAGATGGAATACTGCTTTTCTTTTCCCGCTTTTCCACTCGTATGGACTTTTCCATGCTATTTGCGAGAATTTTTCCACTTTTGTGCAGTTTTCCCTGCTGTTCGTGAATTTTCCGTCACTGTGAAAAAAATATTAAAATCTTTCTTAAGACAAAATTATTTTTTCTAGGTTTTATCGGAACTTTTTTGATCAGCATTCATAATCGGTGGCCCTTATTTAAAAAGAAAGAAATTTATATGAGTGATGTTCGATATTTTAAATGCATCATATTCATGTGACACGTAGTAACAAAACCTGAGCTCGTTTTTCGCCGTTTCTGCGCTTTTTCGGTTCGTGGCGCCCATCCCCCCTCCCCCCCACCCCCATGTGAGATTCAATTCATGAACCCCTCTCCACCTGTTCTTTTGAAAGGAAGGTTTAAAACTCAATGGCAGTAGTTAGTAATTTTTAATTCCGTGATAGGAAAGGCAACCAATTGCTGTTCCGTAAATCTGTGTTGCAGCATATGATTTCACTCACCATCCGCCGCGGGCCGGATTCAGACTAGTGACCCTTGGGGTCGGGTTTGTTTTCTTCCCCTAACATTTCTTTTCTGTCATGGGGAGAAATCTTTTTCTTCCAATTAAGAAATGCATGAAAATGGGAAGAAACACAGTGTCATTGAAACACATACCATTAAAAAAGTGGGACGTCAAGTACCAGTTGAATTAACGACTGGTTAATCGCTATTACGTAAAAGGCATGCGAAATCTTCCCTGTTACAAATAAGTAAACACTCAGATGACTGATTTACGGAACAGCAATTGGTTGCTGCTATTGTGGGGGCCTCTTGTAAATTCTGTATTATAAGCAGGGTTCAAGTTTTGTTGATGCTATCGATATTCAACGTGGCACAAACTCGTTACTTCTTCCATCAAGACTATTCTGGCCCTTTCCCAAATGATAGCAGAAATTTCTGCTAGTTCATACTTTCCTTCAAGTTTTTAAAGGGCTTTTTTTAAAAAAAAGCGTCATTGTAAATAAGTTTTGATAAGAATTTGCGGTATATTTCTAGTGGTGATAAATTTATTAATATGTGGTGCTTAAAAATTTGTTCTCGGTTCTGAACAGTTTTTGAAAAATAATGGAGTAAAGTATACCGCTGCTAGTTATTTTTATCTAATGGTCAAATATTTTTTTCAGGTGATAACTTTTATTCAAAATGCTTTTATTCGAAGTAGTAAAATATGTTTATATTTTATTTTAGAACATAATGATCGCCATGTGATTGTGATTACGGTGACAAGTGAATTTGGGATCAAGTGACACACTCACAGGGTAAGTAATTCATTACAGTTATTCTTAAAATCCTGCAGTACGTTTGGAGGAGTATTGCAAATGATCTATGCTTAAAAAACAAGAGCAATCAGTAATTGCCATATCCCCCGCCGTGGGTGTAATAAGTAGATAAAACAACTACACTATATTGTTGTTCTGACTACGAAATGAGAACCGAATCCGGCAAATATTTTAGAGTTGTTGTCTAGAAAATAAAGTACACATTGAGATCCGGATTTTGGGATTCAAAGTCCAAATACAAATCCAGATGGGCTTCGATCCGACCATAATCCCCATAAGGCACATCTAGATTTCTTGTTTGTTGCACATATCAAATATGAACCGGATCCGCTTACTAGTTTCGGAGATGGCGTCTGAAAACCAAAGTACACATTGGGATCCAAATTTTGGGATTCTAAGTCCAAATACAGATCCAGATGGGCTTCAGTCCGATCAAAAACCCCAAAGGGCAGGGCACATCTAGATGTCTTGGTTGCTAGGCATACTAAATATGAACTGGATCCGCCCACTAGTTTCGGAAAGCAAAACTGGCGACTGACGGACGGACAGACGGACGGACACAGTGCGTTTCTGTATCCCCCGCCTCCGTCAGGATACCCAGTAAATCATCGTTATTTCCGACAGCCTGAAACAGAGCATAACGAGATGTCTTTCGAGATAAACTAGAAAAGAAAGAGGGATTTAGCATAAACAATGTAGAATTATGTTTTCGGTAGTAGAAGTAGTAGTAATAGTAGTCGTAGTACTGGGTACTTGTTTGCAGCTAAAGAGTGAGATTCACATGCTTTCACTCCTTTGACTTATGGTTCAGATTTTTTTAGGTCACCGTTGTAGAAAAAAGAGCTTTATAATCGCATTGCTCCATTGCAATGTCTAATAGGTCTTTGAGTTGTAAAAAACCAGCTGCGGCGTCTGTATTATGTTAAATTTCATCACTTTTAACAAAGTATTACACTTATGCTTACAGGATTAGTAAAACATACAGAAAGAGTTTAAGCAAAGGAGATCAGATTGACCGACGCCGGAGAAGTGAGAGAAAGGTTATACAGGAAAACTACGCCAGCGAAAAAATGCTTACTGGGTGCTCAGTGCAAACAAATCACCCGGGCAAATAAATCCTGTTTTGCGATATAAATCTTATGCCTGAACTTCATCCTTTTTTTGGGACCCATTGGTTGGGGATTGGTTCATTCACCGACTACTATAGTAGATATTTGGACTTGACACGTTTTTAGTTTGTCAGTAAATAAAATATTTGCCAGTAGTTTGCTGTTAATCTGATACTATGAAAAGGAAAACAAAACAACATGGACAAAAATATGTGTTGTAGAAATGAATACACACAGCGGACGGGGGTTTGTACAAAGGGATTTGTTTGCCCTGGTATTTGATGACTTGCCGGGCACCGATGACGACGCCTATAGAGAGGATTTTTAGATTATATCCCGGATGGGATAACTGTGAAGCAAATTTTCGTTTCACGCTCGTACAATGGTAACAAGTATTACATCAAATGGAGGTAACTCTGATACCAATGGAGCAGACCCACGCTAATACACCTTCACCGAAAAGAAATATGATGAAACTTAAACGGTTTAGTCTAACAAGTTAAGAGATACGTTAAGTTAATTAGTGCAAAACCAGAACTACAAACTGTTCCACACCTGTTTTGAAGTATTACAGCAGTGATTTCCCTATTTTATGTACCAGATAATCTAAACGACGCCCAACAGCGTAAATCACGATATGTATTAAGTATTCGAACACGATTTCTTTCTTTTGTGTAACAGGCGTAAGAACTTCGAAACTTGAAACGCACTGCTATATATGTTTGTGTTATACCAATACGAAGTAAAATTGTTGTTTGCTGTTAAAAATTAGCACAGCTTTCAACACTTATTAGTACAAAATTGGCAGATTTAAATTTAAATGTACCCTTTCTCTATACGCCATATGTTTTCCCATGTGGGTTTGGGTTAAAGAAAAGGCTCACTGCAGTGCTTGTGCATGATCGTAAGAGGCGTGTAATCAAATGTTCTTGCACGTGCGACATTTCAAAGGTGTTTTTAGTGCGTTAATTCAAGGGAAGTGAAATACTTATAGTAAAATACTTACAATGTAGAATATTTGCCGCACTCAAAAGTCGATCAATTTAATTGGGGTGTTTTGAAGGGAACGTTAAACACCAAACAAACAAAATGACAAGGACAGATACTTCAAATATCGCCCTTTGACGCATTATTTAGAAGGCTGCGACGGTGTAAATGGACCCCTATCAGAATAATGCTCTGCCAGAATGTTTTTATTTCATTGTTAATATCACACTCTGTTATTGTCAATAAGAATACATAAAGCAAATAAAAATCCAAATGTTTTTGTTGAAGACAGACTAAAGCACTATCGACAAAGTGAGTCTATTGAGGAATGTTGTTATTAATTTGTAAGTGTGACATTGACATTTCAAAAATTTTCCTCTTTGGTTAACTGACATAACAAATAGTTTAGGATATACTTTGACAATATTCAGACTTCACAAAGCTACTTCCTTTACTGCATCGGAATTTCAAAGTCTTGTGTAGTTGGTGGTATAAATGTAAGCAAATCTCGTTTGCTGACAATATGAAGTTTGGGAGATGTGACAGTTGTTCTTTTACAGCGTGCTTGTATAAGCTTCTTTTGTTTTTGGACGTTATGTACAAACTGCGACAAAGTATGTAAATCTACGTTTCGATGTTGGAATTTCATACGAAAACCAGGGTTGGCAGGTTTCTGCCAGGGTAGAAAAAACTGGAAAAAAACTGGTTTAAACCGCCCGGAAGAAATAATTTCTTCCAGACCAAAACTTGACAAAACTGGAAGAGAGACTATTTTGGACGCTTTTTTGTGTATATTAAGTCATCGTAAGTTTCATATGGAGTGATTACACAATCTTAAGTGCAATTAGGATGTCAGCAAGTGGGATGTTAGCAAGTGGGATGTTGTTACACAATAGGGTATCTTCTCAGTTCAACGCTTGTTTGCATTATACACTGTGCCTTATATGGCATATGCCACGAAATCCATTGGTCAGTTTTCTAGCCTAATCATACTCACCACCCCTATTATTAGACCTGTTATTTGAGTTAGCCTTGTCTTTGTCTTTTAAGCTCGGCCAATGTGTTACTCAGCATCAAAAGGGAAGGCCATTTTTACTAAGCATTGCCTGCTCAATTTCAAGAAAAAACATCTATGCCAGAGGGGGTCTAAAATACTACAGCACGACACTGACTGTAATCTTCTGAGACAATGAAGGGTGTGGATTCATGTGCTTAATCTGCATCTACTTCGGATGTCACCCAAACCTCTCTTAAGTATATAAGGCCCTGTTTGAATACCCAAATTATTATTATTCAAAGTTGAGAATTACAAGGCATCGAAATGTATAAAGAAGGCATACCTAAAGACCCAGTTTGGCTGCATTTTATAAAAATAAATAAGGATAAACAAGTTTTTTCAAAGGGCAAATTATGTGATCATACTTTATTGTCTAAGGCTTGCAGATTAAGGTCTCACTGTTAGAAGTGTAGCGCTAGTTCAAAACCGGAAAGTGCAGTAAATAATGATTCAGACAGGGCAAACAAACAAATTCACCACGAAAAAGAGACCGAAGTCCCTCGCCACCCAGAAAACGCACAGCTGTGTCAGTCCCAGTAACGACACAACCTAAAATTGAAATTTCAGGCATGAACTTTCAGGTATGAGTTTATTTTTGACCAATTTCGTTCATTTTCTCCTGGAAAAACCATTTCTTCCAGGTTTCTTCCACTGTCCTGAAGAAATATCTTTTGTACTGGAAGAAACCCAACCCTGACGAAAACAGCAATGATGCCTTAATTTTGTGACTGATAAGTGGCTAGGTGATGTGTTTCTTCTGCTGCTTGCACACTTATGATTCATAGAATTCTTACGCTATTATAATACCCAGGTAGAACGCTTGTACAATTAGAATGCTTGCACACTGCCACATTTTGCCTTGTGTATGTCGTTTGTGTAATGGTACGAGTGTTTTGTTGCATTTGTCAGAACTGTTCAATAATTCTTCAGTATGTATATTCTAATTATATTTTCGGATTGCCCTTTTCATCTCTATAAAGATTTTGAATAAAGTTCTGTTGTTTCTTTTTTTAGTTTTCAAACCGAGCTCTGAGCTATCATTTCCGCTTGTCAGTATGAAAATCGCTATAACTGGGTTAACAATTAACTGCGTTGGATATTTAACTGCACACAGACGTAATATACAATGCCATTATGCCGGTGTTCCATGCAAATAATTCCCACCATGCAGAAGGTTCTTCCCTGGCCTTTTTGCATGAACATGGTTTGGCGTAATAGTTCTCCCGTTCAGGTAGTTCCCCTAGCTACATAATCTCATTAATTTAACATCTACCATACTGGATATATCAGATTAACCCTTTTTAAAAGTAAGGTGTGGATTCACATATAAATCTCTCCGAGTCACCGAGTGCATTTCTCCCATTTCCAAATTACATCCCAAGGGAAGCATATTTGATTTTTATTCAGGAATTAATGCTCAAAATTAAATGTCTAAACTATCCGGCGAAAACTCGCGACTTATAAACCTTTTGATTTTTTAAATGTTTCTGAACGTGTAAGGGTGTCAGAAAACAAATACTTTGAGATTATTAAAATAAGAAGTAATTTACAAAGTACATATTCGAGGCATATAGCACGGGAAAATGATGTGTATACTATGTAACATGTGCAGAGACATTCTACAACGAGCACACTGTTTGAACAAGGAATTGATAACCTCGTAAATATTTACCAAGTTTGTCTATGCTAAAAGTTCCCACCCCACCTCAGGCGATTAAGCAACAGCTTCAGCATAGTAAAAGGGGGAGCTGTATGCATGGGGAACTACTGACACGGAACACCGGACAGAAATTTATTTAATGTTTTTTTATTAGTTAGTTAGATAATTTGCAGATGTGCATAATGACCCAAACTAGGAATCGACCCACCTGAAATTCCAGATAGGTCAACAGTATTTCTATATTCGAGCGCACTGGCTGCTTTACAACTTATGTGCAGTAATGAAACTTGCGCCTGCATACCAAACTGTCGTCTCAAGAACTAATCTCGACGGCGGTTCGGTCTTTTGTGCATTAGAGCTTTTTTGAATGATGAAATAAGAGAGCTTGATTAGTGATGAAGAAAGTGTGCGTTTGTCATGTGCGTTTTACATGTTGTGCGTTTTTTCTGTTTTATGTGCACATTCAAATCTTGAACCACAGTCTGTTCCAGTGATATTTTAAGGTAGATTGGATATACGGTCAAAATATAGATAGAAGTAAATACTCAAAATTATAAACGATAATGAAGTAAGCATGCACTGAACACTTTCTAGCTAAACGAAATTACTGAAGTTTTTGGCCTAGAAAAGTGGGATAGCGTTCTCAGTTGTAGTGCTATTTGTTGCTGTTTATATGTTTTGCTTCAAATTCATCTTACCTTAATTGGATTTTGCTTTTGGTGCATGCTTACAATGAAAGTGGAAAAGTAGAAGCAATTATCATTTGGTATTGAATATAGAAAAAAAAAAAAAAGAATGTGGACTTTTGGGCTAACTTTTTAACATCAACGAAAGAGGGAAAAATGCATTATCAATTTTCTTTTTTTTTGTTGCATCTGCTGTTTTTGTCAAGAGCTCTTTTCATTCGTGGTTAAAGTGTAAGGCGTGGATCTCTCAGAGGTGCCTCTTGAAGTAATTTCAAGGGAAAGGATGTCTACCTAAGTTGGTGGTGCAAATGTTTTAAGTACAGTACTACAGAATTAATTGCATCCACTGTGAAAAAGGGCGGGCGTTAAATTCTGGTTGTCACAAAATTGATAATGCCATTTTGCTCAACACCAAGCATAGTCTTCTGTTAGAAAGTGTGTGTACATGTTTGAGTGCCTGTTGCTAAGGTAAGTGTATGACAGCTACCGCTAAATGATGGAATGCGTGAGGTTACCGGTTAAATGGTAATTGCTTCTCTTCTTTCAGCAGTGCGAAACGCCGTTGTTTACCCGCTGTTCTTCACATTTGTTTGGAACAAGTAAATGACGTGAATGTTGGTCACTTGCATAAATCAGTTAATTCTGTCGTATTACATGCAAAATGAATGTACAAAAAAGAGTGGTTTCTTTTTTCAAACAAAATCTGAAAATAGATGCGTTTATTTGAGGAAGATGAAAACGTCGCATTAGGTCACTCATTTTCTAAATTTTATAGACTAGTATAGGTTGTTAAAATTTAATGGTGTTTTAATTTATGCCAGCTTTGTTTATGTCAATAAACACAAAATAAACATTCTATACGTAGGATTTTCACTCAAGAATATTAACGGGCTTCTCTTGATTCTGTGAACTTTTCAAATGGTAATAGTCTGTCCCGACCTATGAATATCAAAATTATTATTCCCCTGATTCATTCTTAGTTCAAAACACATGTCTTATTGCACATTAGTTAAGAGTCCAAAAGGTACAGAAGAAATCTGTTTATTGCTTACAAGTGTAAAGTTCTAAAGCATTCATTGAAGAAAAAAAACACAAATCTGATGATCTCGTATCATTTAAGGTCAGTTAGATTGATTTTAAAGTGCCGTCCACACAATTGCACGGTTTCACATGCAGTTGTAACTTAAGTGTGTCACACAAAACTTGAGAATCGACTAAGTATCGGTTTATTGTCTTACACATAGTCAAACATTATCAGTAACATAACTAATATGTGAATAATATAGAAAGAAATGACTTTAGGTAACACAGGGCCACACGAATAGACAGAATTGACTTAAGGTAACACAGGGCCAAACGCATAGATACAAGTGATTAAGTTAACACAGGGCCACACGAAGAAATTAGAAGTGACTTAAGGTAACACAGGGCCACACGACAGATAGAATTGACTTAAGGTAACACAGGGCCACATGAATAGATTAGATGTGACTTAAGGTAACACAGGGCCACTCGAATAGGTGTCATGTGTCATTCATTTGTTAGACGCTGTGAAGGTTAATTTTAAATGCCACTACTGCTTTGTTTTGCAGTGAATCCACGATTAAACTTACAAAGATTATGCTCAAGGTGACTCTCTGTAGGACTGTCGTTTTATTTTTTAAAAACGTTTCTAGTAATTAAGCAGAGAAAACTGGGTATAACCAGCAATGGGTTGGCCGTGTCATTATATATATATATAATAAACAAGCCTGTGTGTCGAAATTTGCCTGTTCTTGATGCCCGTTAAATCCTGTTTTGGGAAACATCTATTTTAGGGAAAAAGTATGACAGAATGTAGCAACTTCGTTGAAGTATAACTCGATTTTTTTTACAAATAGACAACGAGATGTTTTACAGTTGAAGTAAAGTATGCATTGAACACTATTCTGCCTTAACCTTATTAAGTAACATATCGGATATAAGAGTTAATTTCGAAATAACCTACCCTGAAATCTTGTTTCTTATTTGCGTCTTAGTTTATATAATACAGTGTGAACAATTATTTAAGAGAACAGTTAGAAGAACAAGAGCAGCAAGGGAAACAAGAACTCGCGACTAAAATGAGAACAGCTCTCACGGCAAGAAAAGAAGGACCACAATAAGTACAAGAATAACAAAAAAAAATAAAAAAGGGTAACACGCATAGCAACAAGCTTAGCAACAAGAACAAACACAAGAAAAACCACATGGTACAATGAACACGAACAATGAAAGGAACAGCCATAGCGATAACATGAACGAGAAAATAAGCGACAAGACGGTGAACACAAACAGAAACATTAACAGAAAACATAAACAAAAACATGAAGAATAGCCTGAACAAAATAAGACACTAACACAGACCAAAGGGTCAACAAGAACATCAACAACTTCATCAACAGTTTGTTTGTATCCAAATAAAAGAATAACGATCTTTTTGTCGCATCCCTCAAGTACCACTGTCTTCACCATTGTGTTTAACAAGATCAGGAGAACTATTGGACACAGATACAGAGGTACATCCTTATATTACACAACCTTTGCCTTGTTATCCATTTTCTAAACCACAAATATGTACAAGTATTTCTCTTCTTGAGAATTGAACAAAGTTGGGTATCATCTGCCACAAACTAATGCTCTGAGTGATCCTACGTGGATATTAGCCGAACCTGGAGTTCTAAAAACTTATTCATATTTCGCAAAAGACAGCAAGAATTTCAAACAGATTTTACAGAGCTTAAAAAAGATACAAAGATTGTTACATTTTCTGTACAGGCGGTCCCTAACTTGATGTTAAAGCAGCTTCTGTTATGCAGAAAATAATAACCCAAAAACAAGGCTCTCATAATCATCAGTATTATCTGCTGATGTCAGGGACGTGCAGTTAGCCATTCAAACCATCAAAATTTACCACTACAGAAAAGTCATGATTTGCATGGATTCTACAAGCAGCTGGATTCTATATAACGAGATAGCTAATCGGGGTGCGAAATAGGCGTTAAACGAGAACTGTTCTGACTTCAATCCTTGAGCGTTAAACACCAGAGTTCAAGATGCACAAGAGGTCGTTGGCAGCAACATTGGCGTAAACGAAGAAATAGTAAGCCGTATGGCACCACTCCTATCGCTGGGGGTGTAAACTGCCTAAATCATGTTCGGGGCGATATGGTAATGTATAGAACTAGATAAGGGCACACAGAAGCCAATCACGTTTTAAGAGGAGAGTCCGCCTCGAGACTGGAAGATCGTGGGTTCAAACCCCGGTCGGGTCATGCCTAAGACTTTAAAATTGGGACTCCTCCTTGCTACCCTGTGGGGCACTCCACATTTAAGGGTTAGAAGGAGGGCTGGAATGCCCCATTTCAGTATAATGTGGCAGAGGGATCCCGATATGACCATAGCAGTTGAAAGGGATCTAAAGAACAATCCAATACAATTTAAGAGGTGAAGCTGCGCGGTATACAGTGAACATATTTTAATGGAATGTACCTTCTTCAAGACCTTCATTTCAGAATTGACTCTTTGAAGCAGTAAAACAAAACCCTGAACGAAATTACAGTTGCGTATGGAAAGAAAAAATGTAAAAATCAAACTAACACACAAATATGTATGAATAAATGTAGTGTGATTCAAGCCATTAAACGTACGTGATAGGGTGTGGCATCGTGGTGCGAAATTGGTAGCACAACAGTTTCAGTTATGCTGACTTCAGGACCAAAATCTATTTAATTCAGCAGAAATAGAAGCAAATTTGTGCGGTAAAAGTTAAAGTGCAGATAAAAAACTTAGACAGCCATTTGAAGAACGATTTATTTCATACAAATCACTAGAATAAAAATGTGATATCCCTATTTGCATACAAAGTGCAAATGAATTTCAAAACAAATTGGAGGAGGATCAGCCAGACATGCCACAGTAAAATATATCTTTGCCAAATCTGGTCCTCCTAGGCCTAACCGTCAAACTGGTTAGTCGGATAAACTGGCATGGCGGAAAAGACCGAAACCAGACGGAAACGTACGAATTTAATAAATCTCCAAGTGCAGAAACATAGCTTTAAAAAGAAACTAACCTGTGTCAATACTTCTAGAATCTATATTTTGTTGTTTTTATTTTTTTTTTTTAGAATATACGCAGCTATACTTAACTTGCGATTTAACTGGGATGGTATATTCTTTTCTAGTTACCAGCCATTTATGACACAAAGTAACCTGTATACGGTTGGCCGGGTCGTTAAACTATATCACTAACTCCTGTTCGTTTATATCTAACAGACTATTAACAAGTCTTTATGAGTATAAAATAGAATAAAATATTGGTATAGAAACTTCACCTTTTGCAACTGCACCATGTGTTTTTAAGCAAAATGCAAGTGACTACCCGAGTCTTGTGCGCATTGTAAATTTTGAATTTCCTTTACTTAGCACTGCCTCAGCCTCTGCATCTGACTCACCGTCACTTGACGGTCTTGCTCTATGGTGATTGCTGAAAGTTGTTCTCTTTTATAAGTGTGTAAAGATTGTAGGTACGCCTTTGCCCCGGGACTGTCATACTCTGATTTAGTGGTGCAAGTCTGTATTATTGAAGAAAAGCACATCGGCGTACCCCCACTCTCACTCATACTCGCATTTGGTGGTGCAAGTGTATATCAGTGAAAGAAAGCACATTGGCTTACCCCTCCCTCCTCCCCCCTTCTCACTCAAAGTCGTGGTTGGTGGTGCATGTATGTATCAGTGAAAGAAAGCACATTGCTTAATACCCCTCCCCCCACCCCTCTCACTCATACTCGTGTATGGGGGTGCAAGTATTATCAGTGAAAGAAAACACATTGGCTTGCTTCCCACCCCTTTTCAAACGGGCTGGGTTTGTCTCGATGCCATATTTTTTTTCGGGGTGGGGGGGGGGGGGGGGGCAGCGGCTTTACAATCGTCGAATTGACAGGCCCTTGTTACTCCTTGGAAAAGCAACCTAGTGGGTTTCGTTATATTACACTCTATCCATTGGACATTGAGGCAAAATGGAGACGTTTTAATGTGGGTTTGTACGTCGTGTAGTTACAAATATATATTATATTTATCATATTTACTGTGTCAGCGCGCGTCGTGTTATATGAGCTCTCTGTCGGCTCTCTTGTTGATAAAACAATTGCTGTGACATGATTTTAGAATTAAACTGACCTCAGGATCTTGTGCTATTAACATTTATTCCAATAGTAACCAGTGTTTATGTTTTAATCGAGACACACTGGGGCATCACTATCGATGCAGTTTGGAGATAGCAGGGGCTTTAAGATTTATTGTTTAGCTTAAAATTGCTCAGCATTTCATAGACCTAGTGCAAATAGTTTCATGCGTCAAGTAAATATTGGAAAGATGACGTCACTGCTTGGTTTTATACTTAGAAATTGATTGCAACGTCAGTAGTTTCCTTGAAGAGTTGGGTAACAAAACATTTAGCTGGAACGGGATATACTGCTTTGTTCATAAAACTGTGTAGACGGCTGTGAAAGTGAGGATGATGACGTAGTCAAGATTAGCTGTGACGTAACCAGCAATTTGACTGGTAATCATTCGCAGATTGGCGAGTTGTTTATTGCGTATGCATCGATGCGCAGAGTTCGACCGTAAGGTTTCCTCACATAGAAGCACCCAGCAGCGTTTATACGAAGGTCGGACATTTGAGAACTTTGATGTTGACATGTGAGAACTTTGAGAATTTTGATGTTGAAATGGGAGGCTTCTACTGACCAGTAAAACGAAGCAGCAGATAACGTTATAATTTGAAGTGGACAACTATCTTTTCAGCGTTCTGGATCTGTTTCCAGATGCACGCGAGAAGAAAGCGAAAAAAATACACTAAGGAAGAGTTGGCACTGGCCGTAAGTGCTGTGATGAACAACAGCTGTACTATTTGCCAAGCAGCTCGGATATACGACATTCCGAGAAGTACCATCGCCCAACGAGTTAAAAAAGCTCTTGATCAACTTGAGTGGCCTGAGTATAACACCTAGCAGGAAGGAAACTCGGCTAATGGTTGTTAACTGAAGCATGTGACTCATATGAAGGGGAAAAACCGAGGATGGAAACGATCTGTCTCAGGTCCGTGCCGATGTATGTTCCTTTCCCTCACTGCGGTGTTTTGTGTGATAGGATTGAATAAATGCGATGCGAGGCAAGCTATTTTGGTCACACCCAGAGCGAACTCCAAAGTCTGAGTGCAGTGGTCATTATATATATTTGTTGTCAAGTGTTTATTCAGTTGTAAGAACTAAGAGGGTGCTAGTTTCAAAATGTAGTGATTTTTTTTTTTTTTGGCGCGAAACCTTCCTCTCTCCTTCTTTCAAGTTCCATTGATTCTAACCAAAAAACCTTAAAAAAAACGTCAGGGTGTTGTTAAGAACTGTTCATTGAATAAAGCACTTAAGTTTCGTATGCAAAAGTGGGCAAAGCGAGATGAAGGACAAAAAAAAAACGATGCAGGAGACCACAAACTTGTTGTGCCCGTATGATCATTTACCAGCCGTGCGCTGCACCCGACAGCCCGATGTGGCCGCGTTACCGGGGTCAGATTCTCCGTGGTACCAGCTTGTAGTGAGTGGATTTGCTGACTCCCAGCTGGTGATTGCTAGAAGTTACAGGGGGAACCTTGTAAGGCCAAGAAAAATGACAGTCCAACCACTAGCTGTGGTGAAATGTTCAGTGCGATTATTGGTAAAGTTTATTGCTAATTGAGAAACCTATGACATGCAACACAAAGAAAAGTAGACCGACAAATGCTTCAGTGTAATACATGATGTATGTTGGACTGTTGAGCCTGAAATAAAAGCCTGTCTGTCTGTAGTGTTGTTTTTGCCCCATTGACGCTTTGGCACAGAGTCTATTGTGGTTTGCTTTAGTGAGAACTTGCTGGCTTTAAGATTCAACTAACAATTCTAGTGTGTGTTTGTTTTCTGCCTCTCTTTTTTACAATGTTGTTACTATCGTCTTTCTTAATAATGTTTGATTTCAAGGCTTGATGCCGAGTTGACATTTTCTCTCTGTTTGTTTCTGGTTTTGAATAGGTTCATTAGGAAATGGATTCTACGTTGAGAATTTCTACAGGATTCTGAAGAAGAGTGCTTGATTCATCAAAATGTTTTTAGTCCAATAGAAAGCTTGAGGCATTCCTTTCTTATTTGATTACAGGAGGCTTGGTTGAGCAGATTTTTCCCCCTCCCCAAAACTAATGATCGGTTTTGGGACAGTGGTTAAGCTTGTCTTCCCTGCTTGTGTTTGCAGCTCATGGTTGCTGGTGTGTACAGCCTCAACTCCCGTGCCGGGGAGCCCCATGTACAGCCCACCCTCGCGCCTCAGCCGAATGTGGCACCCGAGAGAAGCGAGTCGCATGAGCGTCCGGTCGTGGCGGAAGCGTTAACGTATCACGGCGAGGCTAGTCACCAAGCGGTGCTCACTGAAGTGTACAGATCGGCAAACACCGTGGAGATCCTGCCGACGCATTCCGACGCTGGCGAAACGCGCATGCGCGACGGCCCTGACACTTCCTCTATTGATCACGTGCCTGATTTTTCTGAAGGTAGCACAACATGGCCAGAACACGACCAGACACCCGCCCAAAATAATTTCCCTGTCACACAGAACGACGCCGACACTGAGTCATCCACTTCAGATAAATTTGCCCAGGCAGTGGCCGCCGTGAAACACGGCAAGATGACTTTGTTCGGTGCGAGTGCAATGTACCGTATCCCCATGTTTGCGATCAGGCGTGCTGTCCGTAGCAACGGGCCCATCTCCCAGTTTCGCTGCACCCAGGAGCAGTTTGAACAAGCTGTGCAAGCAACCCGCACAGGAAGCCTGCGTCTGTTCGAAGCGTCCAATCTGTACGGTATCCCCCGCGGTGCTATCACGTCCGCCCTGAAGAGAAAACCCCCGACAAAGTCTACGTATAGCCCGGAGCAGTACAATAAGGCATTCGAGGCGGTGCAGAGCGGCAGGATGGTGATCGTGGACGCTTGTGCCCAGTACGGCATCCCGTGCTGTACGCTGAGGCGGGCGCTAAAGCGGTGCCAGATCGACAAAGGCAAGGTCCTCAGCACATACTCCAGGGAGGATTATTGGCAGGCGATCGAAGCGGTGCGGCACAAAGGATGGAGTGTATCCCTGGCCGCCAAAAAATATGGCGTCCCGGAATCAACTTTATGGATAGCTGCCAGACAGAAGGCCAGTGTCAAGAAGCGCTTTGGCGCCTCGCGAATGAAATCCTTTAAATTGCGTTCATATTCCTCAGAACAATATAAAAAGGCATTTGATGCAGTGAAAAGTGGGGCAATGACTCTTGGCGAAGCGTCTAAAGCATACGAAGTGCCGAACACGACGCTACGGAGGGGACTGAAGAAGGGCAGAGCGTACATACCGGCGCTCAGATGCCAGAAATCACCACGCCCAGTCACGAATCCGAGCGAAAAGTCAGACGTATTGCCGGGTTCTTTAAAGCACGAAGGCGGGGAGGCAGCACCAGGCTTGCTTACGTCACCGCAGGAGGAGAAAAACGAGTTGTCAGACATGCGTGTTGTGTCGCATTCAGGCCTGAAGATAAAAATGAAATCAGCAAGATCGGGTCGTTACTCTGTCGATCAATACGCCAAGGCATTGCAGGCTATCACGGAAGGCAAGATTACAGTGACAGAAGCCTACCGTGTGTATGGCATACCAAAGTCCACACTGACGAACGCGCTTCAACGTGTGAGGATGTCCGAGGCACAGGGCTCGGCGCAGGGCTCTAACACGCCGCCTAGCGGGCCAGCGACACCCAGTAAAATCAAAACGCCCAGTACGCCCGTAAAAGAGCAGAAGTTTAGTGAATCCGTGAGCGACATACCGAAAGATATCCTAATAGAAGTGTTGAGTACGAGTAAGAAGGCAGGCTATACACCGCAGCAGTACAAGAGAGCCATAGAGGAGGTGTGGAGCGGTAATATGGGCATCATTGCCGCAGGGAGGAAGTACGGCATTCCCAGATCCACCCTGCAGAAATCCATTAGGCGCATGAAGAAGAGATTTGCCAGCTCGAGTGGATCGCAACCGGATATCCGCAAGTACCAGCGCTTTTCAAACCCACCCAGTCTTTCTACGTTGAAGAAAACGTCGAGTGCGTACAGGTACAAAACTGCCGTGAAAGCAGCGATTAAAATCTCCTCCCGCTCTTCCAAGTATTCTACGAAACAGTACATTCAAGCAATTGAGGCGGTGAGAAGCGGACAGCTATCTGTCAAGCAGGCTTGTCGTCAGTACGGCGTACCCAGATCGACGCTCTTCAATGCCGTCAACAGACCATCATCAAGAGTGATGCAGGCTCTGGCCGTCCGGGATGCTAATGTGGGCCGGGGCGGGGATCGTGCCACTGACGCGGCGCAGGTTGAGCCATCAGCCGAGCCCACGGCTCAGGCCACAGCGGCCAAAGACAGCCAGGGGTGGTCCGTAGATGTTCCAGCAGAGATCCTGGAGAAGGCTATTCGCTTCGTTGTTGTCAAGAGGAGAACCTTTGCGAGCGTTTCGCGAAAATTAGGCATAGACGAGGATACCATACGGCAGCACGTTAAAGAATACCGAGAACGGAATCGGTCTGTTAAACTTAACATGAAGTTGACCGCCGCACAACCGGAAAAAGAACCGCTTCCGGTTGTGTCGTCTGAGCATGAGCAGTCGTTAAGTGTGGCGTTGGCGGAATTGGACTCTGCCGCTCACAGGGTCGTTATCTGCCATAACAACATGGAGAAGGTGGCATCGGCACACGGCATACCCGTGCACGTGCTGCGTGAACACGTGGCGCTGTACAGGCAGAAGATGCGCCGGAAAAGGCGCGAAAAGGCCCGCCGGCAGCGCGGTAAAGCAGCGGGCAAATCACTGACTTCCGCGGGCTACGCGGCTAGCGTGGCCCCTCTCAGCTCTCAAAAAGGGCAGGGGAAATACTCGAGCTCCACAGCGGATGGAGAAGGGGCGAAGAATGAAAGTGAGGGGGGCGCGAGATCCACGAAGGCGTGTGTAAGTGAGGGAGTGAGAGAAAAACTTGATATGGTGAACCAGTTGTTGAAAGAAAGTCGCGGGTCAAAAAGTTCAAGTGACAAGTCACAGAAGATCGCAGAGGAAGTGGCCAAAAGCGGCTCGTCGTCAAGCTCCAGTGAGAGCGATTCTAGTGACGAGTGCAGCGATTCAGACAGTTCAGATGACGATTACGAAAACAGAGCGCAGGCAGGCATACATAAGAGCTTGAGGGAGCTTGCCGAGGATCGGCGGCAGGCACCAAGCACTTCGGCTACCTCGGCTGCTACAGGCCGTAACTTCACCATTGACGAACTGGAACGTGCGGTTAACGAAGTGGTCAAGAGGGGCAAAAAGATCCGAAAAGTAGCAGCTAATAGGGGCATAGCGGTGGATATCTTACGCGAGGGTGTCAATCTGCAGAGGGAGATTCTTGCCATGAAGGCCATAGAGAGTGGAGATATGTCTCTATTACAGGCTTCCAATAAGTATTCTGTGCCCACTTCGAAACTCATGGAGGTAATCAATAGGAACACTTGAAGTAATTGGAGTCCACTCGTCAGTTCATGAACATCTGTGTGGTTCAAAAGTGGAAAAGTAGACTGGTTTAGTAGTGGACTGTTTTAGTAGTTTTTTATCGCGACGGTTTGGCTGTCCTGATATTTTGCTTGGAATCAAAATATGGTGTGTTGAGTTATTTGAATGAGCCGTAAATCTAAGGACTGTTCGTCTTGTGTATTTAATGCACGTTCACCGCAGCATCTGTGCAACCGAGTAAAGGAGGGAGTGGGGAGGGGGGAGGGGTGGGCGTATAAGGATAGCTATTCTTGGCCTTAGGATGGTGGGGGAGGGGGTGGGGTGCGGGGGCGTATAAGGATAGCTCTTCTTGGCAGGAGGATGGGAGGGGGTATTAGGATAGCTATTCTTTGCTTTAGGAGGGGGGGGGGGGGGTGTGCAGGGAGCGTATGTGAATAGCTATTCTGGGCCTTAGGATGGGGGGGGGGGGGCACTGTAGCAGGCCACTAATCATCGCGTTAATAGGTAGAATGTATTTCGAGAATAACTCGCACGATAACTTTTCTGATCTCTCGCTGGCAGTCTTGATTTAATAGTGTCTGGTTTTTGCAAAGTGTTTTCAATAGCAGCATAAAACTCCAAGCTGGTTTCGAATTAAAAAATGATCAAAAGGAGAGTTAGGAATATTTTGTGTGCAGTCACTTTTTGTCCTAGTTTGCAGAGGGATAGAAGAAAGTGATGTGCTCCTGTGCAAACAAAAACCCTGTTCTCAGATGTTACTCAAATTGGTCCTCATACAACATCGCTAACAGAAAAATAAATTATTATTATTTTTTTTGTTTTGGTGAAAATAATTGATTGGTGAATGGCTGGAACCAAAATTGTGTGTAGCGATTGGCCGGAGACGTGACGCTTGTGCAGAGATTAGTCAGAGACGTGGATCATGTGATCTATCACGTGATACGTGCCAAAGAGATTGGCCAGAAAGGTCGATCACGTGACTCCTACGTGGTGATTGGTAGATACATAGATTTCTCCCTCCTTTGATCGCCAACGTTTTTTAGTTACACTTCATATTGTTTATATATTACTAAATGAGACTTCATAAAATAAATGTTTTACCGTTGCGTTGATGTAGTGAAAAAGTGGTCGTGAGCGAAAGAGTTAAAAAAAAAAAAACACTGTGTATATGTAAAATGAGAATATATTAAGCAAATAAGAAAGTAGATGTTTCTTGTCCTGGTCAAACTGAAACACGTTCGACACACGTGCCGAACAGACTAACTCTCTGTAAGTCAATGGGATTGAACATCTTGAGTCCGTTCCGGAATAGACTTATCCGATTCGAAAGTTATTTCGCTCAGGAAATAATCCAAATTCTTGTTTGCTTAAAAAAGGTGTTAAATGTGAACTTTTAGAGACTTACAGATGTCCAGTTCCGTCATATGTTGCTCCTGTTGGAGAAACGGGACAGAGTTAGCTGTAGTTGCTGTTGTGTCGCTTTTGTGTCGTGCTATGGGTTGCCATACTGTTTTTTTATCATATATGATAAGTCTCAGTGGACATGTTCCATGTTCGAGAAAAGATATATATATATATATAAAAGCTGAAACCAATCAGTAAAATTGTGACAATGTGTGTTAATCCACCATATCATATTAAAAACTATTTGAAATTATTTTATTTAATTTGTTAATTTAAAAAAAAATAATTTTAGTAATTTTGAATTTGTTAATTTAGCCTGAATTTAATTGCGGGTCTACGATCATGTGCGTCATCCTTTCAGAAAGCCAGCTTATCTTCTCTCCATCTTGTGTCGTATGATACTGTGGATAAAACGATTCATCTGTTATGTGACTGGTTGTAGATGTGAGTGGGTAGATGGGAGGAGGATATACATGCCATTCAGCTTAAGTGCACAACGTTACATTTAGAAATGTTTCAGTCGTTCGGAGTTATACGAACATATTGATATTTGTCGAATAATTGTTGGAGAATGCGCACACTTGTTCATTTACCAGGACACAAAACAACTAACAGAACAGTCTCAAGATTTTATAGATACTAAAAAGAAAAACATTTTATGCAGTGTCATGCCCTTGATGTCCAATGAATGCGTAATCCAGTATTTTCCGGTGTGAATTGAGTCGGGGTATTTCAAAAGAAACCTCATTCAGTATTCAACATAAGCCTGATCATTTTTAAGTACTCGCCGGGCCGCCTGAGCGGCTAATCTTAAGGACTGGTGACGGTGCGTTATCTTTTTACTAGAAGAGCTTTCACTCCTATTTCAGATGTCAGTATTAATTTTGGATATGGTGTTAATTTCTGCTTAATTTTAGTATATTCATATCAACTTGTTGAAAAAAAAACTGGAATGGAATAACTTGATTAATACAGAATTCATGTACTGGTTCTGGTGTGATATGCAAACTGACGAATCAAATCACGTATTAAGAGTCATGTGACCGAGTCCCGTCTACGTGTCACGTGTTTTGGCGTAGTACGAACATCTAAATGCAACCGTGAACAAAAAGAAATGATATTCGAAATTTAAAAAAAAAGAAGACAATTACGGTTATCATGCTTGGTCTGGGTGGGGCGGGAACTGTACTGCAAAGCGGCATCTGGAGCAGTGGGCTTCATCCTTGCAGTGAGCATTAAAATACTTGTGACTATATACGGCTGATCTGTTGGAGTGTGTTTTGTGTTTTACTTAACGGCTTCTGGCAACATTCTAAGTTTGCCCTGTGGTGACGTCACATGTGGGCTAACGGTCGCTAGACTGAAGGTTCAATAGATAGAAATCCCAGTAGACAGAAGCTTACACAAAGAAGTAAATAAAAAATACACAAATAAGAACAACTTTCATATCCTTTACATTTATTATTTTCTAGCCTTCTTCTAATCTGTTATACAAGTAATTTTAAGCTATAGTACGACTGTGGTGGTGGAGGGGGTGGGAGGTTGGGCACGAAATCTACCACTCTGTTCATTTAAATAACCGTACACGGGTATTACCGGACGGAATTCGGGACGGGGGTGGGGGGTGGGGGGTGGGGGGGGGGCGGTGGGGCGCAATGCAAGCGGTGGTATTATATGGTCCCTCGTACGAATGTGAAATACTGATTTTACTCACCCACGCATATTTCGCCTTTGATGTCCGCAATGTTTAGTGATACCTTTAGCAGGTTGGTCAGCGCCAGATAAAACCGTAGCATGCCTTTACGCCAACATTTCCAACTGTCTGACTACAGCAGCTGACGTGGTCACTTCCGACACTCACGCCACTATTTTTTTTTTTTGGGGGGGGGGGCGAGGGGGGAGGTAAGCTAGCCTTTGGGGGAGACCTTCGAGAAATCCGAATGATTGTTTCGTTTCCCAGAGAATTTTTCACTGTCTTCTGGGACTTCATCTACTGAATCTTGTATCTGCTGAGCACGCTATCTGCTGAACCTTCTTGTGTAGTGGCCTGCCTAATAATCAAACTATGGTCTCTAAAAATTCATATCTTAAATGTGTTTAATGTAAAAAGATAGTACCAGTGATACCAGATTAAGTCTTGCACCATATTCTGGTTGTTGGGCGTCAAATTTTGCTCGAATTTTAACACATATTTTGAGTATTTGGAAGGATGGATTTTAATGCGACTTATTTTAACCTCGTGTAATTGAAGTACAGTCAGTTGTTGTTGGGCGGGCTTGGGGGGGGGGGGTGAATGGCAGGTAGGGAGGGGCGATGTTATGTGTGCTCCGGACATCCATAAAGTTTCTTGTCATATTCTATGTTAGTTTTAAGAAAAAAAACATTGAGCAGCAATTCTTGTTTGATTTCTGTCGTACACGCACCTGCTTAGATTAAGTGACAAAAGTAGATGATGATAACACATTCTCAGATTATCCCTTTTCACATAGCAATAATAATGATACTAATAATAATCAAACACTGCCTTATTTAAAATAAGAATTCTGAAGGAAATAAACAACCAGATATTTTTGGTAGGCTATTCCGGAACAGACTATCGATAATTCGAATGTTACAGAAATCAATAGTGCTTTATTTTTCTTGCAAAAAAAAAGGGTGAAAACAAGTTAGAAAATGTAAATTCTCATCTTTTAGACAAAGGAAAATCAAAATATTGAAAAATTGAATTTGCGTTTGGTTGTTTATTACAATGTCAGTAGTTCAGTACTGAATAACCTATTGAAATTTAAAAAAATTGAAAATGTATTTGTATTTTCAATTTTCACATATTTTTCTATTTATAAGGCAAGAAAATATGTTGTTTATATAGACTGCAACATAAAATGATGAAATAATGAAAAGGTTTCGATTTCTGTGACCTTCAATTTATCGGTAGTCGTTCCGGAATAGCCTACTGTCCCGTAAATTTTGCCTGCTATAAAAACGTCCTTTTTTTTGTTTACAAACAAAAACACAACTTTTTTACAAAATGGAAATTTTACGATTTCGTTTGTTTATTTTTTAATTTTTACTCAGTAGATGGCAGTAAAGTCTTTTTATATATCTTTCGAAATATGATATTCTGTTTCAAACATTACTTATACTAAAGGATGCAGCTTCATCTCACTGATCTTATTACCTCAGCTGAGGGGCTAGCCGTCATCCCTGTGTGCGTGTGAACCCATGTACACGAGAACAGGAAAACTCCCCCCTGGAATACTCCCCCGGAATACTACCCCCCCCCCCCGACTATTCCCCCTGGAAAACTCCCCCCGTAGGAATATTCCCCCGAGGAATGATTCCCCCCCCCCCGCCATACTTTATATTGCCATTGCTTCATGCAACAAATGTGGAAACACTTTTTCAAAAGTACATTTTTTTCATGTCATTTTATCATGCAAAAAATGTGGAAACAGTTTTTTAAAAGTACTTTTGAAAAGCCAAAGATTGCAATGGGGTCTTCTGATATGCAATCTATCAATGGAATCCGAATTACACTTATTGACTGGGGATTTATGAGCGGTTGCGGACGTGAGCATCCAAGGATCTCACATTGCAATTACTTAGCGAGGATTTACTGTCAATCAACTCTCAGTTGCAATTATTATTTGGGGATTTGTTGGCGGTTGCAATCGTGGGTGACTGCAATTAATAAAGCTAGAGTAGGGCTTAAGTGGTGAATTCTTCCGGAGTCACTGGTATTATTAAGAGGAAAACTGGTGGCTTCTTCCCGATTCCAATCTCGAATCTCGAATGCCTGGGACTTAGTGTAATGACTTAGTGTAATGAATTAGTGCAATGACTTAGTGTAATGACTTAGTGTAATGATTAGTAATTCTGACATTTTCAAAAATGGGATACATCAGTTTAGAAGCAAGTTTTAAATGGTAATTGCACACCGTTTGTAAGTGTAATGTAATAAAGTGAAGGTACATCAAAATTATAAAAAATATTTCGATCGTCATTTTATTGTTTAATAGCATGAAAAAATGTACTTTTGAAAAAGTGTTTCCACATTTGTTGCATGAAGAAATGGCAATATAAAGTATGGGCGGGGGAGAGTATTCCTCGGGGGGGGGGGGGATATTCCTATGGGGGGAGTTTTCCAGGGGGAATAGTCGGGGGAGTATTCCAGGCAGGAGTTTTCCTAGACCCATGTACACAAATAATAAGCCTTTGTCAAGAATTTGTCGAAAAGTTGTCGAACTGACAAGAAACTGACCAATTTGCTTGTCAATTTGACGATGCCCAGTTCAACAAATTCCAATCAAAAATTTGTCAACACTATGGAATGCCGTTTTAACACTTAATGCTTATTTTTGATATCGAAATATAATTAAGATATCAATAAATAAATACATCTCATTAATTTATATTTTGCTATCAAAAATTAATTTTCAGATGGCAAAAATTTAATTTAAAATCAAAAAATCAATTTTACAAACTTAAATAATTTTAAGGGAGACACACATTTGTATAGAATTTAACGAATCGTCAATTAAATTTTGGAGGTGAAACTTGAATTATGAATATCAATAATAACGACACAATTTTCAAGCTCAAAATTGTTCTTTTTTGTACACTAAAAAATTAAAAGAAAACTTCTGTATACAAAGACCAGTTATTTTTTATTTATAGATGTGTGCTTCTGACCTATTTTTATATAAAAAATAGTCTGATATCTTGATTTCACAGATTAATTTTTTAAGATCAGAAACTCATTTGCAGATTTCAAAATATAGATTAAAAAATTATCATTCTTAAATAATGATATCTGAAATAAGTTCTTGATATCGATAATGGAAACATAAATTACTGAGCTCAAAAATTGAGATTTTGCTGTCAAATATTTCATTTTCGCTATGAAGAATAGAATTTTAGATCTCTAAAAATCAATTTTAGATATCATTATATTATTTTTGATATTAATAAATATTTCTTGATATCTCTAAATCTTTATTGATGTCAAAAATTATTTTTTGAGATCAAAAATACATTTAGAGATATAAAAAATATAATTACAGAGAGTAAAAATTTATTCTTGGTATCAAAAAATAATTTTTTTGAGACCAAAAATTAATTCTTGATATCAAAAATAAAATTTGGAGAGCAACAATTAATTCTTGATATCACTAATTCCTTAATAAATGTTAAAACGGTATTCCACATCAACACTTTGTCTTAAATTTGTCATAAATTCGTCAGTTTAGAGCTTATCATTAATCCAGCACGCTAATAATTCGTCAATAATTTGTCAGAACCTGGTCATTTCGAACTTGTGAATTTGTCACAAGTTTGCCAAAACTTGATTGACGGCCCTAAACTCCTAAACCTGACGATGCCTAACTCAACAATGGAAATTTGTCAAGAATTTGTCTTTGTCACTGGCTTGTCATTTTCTTGTCATATATTTGTCAAATTGTAGTTTGCAGTTTCTTAATATCTTGTCACAAATTCGTCAAAATATCTTTGACAAGTGATTGACAAACTACTGACAAACTATGACGAGGCAAAATTATATGTGCAATCCTTTACTTAAAATGCTTCTTCTCCCTCAGTTTTGATCGGAATCCTTTGTATACATATTCTCTAGGTAGGCCTCTCTTGAAAATTTACTTTGCAAATCGGGGCCATTAAAAGTTTTTGTTTGCCATTTTTTTAAAATGTTTCTCCTCCAACAGTGTGAATTGGATTGTTTTCAAATTTTGTTTATTTTTTTACTAGGAAGGGCTGTCTTAAAAAAAATCACCAAATGGAAGATGTGGGTAGGATATGTTTACTTCATTGATAGCCAATATTGAAAATGCTTCTTCTCCTACAGCTTGGCTCGGATTTCTTTACAATTTCAAGAATATTTTTTTAGACGGTTTTTTCTTGAAACATCAGTCATTCAAAATTGGCCAAACTGGGGCATTTATTATTTTCTGGCAGCTAATTTTCAAAGTGCTTCTTCCACAGTTTGATCGATTATCTTCCAATTTAGCAAAAATATTCACCAGGACGTCTTTTCGTTCCTAAAGCAAAATTTCTCGTGGAATCTAGATCAACACGTCCTCGGCCATAAGGTTCTGGTCGTAAGACCCCCAAATGAATTTAGGACCAAAGCGTCCCCAAAGCCAAAATCACCCACGACAACCTAAATAAAGCCTTTCTTAAGCTTTACCTTTTATTTTAAATATTGAGCTTCAAAAGAAGATGGCCAAGATCTAGCTAGATAATTAATTTAGCAACGGACCCGAACATAGACCGATAAATACAAGAAAAATGGAAACAGATCTTGTTTATCTCTGGTACACTGCATAGTCTACCAGAGATACCTTCGAGCAACATCAACACTCGCGTACTGTTGGCTGAACATCAACAATTATTTCAACAGTGCGCAATCTGCGTTGATGCGTGGACCTTATTTTAGACCAATGCGCATGTTTATTTAACTTGCGTTGATGTGTCGCTTTTATTTTTGACCAGTGCATAGCAAGGCTTAAAAGGGTTTTTTTACGGGAAGACCCGTAAATATTGCCTCATTGAGATAATAGATTGTTGTCTGAAAATATAGCCCTGTCCCTTGCCTCTGGTTGAATAGGCAGTTGCTTTAAGTTACAGTATAGGGTGAATTTATGCTTGAAAGTACTGCGTAGGCTTTTTTTATGGGTAAAAGCGTAAAAAAGGCCTTTTTTTACGAATTTATCCATAAAAATTGCCCATGTTTTGCCCAGGTTTTACTGATATAATTGTTTCTGTTTACTTTTAGGACATGACGTTTCTTTATTTACATCATAGGGTGAATTTATGCTTGAAAGAACTACGTAGGCTTTTTTTTACGGGTAAAGGTGTAAAAAAGGCCTTTTTTATGAATTGATCCATAAAAATTGCCCAAGTTTTTCTGATATAATTGTTTCTGTTTACTTTTAGGACTTGCGTTTCTTTTATTTACATCATAGGGTGAATTTATGCTTGAAAGAAATACGTAGGCTTTTTTTACGGGTAAAGGTGTAAAAAAGGCCTTTTTTATGAGTTGATCCATAAAAATTGCCCAAGTTTTTCTGATATAATTGTTTCTGTTTACTTTTAGGACTTGCGTTTCTTTTATTTATATCATAGGGTGAATTTATGCTTGAAAGAAATACGTAGGCTTTTTTTACGGGTAAAGGTGTAAAAAAGGCCTTTTTTATGAGTTGATCCATAAAAATTGCCCAAGTTTTTCTGATATAATTGTTTCTGTTTACTTTTAGGACTTGACGTTTCTTTATTTACATCATAGGGTGAATTTATGCTTGAAAGAAATACGTAGGCTTTTTTTACGGGTAAAGGTGTAAAAAAGGCCTTTTTTATGAGTTGATCCATAAAAATTGCCCAAGTTTTTCTGATATAATTGTTTCTGTTTACTTTTAGGACTTGACGTTTCTTTTATTTACATCATAGGGTGAATTTATGCTTTAAAGAACAACGTAGGCTTTTTTTACGGGTAAAAGCGTAAAAAAGTCCTTTTGTGCTGATAAAAAGTTGCTTGTTTAAATAAATGTTCGGGAAAAATCATTTTTGAAACAGAATGTTATTTATATATGAATATTATGTAAACAGAAACAGGGTTTTTTTACAGCTGAGCATTAGGGTTTTTTTATAAAAGGGAATTTTTACACCTAAACTATCAAAAAGGCCTTTTTTACAAATGGGGCTATAAAAAAGGCCTTTTTTACGTAAAAACACAATGTTTTTACGAACAGGCAAAACTTATGCAACAACTACCAACAAATATCCGGTTTCATATTTGCTTCAGAATTCTTATCTTAGATGATACGGTGTTATTATTATGAAATAATAATAATAATAATAATAATAATAATAATAATAATAATAATAATAATAATAATAATAATTATTATTAGTATAAATAAATTAATTAACCAATAATAATCATAATTAATAATAATAATAATTAATAATAATAAATAAATAAATAAATAAATAACTAAGGCACTGCGCAGAAGTCTTGATGAGGTCGGGAACTGACGGCGAGCTGTGTTGGGGTGTTTTCAGGCTGGCACGAGGCACGTGTGCTTCCACTGCCACAAGTGCTACACGCGCAGCCACTCGCTGAGGGACCACCTCCGCGGCGTTCACGGCTACGGCTCCAAGTACAGCTGCCCGTACTGCGGCAGGGAGTTCACCTGGCGCTCAGAGAGGAACACGCACAAGAAGAAGTGCTTCCGGGCACCTGCAGCTGATACTGTTCTGGCGCCGGCAGCTGTGTCCGTTTTAGAAGCAGTTGGCTCTGTTGGTTCGTCGGCAGCTAAATCGGCTGTTTTATCGGAAGCTGTGGACTTGATCTGGAAGCGAGCTTTGGCGAGCCGAGAAGCCTGCAATAGGGATCCCTCTAATGACGTCACACATGACGTCAAGGCAGATGATCGAAATACAACAGCAAGCGGCAAAGTGGATTGTAGTGATATTGGACAGGATAGTTTTGTGATAGAGGGAAGTGATAGACGACAGGCGTTCGTTCTCGATCACGAAGATGTCACGTTAAGTAGAAGAGACAAGGCTGAGCCATCGTCATAGTGCGCATGATCAGAACAAAGAAATAAAATAACACCAGGAGAAAAATATTAACGTGTTATTCTCGCACGGGTCAGCTAAATGAAAAAAAAAGTTGCTCCGGTATGGGAATTGCGAGTGAAATTTTGAAAGAAAGAAGAGTCACCCGAGAGGCACAAAACTAAAATAAATAAATAAATAAACAAAAAATAATGAGACCCTGCCATGCAATATAAACATGTTATAAACCAATTATATATGAAATTGGGGGGGGGGGGGGGTTGGGGGGGGGGGAGCTTGCCGTGCCAGTCAACACTCGGTTCAGACAGGTGTATATTTTCGCGAAATAAAATACTATTTACAAACTTACTTGTCGCATCCCTTACACCGCACCTATTCTACAGCCCAAAAATCAGTGGGGCGTTATTTAAGCCCCCCTCCCCCCTCCCAACATGCCCCGCCCGCACGCAGTAATTTCACTGCTCTGTAGCATCTGCGTATTAGTTTAAGGATTACCACGCAACTGCGCGCTGATTTTACCTGTGCGCCATTATAATTTGACTGTTCATTGTTTTAAAACCTGAAAGCCTGGCGTAAAGGAAGCCGGACGCGTATCCGGGTAGATCCCGGACACGTATCGGGATAAATCTCTGGACGTGTGTCTAGATAAATCCCCGGACGCGTATCGGGATAAATCTCTGGACGTGTGTCTAGATAAATCCCCGGACGCGTATCGGGAGAAATCTCTGGACGTGTGTCTAGATAAATCCCCGGACGCACATGCGGATAAATCCCGAGACGCCTATCGAGATATGTCCCTGCATGTGTATCCGGACAAATCTTAGGCATTCAGTTCGTGGATTCCTAATTATATTCAGACACTTTTCACAAAGGCTAGAATCCCAGAATGCAATCCCTGTCATAAGGTCCGCTCTGGTTTACATCGGGCGTGAGAGGGGCGGAGTGGGGGGGGGGGGGTGGGGCTGGGGGCAGGAAATAAAAAGTAGCAAACTTGGAAACAGCGAGAGTGTGAGATGACCAAGTTACTTTCTTATGAAATATCTCCGGCGCGTTAATTTGTCGCCAACTATACATTTTTGTGTGTTGGTGATTATCTGAAGTATGTGTCGCCATTTTGGATAAACAGGTACCCCACCATGATACTATATGCGTGTTTTGAGGTTTTATAGGCCGAGGGTCTGAGTTAAAAATTGGAGTTTATTTGACATAGCTGTAATTCCAAGTAACATTTCATTTTTGCAATTTTTGATTAGTGTTCACTTGAAATTCTAAAACTATAAAAACAAAAGAATCATTGAAAGTATTTGTTTCCTGAACGCAAACCTCAGAAGAAATGGCGTTAACAGATATCCTTATTTTACTGAGAGATTGTGAGTCGATTTTCGTTTTGTAACCATCGATCTTTTCATTAAACATTAAAATAAAATTAGAAATCAAAATTCTCTATCGTATTTGTTTTTTTTTTTTTTTATCATAAATTGCATTACATGTACTTTAATTACTTCACTTTCCTGTAAGTGTGATCCCTGTCAATAAACAAAACTTACATAGCCAGGCCTTATCCGAAGTAGTTGCTCATCATAGGCAGATAATATAGATAATATAGAAAATACAGATAACTGCGGCTTTTAAGAATTTGGTTGTTTGTGGGTGATACTGGAGGCTAGTGATGTCCCTGTTCCCTGCCATGGTCAATATTCGGTGATATTGAAGAATGCTGGTCTCTTGTGTTCGGTAATAGTAGAGGATACTGGTATCGTGTGTTCGGTGGTAGTGCAGGATACTGGTAGCACGTGCAGTGATTTTATGAGGTACCGATGTTCATGTTCAGCAATAGTCACGGGCACAGATTTTCATTTCAGAAGTTGTAGGAGAAACCAGTGTTTAATACTGACTGGTTGACTGATGTTTTGAGGACATTTGTTTTATATATGCTGATGTTCAGTCACGTTGATGCTCACATGTTAATGAGGAATTGCTCAAAGCGTTTGTGCTGAATGTCGGTGTTGGTAAGATTATTGAAAGTGTTGACGCGCGGTAACGTCGTCTTCCGGTCTGGTTCCGTAGCCAGTGGTCACGGAGTTCAAGAGACGATCCAGATAATTGTTTACTTATCTCCAGCAACTAGTGATCCCCACGGCTAGTTTGGGCTCTGCAGAGAGATAAGGACTCGATATGATGAAAGAGTTCGTGGCGGAGGAATCGGAAAGAAAATGAACACCGTAGTCAGAAGAGCACAGTCCGATTGTGGCGATATTACAGGGGTGCACATGAGACCTTCGCATTTCGCCATGGCGAAGGTGAAATCCATTTGCCGAAGGTGAACAGGTTCACCTTCGCCAATTTGGCGAAGGTGAATTTTAGGCAAGAATTATTATAATAAAATCAAAATATGTTTTGTTTTTGACGACACCCGTTCAGCTTGTCCATTTTACACACTCTAATTGCACGCATGTCAATTTATACTTGATAACAGATTACCATATTTGCAATAAATAAAGTTACAGTTTTAGTAAGAGGGTTAATTTGGCGAAGGTGAGCTGAACGTCATTCGCCAAATTGGCAAAGCTAAAAAAATCCTTATGTGACCCCTGGATATTTGTGAAAGATGCCATTAGGCATTATGAATGAGGGTAGCTTAGTCAACCAGTAAATAGGTAACTTTGGCCCCGGCTGTGGAGCAGAACACCTCCAACGATAGACAGAAATGGGTTGAGCGTTCCGTTGTCAGGTTACAGACAGGCGTTCGTGAAGGTTTCCAAACCATTCCGTATGCCTGGACGATGCCTTGCACACAGCTGAGAACGTGCAGCGACATTTGCTTGTCCGCTGAATGACCTATGCTGGAAGCATCAACCGAATACTCGTCACTCATATGACCACGGCTGACGTCATGCACGTTGTTTATAGCTATTTACATAAGGAAATTTTAAGGACAGTTATGTTCAGTTCTTGTTCGTTTCACAGGGTCGATTTTAATACATCCACATGATACGAGTGTTCCCTTAATCCCTGCCTGATGCAGCAACGCAGGGGCACACAACAATCCTTACTAATAAGGCAGTAAACTATAAGATATCCCCAGGGGTTTAACTTTTGATTCCTAGTCTTAAGCGGCATTCGCCACAACCCACAGCGTATGGCTGAACCACAGAACCACAGCGTATGGCTGAACCACAGAACCACAGCGTATGGCTGAACCACAGAACCACAGCGTATGGCTGAACCACAGAACCACAGCGTATGGCTGAACCACAGAACCACAGCGTATGGCTGCTCCAGCCGCCATTAAGACAAATGCACAGTAAATATTTCACGAATTCATGCTACAGATAGCAATGGACTGCACATAATTATACCATTAAACTGACAGGCTTACTATGTGTCGCAACAAGCTTCTCATGTTATGCCATTCAACTAAACGAAAATGTCGAAACATTTACCATTCGGTGGATTCACCGCACCCCTGAAAATTTCGATACGTTAACCTCACCGTCATATTAACCGCACCCATAATTATAGAGAAAAGCATTGAAAGAAACAAATAACATAGGCTACTTATCCACTCATCATCGTTAAATTGCTTTCCTGTTTTAGTGCAACCTTTAACTTTTGCTGTTTCATGAACACTGCTCTCTTTCTTTTTCTAAGCAACATATGTGTCAAAATCTTGAACTGAAGAACTGAATTTCTCTTATCGCAACCCGTTATGCACCAGTATTTTTTTATTCCCCACAGGTAGAACCTGTGGGGAATATATGCAATCGACCGCCTGTCGGTCGGTCGGTCGGTCTGTCGGTCTGTCATCAAGAGCTTCTTAACACGATAACTTAAAAACTCCTGCAAGGATTTTCATGAAACTTGGCATAAAGCTTCTATGGCAACAAACACAGATCGGTATTGCAAATGGACCAGGTTCGTTCAAGGAAAATGGGCCAGCTGGACTTAGGAAATTTCAGCTCTTCATTTGGTATTGTTAACACGACATCTCAAGAACAACTGCAAGGATTTTATTGAAACCTGGTATGTAGCTTCTATGGGAACAAACAGAGATCGGTATTGTAAATGGGCCAGGTTCGTCCAAGGAAAATGCACCAACTGGACGTGGAAGATTTCAGCTCTTGATTGACTATTGATGGCCGTGTTTAACTGATGGGGGGGGGGGGGGGGGGCTGTTGGGACTATGTGGACTATGCACACTGCTCTAGTTCAAAACTGATAAGTGCTATTTTAACGTGACCTTCATTGCCGCTGAACGAAACGTTAAACAAACAAACAAACAAAACCAGACAAACCACACTCATAGCGCTGATAACCCTAGTGGCCTAAGTGGCCTTATCTCACTGATCTCCGCCGTCCGTAACTACCCCTGGTAACGTGGTCGTCACATGCACTACGAATTTTCACATTTACTTCACACGCCAGAATTAACCAAGGAATAGACACTTCAGAAATTTTAAGTTTATGCAGTGGGAAATATTTCGAAATATTGATTTTTCTTTTTAAACATGAAATGTTAAACAGTAAAGATAATACAGGTGAACTTCTTATATCCGAATAGCTCGGGAGAAAAGAAAAATGTTCGGCTATAAGAAATTTCAGTAAATAGCAACTGTTTGGGACATATAACATAGACTATGATGCAATATGAGCCATATATGATATGTAACTGCTTCTTTCGTACACAACATAGAGAAAAAATTCTAATAAATCTACTAAAATCATTATTGTGTTTTACACTATTTACAAACAGTAAAGTCAATGGAGTTCTTTTTCTTTTCTGAGGCATTTTGATATAATTTTAATTTCTCTCTATAATTTCGAATCCTTGCTTCATTTTTTAGACTATTAGAATTTCTACTTAGTATTCATTAGCTCATTAAACTATAAAACAGTTAATATAATGATCACCCTTATCAAGTCAGCGATTACAGACATTGAGACAGGGCTTGTTTGTATAATTGGTGATTAAGAAGCTTAAGACACAATGGTACCACGTCGCATCGTGATGCATAAATAAAACAATTGTACTCATTCAGCATTATGTGTATATTGCTGGGATCGCAAAGTTACATCTTCACCAGCGCTATGTCGTTAAAGAGGTTTCTACTGTATACGACACCGGTATTTGTATTGAGTTTTAGTGCTGCTCCATTGGCTGCATGTGCTTTTTTTATGTTTGAGCATTATGTTATTTACATTATTTTGAGGTAAGGCATAAACACAAGAGGATTGTGGTACCATAAGAACCGCGAAACCAAAATATAAAATTTAAGGCCTTTACTGTAAAATTTAAATTACAGTAAAGGCCTTATAATTAAACACTTTCGAATCTAGGCTTAACTCGCCCATATAGAAATATACCTTAATTTGGGATTGAGCGTTTAAGAAATGATACAGGCGGGAGTGCAAAACATGTCCTTGGAAAATGGTCCTTAGTTGAAGATGCTCATTCTAGCGAAGTACATTAAAATTGAAATCAACTGCGCGTCTGCGCGTGATTGCGCTAAAACTATTGTCTACTGTACGTCTGTGGCTTTGTCAGTGATAACAAAGATTAATTATTATTTTATTGATGATAGTTGACACGCTATTTCAATTAGTGTATATTATAAATTACTATAAGTTCCCACAATAAAATGAATCGCAACAGCTAAATGTGTGTCTTCCGTGGTTGTGCTTGCAGCTTGTTGTCACTGGGGTGTACAGTCACGTCTCTCAAGACAATATGCACGACTCACAACAGGACATTAGCCCTGATCCAGTACTGACACAGCTCAGCCTCACTTCACAACCCGACCTTGACCTTAACAAAGAGCTCGATGATCACCCAGACCGTTGCACGACACCTGTGAGCAGGCAGGCCAGCAGCGACAATGAGAGCGAATCACACCTAGAGTCAGTCATTATATCTGAGGACGAAGAGGCCAATGATGACAATGGCCTAACTGATGGAGATGTACAGAGCAATGTAGATAAAGCACAACATGACAGGGAAGATGGCGGGGCAGTGGATGAACTCATCGAGCGTGTACAAGCTACGGGGAACTCAGATAAAAAGTGTAAAGAAGTCTCGAAATTTTCTGATGCAAAGACAAGTGTTAAATTACTTTTTCAGGCCTCCAAACCATTCTCTAAGCGTTCATATACTTGGGACCAATATAAAAGGGCGCTTTATCTGGTAAAAAGCGGGAAAATGAACGTACGTCAAGCGAGCAGAACGTGCGGGGTGCCGAGAGGGACTCTTCAGAAGCGTTTTACCAAAGACAATACTTTAAAACCATTCATGACATACAACAAAGAGAGCGCAAAGTGGATCGCAAAAGAAATTCACGACAGTGCGGCGACTACTTCTGTAAAACAGGAAATCGGGGATGTGTCGAAAATGACGTCAGCAGCCATGCCAGAATCTGACACTAGCTTCCCTCGTGCCTGTACTAGATATTCTAAAGAGCAGCAGCTCAAAGCTATTGATGAGGTGAGTAGTAGTCAGATGGGATACTTGGAAGCCACTTGTACGTATGGTGTGCCATTAACGACTTTGTTGAAAGCCAGCAACCGATTGTCAACTGAGTTATCTGAGAAGAAGGCAACATCATCGCGTGCGGGTAGTCCTCCGCAAGCTATCGAACAAAGTGCGATTAACGCCCTTTTAGGTTATAATCAGAAGCGCCGTGCCTATTCAAAAGAACAGTATATTCTTGCGCTGGATGCGGTAAGAAGTGGACGTATGGGCTTTAAGCAAGCTTCTCGTACCTATGGAATTCCGAAGTCAACTTTGTTTAATGCCCGTAACAGATTAGTGTCAAAGGAATTCACTCTGGTTAAATCCAACTCACAGAATTCAACGAATGAAGAGAACGCACAAAAATCATCAGCCACTTCGAAAAGAATGCAAAGAAACAGTCGCAAGTACCAAGGTTTATCACATCCATCCGCTGTTTCTACACAGAAGAGAGCTGCAAGGTACAAAACAGCTGTAAAATCGGCGATTAAAGTCTGCTCCTCTAAGTATACCAGGAAGCAGTATATGACTGCGCTGAATGCGGTGAGAAGTGGGCGCATGCGGCGTATTGATGCCTGCCGTACATACAACATTCCCAAGTCGACCTTGAACAACGCGTTACGAAGAGAGTCAATGAACGTTTCTCAGTCCTGGACTAGGACGTATAGTAAGGCACAATATACAGAAGCTGTTGAAGCAGTGATGAGTGGTAGACTTCTAGTTGCTGAAGCCGTTGTCAAGTATGGTATACCAAAAAGTACTGTGAGCAACGCAGTAAAGAGGCGAAGCATACTTAAGTTGGCCGAAGAATCCGTTGGAGGAGGCTCGTCAGAGGTAGCCCAAGGGAGCTCGTCCGAAGAGTTGAGCACAAAACCTACAGCGCAGGAAATTCCAGAACTGCCTACGTCAGTTCTGCTCCAAGCTTCAGAAACACCCACTGATAACAGGAGTATTGCTTCTATTCAGGGGAAATCAGAAATTGTGACAGAACCGGTGTCGTCTGATCAAAACATATCAGAGTTACAGACCATTTCGACAAACATGCAACCAGGAAGTAGCAAGCACCGTAGCCTGTCAGCTTCGTCCAGTGTTGCTACAGTAAAGCACACTTCAAGGTATAAAACAGCTGTAAAATCGGCAATAAAAGTGTGCTCCTCTAAGTACACTAAACAGCAATACATAACTGCACTTAAAGCGGTGAGAAATGGACGCATGCGGCCTGTGGAGGCTTGTCGTACATATGGCATTCCTAAGTCGACCTTAACTAAAGCCCTACGGCGAGAGTCGAAAGCAGTTTCTCAGTCAGGGATTAGGACGTACAGTAAAGTACAATATGAACAAGCCATTGAAGCAGTGATGAGTGGTACACTTCTAGTTAGTGAGGCCGTTGTCAAGTACGGTATACCAAAAAGCACTTTGAGCAACGCCGTGAAGAGGCGGCGCAGAGCTAAGTCGGACGAAGAATCCGTTGGAGGAGGTTCGTCAGAGGTGGACAAAGAGAGCAGATCTAGAGATCTTGGCAAAAAAATCTCTACATCGCAGGAAATTCCAGAACTATCTAAAACTGTTCTAGTGCAAGCTTCAGAAATGAGTTCTCGCAACAGTCCTACTTTTATTCCAATAAAATCGGAAACACCGGCAGAATCCAGGGAAGTAACGTTGCCTATGCATGATCAGAACGCCGAGTTGCCAACCGTATCAACAAACCAGCTGTCAGAAGGAGGCATGCAAAAAAAGCTATCAACTTCGTCAAGTGTTGCCATATTTGCGAAAGCTTCAAGGAACAAAACTACTTTAAGAGGGCCGTTTAGAGCTTACTCCTGTACATACTCTAGATCGCAGTACATGGAAGCGTTGGACGCGCTAAGGAGTGGTCGCATGCGGCTTATGGAGGCCTGTCGTACATTCGGCGTTCCCAAATCGACTTTGGATGGCGCGCTGCGGAGAGAGGGGAAATTTGGCAAACGCAAACTCAGGATGTATAGTAAAGAACAGCTTTCAAGAGCCGTCGAAGCAGTGATGAGTGGTACACTGCAAATCAACAAAGCCGCAGACATATATAATGTGCCAAAATCCACTTTAGTGAAAGCCGTCAGGAAGCTACGCTTAGCTGAGTTGGGCAACCAAGCCATTGGAGGAGGTTCGGCAGCGCTGAACACAAGTGACTCCACGCATCTAAATATGAAACCGTCTTCATCTCAGCAGATTCCCACAGCTGTTGAGTTGCAGTGTTCAGACACGCCTATTCGCGACATTAGTCCATGTGCCCCTGGTCAGTCGGAAACGACAGAGCAAGGGTCAGAGGAGGCATTACCTACGAATGCACAGTTGTCTTTGGATGAGCTTGACGCCGCCGCACACCATGTAGTGGTTGCACATTGTGGTACAGAGAAGGTCGCTGCTAGGTTTGGAATTCCTTTGAATATATTGAAAGAACATTTGACCCTCTACAGGGCGAAACTTCGACAGGGTGAGAAAGGATGGCGTAAGGGCAAATGTTATTCACTGCCGTCCAAATCAACGCATAGTGTTAGCATTAATCCATCAAATGCAGAAACAAAAAACACAAGCACAAGCAAAATATCTGGATTCAGCGACTTTGATTCTATTACATCGGATACGGAAGAGCCTGAGTCGGCGGAGATCGTTTCAGAACAACAGCGCGGATTTGTCGAACTTGGCGTAAGCGTTGTCGAACTAGAGAAATTTGAATTGATGAGCGAGCACGCAAAGGGCAAACCTGACAGTAACACATCGGTAGCTTACGGAGAGGGACCAGTGGAACTAAGTGAGAGCGATGACAGCGATGTAGAAGTTTTAGGCGAGCATGGCTTTGATGCAAAAGAACACAGCGCCTTAGCGATTAGTTCTTCTGGACACGATTTTACCTCTGATCAACTTGAACGTGCAGTTGGTTCGGTTATCATTGGCAGGCAGGGTGTACTAAAAGTCTCTAAAACTTCCGGAATACCTTTAGATAGTTTACGTGAAGCTGTGAGCGCCAAGCGAAAACGTCTTTATGCAGTTCAAGCAATAAATTGCGGAGCGATGACTCTGCTGGAGGCCTCTGATAAGTACTCCGTGCCCACGTCTGACCTCATTGATGCTATTAACGAAAGCACATGATAAAGCTCTTTATTGTGCACTAGATAGAAGAAAGAATGAAAAATTTCAGAAGGCGTGAAAACAATAACTGGTTTTATATCTTTAGATTTTAGCCATAACGTTTCAGTTGATTATTTTTCTGGTGAAATATCTTTCATATGTGACTGTTTATAACTATGTGACCAGGATTTATTTTAGAATGGTCGTGTGCATATGTCAAATATCTGTAAATGTTGATTATATAGTCTTAAAATTTTGTGTAATCGTGCAGAATGTTCGGAAATTACATTCTTATAACACTCTTTTATTTAAAATAAAAATATGTGAAACAATTAAAAAAGGACGTGTTATTGTCCAAGGCGAAATATGGAGCTTTTCACTGACTGAGAGTTTGTTCCTGAATTAATTACCATAAAATCTGTGTCATTCTGTCTCCCCCTGCCTCCGTGCTTTTATATATATAAATAAACGAGGGATATAGTTACAGGGTTCGTAGCGTTCTTGAAAAGTCTTGAAAAGTCTTGAATTTGCCAAATGGTCTCAAGGTACCTTGAATTGTCTTGAATCGTGGAAAAATGTCTTGAAAAGTCTTGAATTTAAATTGAATATATTATGACAAATTTTTTCCCTCAATTCGCAATTTTTTCGCGCCTTCGGCGCGTTCTATACAATTAACATTAATCAAATTTAAACGCATGTAAAAAAAATCAAATGTCTTGAAAAAATCTTAAAACTGTCTTGAAAAAATCTTGAAACTGTCTTGAAAAAAAGTCTCAGCTGTCTTGAAAAGTCTTGAAAAGTCTTGAATTTGCAAGTCAGATTTGGCTACGAACCCTGTAGTTATGAACATGTCCATTTCTCTGTCTGTCCGCTGGAAACACATGGTTTTGTCCGCGAAAGTTCTCAAAACTGTTTAAGGTACGGTTCTGATTTTTTATACAGTGAAAATATATATAGTATAGATGTGCAACGTCGTATTATTTTTGAAATCGGTGAAAAATTTACAAAATCTCAAATTGCCAAAAATTACGTTGGAGTTGGCAATTGTGCAATGTCCGCACCATTTCGAATATAAGCATTTGTCGTAGCGATCTGCAACCTTGCACAGTGAATATATATATATATATATATATATATATATATATATATATATATATATATATATATATATATATTGTTGATGTACAACAAAAATTGACAAAATGATTTGCCAAAACCTATCAAAACTCACTTTTGACTTAGGAATTTTTGAGATGCAATTGTCCACTTCGCATGTAGCAATTTGTTGTAGGGACGTGCAACCTTGCACAGTGAAAACAAATATATTGTAGATTTGCAACATCATATTATTTTTGAAATCGGTAAAAATTTTTAAAATGACAACTTGCCAAACCCTACCACAAATTACGTTGGACAATTGTGCGATATTTTGTTCGCACCACTTCGGATATGACCATTTATCGTAGTGACCTGAACCCTTGCACAGTGAAATTATATTCATTGTACTCTCTAAAGGTATTGGCTAATTGTAGTTTAGGTTAAAATAATCAGGCTAAAGTGAATGGGGCAATTTGGGACTTAGACAAATCATCCATTGTAAAAGTGTTCATTATTCGGAGGTGTTCAGTAATGAAGGTTTTGCTGTATATAATTTACCTTACACGGGCGATCCTGTCTCACTGAGACTCTAGTTGTGTACTATATATAAATTAAAAAATTTGATGTACCTGTTTTATTCCTATGTTGAGTTCATTTTGTTCAGTTTACTTTGTTGTGGTTTATATCCTAAAACATTATTGAGGAAAATATATACAAGGTTCAAGTATGAAACAATGGGCAAAATTTTTAGCTAGTAAAATTGTTCAGACTTACATTTATCCTAATCTTTTAGCTTAATCCACAGAAATAACAAGTCGACAATAATGTGTGAACTTATTGCATGGCGGCAATATGACACAAAAATGTCTTACTGATTTATTGATGCCTGTACGAATATATATATATATATATATATATATATATATATATATATATATATATATAATATGTGTGTGTGTGTGTATGTTTAATGTGTAAAAATGAAACTCAAAAAGGTCAGAATTTCTGATTTCGCCCAGGACAATATAATACTGAATTATTGATAGTTGGCTTGATGCATTTTTATTTTAAAAAATAGGGGATTTTATGTAGATATAGCCATTTTTGGAAATTTTGTCTCGTGAATCTTTCATTTTGTAGTCATTTTCACGTTTGAGTATACTTTGACTTATGGGGGGCAGTGGTTAAATGAAAGATGGCTGTTTTGGAAGCGACGCGATTAGCTGAAATTTGTCGCGTAGCACGAATTGCTGCGATCTGTAAGAGTGCAGGCTTTCGTGTTTTGTAAAAATTGTCGCTTCATTACACAGTGGCAGTATTTGTAAAACGTTAGTTTTTTTTTAATTGTTCTCAAATAAGTTTTGATTGGTAAGCAATGAATATGTACATGCATATTATATCTATTTTATTTTATTTTTTGGAAATCGCGCAAAATTTGGCTGGAAAATTTAGTGGATTTCAATCCAAGTGTGACATGCTGCTGTCTGGAGTGTTTGTTTGTTTTTTTTTGCACGCGGGACCTCTGAAGTTTTTTTTAGGTTTTTTTATTCTTGCATGGTGAAAATATGTTTATTGCAGTTTGCAGTGTCGTATTATGTTTGGAATCGTCAAAGTGATGACATTTTAAACTTAAGTAATGTATATGTCTCGTGGATGCTTTGCAAAACCGACAGCATACAACTCATCTCCCAACCATAACTTGTTTTATAGCGTTGTTGCCATCGTAAGACATTTATCGTTTGGACTTAGAAGGCCTTGCGGGACCACGCTACCTCTAGATAAAAATTTATCATTGATCCCTGGGAAGAAACAATTAACCATGAAGATATTTCTTTTGTATTTTGTTGATGAGAAGCAGGTTTAAAAATTTAATTCACGGTGAGAGTACTAGTCCAGAGTAGTAGTTACCTTATGAAGGTTTAAGTGCATCACATTACGTGTTGGTCGAATTCAGTTAAGCATAAAAACGTTGCTTGTTAAAGGACAAAATTTGTTGTGAAACAAGGAATTGGTCGAATTAGCGATTGCCTAACAGGTATCAATGATACAATAAGCAACGCTTGGTGCTGGAACCAGTGGCCAAATAAGCATTGGCCCATGTTATTGTAGAGGAGCTCGATCATATTAGCTCGACTGTTACGTAACTTCTGGAAATCGTACCGGTGGTTAAATTAGCATGTACCGATTTTATTGTACAGGACTTGACAAACAGCACATCATATGTTGCTAGACGAAGGATGCTTGGTGTTTTATGCTTCGTTTTTACTAGAGTTTACATTTGCAAGGGTTTCGAAATGTAAATTTTTTCCAGGTATAGCTAATTTAAATTTCGAAAAATGTGTGGCCACATCTTTGGTTAATAGATGTAATAATTCATATGGCAAGTGCGTTTTGGTAATTTGTTTAAGATATTTTTAGCTTTTTTATGAGAAGTACTGATTGTTTTGGCGGAGTTCATGTTCGAGTTATATTTTATAGTGAAGAAAATATAAAAAGCTGTAATCATAGGCTGTCTGCAAGCGTAGATGTTCTAGTGTATGCCAGAGTTATGATGCACACGTAGGTGCTGTAGTATATGCTAGAGTTGTGATGTTATTGAGGCCTGTTTAACAGTTATTCCTGATAACTGAAATTTGTCCGAAAAGTTTGTATTGTTCATGTTTTTAGCCCCAGCTTAGTAGGGATTTCGTGAAAAGTATGTGTGTATGTACACTTTTAAGTAGTTTATTATTATCAGTTTTATTTTTTTATTTTACTTTGATTTTTCTTAAGTGAATTAAATTTGTGTATGGGACTTAACCGAAATATTACATTTGATCACTTTCCTTGAAAAAGTGTTTTAAGCGTTTAAAGAATACTTTCCAGTAATTTTGCTGCATTTCAAGAAACACTTCTGTTTTTTTTTAGCCTAACTGTTCCTTGTGCAGAGGCGTTACTAAACCTATTATCACCGGCGTGGCGGGTGGCGTGTCCGAATAAATGTCTGATTTTATCCAATTATGTTTATTATAATTTCTGTAAAATCTGTATATTACAATACTAACGTTCACATATAATTCGTATTCTTAATTCACTTATATTTATACAAACATTGATAATTTTTTATTAACCATTCCTCTTATGTTTGTTTCACGTGCTCGTTTCATATATGTTTTACTTTATATTTTTCCTTCCGATAACCCTTTCCTTATCTTGTTAGCCCAGCTTACGTTACACGTAAGCTGGGGTATTCCTATCGGTCTGCGGGTGGCGTCCGTTAGTTAGTTAGTTAGTTAGTTAGTTAGTTGTTTATTTAGTCAACTTTGTTTCAAAATGCATCTCCTCCTACAATTTTGATCTGATGTCATATATTTTTTGTGTGAGGCATCCCTAAGGGGTCATGCATACGGCTTGTGCTTTTCTAGTCGATCGGGTGATTTTTGAATTTTTGGCGAATTTTTAAAGAAAATATTTTAAAATGTATCTCCTCCTACATTTTTGACCCGATGTCATTTATTTTTAGTATGAGGCACCCCTAAAGGGTCGTGCATACGGCTTGTGCTTTTTTAGTCGATCGGACAATTTTTGTGTTTTTGTCGAATTTTTTAAGCAAAAATTTCGAAAATAATTCAAAATGCATCTACTCCTACAATTTTCATTCGATGTCATTTATTTTTGGTGTGAGGCATCTCTAAGCGGTCGTGCATACGGCTTATACATTTTTAGTCGATCGGGTGATTTTTGAATTTTTGGGGAATTTTTGAAGAAAAAATTTTAAAATGTATCTCTTCCTACATTTTTGAACCGATGTCATTTATTTTTGGTATGAGGTACCCCTGAAGGGTCCTACATACGGCTTGTGCTTTTTTAGTCGATCGGACAATTTTTGTATTTTTGTCGAATTTTTTAAGCAAAAATTTCGAAAATAATTCAAAATGCATCTGCTCCTACAATTTTCATTCGATGTCATTTATTTTTGGTGTGAGGCATCTCTAAGCGGTCGTGCATACGGCTTGTGCTTTTTTAAGTCGATCGGGTGATTTTTGAATTTTTGGAGAATTTTTGAAGAAAAATTTTTAAAATGTATCTCCTCATACATTTTTGATCTGATGTCATTTTTTTTTTTTTTTTTTTTTTTTTTGGTATAAGGGATCCTAAAGGGTCGTGCATACGGCTTGTGCTTTTTAATCGATCGGACAATTTTTGTATTTTTAGAAAAAAAACTTCAAAATGCATTTCCCCTACTGTTTTGAATCGATGTCTTTTTTTTTCTTTTATTTATTATTATTATTTTTTTGGTTTGAGGCATCCCTAAGGGGTTGAGCATACGGCTTGTGGTTTTTTAGTCGATCCGACAATTTCTGTATTTTTAGGAAATTTTTGAAGAAAAACTTCAAAATGCATTTCCTCCTACAGTTTTTATCCAATTTCATTTATTTTTGGTATGGGGCATCCTTAGGTGGGTCGGGCACATTTGGCTTGTGCTATTTGACTCGACTTGGCAATTTTTGATTTCGGGGGGGAATTTTTGAGGGAAAATACATCAAAATGCATCTTCTCCTGCAGTTTTGACCAGACATCATTTATTTTGGGGCTGAGGCGTGATTAGGGTGTCGTGAATACGGCCTGTGCTTTTCGAGTCGATCATAGAATTTTTGAAGAAAAAAATTCAAAATGCATTTCCTCCTACAGTTTTTATCAGATTTCATTTGTTTTTCATACGAGCCGTCTCTAGGGGGTCATGCATACGGCTTGTGCTTTTTGAGTGAATTGGGAAACTTTTGAATTTTTTTCGGAATTTAAAAAAAAAAAAAAATTAAGTGAATCTCCTCATACAGCGCACATTCGCAGTAGTCCAAATTAAGCACTGCGCATCATTTCAAGTTAAATAAACATGCGCATTGGTCCGAAATGTGAACCGCGTATCGACGGAAGATTAATAAACAAGTGAACTGGTCCAAAATAAGCTCCTCGCCTCAACGCAAGTTAAATAAACATGCGCACTGGCCCGAAAAAAGAACTACACATCGACGCAAGTTGAATAGATATGCGCAGTGGTCCGAAATGCGAACCGCGCATCAATGCAACCTAAAGAAACATGCGCACTGGTCCGAAATGCGAACTGCACAATAACGCAAGTTAAATAAATATGCGCACTGGTCCGAAAAAAAAGAACCGCACATGAACGCAACCCAAAGAAACATGCGCACTGGTCTGAAATGAGAACCACGCATCGACACAAGTTGAATAGACATGCGCAGTGGTCTGAAATGAGAACCGCGCATCAACGCAAGTTAAATAAACATGCGCAGTGGTCGAAAGAAAGAACCACGAATCGACGCAAGTTGAATACACATAAGAGTCGGGCATCGACGGGACTTAAATAAACTTCTTCTCCGAAATGCAAATCGCGTGTCAACGCAAGTTAAATGAACATGCACACTGGTCCGAAATGCGAACCGCGCATCAACGTAACCTAAAGAAACAGGCACACTGGTCCGACATTCGAACCGCGCATCAACATAAGTTAAATAAACATGCGCACTTGTCCGAGATTCGAACCGCGCATCAACGCAAGTTAAATAAACATGCGTAGTGGTTCGAAATGCGAACCACGCGCCAACGCAATTTAAATAAACATTTGCACTGGTCCAAAAAAAAGCACTGCGCATCAACGTAAGTTAAATAAACATGGTCACTGGTCCGAAATTCGAACCGCGCATCAACGCAAGTTAAATAAACATGCGCATTGGTCCGAAATTCGAACCGCGCATCAACGCAAGTTAAATAAACATGCGTAGTGGTTCGAAATGCGAACCACGCACCAACGCAATTTAAATAAACATTTGCACTGGTCCAAAATAAGCACTGCGCATCAACGCAAGTTAAATAAACATGCGCACTGATTCGAAATTCGAACCGCGCATCAACGCAAATTAAATAAACATGCGCACTGGTCCAAAATGCAAACCGCGCACCAACGAAAGTTACATAAATATATGCAGACGTCCAAAATAAGCACCGTGCATCAACGCAAGTTAAATAAACATGCAAGCTGGTCCGAAATGCGCACCGAGCATCAAGGCAACCTAAGGAAACTTGCGCGCTTGTCCAAAATAAGTACCACTCATTAACGCAAGTACAATAAACATGCGCAAATAAGAACCGCGCATCGATGCAAGTTAAATAAACATGCACACTGGTCCGAAATAAGAACCGCACATCAACACAAGGTAAATAAACATGCGCACTAATCCGAAATAAGAACCGCACATCAACGCAAGGTAAAAAACATGGGCGCTGGTCCGAAATAAGAACCGCACATCAACGCAAGTTAAATAAACATGCGCACTTGGCTGAACAAGAACCGTGCATCGATGCAAGTTACATAAATATGCGCACTGGTCCGAAATGCGAGCCTTGCTTGAACGTATCTATGGCAGACTATCCAGTCTACCAGAGATACCAAAAAAATCTGTTTCCCATTTTTCTGGGAAAAAAATCTTTGTATGTATTTATCGGTCTATGTTCTGGTCCGGTGCTAAATTAATTATTGAGCTAGCTATTTGCCGTCTCATCTTTTGAAGCCCAATTTTTCAGGGAAATTCCCTTGCTCATGTACGCTGGAATTGGTCTTATTGCTTTTGGTAAGTTGGGACTTTGTCCTTGGACAAACTTGCTCTAATTCTATTCGTATATTCATGAACCTGAGGGTCCTAGCAGATGACCATTAACAGGTTGCTAGACTGACTCCCAGATACACGTTTGTACGCTAGAATTCGAATATCTCTGCTGTCAAAACCGCTGGCCTTGTATATTACTCGGGGCCACTCGACGGGTGCTGACACGCAATTGTGATCACAAGAGTTATACCACATAACAATCGCTAATTGCAATTTACGTTTTCTTGCTAACATATAAGTTTTCGCACTTACGACTTTAACTAACAACGAGCGGATTAACTAATCCCTTACGCCCAACATGCCTACACTGCACGAAGCTATTATTCTATTATAGCGTCCCGTTGATCCTATCGTCTGGACTGGCATGTTTGGCGCTGTTTGTTGACCATAATACTAATTACAGTGACAGCTGTGTGTGTGACTCTACCGCTATTGTTTTAATTCATAATGGGATTTATGTACGTCTTATTTTGCTTATGGCAGAGCCCACTGATTCTACTGTTATTTTTTTCTCATTGTCCTAATTCTAACATCGAATATTAATTTCATGCTAAGTTTGGAGAACAAGTTCTATTTACATATGTATAAACATGCATTTTATGCTATGACTCATTTCTGATAAATGTGTCCCTTTTGGTCCACCTCTGATACTATTATTTCAGTGAATTCTGTAAGATGTTCATCATCTCAATAACGACAGAAGAATAACTCCTCCCTGGTGCTGCTTTGATTTTCGGGAAAAATAAAGTCTTAATCTTTTATATGAAAACAGTACTTGCATTTTTGGATAGTACATAAGTTGTTTTGAGAACAAATATTTATAGCCCGCCCGACGATAGTCGGAAGTGCTGTTATGTTTTTGACTTATCCGTGCGTGCGTGTGTGTGTGTGTGTGTGTGTGTGTGTGTGAGGGTGCGCGCGTGTGTGTGTGAGTGCGTGCGTGACCCAAGAGAAAATTTTATATTAGGCCTAGAAACGTGTTTCTATGCTAAAATAAGTATAATTTGGTGAAAAACTTTGGGATTCCGTTGTGACTTCGTACATTCGTGGACTTCGTGGATCGAACTTGTGGTAGGGTTTTGCAGCAATCGACTTGAAACCTCGATTTGAAAGCTTATGACTTACAGTTGTGTACCTCTCCTTTGGGCCGGCGTCGGTTTGTCCGTCGATCCGTGAGTGACCCCTGAACTTAGGCGCAGAACGGCTATCAGTACAGTTTTGTGGACCGAACTTGTCCTAGGTTTTTGGTTCAATCAACTTGAAACCTTTATGGATTGAAAGCTTATGGATTGTAGTTGTGTACCTGCACTTTGGGCCAGCGTCGGTGTGTCCGTCGGTCCGTGAGTGACCTCCTAACTTGGGCACAGAACGGCTATAAGTGCAGTTTTTAAGTTTTGTGGACCGACCTTGTTCTAGGGTTTTTGATTCAATCAACTTGAAACCTCTATGGATTGAAAGCTTATGGGTCGTAGGTGTGGATCTTTTCTTCTGAGTGGCGTCGGTCCGTCCGTCGGTCCGTGAGTGTCCTCTGAACATATGCGCAGAACGGCTATCAGTGCAGATTTTTAAGTTTTATGGACCGAACTTGTCATAGGGTTTTGCTTCAATGAACTTGAAACCTTTATGGATTGAAAGCTTATGGGTTGTAGTTGTGCACCTGCCCTTTGGGCGAGCGTCGGTTTGTCCGTCAGTCCATGAGGGTCGCTCAGACCTAGGCTCAAAATACACGTTTTCAGTACATGCACACGTGTAGAGCTTTATGTCATTAACTTCTGTCAAGAATGTGCCTAAAAAACTTCTCTCAAAGCTGTGACAAATGGGGGCAGGCGGGCTATACGTGCTCCAACTGACACATTTCTAGGTTACTTCCTATTTGTAAAAGTCACATAATTAAAATGTAATTAGTTTTTCTCAATAGTTTTACATTTTTTGTTGCATAGGCCACTAACTTTGCTGAATTTTAAGTGTTAGAGATTACTGTCACTGTCAAAGATAAGCATAAACTTTTGAATCCGGTATAAGATTGTGTAACTTTTCTGTTAGGATAATGTGGCCAAATCTATAGAGAGGATATTAAAACGATAAACCAATAATTTAGCGATAAAATACTGTAACAGATGCCTAATCACGCAACAGATCTATGAGTGCACATGTCGCTTTAGCTTATCTTTGTTTATATATGCAGTGATCAAAATTAAAAAAACGCTGTAAGCACTGTAGTGAAGCGTTTTTCTCCCTTGTTTCCAAAAGTGCAAAGTAGTGTGTGACTAATTTAAGAAGGGGTAGATTTGTCGGCTGCTGAAAGAAATTCATCACTGTAAAAGTGAAATTTTAAAATAAAGATAAATACATGCTATTTAAAAATATAAATGCTGGCATGATTGACTCCGATGTGTTGTTCGCTGAGCAAGAATTAAGCTTTGATAAAATAGCCTTCTAAAAGCTGTAAAGGATGCTATCGCCATTTATTCTCCATTTAGCATTGAAAATAAACAAAGAAAGTTAATACAGATAAACAAAAGCATTATGCCATTTTGAAACTGATGACGCTTGTGACATCGCATGCTCAATATGAAAATGTCTTGAACTTGGTACGTTGTATACTACTCAGTGTCGGGTGAGTTATTGGTTGTGGTGCAAGAAACACAGTGGAGACATGTGACTGAATTCTTGGTCCTTCCGGTGTTCTCCCGTATGGAGAAAAAGAAAGTTCTTTCCTAATCTGCTTTTAAAAACGGAAGAGAATAAATAAAAAATAGAGTTTTGGTAATCTCCTTCAAAATATAATATAATCTATATATATATATAATCTAAAATCGGCTTACTGAGTCGAAAGTGCCTTATGTCGTCAAGGCAAAAGTTCTTATTTGCTTGATACATTCTTATTTTACATAATCAGGTGTTGCCAATTAACTGTGTTATTGAATTAAAGTAGGAAATATGAATTAACTTGTCACACAATATCAATAGAATCAACTAACTTTGGGCATTAGGTTCTCGCAACAAAATGTCGGTGTAGTTCAAAAATACAACTTAAAGCAACGCATCAGATCAACGACGAAACTATCACAGGAAGCTGTATTTAATAAACAAATGACTTGTGTAGCGAGAGATTTTCGGTTACCTTTGATATATTCCTTTTTGATTTGATTGTTTTTTGACTGGTCTTAATATTTTTTTTCACTCGTAAACGTAATAAAGAATATTTAAATTAAACGTTATTGAATAACACTGCTGTTATATCCATGTCTGTCGTCCTGGTTTATATTTTAATATGGTAGCAAGTAGGCATGTTAAATAATATTGATATGATGTATTTGAAATGGCTGCAGGTCTATTGTCATGTGATTTGGGCACCTGAACAACAATATTTTATGTATGCTGTATATGTAACCAGACAAGCTTCATTACTCAAGTGAATGTGTGAAATACCCAACCAGTGAGCTTACTAAGTGACAGTGTAACTAACTCTTTTGTCTTCACAAACCCACCCTCAAATAGATGACCAAAAAATAATGAAAAATGAAGTTCAATACTGTGCTGGGTAAGATTATTCAAGAAAATGAAAATTTATTAAACTAGAAAATAAAACCTGGCCGACAGTAAGGCGGCAGCACAAGTAGCGATACAGAGATACAGCTAAACCGCTCTATAATGAACCCTTTCGGGACCGATCAAAATGTTCACTATATCAAGATGTTCACTAATGGGAGGTACAAGATTTTCTCAAGTCAGAAGGCGATTTTTTAGATTCAGATAACACAAAACCATTGTTTATACTTCACACTTTAATTATATAAAAAAGGGTTGCCATATACAAACTTTTTTAGGTACGCATCTGTTTACGTGTTACAGTTTCACTAAAATTAACATGAAATAATTATGTCCACACAATTCTTGTTCATTGTTCAGTGCATGCGTGTAAATCATTTACACAGAGGCACTTTTAGGAGAGAAAAAGTCCGTAACACAGTTGTGTTTTTTTATGTCGCCCTTGATTAAGAATCATTCCAACGATAAGCGACTGCATGCTCACTGCAGCATTGAAAACACTACTCTCCGAAGTAAACATAACTGATCCCCCACTAATATGAGCTGCAATGCGTATGGGGCAAGATAAGGGGCCAGTAATTACGTAAACAAACTGGGAAAATGTAAAAATTTTTGTGTTCTCTAGTTAGATGTTTGTTGCACTGACATTGCCCATTTAGGACCCCAGCAAGTGTTCACGGTTCAGACTATAGAGGTGTTCACTAATGCGAAATTATAGCAAAGTCCCTATGGTTAAGCCAGTGGCAATATTTGGGATGGAAAACATCGTTCATTATATAGAGGTGTTCACTAAGGAGAGATGTACTCTAACGGAGGTTTTGCTGTAGTGGTATTTCCTTGAAATAAGAGTAAACTCGGGAAGATACTTTAAAAGTCGGATATGCGAAAAGCGGGATAAAAAGAAGTCAGATAAGAACCTTATTGTATGTGGACTATTTTGATTTATTTGATATGTTTATTATATAAGATATTTTTTTTTATTTCAAGATCTCATCCAAGTTTTACTGCGGTAGCAGAGTTTGTTTTCCCTTCTTGTGATTACAGCTTTTGGTAACTGGAGTTTACGGCAACGTTTGTGCCAGCGAATCGCCAAATGTACAACCAAGCGTCGTGCGTTCCCGTAACTCCACAGAATTTGTACATCAGCATAGCAAATTGCCTGTTTCAAGTCCAGGTCTTGCGCCAGCTATGGATAGTGATAGTGATAACGTTTCACCAGAACAGTATGGCGCACTGCCCGTGCATGAGGATGATCCAGAGGCAACGGAGAGCGACATAAGGCAAACAAGTAATTCCATACAAACACTGCAGTCCCAGGACATGAAAAGTAATGGTATGGACAAAGCCGGCTCTCATATGTCTCCGATTAGTTTTGGATCGTCCACGGCAGATACTTTACAGCATAAAGAAGCAATACAGAGTAATGCAATTGGGACGATACAGGCCCGTCCTAAGCTTGCGGTCAAACAACGTAATGTGTCATTTACCTTTACTACTGTTAATACAAAGAAGTCAAGTGTCAAATACCGCTCTGTTGTCTCGCGAGTAAAACCCTTTACTCAGCGTTCGTATACTTGGGAGCAATACGAGAAAGCATTTCGTGCTATCAAAAGTGGAACAATGGACGTGCGTACAGCCAGCAAGATTTACGGAGTGCCAAGAAGCACACTAAAGAGACGTGTAGCAGTGAGCAAAGACCAAAAGGAGCAACACGGAGAAGCTGTTCCGCCGTGTGCGGCATCACAAGACAGCTCAGTAGCCATGTCAGCCGAACAGAAACTGTTTAAATCTGCAGATGTTACTTATAATTCAACAGAAGACGAAATAGCAAACATCGACACCAGAGAACCGCCTCGTTATTCTCAGGATAAAAAAATGGCCGCAGTTAAGGCAGTTGTTGAAGGGAAATTCACCGCAAAACAAGCAAGTTTTGTGTATGGTATACCGAAGTCCACGCTGAATAGCGCGGTGTTGCGCTGGGTGAAAAACCACGCGCGAGGTTCATCTATGGATAAAGAGACTTCGAGGTTACCATACAAAGACGTGACGACCTCGAATGTATCGATGCTGGGAGCCGGGAATGCATCGTTTAAGCTCTCCTCACACCGTAAATATTCTCAAAAGCAGTACATGCAGGCGATTGACGCAGTTAAAAGCGGCCACATGGCATTTGCGGAAGCCAGTCGCAGGTATGGCGTGCCACGTACGACACTATGTTATCGTTTCCACAAAATGTTTCCCAAGATTCCTCAGAAAAGCTGTAAATGTGGAGCCACATCAGCACCTCTGGATGAGCAGTCAAAAACTACAGAAGTTTGCAAAAAATCGCCACCAAAGAAGGCTACAGAGCCCCAAAAACAACGAAGAGTCTGCAGTCCATCCAGTCTTTCTTCAGTAAAGAAAAAGTCAAATAGGTACAGGTACAAGACAGCTCTGAAAACAGCAATCAAGATTTCGAGTTCTAGGTACTCCAGTAAGCAGTATGCTGAAGCCGTTGATGCTGTGAGAAGTGGCCGCATGGGATGCGAAGAAGCCTTTCGTGCCTATGGCGTTCCCAAGATGACGCTTTTTAAAGCCCTGCATAAAGCATCCCGTACCAAAGTGACTAAGGACCGTCAGTACAGTGCAACACAATACGCAGAGGCAATTGACGCCGTGAGAAGTGGTGACATGGCAATGACAGAAGCCATTGTGAAATACGGCGTACCTAGTTCAACTTTACGCAAAGCCATCAAACGGCTTCGTAAACTGGGAGCGAAAAATGAATCGATTGGCGAAGGCTGTGCCGAAGTGAGCCAGATGTCACCAGGCCTTAAATCCAAGGCCTCTACGTTCAAGGACAGCCCAAAATTATCTGCAGTGAGTGCAACAGAGATGGTTGAGAAGGCTATTCACTCTGTTGTCAACAGTAGACAAGGTTTTGCGAAAGTGTCACAGAAATTTGGCATTGCTGAGGAGACTTTAAGAGAGCAAGTGCGTATCTACAGAGAATTGAATAAGAGTACAACATCCAGTCCAGGAAAACCAGAAGTAAGAGAACAGCTTGAAGCGGCTGGAAAGCGACCGGATGCGACGTTGAAACAACCGGAAGTGGCAATGAAACGTTCGGAAGACACTACAAAACGCCCAGAAGCGGCGGTATCATCTGCAATGTTTGAGAAGGCTGTTCACTCAGTTGTCAACAGTAGACAGAGTTTTGCAAAAGTGTCACAGAAATTTGGCATTGCTGAGGAAATTTTAAGAGAGCGAGTGCGTATCTACAGGGAATTGAATAAGAGTACAACATCCAGTCCAGGAAAACCGGAAGTAACAGAACAGCTTGCAGCGACTCCAAAGCGACCGGAAGAGGCAGTGAAACGCCCGGAAGACACCACAAAACCCCCAGAAGCGGCGGTCTCACCTGCCAATGATCATCCGTCAGCAGTGTCGTTTGATGAAATAGAATTTGCCGCGCGCAGAGTTGTTTTGTCTCACGGCAGTGTGGAAAAGTTTGCTGCTAAATATGGAATACCCATAGATATATTAAGGGAACATGTGACACTATTCAGGAGGAGGCTAAAACAAGGGGCGGTAGGTGGACAAGGAAGCAAAACTTCGATCAAGGCGCGCACTAAATCGGCCTACACTGTTAGCAAGTCCCTTTTCAAGCGCTCGGAGAGACAACGACAAGAATTTTACTCAAGTGACTTAACAGGAGCCAACAGTATTGATTCGGCTGTAAAAGATTCAGATGGAACTCAGTTTGGTTGCTTTAATTCAGAAAAGCAATCAGAAAATGTCGTGACAGAAAAATCAGACTTAGTAAATCAAGTATCGAAGGAAAAATCTGACAGTGCCCAAGCATCGACATCCAAAGAGTGGCTGCAACAAAATGAAATTTCCTCAGAACTGACTGCCAGCGCCGTAGAAATTGATGCGCTGCGGGGGAACAGCTCATTGGTGAGCCATTCTTCTGGACGAAAAGTTTTCACTACGGAACTGCAACAAGCAGTTCATTTGGTGGTCAAGAGCAGGAAGGGCATAATGAACGTTTCGAAAATTTCTGGCATACCGTTTGAAATTTTACGCGAAGCTGTGGATTCACACCGACACCTACTTGCCGTACAGGCCATTCAGAACGAAGAAATGTCTCTCCTAGAAGCCTCCTCTAAATATTCTGTACCGACGTCCGAGCTGATGGATGTGATCAACCCTAAATGATTATCATCATTCTAACTTGTGAACATGACGTTAGCTGTCGGTAGCTTTAAAAGAGTGGTTTTATGTGTGTGTTAACGGCATTTCATCATCTGCCAAGGACTGATTTGATACTAGCACTCTTCATAAGACTTTTCCAGTGCGTTTGTAGATTTCATGGTATTTTTATGTATGTGTAAAACTTCTCGCAAATATGTCTAATGTTAAATGAATCAGAAAAACAAATAGGTTCCAATAAAATATAGTTGGCCGTCAGGTTGCTAAAATATAATGTTTTAGTGTAGATATTGAAAGTGTGCATTCATAGCTGGACTCGGACATCCCACCCAAAATGAACGAGTATTTTTTGGTCGATGTTTCTGCACAGCATACCGTTTCTCTTTCATGTGTGACTTTTCAACCCGAGTTAAGTTCTACTTATAAAGGTTGAAAGGTACTCAGCAGACTGAAAAATGTAGAACTAAAATATTACTAATCCAGTTGTCCAAAGTTTCATTGGTTTGTGGGAGCGTTTTCTTGAAAAGCTGGATGGTAAAATGCGCTTACTTTCATGTGTATCCGTTGTACTTTACATTTCATAATGTACATAGTATAATATGTTTTCCTATAACTGTTACATGTAAGGGTTAGAAGGAGGGCTGGAATGCCCCATTTCAGTATAATGTGGCAGGGGGATCCCGATATGACCATAGTAGTTGAAAGGGATCTAAAGAACAATACAATACAATACTATAACTGTTACATTGTTTAATAATGTTCATACTGATTTTGATTTGACTTAGCATGAACAATGTTCTATAAGCAATATCGGCGTCTAAGACATTTGCTTAGCCAGCCAGCCAGTCTGGTATTTTAATTGTGTTTCGTTCATCTTCATAAATTAACGGGCCTATATTATTTTGATATTTCATAAAGAATGGTTGATTTGTATATTTGACAAAGCATGGTTTTATTATTTAAAATTAATTTATTGATTAAATTAAATTTATTAATTAATTAATTTATCAGTTAAAATCTAGATGGCCCAATAAGTTTTCTTCAATAATATTTCATAATTGGCTAAATGAATTTAAATAGAAGACATTAATACTCACGAATTAGTGAGGATTGTAAAAGTTAAACGAAGTAGAGATTGTTCATAGAAGCTGTGACCTGAAATGTTGAGTATATCACCAGGGTTTCTGATTCGTCGTTAAGAAACTAGTTTCTCCGCACAAATACTTAATAATGATATTTTATAATGCAATTATGTTTTACCAAGAAGAGAAGTATAATTTATAATCTTTCAGAATATTTAGAAATATTTTGATTTTGGTGATTTATATATTTGTGGTTAGTGTTTGAAATATAGTTTCAGTGATTGTTGTATAGATATAGCATTCCCACTCATGATACTCCTGCGAGACGCTGTTATTATTGTATCTGTTGTTTGAAGAAACGATATAAGGATGAGTTTCCAGCATTTGTCACTTTCCCCTTTCTTTTCTTCAAAATAAGCACTGCGGAATGTTATGGTAGAAGTTCTTTCGTGTGGCATTTTTTTCTAGTTATTTTTGAAGTGATGTTGCAAAATGCAATGTGACGAAAAATCAAATCCAGCTCACCACTTTATATGCCATGAAGCACTTTGTACTTCCGATATCTTCAGCAAAAGGAGAAAGTATTTAGGCAAAAATATAAACCATAGTAATAATAAACGCCTGCCAGCCTATTTGTAACAATTTTTTAGTAGTTTTGCAAGTGTAACATTGTTTTAGTACATGGTTGGTAGAAGAGATAGTGTAACTGCCAATTAAAAGGTTAAAATTGACTCATACAAGCAGAAATTCATTTGAAGAAATTGCATCAGACTTTACTACTGATCAATGAATGTATAGCGCTGTGTATCATTGCCGTAAGCTAGAGACATAAGAGCAACGTGCCCATTTATCCCCCGTACCGCATGAAATGCAAGTCTGTGGCAAAATAGGCCATTATTTTCATAAATCTGAATAGATATCCTGAAAGACATTGGCTGCACCCAGCACTATTTTCAGAAAAGTAAATAAAAAATTATTTTACACAGCGAGCATAGTTTTTTTCTACAAGTCACAGAGTTAATACTTAGTGGCAAGGGTTCGCCACATGTCACAGAGTTAATACAAAGTGACAGGGGTTCGCAACATGTCACAGGGTTAATACATAGTGACAGGGGTTCGCAACATGTCACAGAGTTAATACAAAGTGACAGGGGTTCGCAACATGTCACAGGGTTAATACATAGTGACAGGGGTTCGCAACATGTCACAGAGTTAATACATAGTGACAGGGGTTCGCAACATGTCACAGAGTTAATACATAGTGACAGGGGTTCGCAACATGTCACAGAGTTAATACATAGTGACAGGGGTTCGCAACATGTCACAGAGTTAATACATAGTGACAGGGGTTCGCAACTTGTCACAGAGTTAATACATAGTGACAGGGGTTCGCAACTTGTCTTAGAGTTAATACATAGTGACAGGGGCTCGCAACATGTCACACGGTTAATAAATAGTTACAAGAGTTCGCAACATGTCACAGGGTTAATACATAATACATAATTACAAGAATTCGCAACATGTCACATGTTCTTCTTAAAATACCCATACATCAGGGTGCATTTATACCTCTTCCTTTGAACACTTCGGAGTATGTAATATGTTTGTATTTATTAACAATACAAAAATTCCTCGCCTGGGAGAGAGGATTGGCTACTGATTCTCCGATGATAAGTCTTTACTAGTGCACGTTTCACACTTACAATTTAATTTGATTACTCCATTATTCACAAGCAGATGAAAGTGCCTTTATGGAAGTGCCTTTATTTAATAATTGAAACACCAATTCTGTTTGAATTTAAAGAGGTATTTAAAAAATAAAAACGCGATTTATCAAAATTCACATTTCAAGTCTATTGTGGCCGTAGCAGTTGTACAGGTATCTTCACTTGTGATGCCATTGCAACGAAAGCGGTATTGTTCAATGTACGTATCCCTATTTTCTTGTATAGAAACACCAGTAGGCATTCTAACAGTAAATAAGTTAGAACAACTTCAGGAGAGGTACTCGTCCTTCCCACGAATGTGATTTCGTGTGTGTACAATTGTAGTAACGGCCTAAAAATTAGGAATTTTGAAGTTAACTTAAATTTCAAACTCCTGCAAACATCGCTACAATAAATCACTAGTCCATGGTGGACCGTGGTGACACATTATTACACATGATCACCAGTCAGGGACCGTGGTGACACATTATTACACATGATCACCAGTCAGAGACCGTGGTGACACATTATTACACATGATCACCAGTCAGAGACCGTGGTGGACCGTGGCGACACATTATTACATAAGAAACAAAGCTTGTACTAAACAAATTTGTTAATGGCACCTAAAGTAAAGAAACGAATTATACAGTTTTGAGTTCTCTACATGGTCGTGATGGAAGTTTATTGGAGTCCAATTCTGCGAGGCAGCAAAAAGTGAAGTCAGCTTAACCTATGCACGTTTGTTTCAAAGTAATGTGGGAAAATTCATGTCGGGGACTCAGTTATATTTAAACACACTAGGACTACATTGCGGGAGTTAGATATATACCGTAATCTTGAAATCCATACTTCTCTCAGTTTTGGAGTGTTTTAGTCTAAATTGTGTTTTATAGTACTCCATAAACAGGCTTTTAATCTTTTTTTTTAGCAACCTGTGAACATTGTCAAACAATTTTTCAAATCGTGAAAGACAAAAGAGTCCGAACGTGTGAAGAGCATGAAAAATCTTTTCAAATGCTCCGAGATTTGATGTTTTTAAGAATGATGTGGATATTTTCTAGGTTATATCATGTGCCATACTGGTAATTTTTTGGCGTCCCGTCAAAAATTGGTTTGATGGCGGAATTTTTCATAACTTGATTTTTAGACCAGGCGACATTGTCGGGCTGGTCTTACCGTATCAGTAAAGGGGAATCCATCGTCTGTATGTACTTTTGTAAACGTTTACTTAAACTTCTTCTTCTCCTTCAATTTTGCTCACATTCCTTTCAAATTTCTTGTGAATGTTCTAAGGGAGGATACTCTTGGAAAGTTACTTTTTTGGCGATCCGCCAAAAATTGGCCAAATGGTGGGCATTTGACATTTTTCGGTTGCCAGTTTTCAAAATGCTTTTTCTCCCACAATTTTCGTCACATTTTCTTAAATTTTGTGCGAATATGCTCTATGTAGGCCTCTTTTGAAAAGTTACTCTTTTTGGCGACCCGCCAGAAATTGCCATTTTTTCAATTTTTGGGCTGTTAACTTTCAAAATGCTTCTTCTCTCACAATTTTTTTTGGATTCCTTCCCAGTTTTGAACGATTGTTCTAGGTAGGACTCTCTTGAAAAGTTGCTGTTTTGTGGCTATCCGCCAAAAATTGGTCAAATAGGGGGCAGGAGGGGGGGGGGGGGCATTTGAAATTTTTTGGGAGCCAATTTTCAAAATGCTTCTCCCACAATTTGGATAAGATTTCCTTTAAATTTTGTTCGAATATTTTCTAAGTAGGCCTCTTTTGAAAATTTTTTTTTTTTGGCGATAAGCCCAAAATTGCGCAACTGGGTCCATTTCTTCAATTTGTTGGCTTCAAAATTTCAAAATGCTTCTTTTCGCACAAATCTTTGGATCGAATTTCTGTCGAATTTTGTGCGATTGTTCTCTGGGTAATCCTCTCTTGAAGAGATCCTTTTTCGGCGATCCATCCAAAATTTACCAAATGGGGACATTTTCTTAATTTGCTGACGATTGTTCTCCGGGTAGGCTGCTCTTGATAAAATACTTTTTTTTTTTTTGACGATCCGCCAAAAATTGGTTAAATGGGGAGGGGGGGGGGGCATTTTTTAATTTCCTGATACCCAATTTTCAAATTACTTCATCTGCCACAATTTGGATCGGTCAAAACGTCCCCAAAGCAAAATTGTAGTGGAATCGAGGTCCCCGGCCATAAAGTCCCCGGCCATAATTTCCGTAAATGAATTTAGGACCAAAACGTCCCTAAAGCTAAAAAACATGATAACCGAAATTAACGCTTCATTAAGCCTTACCCCGGCCATAAGGTACCCGACCATAAGGTACAAGGCCGTAAGGTCCCCAAATGAATTTAGGGCAAAGCGTCCCAAAGCAAAATTTCTGTGGAAACCAGGACACCACTTCCCCGGTCAAAAAGTACCCGGCAACAAGATCCCCGCTCATGAGGTCCCCAAATGAATTTAGGGCCAAAACGCCCCTAAAGAAAAAAAATATATAACCTAAATTAACGCTTTATTAAGCTTTACACCGGCCGTATGTCCCCTGCCATAAGGTTTCACAATGAATTTAGGGCCAAAACCTCCACAAAGCCAAAAAACTTATCATAACCTAAATTAACGATTCACGAATCTTTACCCCGGCCATGAAGTACCTGGCCGTAAGGTCCCCGAATGAATTAAGGGCCAAAACATCCCCAAAGCAAAAACGTATAGCATAAATTAACGCTTTATTAAGCTCAACACCGCCTATAATGTCCCTGCCTTAAGGTCCCCAAAAGAATTTAAGGCCAAAATGTCTCCAAAGCCAAAGCAAGTTATGGTAGGTTAAATTAACGCTTTATTAGGCTCTACTCTGGCTATAAGATGCCCGGCCGTAAAGTAGTCCGCCATAAAGTCCTCAAATGAATTTAGGTGCAAACCGTTCCCAAAGCTGAAAAAGGGTGTCAAAATCTAAATTAGCGCTTTACCTCCGCTATCATATCCCCGGTCGTAAGGTCGCTGGCCATAAAGTACACGACCATAATGTCCCTGGCCATATGGTCCCCAGCTATAACGTCACTAAATGAATGTGGGGCTGAAAGTCCCTAAAGCAAAAAACATATGATTACCTAAATTAACGCTTTATTAAGCTTCACACCAGCCATAATGTCCCCAGCCCTTAGGTCCCCAAACGAATTTAAGGCCAAAACCTCCCCAAAGAGAACAAACTTATGATAACCTAAATTAATGCTTTATTAAGCTTTACCTTGGCCATAAACTACCCGGCCATAATGTTGCCGTCCATAAAGTCCCCGAATGAATTTATGCCCTAAACGTTCCAAAGTAAAATTTGTCGTACTGGAATCCATGAGAAAATTCTCCGGTCATAAGGTCTCCAAATGAATTCGGGCCAAAATGTCCCCATAGCTAAAAACGTGTGATAACCTAAATTAACGCTTTATTAAGCTTTACTCCAGCCAGAAGGTACACGGCCATAAGGTCCTCAAATGAATTTAATGCCAATACGCCCTCAAAGCAAACTTTGTCGTGGAATTCAGTACAACTCGTCCTCGACCATAAGGTCACTGTCACAAAATTTCCGGCCATAAGGCTCCCAAATGAATTTAGGGCCAAAACGTGACCAAAGCAAAAAAAAAAAAAAAAAAGGTATAACCTAAATAAACGCCTTTTGAAGTTTTACACCGGCCATATGTCCCCTGCCGACAGGTACCCAAATGAATTTAGGGCCAAAACCTCCCCAAAATAAAAAAAAATATGATAACCTAAATTAACGATTGATTATGCTTTAGCCTGGCCGATCACGAAGAACCCGACCAAGATGTCCCCAAATGAATTTACAGCCAAAACGTCCCCAAAGCTGAGCAAAACATGATGACATAAATCGACGCTTTATCAAGCTTTACCCCGGCCATAAGCAGGCTTTCGAGCGGAACCTATTAAACCTATTAAGACCTATTAAACTTTTTTTTAAATGGACCTATTTTTGCGAAACTGACCTATTAAAGCTGTTAAAACCTCTTTTTTAAACTGCTAATTCATTTTTTTGCTATTTTTTCTTAATATTATCCGTTTTTAACACAAAATATTGCCAAAAATTCACATTTTAGACTGCTTTCAGAGAATATATTTATTGGTTAAATTAATATATTTATTGCATATAAATTATAACTATTTAAATGAAAAAAACTGATAAAAATCCCTTAAACATATTGAAACTATTATTTTAGAACGTCAAACCTTATAAAAAGGTACTTTTTGGACGTCCCTATTAAACCTATTTTTTGACGCCAAAAACCTACAAAACCTATTTTTTGAACTATAGCCTGGTAGGCTTGCATAAGGCACCTGGCCATAATGTCCCTGGTCATAAGGTTCCCAAATGAATTTAGGTACAAAGCGTCTCCAAAGCAAAAAAAAGGAAAAAAAAAAAAAACGCAGAAAAAAAAACCTATGTTAAACTTAACAATGTTTTTTTACATGCTTTAAAGACAAAATTCAACTGCAAAATGTCAAATTGCCACAAAAAAAACAAAAAAAACAAAACAAAAAAACACACAAAAAATTACATTGGCCTTAGCAATTGTAGCAATAACCATTTTACGTAGGGATTTGCAACCTTGCACAGTGAAAATATATATATTGTAGATGTGCATCGTTGTATTGTTTTTGAATTCGGTGAGACCGTTTGTGAAATTCCAAAAATTATCCGTCGTATGGGTTCGGAGATACAGCCGGACACAACATTCCATTACAGGCACAAAATTGCATGAGTAGTCATTTTTTTATGAGTCGGAAGAAAAACACGACGCTTCACACCTTTAGTGTCTGCTCTGTTTGGCTGTGAGATTTCAAAACACTCAGTTAAGTTGTGGGGATGTAGCCTGGACACGACTTCGATAAATTTCCAAAAATGAGAAAAAAAAAGAAGAAATGCTGTCATTTTGACAATTTTTTCGTGAACCGAACAAAAAATGCACCTTCAACAATGCTCTATCCGTGCGTGAAATTTAAAAACAATCCGACTTGTGGTTTCGGAGATAAAGCCGAGACAGGCAGGCGGACAGACGGACGGACAGATTGCGCTATAAGGCTTTTATGTTTTAAGCGATTTCATAAATTGTCGAAATACTAAAACTTTTCACAAAATTTCTTAAAGGCAAATGCCTGGAGAACTTCATATGCCCGCGCGAAACGTCCATGCAAAACCGTACAACATCAGATTAGATCTTGCATGCTTTTGTACGAAACTTTCGAAAAAGGTCGCAGACGATCGTATACGAAATTTATATGCAATTAGGCAAATTGCAAACTATTGCGTACTACAACATACTATGACAGACAAGGAAGCTTGTATATCGTCTTCTTTGCTTTCATACGCTTTTGTCTGCTCAGACCTATGTCGAAACTTAAAGATATAAAAGCACACAAAAGGATACTAAACCACAACACGCCTTCCAGGATTTCATATGTGAACGACTGTATACGGGTGAATTATTCCTCATAAACTCTCACTTATGTCTAATATTTTGGTGCAGCTGGTTCGTGCAAGCAAACCCGTTTTCTTCTTCTTCATTTCTCATTTAATCACTTTATGGATTTACACTTGTTGTCACTCGTTGCGACTTGGTAAGTTGTGAAGTTTTGAATTTTGCTTACGAGACCTGATTGGCTCATTCTTAATTGCTATGGTAACTGCAGACTTGCACTTGTTCAGTGCAGACAAAATCATATTATTTCGTACAAAAGCGGATAAAAGCCTACTAAAGCACACAAAAGCACGTTTTGGAAAATGCCGCAAAAAAAAAAAAAAAAAAAAAAAAAAAAAACACCAGTCACCAACTGGTACAAATGCAAAGAAAAGTATACTAATGCATTTGCTGACCAATGCATGGAAGATCGTATAAGATTTTAACACGTTTTAGTTTGCTTTTGTACGGACGCAACCACCTTTCGTTCGATTCTGATGCGAGGGAAACAGTTCTTCTGTAATACAATAAGTTGCTGTGGCTAGTCCGACTGTGCCTGGATATGAGGATTATTGGATTTTACTTTAGAAAATCAAGCGTAAGTTTACAGCGACATTTATCTTCTTTGCTTATCTTTACAGCTCGTGGTCACTGGAGTGTGCAACGTTCCCACAGACAAGACATGTGAGATATCTAAGAACGTGTCACGTGATCAGCTGCGCAATCGTTCAGACCTCACGCTTGAGCCGAAGCTCATACATGGAGTAGATCTTGGATGTGAACGCAACGTTTCGCACCTCCCCGACCTGCCTGCGCCCCGTGAAGCGCATGCGCAAACTTTAGCCAATGACAGTGAAGAAGATGAGGTTGTTGAGAGCGAAGTTACCCCAACCACGGCAAAGGAAATTAAGCCGTTGAAATCGGAAGGTTTTAAACAATGTGTTCCGTCACATGCGGTCGCTGCTGTAGAGAAGTCAAATGTCGGCGTTCCTTCTTATGCCAGAAAAGTAAAACCCTTCTCTCAGCGATCGTATACAAGAGAGCAATATCAAAAAGCATTCAGTGCAGTCAAAAGTGGGAGAATGACTTTCCTTGTAGCCAGCAGGACATACGGAGTCCCGAGAACTACTCTTAGGACGCGTTTCAAGAGGGAAACTTTATGCTCAACAGTAGTGAAATACCGAGGACAACAGGGGGATCAAATGATCCAGACAGCGAGAAAGGTGGAAGGAAGCTCAGTGTCCGCTTCGGTCACACTCGGAATCACTGCTTCGGGGGAAAGCGGTCGGAAGTCACGTGACGAACAGGAGGAAGGGGTATCAAACACGGCGGGCGCGGTGTCCCAGCCTGGTCTCGCAATTGACGAGAATGTACGAGGATCGAGGCGTTATTCTCTAGATCAGTATATGAAAGCAGTGAACGCCGTAGTGGCAGGAGAAATGGCTCCAGGCGAAGCAAGTTGTTTGTATGGGATACCGAGCTCCACGCTGCGCGGTGCGGTGTTACGCTGGACGAAGTCACAATCGCAGGGAGTAATACTTGGTGACGGTGGACCGTTTCCTGGCAACGCGGCGGCATCACAGCGAGAAGCCGAGAAGTATAAGAGTACCCGTAGGTACAAGACATCCGTCAAAGCGGCCATTAGGTTCTCTTCCCGCTCTCACTATTCTCGCGAGCAGTATGCGCATGCGCTTGACGCTGTCAGAAGTGGCCGTATGGGATTCACGGAGGCCTATTGCAAATACGGCGTACCGACATCGACGCTGAACAGGCATTTCCACCGACTGGGGTTGATGGGGCAGGCGAAAAAGGCTGGAAGGGAATCACTGCCGAGGGCAATGGGTGATCTCTCAAAGAACAGTGTCAGTCAAGTGGGAAATTCCAATTTGGATTCAAACGTATCGCGACGAATTGAAGACAAGCCTTTTCCTATCCACTCGCGTTCCTTAAAATATTCTAGAAAGCAGTACGCGGAGGCATTGGCCGCCGTGCGAAGTGGTCGCATGACGTCCAGGGAGGCAAGGCGCGTGTATGGGGTGCCCAGCTCTATACTCAGCCATGCCATCGAGAGGCTGGCCCGGCAGGGACCCGAAGCCAAACCTAAAGGCAATTCAACACATTCGCCCGACGCTCGTCGGTCACAAAGATCTGTATTATCAAAAACAAGCGGGAGTGATGCTGTGGGTTTGACCCCTAGAAATGAAAGCTGTGGTTTAGACTCGGAAAGAACAAAGAGAGAAGACGAAGCTGTGAGTAAAACAACAAGCGGCTGCAAGGCATTGACACAAGCTCGTAGTACGTGTGGCGTGTCCAAGTCAACAGTGGGCTCTAAAACTTCTGAGCCAGAGGATCACAAGGCATTGACACAAGCTCGTAGTACGTGTGGCGTGTCCAAGTCAACAGTGGGCTCTAAAACTTCTGAGCCAGAGGATCGCAGGGCATTTACACAAGCTGGTAGTACGTGTTGCGTGTCCAAGTCAACAGTGGGCTATAAAACTTCGGAGCCAGAGGATCGAAAGGGATTTACACAAGCTCGTAGTACGTGTGACGTGTCCAAGTCAACAGTGGGTTGTAAAACTTCTGAGCCAGAGGATTGCAAGGGATTTACACAAGCTTGTAGTACGTGTGGCGTGTACAAGTCAACACCGGGCTCTAAAACTTCTGAGCCAGAGGATCGAAAGGGATTTACACAAGCTCGTAGTACGTGTGATGTGTCCAAGTCAACAGTGGGCTCTAAAACTTCTGAGCCAGAGGATCGTAATGGATTTATGCAAGCTCGTAGTACGTGTAGCGTTTCCACGTCAACAGCGGGCTCTAAAACTTCTGAGCCAGAGGATCGTAAGGGATTTACACAAGCTCGTAGTACGTGTGGCATGTCGAAGTCAACAGTGGGCTCTAAAACTTCTGAGCCAGAGGATCGTAATGGATTTACACAAGCTCGTAGTACGTGTGGTGTGTCCACGTCAACAGTGGGCTATAAAACGTCTGAGCCAGAGGATCGTAAAGGATTTATGCAACCTCGTAGTACGTGTGGCGTGTCCAAGTCAACAGTGGGCTATAAAACTTCGGAGCCAGAGGATCGAAAGGGATTTACACAAGCTCGTAGTACGTGTGACGTGTCCAAGTCAACAGTGGGCTCTGAAACCTCTGAGCCAGAGGATTGCAAGGGATTTACATTAGCTCGTAGTACGTGTGGCGTGTCCAAGTCAACACCAGGCTCTAAAACTTCTGAGCCAGAGGATCGTAAAGGATTTATGCAAGCTCGTAGTACGTGTGGCGTGTCCAAGTCAACAGTGGGCTATAAAACTTCTGAGCCAGAGGATCGTAAAGGATTTATGCAAGCTCGTAGTACGTGTGGCATGTCCAAGTCAACAGCGGGCTGTAAAACTTCTGAGCCAGAGGATCGTAATGGATTTATGCAAGCTCGTAGTACGTGTGGCGTGTCCAAGTCAACAGTGGGCTATAAAACTTCTGAGCCAGAGGATCGAAAGGGATTTACACAAGCTCGTAGTACGTGTGGCGTGTCCAAGTCAACAGTGGGCTGTAAAACTTCTGAGCCAGAGGATCGTAATGGATTTATGCAAGCTCGTAGTACGTGTGGCGTGTCCAAGTCAACAGTGGGCTATAAAACTTCTGAGCGAGAGGATCGAAAGGGATTTACACAAGCTCGTAGTACGTGTGGCGTGTCCAAGTCAACAGTGGGCTCTAAAACTTCTGAGCCAGAGGATCGTAAAGGATTTATGCAAGCTCGTAGTACGTGTGGCGTGTCCAAGTCAACAGTGGGCTATAAAACTTCGGAGCCAGAGGATCGTAAAGGATTTATGCAAGCTCGTAGTACGTGTGACGTGTCCAAGTCAACAGTGGGCTCTAAAACTTCTGAGCCAGAGGATCGTAAAGGATTTATGCAAGCTCGTAGTACGTGTGGCATGTCCAAGTCAACAGCGGGCTCTAAAACTTCTGAGCCAGAGGATCGTAAGGCATTGACACAAGCTCGTAGTACGTGTGGCGTGTCCAAGTCAACAGTGGGCTGTAAAACTTCTGAGCCAGAGGATCGCAGGGCATTTACACAAGCTGGTAGTACGTGTTGCGTGTCCAAGTCAACAGTGGGCTATAAAACTTCGGAGCCAGAGGATCGAAAGGGATTTACACAAGCTCGTAGTACGTGTGGCGTGTCCAAGTCAACAGCCGGCTCTAAAACTTCTGAGCCAGAGGATCGTAAAGGATTTATACAACCTCGTAGTACGTGTGGCGTGCCCACGTCAACAGCGGTCTCTAAAACGTCTCAGGCAGAGGATCGCAAGCAGCAAAACATTTCTAAACCACAAACTCCCTCGAAATTTAAGAAAAAGACAAGTGGACAAAGGTATAAGGCGGCTATGAAAACGGCCGTAAAGTTCTCGTCAAGTACCATGCCTTATGCCTCGAAAGGGTCACCCCGAACTGATGACAACGCCAGTCGAGGACACCCTGTTGACGTGAACCAGGAGGGCTCATTTGTGGGTGACGAGACCGATTCCCCCACATCAGAGAGCAGCCCTAAGCCATCCACAGCTGTTGCGTCAGAGACGATAGAAAGTGCTACTCTTTATGCAATCAACAGTAAACAGGCTTTTGCCAAAGTGTCACAAAAATTCGGTATTTCTGAAGATGTATTAAGAGAGCAAGTACGTATCTACAAAGCCCTGCATAAGACTAAACCTTGTGGCGCAGGAAGACCGAAAGTAGAAGCAAAACGGTCAAAAGTAGCCTCAAAATACCCTGAAGTAACAGCAAAACGCCGGGAAATGGCGGGAAAACGCCCGGAAGTAACGGCAAAATGCCCGGAAATGGCGGAAAAACGCACTGAAGTAACGGCAAAATGCCCGGAAATGGCGGCAAAACGCCCGGAAGTGACGGCAAAACGCCCGGAAGAGTCGTCTACCTATCGGAAGTTGTCCACAGTTTCGTTTGATGACATAGAACTGGCCGTGCGTCGAGTGGCTGTGTCTCATGGTAGCGTGGAGAAGGTAGCCGCTAAGTGCGGGATACCCACGGATGTCCTGCGGGAACATGTGGCCCTCTACAGATTAAGCCTGCGACATGGAAAGGAAGGACAGGCCAGCAAAACGTGCACTGCATCTTCTGCCTCAGGCATCCAACTCTCAAGTCCGTTAAGGGGACAAAAGAAAGACACAAACAAAAGATCAGCGGTAACTGACTTTGACTGTGATTCATTCAGGCCTCAGTCGACAGGGTCTGTTTTGGAGCAACCGTCTGGATCTGTTTCAGCAGGTGTAACCGATGCGGTGGGACAAAAAAATTTTGAAGCAAAGTTGGATCGTGACGCAGCGATGACGTCAAAGGAGGACCTACCAGAAATAAGTCAGAACGAGGCTAGTGATGTAGAAACTACAGAGGAAATTTGTAGCGATTCACGCGCGCGATGGAAAACCGGAAGTGACGTACAGAAAGCATCCAACTCCTTGGAGACCAGTCCTGCACACGCCTTTACCAGTGGCCAGCTAGATCGAGCGGTGAATTGTGTTGTCAAAGGCAGGGAAGGGATCATTAAGGTTTCCAATGCTTCCGGTATACCCGTCGAAATTTTACGCCAGGCTTCGCACTCGAAGCGACAACTATTTGCCGTCCAGGCGATAGAGAGTGGAGAAATGTCGCTATTAGAGGCCTCCTCCAAGTACTCCGTTCCCACGTCTGACCTCATAGACATCGTCAGTAGCAGTACATAAAATACTGTGAACGAGTACCACCAGTACTTTGTGCAGCATACTCGGTATCTGGTGCATCATGGGATCGTATGTCGTCGATTGTTTGACTGTGTCGACTTTCAAGGGATAGTCTTAAAAAACGTATCGTTCTTTGTACGGGGTCATCGCATACGGAAAAATACCCATGTTATAACTCACATAATGACTGTATTTTCCCCAGTGTGACGACCTATAATTTCCCGTTATGGTCATAAAAATGACAAGAAATTTAAACAGAGGTTTAGACAGTTCTTTTTTTAGCTCAGGCGGCTATCGTCACTGAGCTATACTCATCATGTATGGGGGCATCCGCCGCCGTCGTATGTGTGTGTGTAAATATAATATTTGAAAATGCTACTGTTCTGAAATTTGGCAGGGATGTTCCCTGGGCAATCCTCCACACAGCTTGTGTTGTCCTGATGATTTGGCTAAATTTTAAGAAAACACAAAATATATTTTTCTTTCTATAATTTTGGTCCCAATTACGTTGAAATTTTAAAAGACTGTTCCAACGAAATACCTGCGTCGGGTTGTTTTTTTTTTTAGACCAGCCGACGATGTCGGGCTGGTCTTATCTTATCAATAGAGGGGTATCCGTCGTCCGTATGTACGTATGTACGTATGTATGTACGTGTGTAAACTTTTACTTAAAATGCTTCTTCTCCTTCAGTTTTGATCGGATTCCTCTCAAATTATACACGAATGTTCTCTAGGTAGGCCTCTCTTTAAATATTATTTTTTTGGCGATCCGCCAAAAATTGGCCAAATGGGGGACATTTGAAATTTTTCGGTTGCCAATTTTCAAAATGCTTCTTCTCCCACAATTTTGATCAGATTTTCTTCAAATTTTGCACGAATATTCCCTAGGTAGGCCTCTTTTGAAAAATTACTCATTTTGGCGATCCGCCAAAAATTGGCCAAATGGGGGACATTTTTAATTTTTTGGTGTCAAATTTTCAAATTCCTTTTTCTCCCACAATTTTGATCGGATTCTTTTCCGATTTTGGATACTTGTTCTCTGGGTAGACCTCTCTTGAAAATTTGCTCTTTTTGGTGATCCGCCCAAAATTGGCCAAATGGGGGACATTTGTAATTTTGTGGTTGCCAATTTTCAAAATGCATCTTCTCCCACAATTTTGGTCAGATTTTCTTCAAATTTTGCACGAATACTCCCTAGGTAAGCCTCTTTTGAAAATGACTTATTTTGGCGATCAGCCAAAAATTGGCCAAATGGGGGGCATTTTTTAATTTTTTCCCCTTATGAAAGAATTGAAAGAATGACTCCTCATCAGCCACAACTACACCGATCAAGTGAGCGAATATTTTCTCCATTCAGTTACGGCTTTTTTCGTAACCGCTGTCTGCCAATTTGATCATGATTTTGTCTGTGATTCTTGGATATATATTCTGTAGGTCACGGCTGGTCACCATGTCCCTGGACATGCTTGTTTTTTTTTGCTTGATGATTTGACCAAAATTAGATAAAAAACTGTCATATTGCAGAAAAATCACAATCTACTATTTGCCCCATTTTTGGTAACGTGTGGAGGAGAGATTGGTGAATTCGGCAGCGCGTTGAGCTTCGATGCAGGAGCTCGCGAGTTAAAGCCCCGCTCAGGGCGAATGTTCATTTTCTCCCTGCTTCGGTTTTAAAGGCCATACGTATAGTTTTGCTTGTCACAAATATATAACGGCCCATACTACATACTACTGATTTCTTTTTTCCTTTCTTTTCCTCTTTTTTAGCCCAGCTTACGTTACACGTAAGCTTGGGTATTCCTATCGGCCTGCGGATGGCGTCCGTTAGTTGGTAAGTGAGTTGTTTATTTAGTAAACTTTGCTTCAAAATGCATCTCCTCCTACAGTTTGGATCCGATGTCATTTATTTTTGGTGTGAGGCATCCCTAAGGGGTCGGGCATACGGCTTGTGCTTTTCGAGTCGATCGGGTCAGTTTTGAATTTTTGGGGAATTTTAAAAACAAAATTTTTAAATGTATCTCCTCCTACATTTTTGACCCGATGTCATTTATTTTTGGTTTGAGGCACCCCTAAAGGGTCGTGCATACGGCTTGTGCTTTTTTAGTCGATCGGACAATTTTTGTATTTTTGGCGAATTTTTAAGCAAAAATTTAAAAAATAATTCAAAATGCATCTCCTCCTACAATTTTGATCCGATCTAATTCTTTATTGGTATGAGGCACCCTAAGCGGTTGTGCATACGGCTTGTACTTTTTTAGTCGATCGGATTATTTTTGAATTTTTGGAGAATTTTTGGAAAAAATTTAAAATGTATCTCCTCCTACATTTTTGATCCGATCTCATTCTTTATTGGTATGAGGCACCCTAAAGGGTCGTGCATACGGCTTGTGCTTTTTAGTCGATCCGACAATTTTTGTATTTTTATGGAGTTTTTGAAGAAAAAAAAACTTCAAAATGCATTTCCCCCTGCAGTTTTGAACCGATTTTTTAGGCATCCCTAAGGGGTTGAGCATACGGCTTGCGCTTTATTTGTAGATCCGACAATTTCTGTATTTTTAGGAAATTTTTGAAGAAAAATTTCAAAATGCATTTCCTCCTACAGTTTTTATCCGATTTCATTTATTTTTTGTATGAGGCCTCCTTAGGTGGGTCGGGCACACGGCTTGTGCTATTTGACTCGACTTGGGAATTTTTGATTTCGGGGGAATTTTTGATGAAAATACTCAGAATGCATATTCTCCTGCAGTCTTGATCAGACATCATTTATTTTGGGCTGAGGCATTCTTAGGGTGTCGTGAATACGGCCTGTGTTTTTCGAGTCGATCAGGGAATTTTTGGGGAATTTTTGAAGAAAAAAAATTCAAAATGCATTTCCTCCTACAGTTTTTATCAGATTTCATTTATATTTGATATGAGCCGTCTCTAGGGGGTCATGCATACGGCTTGTGCTTTTTGAATGAATTGGAAAATTTTGAATTTTTTTCGGAATTTTTGAAAACAAATTTAAATGAATCTCCTCCTACAGCGCATAAACGCAAGTTAATTGAACTTGCGCAGTAGTCAGATTTAACAACCTCACATCGACGCAAATTAAATAAACATGCGCATTGGTCCGAAATGTGAACCGCGCATCGACGGAAGATAAATAAACATGCGAACTGGTCCAAAATAAGCACCGCGTATCAACGCAAGTTAAATAAGCATACCCACTGGTCCGAAAAAAAGAACTACGCATCGACGCAAGTTGAATAGACACGCGCAGTGGTCCGAAATGCGAACCGCGCATCAACGCAAGTTAAATAATATGCGCACTGGTCCGAAAAAACAACCGCGCATCAACGCAACCCAAAGAAACATGCGCACTGGTCTGAAATGAGAACCACGCATCAACACAAGTTAAATAAACATTGGCAATGGCCGGCAATACGAACCACGCATCGACGAAAGTTAAATAAACATGCGACCCAGTCCAAAATAAGCACCGCATATCAACGCACGTTGCATAAACATGCGCAGTGGCCCGAAGAAAGAACCACGAATCGACGCAAGTTGAATAGACTTAAGAGTCGGGCTTCGACGGGACTTAAATAAACATGCGTTCTGGTTTGAAATGCAAATCGCATGTCAACGCAAGTTAAATGAACCTGCGCACTGGTCCGAAATGCGAACCGCGCATCAACGCAACCTAAAGAAACAGGTACACTGGTCCGAAATGAAAACCGGATATCAACGCAAATTAAAAAAAAACATGCACACTGGTCCGAATTGCGAACCGCACATCAGCGCAAGTTAAATAAACATTTGCATTGGTCCACAATAAGTACCGAGCATCAACACAAGTTAAATAAATATGCGCACTGGTCCAAAATGCGAACCACGCATCAACACAAGTTAAATAAACATGCGCGCTGGTGGGAAATGCGAACCGCTCATCAATGCAAGTTAAATAAACAAAATTTTTCGGTTGCCAATTTTCAAAATGCTTCTTCTCCCACAATTTTGATCAGATTTTCTTCAAATTTTGCACGAATATTCCCTAGGTAGGCCTCTTTTGAAAAATTACTCATTTTGGCGATCCGCCAAAAATTGGCCAAATGGGGGACATTTTTAATTTTTTGGTGTCAAATTTTCAAATTCCTTTTTCTCCCACAATTTTGATCGGATTCTTTTCCGATTTTGGATACTTGTTCTCTGGGTAGACCTCTCTTGAAAATTTGCTCTTTTTGGTGATCCGCCCAAAATTGGCCAAATGGGGGACATTTGTAATTTTGTGGTTGCCAATTTTCAAAATGCATCTTCTCCCACAATTTTGGTCAGATTTTCTTCAAATTTTGCACGAATACTCCCTAGGTAAGCCTCTTTTGAAAATGACTTATTTTGGCGATCAGCCAAAAATTGGCCAAATGGGGGGCATTTTTTAATTTTTTCCCCTTATGAAAGAATTGAAAGAATGACTCCTCATCAGCCACAACTACACCGATCAAGTGAGCGAATATTTTCTCCATTCAGTTACGGCTTTTTTCGTAACCGCTGTCTGCCAATTTGATCATGATTTTGTCTGTGATTCTTGGATATATATTCTGTAGGTCACGGCTGGTCACCATGTCCCTGGACATGCTTGTTTTTTTTTGCTTGATGATTTGACCAAAATTAGATAAAAAACTGTCATATTGCAGAAAAATCACAATCTACTATTTGCCCCATTTTTGGTAACGTGTGGAGGAGAGATTGGTGAATTCGGCAGCGCGTTGAGCTTCGATGCAGGAGCTCGCGAGTTAAAGCCCCGCTCAGGGCGAATGTTCATTTTCTCCCTGCTTCGGTTTTAAAGGCCATACGTATAGTTTTGCTTGTCACAAATATATAACGGCCCATACTACATACTACTGATTTCTTTTTTCCTTTCTTTTCCTCTTTTTTAGCCCAGCTTACGTTACACGTAAGCTTGGGTATTCCTATCGGCCTGCGGATGGCGTCCGTTAGTTGGTAAGTGAGTTGTTTATTTAGTAAACTTTGCTTCAAAATGCATCTCCTCCTACAGTTTGGATCCGATGTCATTTATTTTTGGTGTGAGGCATCCCTAAGGGGTCGGGCATACGGCTTGTGCTTTTCGAGTCGATCGGGTCAGTTTTGAATTTTTGGGGAATTTTAAAAACAAAATTTTTAAATGTATCTCCTCCTACATTTTTGACCCGATGTCATTTATTTTTGGTTTGAGGCACCCCTAAAGGGTCGTGCATACGGCTTGTGCTTTTTTAGTCGATCGGACAATTTTTGTATTTTTGGCGAATTTTTAAGCAAAAATTTAAAAAATAATTCAAAATGCATCTCCTCCTACAATTTTGATCCGATCTAATTCTTTATTGGTATGAGGCACCCTAAGCGGTTGTGCATACGGCTTGTACTTTTTTAGTCGATCGGATTATTTTTGAATTTTTGGAGAATTTTTGGAAAAAATTTAAAATGTATCTCCTCCTACATTTTTGATCCGATCTCATTCTTTATTGGTATGAGGCACCCTAAAGGGTCGTGCATACGGCTTGTGCTTTTTAGTCGATCCGACAATTTTTGTATTTTTATGGAGTTTTTGAAGAAAAAAAACTTCAAAATGCATTTCCCCCTGCAGTTTTGAACCGATTTTTTAGGCATCCCTAAGGGGTTGAGCATACGGCTTGCGCTTTATTTGTAGATCCGACAATTTCTGTATTTTTAGGAAATTTTTGAAGAAAAATTTCAAAATGCATTTCCTCCTACAGTTTTTATCCGATTTCATTTATTTTTTGTATGAGGCCTCCTTAGGTGGGTCGGGCACACGGCTTGTGCTATTTGACTCGACTTGGGAATTTTTGATTTCGGGGGAATTTTTGATGAAAATACTCAGAATGCATATTCTCCTGCAGTCTTGATCAGACATCATTTATTTTGGGCTGAGGCATTCTTAGGGTGTCGTGAATACGGCCTGTGTTTTTCGAGTCGATCAGGGAATTTTTGGGGAATTTTTGAAGAAAAAAAATTCAAAATGCATTTCCTCCTACAGTTTTTATCAGATTTCATTTATATTTGATATGAGCCGTCTCTAGGGGGTCATGCATACGGCTTGTGCTTTTTGAATGAATTGGAAAATTTTGAATTTTTTTCGGAATTTTTGAAAACAAATTTAAATGAATCTCCTCCTACAGCGCATAAACGCAAGTTAATTGAACTTGCGCAGTAGTCAGATTTAACAACCTCACATCGACGCAAATTAAATAAACATGCGCATTGGTCCGAAATGTGAACCGCGCATCGACGGAAGATAAATAAACATGCGAACTGGTCCAAAATAAGCACCGCGTATCAACGCAAGTTAAATAAGCATACCCACTGGTCCGAAAAAAAGAACTACGCATCGACGCAAGTTGAATAGACACGCGCAGTGGTCCGAAATGCGAACCGCGCATCAACGCAAGTTAAATAATATGCGCACTGGTCCGAAAAAACAACCGCGCATCAACGCAACCCAAAGAAACATGCGCACTGGTCTGAAATGAGAACCACGCATCAACACAAGTTAAATAAACATTGGCAATGGCCGGCAATACGAACCACGCATCGACGAAAGTTAAATAAACATGCGACCCAGTCCAAAATAAGCACCGCATATCAACGCACGTTGCATAAACATGCGCAGTGGCCCGAAGAAAGAACCACGAATCGACGCAAGTTGAATAGACTTAAGAGTCGGGCTTCGACGGGACTTAAATAAACATGCGTTCTGGTTTGAAATGCAAATCGCATGTCAACGCAAGTTAAATGAACCTGCGCACTGGTCCGAAATGCGAACCGCGCATCAACGCAACCTAAAGAAACAGGTACACTGGTCCGAAATGAAAACCGGATATCAACGCAAATTAAAAAAAAACATGCACACTGGTCCGAATTGCGAACCGCACATCAGCGCAAGTTAAATAAACATTTGCATTGGTCCACAATAAGTACCGAGCATCAACACAAGTTAAATAAATATGCGCACTGGTCCAAAATGCGAACCACGCATCAACACAAGTTAAATAAACATGCGCGCTGGTGGGAAATGCGAACCGCTCATCAATGCAAGTTAAATAAACATGCGCACTGGTTCGAAATGCGAACTGCGCATTAACGCAACTTAAATAAACATGCTCACTGGTCCAGAATAAGAACCGCGCATCATTTCAAGTTAAAGAAATATGCACATTGGCCTGAAATAAGAACCGCGCATCGACGCACGTTAAATAAAGATGCGCAGTGGTTCGAAATGCTGGTCCAAAATAAGCACCGCGCATCAACTCAAGTTAAATAAACATGCGCCCTGTTCCGAAATTCGAACTGCGCATCGACGCAAGTTAAACAAACATGCAAACTGGTCCGAAATGCGAACCGCGCATCAAGGCAACCTAAGGAAACTTGTGCACTTGTCCAAAATAAGTACCGCTGATCAACGCAAGTAAAATAAACATGCGCATTGGTCTGGAATAAGAGCCGCGCATCGGCGCAAGATAAATAAACATGCGCACTGGTCCGAAATAAGAACCGCACATCAACACAAGTTAAATAAACATGCGCACTGATCCGAAATAAGAACCGCACATCAACACAAGGTAAATAAACATGCATATTGATCAGAGATAGGAACCGCACATCAACACAAAGTAAATTAAATAAACACGGGCACTGATCCAAAATATGAACCGCACATCAACACAAGGTAAAAAAACATGTTCGCTGGTGCAAAATGCGAACCGCACATCAACGCAAGTTAAATAAACATATGCACACGTCCAAAAAAAAGCACCGTGCATCAACGCAAGTTAAATAAACATGCAAACTGGTCCGAAATGCGAACCGCACATCAAGGCAACCTAAGGAAACTTGTGCACTTGTCCAAAATAAGTACCGCTCATCAACGCAAGTAAAATAAACATGCGCATTGGTCTGGAATAAGAGCCGCGCATCGGCGCAAGATAAATAAACCTGCGCACTGGTCCGAAATAAGAACCGCACATCAACACAAGGTAAATAAACATGCGCACTGATCCAAAATAAGAACCGCACATCAACACAAGGTAAATAAACATGTGGATTGATCCGAAATAAGAGCCGAACATCAACACAAGGTAACTAAACATGCGCACTGATCCGAAATAAGAACATCAACGCAAGTTAAATAAACATGTGCATTGTTCCAAAGTGAGAGCCGCGCATCAACGCAAATTAAATAAACATGCGGACTTGTCTGAATAAGAACCGAGCATCGAGTCAAGTTACATAAATATCTTTTATTTGAAGGTATCTATGGCAGACTATGCAGTCTACCAGAGATACAAAAAATCTGTTCCTCATCTTTTTTGGGAAAGAAATCCTTGTATGCATTTATCGGTCTATGTTCTGGTCCGGTGCCAAATTAATTATTGAGCTAGCTCTTTGCCGTCTCATCTTTTGCAGCCCAATTTTTACGCTGGAATTGGTCTTATTGATTTTCGCAAGCTGGGACTTTGTCCTTGGACAGACTTGTTTTTTCCTTCTCCCACTCCCTTCCCTGATCGCATGTAGATTTTCAACAGCTCGAAGAGAAACACAAAAAAAGTGCTGTTCGTCCTACAGATCCTGTCCGATTACTTTTGATAGCGGTGTTACCAAGGAGGCCTTCTACCAAATCTCAATTTGCTCAAAAGTGTTTTTCCTGTCATCTTTGCCATGTCTTCGCTTTTACGACTGGTCATAAAGTTCACGGATATTCTGGTTTGTGAAGCCATAAAATGTCTTTAATTTAATGAGCTAGGCTGCTGGTACGTAAGTCTTGGGTTATGCCAAAAAAAAAACCGTTAGAACGTCTGAAAAATAGTATTCTGTGTAAAAAGTTGCAGTAAATAAAAATATATGATCTTGTATCCAAGTAGGAAAATCTCAAAGAAGTTCATTCTCCAATCTCATAATTTCATAGACAAACAAGAAAAAACTCGATGTCAGGCCTCACCTTCTCGTAACGAATGTATTTAAATAAAACATACCAGGTTTTAGAACTCGGTCAAATAAAGGGAGTTTATTTCAAGAAAATAAATCATGTCAAGGACACTGTGGTGCATTTTGTGTGAGGTTTTAACGTTTCAAAGAGTTGAAAATGAGCTCAGAATCGCTTTGTCTTTAACCGTTTTCATGAAAATGGTCAGCCTCTGGTTTTCGACTTGGTAAGAGGTAACCAGGTAACTTATCTTATGCTCAGAAAATTACTCTATCTCTAACCATTTTGAGAAAATTTTCTTTGTAGGCTTATAATTCCAAATAAACCTACTCAGATTGTATTTTTTGCCTGTCTTTTTATGTCGATATGCATCATAGATAATATATGACATTGAAAATACCGTGTGTTTTAGAAATCAATATTTCACCACAAAGGCTTATGTTCCTTTGGGACCACCCATACAGATTTTGTATCATTTTGTTGACTTTTCCATTATTTTTTTAATTTTAACTTCGTTCCGCCTTCAATATATTAATCACTTATACCTCGATTGAATGTAAGCTTTTAGCTTCTTTCATGCCATGCCCTCAGTTGTTATTCCGTTATATCTCTTTAAAACGATTTTGCATATCAAAAATTAATTTCTATTATACAAACATAACTTCCAAAATTATTTAATTTGAATAATTTTAAATGTATTGCATTCATTTCTAAATATGATATGAATATTCCTGTTTAATTAAGTTAAGTCTGTAATAGTTTTTTTTTTTCCTTTTTTTAATTTATTCGGCCATTTCGGAAGCACTTTACTATTTAAAAAAAATCTTTTTTGAATTGAAGTTGTGTCTGAAAGCGTGTCATGCGACTATGGTAAAATGCGGTCACTTCGTCGAAATAAAATTATTAAATGAAAAAAAATCATTATTATTGCAGTATTCTTTTCCGGCAGTTTGTAAAACCTTGCTAACAATTGTGATGTGAAATATGATCCGGTTTCTTTTACTTTCTGTACTCACCACACTGAAGTTTAAATTGAATGCATTTCACAAACCGCAGTTTTCTTGCAGCCTGCCTCATCCGCAGAAACAAGCCCTCACTCTGCTCCCCAGAAGAAGCTTTGTAATGTAATGTAATGTGAATCCTTCAAGAAATCCATCGATATATTATTGGAAGAAAAGCTTAATGTGTTTTCTTTTTCGCACTTGCAGCTTGTGATCACCGGGGTATACAGCTACAACTGGCAGGATAAGGCGGCTCAGGGAGAAACGGTGAGCCCCATACCCGCTCCAAAGGCCCCGGCCCAGCGTGGCTGCACCGTACAGAGCGACGTGACGACACGGGGGACGCAGACGCGGCGGTACGGCGGTGACGTCATTGCAAGCCAGTCACATGAACAACCAGTGAGTGCGTGTGGTGACGACGCGAAAGACGAACCTGTTCTTACGGAAATGTACGAACCTTTGAAAAGCATTAGGACAGAGAAGCTGCCGTGCAGGAAGGCCAATGAGAAGGCACGCGATCACGTGACCTCTCGGCTTATCAGCGAGTCTAAATTAGTGTTTGATAATCTGGGAATGAAACAGAATACCCAAGCATCTATCTCAAATCAGTCAACACACGCACAGAATGTTCTCCAGTCGGACGAAAGCTATGATATTAACAACAAATCGCCGGATCGGTTTATTCAAGCAGTGACCGCTGTGAAAGACGGTAAAATGACAGTTGTGAGGGCTAGCATGATGTACCATGTTCCCGCGTTTGCCATTAACCGCGCTCTTGTAGGCAGTGGACCTGTATCCCAGTACAGGTGCACTCAAGAGCAGCTGCAGGATGTAGCAGAATTAGTACGCAGTGGAAGTTTAGAGGTGCATCAAGCGGCGGATATCTATGGAATTCCTGCCGGATCAATAAGACGGGCTCTTGATAGAAAGCACTCTCCGTTAATAGCCCCGTATAGTCCCGAACAGTTTCTCCAGGCGATGGATGCGGTGAAGAGTGGACGCATGCCGGCTACAGTGGCAGGGGCCAAGTATGGCGTCCCGAGACGTGTCCTGCGGAACGCGATGAGAAAATGCCGTCATGGCGAAGGCAGGCATCGTTCTGACGCCCTGAGTATGGCGTCTCGCTTTAGCGTCGAAAAGACACAGAATGCAGCAAAAGTCGATCCATTACGCCCCCGTCTGTCCGCATGGGGCAAGCGAAGCAATCCAATGACCGCACTGGGAAGTAGAGAAGTATGTAATGCTCCGACAGCGAAAGCACACCATGTGGCTAAGTCGTTGCTTAAAGAGGAGGCTGAATCGTTACAAATCGTGAAACATCGGCCTGGTGATGTGGCTCAATCTGATACAACGCCGGGACTAAAATCGCTGACTAGGTCCGGCTATACTGTCCAAGAATTAACAGAAGCTGTGAACGCGGTGAGGTCTGGAGTACTGACACGTCCGGAAGCGGGCCGCCTTTACGGGGTGCCGCCATCGACGCTTGGTCGCGCGTTAAGGCGCGCCGAGTTAGCGCAGAGGCGGCGAGAGAAACCACAGCCCCCGCGTGCGGGGATTGATTCTGACAGGTCGAAGACTGGCTTGGCAACTTCGAATGGATCTCACGCTCGCACGTTCCGCGGTCTTCCCGTGTCGTCCATTCCGTCTTCGTTGAGAAAGACATCGGTGACGTCTAGGTACAAGTCTGCCGTAAAAAACGCCATCAAACGCTCTTCGCGCGTGGTAAAGTACACTCCAAGGCAGTACATCGAGGCGATTGAAGCAGTGGTAGATGGTCACATGACCACGCAGGAAGCGGCACGCAGGCATGGAGTGCCCATCACAACCCTGCACGATGCCGTCAACAGGTCATTGTTGTCAACCAAGTGGCTGGAGAGACTCAAAACGCGTGAAATAAACAGTGAGGAAGGAAAAGATGGCGCCGGTTCTATAAAAGCAAACCACGGCCACGCAGCTACAGTTCAGGAGATCCAGCCTTCCACGGCATGCACGGACGAGGATTTGCCCCAGGATATTCCAAAGCAGGCGTCTGTTAATGTTCTTCACAAGCAGGATGTGAAGGAAATGCAAGTAGCGCTGAAGCATGCTTCACATTCAAACACCCCTCCCCTGCAAGATCCCGCACTGGAGACACCGCCACCGAATCAAGAACAGCAGGACAGCGGTGACGACAGCAAGAGCGGGTCACGTGATCAGTGCGTGGCGGCAAAGACGCACGGTGACGATGTTATCGAACAGCCAATGGCGGAGTCGAATCAGGAACCCCGATCTACAATAGCGGGTATTTGTGCGAAAAAGACTTTAAGTCATTTAATATGTGCAGAAAATGTACTGAAATCTGATGACATTGATACTGAAACAGATAAATTTATTGAAGCAGTGAGCGCGGTGAAGGACGGTAAAATGACGGTTGTGAGAGCAAGCATCATGTACCGTGTTCCCGCGTTTGCCATAAAGCGCGCGCTTGCGGGGAATGGACCTATCTCACAATACAGGTGCTCACAAAAGCAGCTTGAAGATGTGGCGTGTATGGTACGCAGCGGAAGTCTGCGGATGTCCCAGGCGGCAGATATGTATGGAATCCCTGACCATGCCATTAGGTCAACTCTTAACAGAAAGCACCCTCCATTAATGACCGCATATAGTACTGAGCAGTTTCTGGAAGCGTTGGACGCGGTACAGAGTGGGCGGATACTTCTCGCCGACGCCTGTACAGAATACGGCGTCCCGAAACGGACCCTGGAGTCAGCGCTGATTAGTTCCCAGGCCAAACGCGTGAGTGATCGTCCAGCTAAAGCAAAGCAGTATGGGCTTCGTGGAATACGCTTAAAAACCCCGCAAGTGACGAATCTTTGGCTTCGCCCGTACTCCAAAGAGCAATACAGAAAGGCACTGGATGCGGTGAAGAGTGGGGCAATGTATTTCAACAAGGCTTCAAAGGCGTACGGAGTGCCAGTGTCTACGCTCCGCGGGGCCTTGAAGCGGGAATGCCGTGGGAACACTAAGCACGGGTCACCACAGAGCGTGGGAGTGGGTCACGATAGCGGTATGTTAGATAACAGTGCCTCTGGTAAACCGATTGCAATGGAAGAAATTCCTGTTGATGTAGAGCAGTACATGAAAGAGGAAAGTGTGACGGAAGCGCGGGTCTCAGCAGACGAGAATCAAGGGGAGGACGAGACCGGAATTCTCCACCATGGCTCACAGCGCTGTCAGCTATCCGGGTCACACGGTGCTCCACTTCCCGATCACTTCCGCAAACACGTGACTATCCGCACGTTTTCCAGGCCGAACCTTTCTGCAGCTGGCAAGCAGGAATGCCTGCTCAAGCCGTCAGCGATCAGAACATCGCCAGCAGCGAGTAGTTACAAGTGGGACGTCCAGGGAGCCATCAAGGTGACGTGTCGTTCGGAGAAGTACACCCAAGAACAGTTCTCACAGACCGTTGAGGCAGTGGTCAGTGGTCGTATGACGTCAGAGGAAGCCTTTCACGCGTACGGCGTGCCAAAGACGACTGTGTATGATGCTGCCACCAGGTGGGTAATGGGCGCGGGGAAATCGCGGGAAAATGATACGGGTGATGTGGAGGGCGGAGCAGGTTCTACAGAAGCGGAGCGGGAGGACTCTGATTTAGGCCGAGAAAACGAGGAGTCTGCATCGCGTGAAAGTCGTGATCTGATGACGGATGTCCCGAAGGCAACGCTAGACAAGCTCCTTCATTACGTCCTGGTCTGCAGAAAGACCTATTCCTACGTGTCAAAGAGGTTAGGCATTCCTGAAGAGACAATAAGAGAGCAGGTGCGAATCAACAGAGAGTTGAAAATGGCCAATTCTAGCCCAAAGAAACCGGAAACGGTGGTAAAACGACCGGAAGCGGCATCGGCAGCGCACGAAAAGTGCCTACAGTTTCATTTGATGAAGTCGAACTGGCCGCCCGGAAGGTTGTTGAGCACCACATAGGTGTGAAGAAAGTGGCTGCCGCTCGTGGCATACCTCTGGATATTCTGCGGGAGCATGTGGAACTATACAGGATGAAACTACGGAGAATATCGCAGGAAAAGCGCACACAAAGCAAAAACGATACATCAAGGTCATGTGATCCTCCTGCCTCTGTCACGTCCAAATCAGAAAGGTCAAGGTCGACAGATCCTCTACCGGAGCAGGCTCCTGAATCATCTGCAGCAAGTGCGATGGCAACAACAAACACGAGGTCGATTTTGAGTGGCGATACTGAGCAGGAGACAACGCAGGAAGTGACGCTAAGCGGCTTTCCCGATGATGCCAAGGGCTCGGAAGAGAGACGTGACCTTGACACCTCTGCGTCACAGGAATGAGATAGTGAGGCAAAGGAATATTCGGTCGTGTGTAATGAAGAGCTTTAGCGGGCAAAGAACTCCATTTCACCGCTGAAGAAATAGAAGGGATGGTGTTGAATAGCGGGAAAGCGATGGTAGAAGTTTCCAAAAGCTCCAGTAATTCTGAGCATACTTTGCACAAAGCTGTGAGCTTGCAACAAGGTATTCCTCCCATTGGAGACATAAAGAAAGAAAATCGACCATTAATTGACATACGAAATGGCTTCTGTTCCTCCCGTTGTTGTTTGAATGTTCCGTATATGCAAATATGTCACGTGTTTGTAGGGACTTCATGGATGGACATATTTCACTGTCTACACTGATCTGACGGCTCCGCATTAATGATAAGTACAGGTGCATGGGTGGGATTGGTGCTTATGAACTTATGGTGACGTGTCTTACCATACTTATATACTTTCATTGTTTTTCTTCTTCTTTTTAATCCAGCTGACTTTGTCGGACTGGGTTAGTCGTATCACTATAGGGGGCTTGAATGTATGTTATCTTTTTCTTTAAAATGCTACTCTTCCTACAGTTTTGCTCCAATCGTTTTGATATTACGCAGGAATGTTCCCTGGATGGTCCCCCACCTGGCTATTACTTTTTTATTCCAATCGTTTAGCTGGTACGGAGGGATGTTCCCCAGGTGTTCACCTACCAGGGTATTATTTTTTTCGCGGTTCGCCATATACTGCCGAAATGGCGAAACTTTAAAGGTTTTGGCAAAAACTGGAACAAATGGTAGTAAATAACTGAATTGTCAAGCCATTCATTTCTGTCAGTCTTTTTCAAATAGTTATAAAATTTTAATCGAAAGTTTCTTAGGTGCTTTTCCCACCTGGACTTTGCTATTTTTCGCAAATGACAAAAAAAAAAAAAAATGCCTAAATGGTGGAATTTTGTAAAATTGTGTAAATTTCGGTAAATACGTGAATCGTCAAAACCCAACCTCTCCAACATCCCTTTTCGGGTAGCTTCGACCCGGGAAAACTTGTTTGTGTGTATTAAAATTATGAAAAAGTCACGTTCAGAGACAAGGCTCTTCATTTTTTGGCCTAACAGTATTCGATTAGAGTTTTTCTCTCTTTCCTTGTTTGGAAACTCGGCTGGGTCATGTTCTTAGACATGCTTGTTTCTTTGTTCTTTTTTTTCTTTTGTTAGTCCCCCGCCAGGGGACTATAGTTTTCGGGTCTGTCCGTCCGTCCGTCTGTCAACACCTTTTTTGTTAACACACTCAAGCCAACATTTTTCGACCGATTGTTAAGATATTCTATATATTGTTAGTACTGGAACGAACAAAGATCGGTATTGTAAATGAGCCATGTCGGCCCAAGGACATTGGCCCAGCTGAATTTCGCAAATTTTCCCAATCCTTACTCAGTTGAATGAGTTTGTTAACACACTCAAGCCTACATTTCTGGATCGATTGTTGAAAATATTTTACATATGGGAAGTATTGGAACCAACAATGGTCGGTATTGTAAATGAGCCCTATCGGCCCAAGGACATTGGCCGAGCTCAACTTCGGAAATTTTCACAACCATTACATACTGGAATGAGTTTGTTAACACTCAAGCCTACATTTCTGCATCGATTGATAAAATATCTTAATTATAAGTAGTATTGGAACCAAGAAGGGTTGGTATTGTAAATGAGCCATGTCGGCCCAAGGACATGGGCCAGCTGAACTTCACAAATTCTACCAATCGCTACTCATTGGAATGAGTTTGTTAACACACTCAAGCCTACATTTTTGGACCGATTGTTAAGACATTTTATATATGGGTAGTGCTGGAACGAATGAGGATCGGTATTGTAAATGAGCCATGTCGGCCCAAGGACATTTTCCCAGCTGAACTTCACAAATTTTCCCAATCCTTAGTCATTTGAATGAGTTTGTTTTTTATACTCAAGCCTACATTTCTGGATCGATTGTTGAAATCTGTTACATATAGGAAGTATTGGAACCAACAAAGGTCGGTATTGTAAATGAGTCCTATCGGCCCAAGGACATTCTAAAATTTCCTGTTCATCGAGCGTTCTTGTGGCGGGGGACATTAATCAGTTTCACTGATGACTTGTTTCTTTTTGGGTTGTCACTGGTTAATGCTAAAAATTGATAAAGCTAAATATACCCATGTAATTTTCCATAACCACTCGGCCGATTTTTTCTACGTTATACTCACAACTGGGTGCTTTTGTTACTATTTAAGTGCTGTAATTATTAATTAACCGAAGCATTCATCAATTGTTGGTTTCGCGAGCGAGATCTAAGTCGCTTCCGACCGTTATCGTTACTGTTTTTGCTTCGATCGTATTAGATTTAAAAGATAAGACAGTTTTTTTTTGCTAACACCGGTGCATTTTCACGATTATAATGGTGCCAGTTGTTGCTGTTATTGTATTATGTTTTGTTGTTGAGCGTTACATTCAAGGAAACATCTGTTTCAGTCTTCCTAGAGGTGATGTTGTCAATAAATGTGTGTAGACTTCATAGCGCTGGAAATTAATGTTGAACAAAACATTTTTTAATGAGTTTGAGGTCCTTACCCTTTTTTAGACAAAAAATATTGCCCTTGATCCAAGGGGTAAGGGGATCGACCTCGGTATAGTCAAAGCCGTGGTACTCACGGGAAAATGCATTTCAAAACCGCGAAGGGAGAGAGGGGTTTGGTCCTTTGAAATCATAAAACAAGAATCGCGGGATGCTGCTTTTCTGTTCTAATAATAATGTTTGAGTGCCCCGTGTTTGCAAAAACAGCAACACCAATTATGGCATTACAATGTAAATACTGTAGTCTGATTAAAGATTCCGAAGTCAATAATTTCGCAAACCGCTCAGGATGCTGTAGTTATTTGTAGTCCATCCGCGATCCAACAAAAGATATATTTGCTTATGCCACGTCAACATGGAGGTATTATTGACCAGTTACAGAAATGTTGACATAAAAGTAAACATTTTCGCACTTGTCAATGATACTTCATGATGACTCAAAATATGTCGCTGTCTCCCAAATAAAAAATGGTAGATTCTGTGTATTAGGAGGAGCAGTGGTCTGGGATGGTCGTAACATGTCGATAGTTTGCAAACGCACTTAAGGGACAGCTCTGGGAATTATGAAGATGCGGGTCTGGGTGTTATTCAACAGACAAGTAAGGGTGACGACCCGTGAGGCCCAATGGGGGGGGGGGGGGGGGGGGTTCACTTACGTACAACTGGTTACCATGCATGTCCATGACCAGGGGGCCACTCACGTACCATGGTACCATGCGTGTCCTGGGCCACTCACGTACCAACTGGTTACCGTGCGTGTCCATGACTTTTTCAAAAGACTCTAAACGCGGAGTACTAGTTTTGAAATAATACCCGATATTTTAACCAAACGTGAAGTAAAGTTCCGAAAGAATCCCCCTTTTATGGGTAACGCAGAGTATTGAATGCAAACTACCCCCCCCCCTTTTTTAGCCCAGCTTACGTCGCACGTAAGCTGGGGTATTCCTATCGGTCTGCGGATGGCGTCCGTTAGTTAGTTAGTTAGTTAGTTAGTTCGCTGTAAACTTTGTTTCAAAATGCATCTCCTCCTACAATTTTGAATCGATGTCATTTATTTTTGGTATGAGGCATCCCTAAGGGGTCGTGCATACGGCTTGTGCTTTTCTAGTTGATCGGGTGATTTTTGAATTTTTGGCGAATTTTTAAAGAAAAAAATTAAAAATGTATCTCCTCCTACATTTTTGACCCGATGTCATTTATTTTTGGTATGAGGCAGCCCTAAACGGTCGTGCATACGGCTTGTGCTTTTTTAGTCGATCGGACAATTTTTGTATTTTTGGGGATTTTTTTAAGCAGAAATTTTGAAAAAAATGCATCTACTCCTACAATTTTGATTCGATGTCATTTATTTTTGGTGTGAGGATTTCCCAATCGGTCGTGCATAGGGCTTGTGCTTTTTTAGTCGATCGGGTGATTTTTGAATTTTTGGCGAATTTTTAAAGAAATTTTAAAATGTATCTCCTCTTACATTTTTGACCCGATGTCATTTATTTTTGGTATGGGGCACCCCTAAAGGGTCGTGCATACGGCTTATGCTTTTTTAGTTTATATTTTTGGGGAATTTTTTAAGCAAAAATTTCGAAAATAATTCAAAATGCATCTACCCCTACAATTTTGATTCGATGTCATTTATTTTTGGTGTGAGTGCATACGGCTTGTGCTTTTCAGTCGATCGGGCAATTTTTGCATTTTTAGGGAGTTTTTGAAGAAAAAAACTTCAAAATGCATTTCCCCTACAGTTTTGAACGTACTTTTTTTTTTTTTTTTGGGGGGATTCGAGGCATCCCTAAGGGGTTGAGAATACGACTTGCGCTTTTTAGTCGATCCGACAATTTCTGTATTTTTTGGGAATTTTTGAAGAAAAACTTCAAAATGCATTTCCTCCTACAGTTTTTATCAGATTTCATTTATTTTCGATATGAGCCGTCTCTAGGGGGTCATGCATACGGCTTGTGCTTTTTGAGTGAATTGGAAAACTTTTGAATTTTTTTCGGAATTTTTGAAAAAAAAAATTAAATGAATCTCCTCCTACAGCGCATAAACGCAAGTTAAATGAACTTGCGCAGTAGTCAGATTTAACAATCGCACATCTACGCAAGTTAAAGAAACATTTGCAGTAGTCCAAATTAAGTACTCCGCATCGATGCAAGTTAAATAAACATGCGCATTGGTCCGAAATGTGAAATGCGTATCGACGGAAGATAAATAAAGATGCGAACTAATCGAAAATAAACACCGCGCATCAACGCAGGTTAAATAAACATGCGCACTGGTCCGAAAAAAAGAACTACGCTTCGACGTAAGTTGAATAGACATGCGCAGTGGTCTGAAATGCGAACCGCGCATCAACGCAGCCTAAAGAAACATGCGCACTGGTCCGAAATGGGAACCGCACATCGAGGCAAATTAAATAAACATGCGCAGTGGTCCGAAATGCGAACGGCGCATCAACGCAAGTTAAATAAATATGCGCACTGCTCTGAAATGAGAACCACGAATCAAGGGAAGGTAAGTAAACATGCGATCCGGTCCAAAATAAGCACCGCACATCAACGCAAGTTAAACAAACATGCGCACTTGTCCCAAAAAAAGAACCACGCATCGACGCAAGTTGAATAGACATGCGCAGTGGTCTGAAATGAGAACCGCGCATCAACGCAAGTTAAATAAACATGCGCAGTGGTCCCAAGAAAGAACCATGAATCGACGCAAGTTGAATAGACATAAGAGTCGGGCATCGACGGGACTTAAATAAACATGCGTTCTGGTCCGAAACGCAAATCGCGCGTCAACGCAAGTTAAATGAACCTGCTCACTTGTCCCAAAATGCGAACTGCGCATCAACGTAACCTAAAGAAACAGATATACTGGTCCGAAATGCGAACCGGATATCAACGCAAATTAAATAAACATGCACACTGGTCCGAATTGCGAACCGCACATAAGCCTAAGTTAAATAAACATTTGCACCGGTCCAAAATAAGTACCGATCATCAACACAAGTTAAATAAACATGCGCAATGGTCCAAAATGCGAACCACGCATCAACCCAAGTTAAAAAAAAAACATGCGCGCTGGTCCGAAATGCGAACCGCACAGCAACACAAGCTAAATAAGCAAGCACACTGGACCAAAATAAGCACCTTGCATCAACGCAAGTTAAATAAACATGCGCACTATTTCGAAATGCGAACTGCCCATTAACGCAACTTGAATAACATGCGCACTATTCAAAATAAGAACTGCGCATCAACGCAACTTAAATAAACATGCGCACTGGTCCAGAATAAAAACCGCGCATCAACTCAAGTTAAAGAAATATGCGCATTGGCCTGAAATAAGAACCGCGCATCGACGCACATTAATAAACATACGCAGTGGTTCGAAATGCGAACTACGCGCCAATGTAAGTTAAATAAACATTTGCACTGGTCTAAAATAAGCACCGCGTATCAACGCAAGTTAAATAAACATTTGCACCGGTCCAAAATAAGTACCGATCATCAACACAAGTTAAATAAATATGCGCAATGGTCCAAAATGCGAACCACGCATTAACAAAAGTTAAAAAAAAACAAACATGCGCGCTGGTCCGAAATGCGAACCGCACGGCAACACAAGCTAAATAAGCAAGCACACTGGACCAAAATAAGCACCTTGCATCAACGCAAGTTAAATAAACATGCGCACTATGTCGAAATGCGAACTGCCCATTAACGCAACTTAAATAACATGCGCACTATTCAAAATAAGAACTGCGCATCAACGCAACTTAAATAAACATGCGCACTGGTCCAGAATAAGAACCGCGCATCAACTCAAGTTAAAGAAATATGCGCATTGGCCTGAAATAAGAACCGCGCATCGACGCACGTTAAATAAACATACGCAGTGGTTCGAAATGCGAACCACGCGCCAATGTAAGTTAAATAAACATTTGCACTGGTCTAAAATAAGCACCGGCCATCAACGCAAGTTAAATAAACATGCGTACTGGTCCGAAATTCGAACCGCGCATCAACGCAAGTTAAATAGACATGCGCAGTAGTTCGAAATGCGAACCACGCTCCAACGCAAGTTAAATAAACATTTGCACTGGTCCAAAATAAGCACTGCGCATCAACGCAAGTAAAATAAACATGCGCACTGGTCCGAAATTCGAACCGCGCATTAACGCAAGTTAAATAAATATGCGCACTGCTCTGAAATGAGAACCACGCAGCAACACAAGTTAAATAAACATGGGCAATGGCCTGAAATGCGAACCGCGCATCGACGGAAGTTAAATAAACATGCGATCCGGTCCAAAATAAGCACCGCACATCAACGCAAGTTAAACAAACATGCGCACTTGTCCCAAAAAAAGAACCACGCATCGACGCAAGTTGATAGACATGCGCAGTGGTCTGAAATGAGAACCGCGCATCAACGCAAGTTAAATAAACATGCGCAGTGGTCCCAAGAAAGAACCATGAATCGACGCAAGTTGAATAGACATAAGAGTCGGGCATCGACGGGACTTAAATAAACATGCGTTCTGGTCCGAAACGCAAATCGCGCGTCAACGCAAGTTAAATGAACCTGCTCACTTGTCCCAAAATGCGAACTGCGCATCAACGTAACCTAAAGAAACAGATATACTGGTCCGAAATGCGAACCGGATATCAACGCAAATTAAATAAACATGCACACTGGTCCGAATTGCGAACCGCACATAAGCCTAAGTTAAATAAACATTTGCACCGGTCCAAAATAAGTACCGATCATCAACACAAGTTAAATAAACATGCGCAATGGTCCAAAATGCGAACCACGCATCAACCCAAGTTAAAAAAAAAACATGCGCGCTGGTCCGAAATGCGAACCGCACAGCAACACAAGCTAAATAAGCAAGCACACTGGACCAAAATAAGCACCTTGCATCAACGCAAGTTAAATAAACATGCGCACTATGTCGAAATGCGAACTGCCCATTAACGCAACTTAAATAACATGCGCACTATTCAAAATAAGAACTGCGCATCAACGCAACTTAAATAAACATGCGCACTGGTCCAGAATAAGAACCGCGCATCAACTCAAGTTAAAGAAATATGCGCATTGGCCTGAAATAAGAACCGCGCATCGACGCACGTTAAATAAACATACGCAGTGGTTCGAAATGCGAACCACGCGCCAATGTAAGTTAAATAAACATTTGCACTGGTCTAAAATAAGCACCGGCCATCAACGCAAGTTAAATAAACATGCGCACTGGTCCGAAATTCGAACCGCGCATCAACGCAAGTTAAATAGACATGCGCAGTAGTTCGAAATGCGAACCACGCTCCAACGCAAGTTAAATAAACATTTGCACTGGTCCAAAATAAGCACTGCGCATCAACGCAAGTTAAATAAACATGCGCACTGGTCCGAAATTCGAACCGCGCATTTACGCAAGTTAAATAAATATGCGCACTGCTCTGAAATGAAACCACGCATCAACACAAGTTAAATAAACATGGGCAATGGCCTGAAATGCGAACCGCGCATCGACGGAAGTTAAATAAACATGCGATCCGGTCCAAAATAAGCACCGCACATCAACGCAAGTTAAACAAACATGCGCACTTGTCCCAAAAAAAGAACCACGCATCGACGCAAGTTGAATAGACATGCGCAGTGGTCTGAAATGAGAACCGCGCATCAACGCAAGTTAAATAAACATGCGCAGTGGTCCCAAGAAAGAACCATGAATCGACGCAAGTTGAATAGACATAAGAGTCGGGCATCGACGGGACTTAAATAAACATGCGTTCTGGTCCGAAACGCAAATCGCGCGTCAACGCAAGTTAAATGAACCTGCTCACTTGTCCCAAAATGCGAACTGCGCATCAACGTAACCTAAAGAAACAGATATACTGGTCCGAAATGCGAACCGGATATCAACGCAAATTAAATAAACATGCACACTGGTCCGAATTGCGAACCGCACATAAGCCTAAGTTAAATAAACATTTGCACCGGTCCAAAATAAGTACCGATCATCAACACAAGTTAAATAAACATGCGCAATGGTCCAAAATGCGAACCACGCATCAACCCAAGTTAAAAAAAAACATGCGCGCTGGTCCGAAATGCGAACCGCACAGCAACACAAGCTAAATAAGCAAGCACACTGGACCAAAATAAGCACCTTGCATCAACGCAAGTTAAATAAACATGCGCACTATGTCGAAATGCGAACTGCCCATTAACGCAACTTAAATAACATGCGCACTATTCAAAATAAGAACTGCGCATCAACGCAACTTAAATAAACATGCGCACTGGTCCAGAATAAGAACCGCGCATCAACTCAAGTTAAAGAAATATGCGCATTGGCCTGAAATAAGAACCGCGCATCGACGCACGTTAAATAAACATACGCAGTGGTTCGAAATGCGAACCACGCGCCAATGTAAGTTAAATAAACATTTGCACTGGTCTAAAATAAGCACCGGCCATCAACGCAAGTTAAATAAACATGCGCACTGGTCCGAAATTCGAACCGCGCATCAACGCAAGTTAAATAGACATGCGCAGTAGTTCGAAATGCGAACCACGCTCCAACGCAAGTTAAATAAACATTTGCACTGGTCCAAAATAAGCACTGCGCATCAACGCAAGTTAAATAAACATGCGCACTGGTCCGAAATTCGAACCGCGCATTTACGCAAGTTAAATAAATATGCGCACTGCTCTGAAATGAAACCACGCATCAACACAAGTTAAATAAACATGCGCAGTGGTCCCAAGAAAGAACCATGAATCGACGCAAGTTGAATGGACATAAGAGTCGGGCATCGACGGGACTTAAATAAACATGCGTTCTGGTCCGAAACGCAAATCGCGCGTCAACGCAAGTTAAATGAACCTGCTCACTTGTCCCAAAATGCGAACTGCGCATCAACGTAACCTAAAGAAACAGATATACTGGTCCGAAATGCGAACCGGATATCAACGCAAATTAAATAAACATGCACACTGGTCCGAATTGCGAACCGCACATAAGCCTAAGTTAAATAAACATTTGCACCGGTCCAAAATAAGTACCGATCATCAACACAAGTTAAATAAACATGCGCACTGGTCCAGAATAAGAACCGCGCATCAACTCAAGTTAAAGAAATATGCGCATTGGCCTGAATTAAGAACCGCGCATCTTCGCACGTTAAATAAACATACGCACCGGCCATCAACGCAAGTTAAATAAACATGCGCACTGGTCCGAAATTCGAACCGCGCATCAACGTAAGTTAAATAGACATGCGCAGTAGTTCGAAATGCGAACCACGCTCCAACGCAAGTTAAATAAACATTTGCACTGGTCCAAAATAAGCACTGCGCATCAACGCAAGTTAAATAAACATGCGCACTGGTCCGGATTCGAACCGCGCATTAACGCAATTTAAATAAACATGCGTAATGATCCGAAATTCGAACTGCTCATCAACGCAAGTTAAATAAACATGCACACTGGTCCAAAATGCAAACCGCGCACCAACGCAAGTTAAATAAACATATTCACACGTCCAAAATAAGCACCGTGCATCAACGCAAGTTAAATAAACATGCAAACTGGTCCGAAATGCGAACCGCGTATCAAGGCAACCTAAGAAAACTTGGGCTGTCCGAAATAAGTACCGCTCATCAACGCAAGTAAAATAAACATGCGCATTGGTATAGAATAAGAACCGCACATCAACACAAGGTAAATAAACATGCGCACTGATCCGAAATAAGAACCGCACATCAACACAAGGTAAATAAACATGCGCACTGATCCGAAATAAGAACCGCACATCAACACAATGTAAATAAAGATGCGCATTGATCCGAAATAAGAACCGCACATCAACACAAGGTAAATAAACGTGCGCACTGATCCGAAATAAGAACCGCACATCCACAAAAGATTAAAAAAAACATGGGCCCTCGTCAGAAATGCGAACCGCACATCAACGGAAGTTAAATAAACATGTGCACTGTTCCAAAATGGGAACCGCGCATCTACGCAAAATTAAATAAACATGCGCACTTGTCTGAATAAGAACCGCGCATCAAGGCAAGTTACATAAATATGCGCACTGGTCCGAAATGCGAGCGTTGTTTGAAGGTATCTATGGCAGACTATCCTGTCTACCAGAGATACAAAAAATCTGTTTCCCATTTTTCTGGGAAAGAAATCTTTGTATGCATTTATCGGTCTATGTTCTTGTCCGGTGCTAAATTAATTATTGGGCTAGCTCTTTGCCGTCTCATCTTTTGAAGCCCAATTTTTCAGGAAAATTCCCTTGCTCATGCACGCTGGAATTGGTTTTATTGCTTTTCGTAAGCTGGGACTTTGTCCTTGGACAAACTTGTTTAACGAAATTGGCACTCCGCGCAGACAGCGTCACACCTCAAAATTATCATCACTTTCTCCGCATGGTAACGCATATACTACCAAATGGCCACCCTGGACCGTGAGGGCTCTTTCGTCCCCCACAGCTCACATAGTCTTGCGTATTTACACAAGTGACGCAGTGTGACGTAGTGTGTTCCGCACAAGTACAAATATTTTTAATTTGGTATATTTTATTACAATTTCAATTTTTAAACATTGTTAAAAATATGATTTTGGATGCTATGAGTTTGTTTGTTTGTTTGTTTTTTTTTTTTGTTAGTTTTTTGTTTTTGTTTTTTGTTTTGTTTTGTTTTTTTTTTGCTTGTTTTTGTTTGTTTGCCACCTATGTCGTGAAGTTCAAGTCAACGTAGGTGCATCGTTGTCGCGGAACTGAATTTGATTTTCGATAATATTTTTTTAGTCTAAGAATGGCTAGTAAACGGGTTGAATTTTGTTATTCTACAAACCAATTGAGTAATTAGAAGGAACTTGATTCATAAATAAAAATTATTTCATAGCTGCATAGAACTGTGTCCTTTTTTTGTCCGAAGTAGGGAGAAAGTGGGGGTTCTAAAACAGGAAGTGACGTCATAATGACGTCATGAGGTGTTTTAGAAGCCCCATGGGGTTTCTAAAACAGTGACGTCATATTGACGTCATATTGACGTGATATTGACGTCATATGGACGTCATATGGTTGTCATATGGACGTCATATGAACGTCACATGAACGTCATAATGACGTGAGGAGTTGTTTTAGAAGCCCCATGGGGTTTCTAAAACAGTGACGTCATTATGACGTGTTATGGACGTGTTATGGACGTGTTATGGAAGTGATATGGAGGTCATATGGAGGTGATATGGAGGTCATATGAACGTCATATGAACGTCATATGAACGTCATATGAACGTCATATGAACGTCATATGAACGTCATAATGACGTAATATGGAGAGTGGGCGGCCATTCAAACGGGCGACCATTCAAACAACCATTCAAACAACCATTCAAACGGGCGGCGATTCAAACAACCATTCAAACGGGCAACCATTCAAACGACCAGTCAAACGGGCAGCCAGACAAAATGACACCCGGACAAAATGGTGCCCGGACAAAATGACACCCGAGCACCCGAGCACTCGAGCACTTGAGCACCCGAGCACTCGAGCACTTGAGCACTCGAGCACCCGAGCACTCGAGCACTTGAGCACCCGAGCACTCGAGCACTTGAGCACTCGAGCACCCGAGCACTCGAGCACTTGAGCACTCGAGCACTCGAGCACTTGAGCACTTGAGCACTCGAGCTCTTGAGCACCCGAGCACCCGGACAGCAAAGGGTTCATAGAGACATGGTTAGAGCTGGCCTGCTGTGTATTTTGACCCATCAATGACGTCACACAGAGCGACTCAAGCTTACAACCAACTGATGGATAGGCAATCCGGGGCCAGCCGTACAGTAGGTCGACAGGCCCCCCGGGGCCTGCCATCACCAGCTTGGCAAGCCCCCCGGGGCCTGCCAAACATCAGGTTGGTAGGCCCCCCCCCCCGGCTCACCGGCCCATGAGCCCCCCCCCCCCGGCTCACTGGCCCATGAGCCCTTTTCTCGCTCTCTAACCAAGCCATTGCAGCAACAATTAGTAAATGAGCACTCTTTTCCTTAAGGGATGCTGTGTTTTAACCACAGAGAGGTCTCCATGCATTGCGACCATATACAAGCAACAATCCTTTCTTTAAAGCTTTCTCACTATTCTAACACCTATGACAACCAAACCAACGGACACCCAGACACACGGACACCCAGACACGGACACCCAGACACACGGACACCCAGACAGTCCTTTTTTTGTTTTTTTTTTTTAGTTTTTATCCCTCTTCACCCACATCAAACCAAACCACGGAAACAAGTGTTTTTAGGGCTTTTACCGTTCTTCCAGCACACACACGTTCACTAATGGATTGCCGTAGCAGTAATTAAAAATGAGCACTCTTTTTCCTTAAGGAAGAGAGGTGTCTTCCATGCATTGCGGCCATTTACAAGCAACAATCCTTTCTTTAAAGCTTTCTTACTCTTTTAACACCTATGGCAACCAAACCAACGGACACCCAGACACACGGACACCCAGACACGGACACCCAGACACACGGACACCCAGACAGTCCTTTTTTTTTTTTTGTTTTTTTTTAGTTTTTATCCCTCTTCACCCACATCAAACCAAACCACGGAAACAAGTGTTTTTAGGGCTTTTACCGTTCTTCCAGCACACACACGTTCACTAATGGATTGCCGTAGCAGTAATTAAAAATGAGCACTCTTTTTCCTTAAGGAAGAGAGGTGTCTCCATGCATTGCGGCCATTTACAAGCAACAATCCTTTCTTTAAAGCTTTCTTACTCTTTTAACACCTATGGCAACCAAACCAACGGACACCCAGACACACGGACACCCAGACACGGACACCCAGACACACGGACACCCAGACAGTCCTTTTTTTTTTTTGTTTTTTTTTAGTTTTCATCCCTCTTCACCCACATCAAACCAAACCACGGAAACAAGTGTTTTTAGGGCTTTTACACGCATATCCCATCACTAATGGCTTGTCGTAGCAGCAATTAAAAGTGAGCAGCCATTGCCTCCTTAAGGGGGAGAACTCTCCATGCATTGCGGCTACGAAAACCGAACACGCACACACACACACACACACACACACACACACACACACACACACACACACACACACACACACACACACACACACACACACACACACACACACACACACACACACGCACAGACACACATAGACACACATAGACACACATACATACGTTTTTTTTTAATTTTTATCCCTCTCTCTTTCCACACACACCAAATCACGGCAGCAACTGTTTTTAGGGCTTTTCTCGTTCTCCAAGCACACACACCATCACTAATGGATTGCCGTAGCAGCAATTAAAAATGAGCACTCTTTTTCCTTAAGGAAGAGAGGTGTCTCCATGCATTGTGGCCATATACAAGCAACAATCCTTTCTTTAAAGCTTTCTCACTATTCTAACACCTATGACAACCAAACCAACGGACGCCCAGACACACGGACACCCAGACACGGACACCCAGACACACGGACACCCAGACAGTCGGGTTTTTTTTGTTTTTTTTATCCCTCTCTCTCTCTACACATATAGAAATAGCCACAACTGATTCAGCGTTATATTTCTCAAGCCTGGGTATTTTTTTTTTAAACCCAGACAGTGGCTTATTTCTCTCTCTCTCTCTTCACACACATAACACAGCAGACGGTCAGACAGACAGATTTAGCGTTCGATTTCTCAAGCCAGGGTATTTTTAACCCAGAGAGCAAATTCTTTTTGCTTTCTCAAACGGTCAGACGGACAGATTTAGCGTTTTATTTCTCATGCCAGGGTATTTTTAACCCAGACAGCAATTTGTTTTGCTTTCTCAGACGGGCAGACGGACAGATTTAGCGTTTCATTTCTCATGCTAGGGTATTTTTTAACCCAGGCAGCAATTTGTTTAGCTTTTTCAGACGGTCAGACGGACAGATGGAGCTATAAATCAATGATTTATAGTCCTCTTTTTTTTTTTTAGCATTTCCCACACTCTCATTCATACTAAGATTGTCTGATGAAGCGTTTCATTTCGTAATAATGGGAGGGCCGCTAAAAAGCAGCCCTGGAGGGATTTCCGTAGTCTGGTCCTGGTCACTGCCTCTTGTCATCAGTTCTCCTGCCGCTGTCACTGCCTCCCGCCATCGGTTCTCCTGTCGCCGCCACTGGCGCCGCCGCTGACGCCACCGCTGGCACCGCTGCCGCCACCAACCTCGCCACAGCCACACTTCCGCTTATGTGCCACAACCGCGACCCTGCTCGAGGTGAATCCTTTGCCCTGGACACTACAAAAATAATATTCGGACTTCAAAGCCTCCGGGCATTGCTGCTCATGCAATCTCATTGAATATTCTGCCGGAAAGCCAAAATGGCAGAATTTACAATAATTAACATTATCCAAAGTGCCCAAGATTTGCATGACCTCCTGGAAATCTGACTCTTTTCTAGAGACATTCTCCAGTTTCACCTGAGCAGGTTCGTTGTTGCGGTCAGTGTTTGAAGGTGACTGTATGAAGCTGACTGTATCCGAAATACTGGCGACAGCGATTGTAAGCTCATCGTCAGGAGCTGGTGGCGGACTGTCCGGTCTTGTAACGGTTGCGCTTGGTGCCGCCAGCACCTTCCGGACAGTCACATCAGCTTCCTTTTGATTCACTTTCAACGGGGTCGTCATCGTTGACGCAGCGACTTTGACAGGAGTTGCTCTGGCAGGAGGAGTCTCTGTCATCGTTGCTGCGATCACTCTGGCTGGAGGAGTCTCTGTCATCGTTGCCGCGGTCACTCTGGTCACTCTGGTCACTTTGGCCACTTCCTGGCAGGGCGACGGGTCCCTGGGCGGCGAACGATGGCGTAGTCGCTTATGGCTCTCCTCCGCCGCCCTGCCAAACAGGTTGAACCGTTCCTCCGGTCTGTTCGCAAGGAAATTTCTCCACTTTCGAAACAGAAAAGTTTGATATTCAATGTAAATCTCCTCCCAGAAGTTGATATCCTTCGGTGATAGGAAGTAGCGGCCCCGAAGCTCGTCCGAAAAAAACTCGTCCTTATACAACATGGTTGAATTTCGATGTGCTCGCTTCCGAAACAGAAAAATTTGATATTCTATAAATATCTCCTCCCAGAAGTTGACATCCCTCGCTGATAGAAAGTAGCGACCTCGAAGCTCATCAGAAAAAAACTCGTCCTTGTACTGCATGATTAAATTTCGATGTGTTCGCTTCAAAGGTTCAAAGCAGACTGACTGCACACAGACTGCAAAGCAAACTGATCGACCCCCCCCCCGGCTCACCAACCCATGAGCCCCCCCCCCGGCTCACCAACCCATGAGCCCCCCCCCCCCCCCGGCCCAGCACTCTTTCAGCATACACTGTATCTATATGGGTGAGCTAGTCGACAGACCCCCCCCCCCGGCCCAGCTACCTAGTGAGCCCCCCCCCCCCTCCCGGCTACTTTTTACGCCGCTGGCTCACGGCTCACCGTCAGTAGTATAAAAAGGTCGGGTCGACACCACTCTAATCATTGTATTGCCAAACCATCATGGAGACGTCTCGAAACGCAACAACGGCTAGCAACATGGAAATTGATAGCCTGTTCAGCAATGAAACAATGGCTTTTACAGATGCAGTTTTAACTGCAGAGGAGACTGCTGCCTTCCTAAGTACACTAAAAGAAGCTGAAAAAGCCTTGGAGGAAGCATTAGGGGCTCCGTCAGCCGTGTCTACAGTACAGCAAACTAGGCCTGAAGAAGTACAGCCAGTACAGCAAGCAATGCCCGATCCCGAGGGATCTGACTACCCGTTCTGGGTTGCCAATGCGCTTGTAAATGGTAGCGCCAAACCACTTAGTACAAAGTTGCAGGCTCATCTAGAGCATCTTGAGGAGGAAGAAGTGGTCATGTCAAGCGATGACGACGGTGACGACGACGATGACGACAATGGCGACAATGACGACAATGACGACAATGACGACAGCGACGACGATGAAAAGCAGCTCAAATCTAAATTCGAATTGAGCAAAAGTATTCCTGTTACTGAAGAAGACGTCACGCTGTTGAAACGGAACTTTCAAGCAGTGATTCCTCTGATAGATTGTAACATTTTATGGTGCTTATGTGAAGAAGGCTTTTTCGACCAACACACATACATATACCTAACGGAAGAAGTGAACACTGTCATTCAGCTTATCTACATGCTAGAAGGAAACATAGAGCATGTTCCCGCGTCAGAGCCACAGTTCTCCGAAGCCATGACCAGACGTTTCGTTCAACTTATTAGAAGTCTTCATGAGGAACTTTTTAAGACATTATGTCTACCGGCGCCAAAGTGTGTTGATGAGGATCGCGATTCCAAATATGCAAAGGTCATGCTACATGGCTTCAAGTACCTTGAAGAACGTATTAAGGTGTACGAGATGATGGCCTACCTCTATGAAAAAGGATATTTCACCATGTCAATGCTCTTCCAATGGATAATTGGAAGTCGCAAACGAGGAGATTTTTTAGTGATCGTCATGAGACAATCTCTAACAGACGGTTTACCAACAGCCTTTCTGGATGGTTTCAACGAGATCACTCCGCGATTTAGCAAACATCTCATGAAAACATACATGTAATGTCCATATAAAAGGAGTGAGGTGTCAAGTGCAGTCATCATTCGACGCGCAGCCATGGAGAAGACAAGCAGCTTTAAAATTAGTGCAAACTTAACAATTACTGTGGAGCATGGACAATTTGGATTATTTCTTCGAATCAAACGTGGAGAGAGATGGCTTGCTTTATCACCATCCTTGTGGAAGATTGTGTGTCTGAACTTACCAAGATTACGTGACATTGGCTTCAAACTGTACTTAACGCAAACGAAATGGCTTGAAGTCATTTCATACTTGGATATGCGCTATGTGAGTTTTGTGCAAACATTCTTGCTTGAAGGGAAAGAATATACGCGTTACATCAACATGAATGATGGTGAATGGGAGACATTGCTTCAGGAGATGGATAACATTAACTCAACCTTATTGCCATGTACGGAATGTCATGGTAAGAAAACTCCTGTTAAGCTGCAAAAGGACAATCGGATGAAAGTGTCGAAGCTATCCAAGAAAAGACTGGCTGAAGTTCAATTGGAGAATATGGATGTGCAAAATCAACTTGGACTTACCTGTGAATATTGTGGTGCTTACGGATATGCTGAGGATTATGATTGTCACTGCCACAAGTACAATTGCAAGTTGTGTGAACCAGACAACTTCTGCAACAAGTGTGGCTTACTAACTGTTTCTGCGGAGTAAGACTGAGAGTCATTTGTTTGCCAACCGTCACAGTGTGCAGACGTGTTATATGGATATGTGAAAGATGGATGTAGAAACGTGTTTCAAGGACAAGTATGTGGACTACATGATAAGTGAACTGGCGCGTTTTGGATCTATTCAACAACAACTGCAACACTTTGACATTTATTGGGAACTTGCGCATTCCACGTTAAGCGTACCAAACTTACGTGAGGATTTCATCAAAGAGTGTATGTTTTCAAACATTGACGGAGCTGAGGAGTTTGATGTGGAAGCAGCATATCACTTCGCTCGATTTGATCCAAGACTGTTTGATGAAGTGAGAGAGTGGTTAATCTACATTGCAGTATAATGACAGACATTACATTGAGACAATATATTGTGCAAAAGACATATTGTGAAGAAATGTTATTAGCTGTAAAAAAGTTTGCATGTTTAGTATGTCCTGCTTGTCAAAATGAAGAGTGTTCAGAACATACCTGTCATTCTGCATGTGTCTATACATATTGGAATGAAGCTAAATATTACATTCATTTAGATAAAGTGTTAGATAATGCAAATCAACGCTGTGAAAAATATGGTGTAGATGCTATCACATTTGATGAATTAAGTTGTTGGTTAATGTTCATTGAAGATCAATGGACTCAAATTATTCACACCATTGTATCAATACTTGATTTGTAAGATATGTTGATTGAGCTTTTATAAAATTTAAGATATGTTAATAAAATTTAAGATGTGTTGATAAAATGCAAGATATGTTGATAAAATAAAATGCAAGATATGTTAACAAGTGTTGATCATTTAGTGTTAACATGTCGACGTGGAAAGACTACTTAACCAATATTTACTTTAAACCTGGTCAACCCGGGGCATTTGCTGGTCCTTACAAACTATATCACATATTAAAAAAACATGATCAACCAGTCACTCATTCACAAGTGAAGAAATGGTTACAGGATCAAGATGCCTTCAGTTTACTACAACCTGTAAAATACAGGTTTAAAAGGCAACGTGTCATTACACGTGGAATTGATGACATGTGGGATATTGATTTAGCTGACATGGGAAACATAGCTTCCTATAATGATGACACCCACTTTTTATTAGTTGTCATTGATGTGTTTTCCAAATATTTGTGGGTGCAGCCAATGCCTAATAAATCACATACCAGCGTCATAGAAGCCTTTCAAAAGATTTTTCATGAAACACAACGAAGGCCACGAACTCTAAGGTCAGATAAAGGAACTGAATTTAAAAACAGATGGGTAAAAGCATTTTTGAAGAAGGAGGGAATACATGCCTATACGACAAAGAATGAAACCAAAGCCAACTTTGCTGAGAGAGTCATTCGTACTCTAAAGGGAATGATGTATCGATATTTCCTTCATAATCAAACGTATCGATATATGGACATCCTTCCAGACTTAGTGTATAATTATAACCATAGACCTCATGGCTCCCTCCCTAATAAGTATGCTCCTGCAGATATTCGTAAAGACATAGAATCGAAAGTGTGGAAGTATATGTATGTAGACAAATTGAAATTAAAACCAAAGAAGAAGAAAAAACCCTACAAATTTAAAATTGGTGATCAGGTTCGCATTTCTCACATGAAATATGTATTTCAACGGGATTATCATATAAAGTGGACGCAAGAAGTGTTCATTATCACACATCGTTGTAAGAAGCAAGGAATACACTTGTATCGTGTGAAAGACTTTTTGGATGAAGATATTGACGGACATTTTTATGAAGAAGAACTGCAGAAAGTGACAAAAGATATTGAATCAGTCTACAGAATTGAAAAGGTTTTGAAAACACGAAAAAGACGAGGTGTTAAAGAATTATTTGTGAAGTGGTTAGGTTGGCCAAAGAAGTTTAACAGTTGGGTGAAAGAAACAGATATTCGAAAATGAAGCATCCATTCACGTGTTTGGTCTCTGGACCTACAGGCAGTGGTAAAACTTCTCTAGTTAGAGAAATTCTAGAACAAAAGTTAATTAAACCCTCTCCAAAAACCATTTTATGGCTCTATGCAGCAGATCAGCCTTTGTATAAGGGAATGAAAGGTGTGGAATTTTACCAAGGCATTCCAGATAACATTGAAGAGCGTTTTAACCCGAAAAAACCAAACTTACTCATCATTGATGACTTAATGACCAAATGTCATAGTGATGAACGCATGACACGTCTATTTAGTGTTGGCAGCAGTCATCAAAATCTAAGCATTATTTTTATTGTGCATAATTTGTTTCATCATGGTAGAGAAATGCGTAATATTAGTTTGAATACACATTACATCATTCTGTTTAAAAATCCTAGAGACAGTCAACAAATAAGTACATTAGCGCGACAAATGTATCCTGGAAAATCTCAATTTCTCATAGAAGCCTATCAAGATGCTACCAGCAAACCTCATGGCTATTTATTCATTGATTTGAAGCCGAAGACAAATGATCAACTACGTATTCGTACAGGCATTTTACCAAAAGATACACATTACGTATATGTTGATAAGGTGGTGTATGAACAAGAACCAAGTCACTTAACCATTCGCAGCCAAGATGTCTAAACGTATTCAAGCGAATCAACCTTTCCTTCACTTGCTTGCACGCAGCGGGCCTAAACGACGTAAATCCTTACTACAACAAGCTACTAAGGAGGAATTAACTAGCTTGTTTGAAATTTGTTTGAATATATTGCGAGGACATTTACCCTTAAGCTCAAAAAGGTATAAGTTATTCAAGCGTGAACGTCATACCCTACGTACACTGGCAAATAAGAAGATATCACTTCGAAGAAAAAAGAAGTTGGTTAATCAGAAAGGAGGATTTATTGGAGCTATTGCTAAATTTGCATTACCCTTGTTAGCTCAGTTGCTGTTAAAATGAAACATACTTTGAAAATGGTTCTCATTCCTGAATATGAATATAAAATGTTGTTAGAAAAGAAGGGAAAAGATGTTGAAATCAAAACGAAAGTGAATAAACTTTTACGTGGGAAACGAACTCGTGAAAAAGCAATAGAAATGTCTCAAGTGCTTGGACGTCATTTACGAACAATTCAATCACAACAACAACAACGACAAAAGTCTGTTACAGCATCTAATGCAGAAAAATCAGAAAAGTCTCAACAGTTTCTAAACCATTTTCAACCCATTTATCATGTAAAACTAACACAACTTCTGGCAGAACTTAAGAAATATGGTACGAGATGGACAGATAAAAATGAACTTGTTTTAAAAACAGGTACTGTCATTACAAATTCTAACATTATTGATTTGTTGAAAGAAGCATTGGTTGCTACAAAAAGAAAAGAACGACGAGAACCACCGCGTGGTTGGAAGCAGTTTATTGAGGAAATTGTAGACGCTAATATTCCAAAAACTGTTTTTGGCAAAAAGACAACTCGTGAAGATATTACAAAAGAGCAACAACAACGTCAACAAAGATTGTTTCCAGAAGGATGGGAAACTTTTTAACATGGATTAAAGAGCTATGGTGCTGTTGTTGTAAAGAAAATGGAAATAAAAATACTATTCCTGTAAAAATTAGGTGTGTTAGTGCTTGTTGTCAGGGAGAAGTAGTAGATACCAATTTAGATCATGTAGATAGCAATTTAGACAATAATGTAGACAGCAATGTAGAAAGTGAGGATGAAGAGTGTCAAACATGAAGTAATGTATATACACATCTAGTCTATCTACATCACATAAACGATTTAGCTGTCATGGAGTCAACAAGTTTTTACATTACTTTACCCAGCAATGCTAGTATGAACTATTATCCCAACAACAAGACTTCGAATTATCAAATTCGTATGCCTCGAACCATCTATCTGAACGGAAAATATGAAGTGGCATTAGCTGAAATTCAATATCCACATACATGGACAACCATGAGACATGGAATGGACTATTCTATTCAGTATCGACAACAACCACTGAATGATATTGTTCTTGACACAATCAATATTCCTTATGGTTACTACAGATCCATACAAGAAATATGTCATGCAGTCAATGAAGAAGCAACTAATTCTATGAAAGATGACCTTAAAGAAGGTATTCGGATAAAGTATGATAAAATTAGACGACGCGTTTTTCTATATCTAAAATACGGCTTTGAAGTGTCATTCTCCACTGGATTAGCTGAGATTTTAGGATTTATCCCAGATCAATGGTATACTGAAACGTGTACAGCTGAATATAAAGCTGATGTGAAACAGGGGTTTTATACACTTTATGTGTATTGTAGTATTTGTGAGCCACAAGTTGTTGGTGATTATTATGTTCCTTTGCTACGTTCTGTTGCAATACAAGGACATGATGGAGACATTATCATGAAAACTTATGGAGAACCTCATTATGTTCCTGTAAACACATCCAAATTTGACGTGATAGAAATGAATATTAAGGATGACACAGACCATAATGTTCCATTTCAAACTGGGAAGGTCATCTGTAAACTTCATTTTCGACCAAAAGCATTATGAAAGCATACACACACAATCCATCTATTTATCGCAACCATTTTCTTCGTCAAGTGGGTGGAGAATTACCAGGATTTAAAGGAGCGCGAATACAATATGGAGATGGTATTGGTTCAATACTGGGATCATTGGCTCGAAAAGCTATTCCACTGCTTAAGACAGGGGCTAAAATCGTTGCACCACATCTTAAAAGGGCTGCAAAAGATATCGCGAAAGATGTTACAGGTCGAGTAGCACAACGTATGTTTGGTGGTGGGTTACGAGGACAAAAGAGACCGAAACGAGCAAAACGTGTCAGAAGGCGAAAGGCAGCTAAACGGATAACATCAAAAAAACATAAGAAAGATATTTTTTAATCATGTCTTTAATTCATAATCATTCTTGTGAATGTAGCCTTTCTCCATTAGAATGGTTTCACATACCACCAACGCAAACTGCTGTAGAAAAAAGTTATAATGTAGACTATCAACCAATGACTACCATTAGAGAGGGTGCTCCAATAGAATTCTACATTCCTGCGAGTACAGAAGAATATCTAGATTTAAAGAACAGTAAACTCCATATTGTATGTCGCATTGTCAAGGCCGATGGAACACTGTGTGGTGTAGATGATAACGTGTCATGTATCAATGATTTGTTTAATGGGTTATGGTCTAATATTGAATTATTTCTAAATGATCGTTTGATATCACATAGTAACAATACCCATGGTTATACTAGCATCATATCTCATCTCATTCATGACTCGGAAGAAAGTCTCCATTCTGAGCGCTCTATGCGTCTCATCTTTAAAGATACTGCCGGATCAATGAATACTTATGAGGTGAAAAGACCTAATCATGAAAGATATGTATCAGGTTTTCATGTAAATATTGAAGGTGGTGATATAGCTGAAACAGGAAATAATGGTTTACATAATCGCTATTTGTATACACGTCTAAGCCGTGAGTTTGCGCTTACAGGTGGTTTAAGGGTAGATTTGTTTGAGCAGGATCGTTATCTTCCCAATGGTGTTAGTATGAAATTACGTTTACATAGACAAAAAGATGGATATGTATTAATGGCTGCAAATAATGGTTTTAAAGTAGAAGTGAGAGAAGCGTTTTTAACCATTCGCAAAGTGAGGGTTAGTCCAGGTATTCAGTTGGGACATGCAGATGCATTGATGAAAAGTCCTGCTAAGTTTATTGTTAATAGAAAAGAATGTAAAGTTTTAGCTATTCCAACTGGATTTCAATCTTTTGTGAAAGATAGCATCTTTTTAGGCCAATTACCAAAACGTATTGTTATTGGAATGGTTCATACTGAATCCTTTGCTGGAACAGTATTGAGAAATCCATACAATTTTGAACATTTTAATCTTAACTTTATGCAGCTTTACTCTGATGGTGAACCAGTCCTATCCAAACCTCTCAAGCTTGATATAAATCAAGGCAAATATCTTGACGCTTTTGAAACTCTTTACAAATCTTTTGATAGATTGGATGGCGAGAAAAGTTCCATTATAAAACGGGAAGATTGGCCTAGAGGTTATTCGTTGTTTTCTTTTGACTTAACACCTGATTATGATGGTGCTGATCATTATGCCCTTATCAAACATGGGAATTTGAGACTAGAAATGAATTTTGCTGGTGCCTTGCAAAATACAGTCAATGTTATAGTGTATGCTGAATTTGATAACATTGTTGAAATAAGTGCAAATCGTAGCATTCAATTCGACTACCAGTCATGAACACGAAGCAGATAGAAGCCATCCTATCCCATGATGCCACGACAAAAGACTTGTTTCAAGGTGTGTTTGCCATGGACCAGTTACCATCTTTACAACCCGGTGCCTATGTCATCAACACAGACGATCATGATGAGCCAGGAGAGCATTGGGTGGCAGTATATTATGACGAAGACCCTGCAGAATATTTTGACTCTTATGGACTTTTACCTATAGACAGTCGTTTGAATAAGTTTTTAAAGTTTAATTTCATTTATAATTCAGTTCCATTACAAACACCGATATCCTCTACATGTGGATTTTATTGTGTGTATTATATAATTCAAAGAGCTCGAGGACATAATCCTTTTGAAATCATTGATGTATTAAGAAGAAGTGATGGTGATTTTGTTGTAAAGGATTTTGTATATAGACATTATAAACCATTATTTTATTGATGTTGTATTAGTTAAGTTGCATTAGTTAAGTTGTTGGTAATTGTGAATTGTATTATGAATATTGTAAATAAACAAGACAGTTTTATACAACATTCTTTTTTTTTATTGTGTTATACATTATTTACATTTCACAATTATTTCACATTAAGCTTTTATTTTACAAATACATTCAATACATCAATAAACACATGCCATTCATACCAATCTAAATTAATATATGTATCATAGACATTACATCCACGTTTGTAAATGTTATGAAAACTAGCATAACACTGTCCATTACCAAACTTTATTATTTTAACATCTTTGTGTTCAGACAGTTTCAGTTCATATCCATGATCATTCATGTCAATGTTCATCACCATAACACACATGGGATGTGTCAGTTCAATGGACTTGGTGCCTCGCATGAGTTGCACTCCTTCCTCTTTGAATTCAAGCGTCAGGTTCTTTCCAATCCAATGCTTGTAACAGAGCGTGCCATTCCACTGTGTTGAGGGTGATGTAGTCGTAGCATTTTGTAAGCTCGTCATATTGGCGAAATCGTACAAACACGTCTAAATAGTTCTCAGTCACACGCACTTCTAAATCCTCTGAGAGTTTCAGGAGAAAGCCAGGTATCCTCAGCTTCTCTAGATGGTCTTTCAACACAGATTGTTCGTCAGTTGATAGAATGATATACTTTCCAAAATGTTTTAGCACGATGTCATCATATACGTTTCTCAGATATGAGAATCCATGCGTAATGGGTTCATATTCCGATAAAAAGTCTTCCATCTCGTTCAACAGTCAGATGAACTATGAGCTGTCTCCTTGTCTGCAAAGACGTTTTTATGCTCGCAAGATGGTGAAGAGTGGATGTTGTATCACTTCTAGGAATCGTAAGACTGCGCGCCAGTTCTTGATATCAAAGATGATCAAATCTGTATATGGTGTATCTGGCACAACTCCCTTATAATCCTCTGGATAATCCTGTAAAAGATTTCTACAGATTTCTACACGTATGTTAGAATCATATTCAGCCACCGTCACTTCCACTTTATTTTCAAGTCTACGTTTAAACCCATGTTCAAGTGGTATGTTTTTAAAGTCTTTCCACACTTCAGGTTTAAACCGATGATAACTTCTCTGAGAATCTAGTATCACTTCATTCCTATCATTTACAGTAAGGTAAGCACCACCGTTCAGCATGAGTGCATTCATGTTTTTACCTTGTTATGAGCCACCTTCTTGTCTGCGAAGCCTTTTATCCACTTCTTTCACCTGCTTCTTCAACATTTTCCATTCAGGTATTGTCAGCAAGATACCCTTTTTCGTTGGACGGTTTTTTCCAGTCCCCTCATCTCTCAGGTACTTGCGAATGTTTACCACTCCTTCATTGCTTTGTTTCATAATCTTGATATACTTTCCATTTCCTAGAGAAAGCATTCCATCCCACGACTGTGGTGTTGGTGCTGTCTCCACTTTCAATTTCTTGATGGTAGTGGTAGGATTTTTCACTTTTAAGTCTTTAACTGCATCTGCAAGAGTATCCATATCAGTTGTAGATCTCTTACGACTTTCACGTTCCATGTTAACGCTTCAATGTTCACACCTCAAATAACTCTTCCGTTGGAGGACCTCCCCCTTTTATACCACAGCCTTGTAATGTCCATGCGCTAAAGTGGAATAGCCATCATTCAGCACATATCGCTTGTCGTCATATGGGGAGAGGGCTACTTTCCTCAACTTCTCTGAGAAAAGCTGGTGACTATGACTTCGGATAATGTGTCCTGTAGCCATCGTTTGAGTTTTCTTGAACAAACTGTCTCTATACTGCACATGTTTAATGCGTCTTTGACACGCGCGAGTGATGCCTTTGGCCGTACGTTTTTCTTTCCCACCACACAATAAACTGTACATTTTCGGTCTGAGTCCAACAAACTCTTCAATGGGGACGCCGGCCGTCTCATCCTTCATTTTCCCAAGCACTTTTTTGTTCACGTTGGAATGTAGGAAATGATCCGGCGGATAGTCACTTGTGTCGAACAGGTCAGCATCCTGCTGCATATCCTTGTAGATATCTTCCGTTTCTATGTCGTAACATAGACTGTCGGTGTCGCTGAACAATAACTTGGCATTGGGATACTTGACCATGATGTAGTTGTAATGAAAGTTGAACATAAGCACTTTGCTGAGGTCGAGAATGGTGAAACCAACTTGAATGGGTTTATCCAGAAGCAAATCCACTTTGCGTAAATGTACCGCGGTCAAATCTTCGTTGAAAATTTTGAATTTGTGGAAAGAAGGTTTGGCTACAAGTTTCTTGAACCGCTTTTCCTTGTGAACAAGTTCAACATTGATTCGCTTTCTCACATTTTCCATGGTTTTGCCAAACACCGAGTTGTTCATCAGTTTGAAGAAGTCTTTCTCAAATGGGTTCTTGGCCAATTTTCTCTTTTCCGTGTTCAAGGCAATGTATTTTGCCAACCATTTGCTCTGTTCAAACATGATGGCGCGATGTACTTTAGTGACTTTCAACCCCAGTGAGACGTACTGTTGCAAATTCCTGTAATGAAGTACATATTTCTTCTTGTCAGACAAGTTAGGAATGAGCTTTTCACTGGATTTCTCTTTCATGTTTAGATCTTTCCGCAGCTTCTGACTGTACTCTGACAATTCTTCAACTTTGACACATTTCCGTTCTGGAGCCACTGGGTAGTGATTATGATGATCATGGATTGAATTTGGATATTCTAAATCCACTTCCAAAATGAATCCAATGTCATCATCTTCATCCACATCCATGAAGTCGAGGGATTCTGGCTCGCTCACCCACATAAATCCTCTTTGTGGCATGCTTTGTGACATAGCCCAACCATACAAGTTGTTTGCGTCGAGGTACATCAGGTAGTTGTTTGGTATCTCAGAATTGTATTCTGCTACGTAGGGATTATTCGCTTTCGCATACTTGTGTGTGATCACAGATATTCCTCCACGTATGCCTTGCTCAACCATTTGGTACATGTCAATGTCATTGATCAATTCCAACTTCACCTTTGTCGCTTTCAACATTGCATCCCACGACAGTCCTGGTGCTGTATAGTAATGAGCAGGATCCAATTCATACGTGTTGAGGCATACTTGACGAAAGTTTTCAAACACGTCAGCTAGTAATAACACATCTGATTTCAGGTACAGGTCGTGGTATTCACCAAATGTTGTACAGTTGAATGTATCCCACACCTTCTGTGCATGCGCATAATCCTCATCGCTAATGTCCTCTTCGCTAAGCTGACTATAAAACTTATCCTTTGATGGTAGCTGTGTTTCAGCAAACTTGGATGGTTCGTCCACGTAATCATAGGGGTACACACCCTTTCTCAGCAGCAAATCTTGTTGATCACTATCGTGAATGTGAGAGGTCATGTTGTAGAAGTTATCTTTCCCTTCTGCTGCAAGGTTGGATACCAACTTCTGTAGAGAGGTACTCATGAACTGAAAGCTGTCTGTAAATTTCAGATTGCTCAGGGTGAATGCAATATATTTCTCAATGGTGTTGGGAATGACTGTAATCGTTTCACCTTTGAATTTTCCAATTTCCTCCATGATAAGGTGACTGTCATAGCCTCGCAAATTGTGGAAAAATACGGGAATGATAAAAGAATCTTGATCCCCTTGCTGATCTTTTCTAAGTCGGAATTGCAAGTTGCATTCATTGTGTGCTGCTCCACGATATTTGCCATTGATGTGGTCATGATCTCTCACACGATCTGCTCCTAGAGGTTCATGACAAATGTAGCAATCAGTGGCGTTCTTGAAATTCTCTTTGTCTTCACGATTCATCACCATTTCCTTTGGTTGCTCTAAACCACGTACAATACGATCGCGTTCATTCACCATATGGTCTAAAAAGACCTTTACGACATTGTCTCCTCGATACACAACTGGTGCACGTGTGTTGTACTGGCTCACAACCACATAGGCAAAGCTGTTTGGACGATGATGTTGATACTTGTCTCCTTCTTCATGCTTTTGCGTGAAACATTCAAAGTCAGCATAAATCACAAACGGTGCTCGCTGTTGTTTAGCCACATTCTTGAACTTGATGAATGGTTCCTTGGGAAATGATAAACGTTGTGCTCCATTCTTGTCACACACTTCACGATGTTTATCTAAAAGATCTTGTCGTACAAACCCGTGAAGACAGTTGAAACAATAAAAATATGCAGCCTTATGCTTTGATCGATAACACATAAGTCTGCTAAAATTCTTGATGAGGCAGTAATGCCTCGTCTTGTCATTGCTAATCAGAAGTAAGTTGATTTCTCTGACACTGACGTTTCGACTAAGTTGTATTGGAACAACTACATCTTGTTCATATCCAAACACGTTGATGGCTACATCGTTCTCCTTTTCAAACTTTGGAATGTCAGTAATTGGTGTCGGAAATGTCATACCCTCTACCTTTAATTCCTTCTCAAATGGTTTGTAATGATTCACGCGATTTGGGTTGTTGTCATGAGGGTGAAGGTAAGCCAATACTGACCATAAGAAACACTTGTTATCATCATTCTTAATGTTTATCACACCCTTTGTTTTCTTCACTTTCTTCGGCAGTGGAATAAAACTGCTCGCTTCTAGAGGAACCAACGTAGCTGTATGTACTTCAATGTACAGTATGTTATCCAATACCCAGCCAGAGCCTTGTCGCTCATGTTCGTCAAACTTGGTAAATAATTCTTTATAGGCTTCTGGCAGGTCCTGCTCAATATCTGCTGGATTGTATGCTGTATATGTTGGACTACTGATAAATGTATTATCCACTTGTTCTACCATAACACCTTCTGCATTTGCTGTCAGTTTCTTGAAACGTGCATGCACGACAATGTACCATTTCATTCCATGGTTTAAGGTCTCCAACAAATGTGCCTTGATACGGTTCTCTTGCTGTCGCATTTCAAGCAGTAAATCCGATCCATCCTCGGGCTCAAACCGTTTTTCCTGCGCGTTTTCACCAAGACTAACCCTTCTACCTCTCCCTACTTGTCCTGTCTTTTGTTTCTTTGAAACATGTTCTTGAGACACATTTTCCATCTCAGCTGGTTTACATGCATGTGCCTCAAAAGTATCCATAGATGGAAACTCTTCATTGCATTCCGCACACTGAACTGGACCGTATGGCCAAATGTCATCTTCTTCCATCTTTTCTCTCTTTGCTCCTTTCCCTTCATGTTTCACTAAAGTTTTCATCTCAGCTTTGCATGTATGTGCTTCAAAAGTATCCATAGATGGAAATTCTACATTACATTCTGCACACTGAACTGGACCGTATGGCCAAATGTCATCTTCTTCCATCTTTTCTCTCTTTGCTCCTTTCCCTTCATGTTTCACTAAAGTTTTCATCTCAGCTTTGCATGTATGTGCTTCAAAAGTATCCATAGATGGAAATTCTACATTACATTCCGCACACTGAACTGGACCGTATGGCCAAATGTCATCTTCTTCCATCTTTTCTCTCTTTGCTCCTTTTCCTTCATGTTTCACTAAAGTTTTCATCTCAGCTTTGCATGTATGTGCTTCAAAAGTATCCATAGATGGAAATTCTACATTACATTCCGCACACTGAACTGGACCGTATGGCCAAATGTCATCTTCTTCCATCTTTTCTCTCTTTGCTCCTTTTCCTTCATGTTTCACTAAAGTTTTCATCTCAGCTTTGCATGTATGTGCTTCAAAAGTATCCATAGATGGAAATTCTACATTACATTCCGCACACTGAACTGGACCGTATGGCCAAATGTCATCTTCTTCCATCTTTTGTCTCTTTGCTCCTTTCCCATACTCTTCACGTTCCATCTTAGCTAGTTGTTGTTACGTCAACTGCTGAAACTAAAATGCTGAAATGTAATCTCAAACATCCCCCTTTTATACACATTCATACATAGACAGAATTTGCGTTTTCATTTCATAACAGAGGATGGCCCTTAAAAGGGCCGAAAGATGTTAGTAATTTGACGCTTCACCAGCAAGTCGGATTGCCACAGTCGCACTGGTATCTGTAAAACTGTTCCATGGAGAACGGTCGTCGCGAGCACTTGAACGGATGACGGTTATAGTAGCCAAAGTTTTTTAGTGTCGCTCCACACCACCAGCAGTCCGTGCATTCCTCTTGTCCATACAATCTTGCAGTAAACTTGTACCAGAGCAGTCCACCACAAGTTTTGCAGCAGTAATGTCGTGGTGCATTGTGGTGTACCGGGCAGTTGTGTGGTTGACCTGGATATTCTATCCATACCCAACACTTATAACACTCAGTCGTTAGCGTCACTGCCTTGCCGTTTCGCATCACTGTGATTTTACGATTTGTTGACATCTTGCTGCTTGTGTTGGATAATGAAGCTGTAACCCACCTTTATATACTACTAGCGAACATCCTCGCATTATATGCTGATGGGGGGGGGGGTCCTTACTTAATGCAAGTATTTCGTGCTATCCTGGGGGGGGGGGTCCTGAGTTTTGCTCGAATAGGGGGGGGGTCCTGAGTTTTGTTCGACTAGGGGGGGGGGGTCCCCGAGTTTTGTTCGACTAGGGGGGGGGGGGGGTCCGATCCAGACTTCAGGTGGTATATAAGCCATGCTCATTTCAGTTTGGGCTCACACTCGCTTCCGTCAACATGGAGTGCTTCTTCGGGTTACAGGATGCTTGCACCATTGCTGAAGTTAGAGAACTTCACCTGCCTGTCACACAGCCACACACACCGCCAGAAAGAGTCTATTTCTTCCAGCTGCTGCCAGACCCGGTTCATGGATCCGTCCTGTGCGTGCCCGTCCTGTACAACCGTCAAGTCACGATTGGAAAGAGGCTCAGAGATATAGAGGCTGGTCACTATGAAGAAGCGTTCTTTAGAACGATGATGCTAGGGGAGTCAATACCTTCGCGGATGGAAGAAGAAGAGTACCCGGCCTGGGGGACATTCTTCCTCCAGCAAGACTTGGATATTTGCCCAGGATGTGGGTGTATGATCTCCCCAGACCGGGTGCTGTCTGAGTGCAACCATCAAATGTGTCTGGTCTGCGCGGCGCAGTGGACTGAACTGCTGGCGCTAAATGACCGCTACTCTGTGAGGTGCTTTACCTGCGGCATGCGAGGGGACCACTTTTTGTTCAACGGGCAACAGCTCACACATTGCAGTAGGCCAGTGCAGGACATTGTGACATTCTTTTAAACCGGGACCGGCAGCAGCAGGAGAAAAACTAACATCTCCTGGCTCTTTTAAGAGCCCACCACTGATACTGAAATAAGCGCTAATCGTGTCATGGTGTTAGTATGTATGTGTATGCATGAGAGTGTGGGAAATGCTTAAAAAAAAAAAAAAAAAAAAAAAAAAAAAAAAAAAAAAAAAAAAAGGTCACCCGTTTGAATGGTTGTTTGAATGGCCGCCCGTTTGAATGGCCGCCCACTCTCCATATTACGTTCATATGACGTTCATATGACGTTCATATGACGTTCATATGACGTTCATATGACGTTCATATGACCTCCATATCACCTCCATATGACCTCCATATCACTTCCATAACACGTCCATAACACGTCCATAACACGTCCATAACACGTCATAATGACGTCACTGTTTTAGAAACCCCATGGGGCTTCTAAAACAACTCCTCACGTCATTATGACGTTCATGTGACGTTCATATGACGTCCATATGACAACCATATGACGTCCATATGACGTCAATATCACGTCAATATGACGTCAATATGACGTCACTGTTTTAGAAACCCCATGGGGCTTCTAAAACACCTCATGACGTCATTATGACGTCACTTCCTGTTTTAGAACCCCCACTTTCTCCCTACTGTCCGACAAGTTTACATGTTATTGGGTTTACATGCCTTGGGTTAAACTCTGCAGTTTCGATTGACTGGTGATAAAATTGTGCTGATCCATTTTTTAGCAATATGACAAACCAAAAAGAATTTCATGGTAAAGCTATATGATCATTAAAAACATTGTTTAATCTTCCTTTTTAACCCAGCCGACTTTGTGGGACTGGTTTAGTCGTATCACTATAGGGGGCTTGAATGTATGTGCGTATGTTATACTTTTTCTTTAAAATGCTACATCTCCTACAGTTTTGCTCCAATCGTTTTGATAATGCGCAGGAAGGTTGCCTGGGTGGTCTCCCACCAGGCTATTACTTTTTTGACGATTGACGAAAAACTGACAAAATGGTGGCACTTTTTGTGGCCTTTTTGACCTATTTTTAAAATGCTACTCCTACAGTTTTATTCCAATCGTTTAGATATTACGCAGGAATGTTTCCCAGGGGTTCGCCTACAAGGCTATTATTTTTTTCGCGATTCGCCAAACACTGCCGAAATGGCGGAACTTTGAAGTTTGGCAAAAACTGGAATAAATGGTAGTGAAATAACTGAATTGTCAAACCATTCATTTCTCTTAGTCTTTTTCAAATAGTTATAAAATTTTAATCGAAAGTTTTTTCGGTGCTTCTCCAACTGGACTTCGCTTTTTTCGCAAATGACAAAAAAAAAAAATCCGAAATGGTGGAATTTTGTAAAATTGTGCAAATGTTGGTAAATACGTGAATCGTCAAAGCCCAGCCTCTCCAACATGCATTTTCGGGTAGCTTCTACTCGAATATATATCCCTTTTTTAGAGGGACAGATTTCTTATGTAGCTGTTCTAACCTGGTACCTGGTACAAAATATAAACAAAAATTAAAACAAAAGAGATTTGGATTCGTTTCACTTCAATACAGCGGCGATGTGATTGACACTGGTAAATACGTAGGAGATCAATGAATCAGATTAACCTTACTGATTGATCGTTATCACAGAGTCGGATATTACAAAGGAGGATAAAGACACTTTGCAACTGTGCCTTTGATTCAGTAGCAGAAAGAAAAACAAATGGACAAAATTGGGGAAATCTAGACTGACTGAGGAGGGGAGGATGACAGAACAGAGAAAGGAAATAAATAAAAAAAATACAGAGGGGAGCTAACCTGTGTGAGGGGGAAAACTCAATAGAGGTAAAAAATACCAGGTGGGGGGGGGGGGGGGGGAGCGAGGAGACTAGTCTAATCCCCCCCCCCTTAGAGGGAAGATAGCCTAGTCTATCTTCCTCCGGGGATGGGAAAGCTGTACAGGGGGCAAACTGGTATGTACACCATAATTGGCCTACGGTCATCCATCCAGGTACTAACCGGTGATGAACACTGCCTGACTTCCGGTGCAGCCCCTCACATCAGCTGGGACATCGTTGTGGTGAAAAGAGACGCTCGAAATAATTCGAGGTTAATATTCTTCAAATCGGTTCCAATTAATAGTTTTTTTTTAACTCGACATTAGTTTGAGATCCCTTAATTCGAAGTTAATTGAAGATGTTGATTTGCCTCTCCCAAATCGCGACTAATTTAAGATAACAATACAAGACAGAAACACTTCGAATGACACCCAAGTGAGTCTTAAATTACACTTTTACACTTCCTTGTACCATTTTGGGCCGGTGTAGCAGCCTAGAATATACCCCTTTCAAAGTATACCCGGGAAAATGTAGACCAGCCAAAATATACCCCAGGGTATACGTAGGCTAGCCCGTTTTACACCCCGGGGTTTAATCTAGGCTAGCCCAAAATATACCCCCCCCGCAAACGCCCAGAATATACCCCCCCCGTTTTTGCTGTTTCGTTTTTCTTCGAACTGGATGATAGTGGAGCATAATTCTACAAAGCAGAGATGAATAATTTTTGGACAATAATGAAATATGAATCCCGGTCATCTGCCCCCCGGTCAACTGCCCCCCCCCCCCTGTCATCTGCCCCCTTTTTTGCAACCCGGTCGACTGCCCCCCCCCCCCCTTCAAAGTGGAGGGGTGGTCGCTTGCCCCCGCCATATACTATTTTTTCTTGGGTTCTTGGCTTACAAAGACACAATGAATAAAATTATATTTATTTTATTGAATGTATTGTACCTCGATAAATTGCAGTTCACCAATAGGAAACTAATTGCAATTAGAATTGCAATTAGTTTACGGATCAGTCTCTCCTAAGATCAATATTGGTGAACAGATCAATGAAGATCAATTGTTTCAGAGACGAAGTAGACGGGGACATCACAATTGCCTAAATTAAAAAAATTCTACCAAAAAAAGGAAGGGGGCAGATGAAGATCCCATCAAGTTGCAGGAGGGGGGGGGGCAGTCGACCGGGTTGCAAAAAAGGGGGGCAGTTGACTGGGGGGGGGCAGTTGACCGGGGGGGGGGGGCAGATGACCGTTTACCATGAAATATATGTGATTGTGCTGTGATGTGCTAATTGCAACAACCTAGAGTTACCAAATAATCGACTCATCATACTTATTGCAAAATTGCAATTACGCTGTGGGCTTGTTAAGAGCTTGCAGCGATATGTAAATATAATCTGTACCAACTGCAGGCGAATCCCGGTCATGTGCTCCCCGGTCAACTGTCCCCCCTGTCATCCGCCCCCCCCCCTTTTTGCAACCCGGTCGACTGCCCCCCCCCCCCTTCAAAGTGGAGGGGTGGTCGCTTGCCCCCGCCATATACTATTTTTTCTTGGGTTCTTTACTTACAAAGACACACTAAATAAAATTATATTAATTTTCTTGAATGTTTTGCACCTGGGTAAATTGCTATTCACCAATAGGAAACTAATTGCAATTAGAATTGGAATTAGTTTAAGGATCAGTCTCTCCTAAGATCAATTTTGGTGAATAGATCAATGAAGATCAATTGTTTCAGAGACGAAGTAGGCGGGGACATCACAATTGCCTATTTTTTGAAGATTTTTTTTCACTAAAAAAAGGAGGGCAGATGACGACCCCGTCAAATTGCAGAGGGGGGGGGGGGAGGGGGGGGGCAGTCGACCGGGTTGCAAAAAAGGGGGCAGCTGACTGGGGGGCAGTTGACCGGGGGGCAGATGGCCGTTAACCACTGCAGGCAAATACCAAGGTTAATCTGGGCCTACTCTGGGTTGTATCCCATCTTACGTAATCTCATCAAACACTCGAGTTTAAATCCATGAAAGTTATAACTTCATAAAATAATCTGTACCAACCCAGGAAAAACAGCAAAATTAATCTAGTCTTACTCCGGACTCTTGTATAAAAGGGGTATGGAAAAAATGGCAACGGAAATAATGGCAACGGAAAATATGGCAAGTGGAAATAATGGCAACGGAAAAAATGGCAAAGTGAAAAAAGGAAAAAATGGCAAATTTTGCAGGTTTCACTGAAGTTCAGTCGAAACAAAGAAATCGCCTACCTTGACTACTCAGGATCAAAGAAAGTCCAGTCGAAACCACTTAATGGCACTTGATGTCAGGGTATTTGGGGTGCAAGCAAAAATGGCAAAACGTAATCCCTGTGTGCGGCACCGTTAATCCTTTGGATGCTCGGGTGCCAACGTAACAAAACACTTATTTGGGCTGCATCAGGCAAAACTTAAACACTGTGCATACAGTATTGCTAATCCTATGGATGTTCGGGTGCCATCACAACAATGTATTTATTAGGGGCGTTGTCTAGAATGAGCAACATGATCGTGATATTACGCTTAAGAATAAATTTGACAATTGTGATAAAATTTTTATTTTGTTATTTTGCCATTTTTTCCGTTTTTTCACTTTGCCATATTTTCCGTTGCCATTATTTCCGCTTGCCATATTTTCCGTACCCATTATTTCCGTTGCCATTTTTCCGTTGCCATTTTTTCCTACACCCGTATAAAATGTCTCAGTTTGCCTTCAAATCAACTCAGCAGGAAAACGCAAAATGGATGACACCACCTACAGAGAAATTCTTAGATTTTACACGTCACCAGACCGAAAGTATCCAGACTGGATTTACCAAATTCCAGTGGAAACGCGTGTGGATGCTGAATCAAAATTTCGTCAAGGCGTTCGATCTTACAAAGTAGTAGATGGTGTAGTAATGCACGATGACAAGCTAGTACTGGTCAAGAGCAAATTAGATGATGTCATGAAAGCTTATCATGATAATCCGACGTCGGGTGGCCATTTTGGTCGAGACAAAACGTACAGCAAAATTTCACAGCGCTACCGCTACTACTGGAAAGGTTATTATCTTTGAGCCCGCCCCTTCATGCGCTAAATTAGACGGTGTTGTAGTTTTTGCAAGTGATAAATAAAATTCTACTTACGGGTGAATGTTTTTGGATATCCGGTCGATTTGTTTTAAAACAAACAGACCCCCCGGTCGATTTGTTATAAAACAAACAGACCCCCCCTGAAATGTTTTAACACTCTTATTTTTTGTTGATTTCGTTATTTCTTTCCACATATGGCAACCTTATTAGTTTCTTTAATTGAAATAAAAACTATATCCATGAATAACAATTTATTTAGCAACTAAAATCTACATTTTCAAACACGAAAACACTTCCAACACCACTAACATACAGTCCCCAAAAAATCTGTCGAAGCTCAATAATGGCATTTCAAAGGCTCAAAATAATAATTTTCTACATCAAGAGGTAGAAAATGCTTAAAATAGTATTTAAAAACCATATGCACCTTTTTTACTTCCATTTTATATTTAAACATGATTATTTGGAGGGGGTCATTTTATTATAGGGGAGGTCTGTTTGTTATGGCGGGCTTTCCCAAAACAAATCGACCGGGGGGTCTGTTTGTTTTAAAACAAATCGACCGGGGGGTCGATTTGTTTGGGGGTCAAAACGTTTCATTACACCGGGGTATAAAATAGGCTAGCCCAGATTATACCCGGGGTATATTCTAGGCTAGCCCAGTTTATACCCGGATATAAACTGGTCAGGGGGTATATTCAGGGAGCCATTTTGACTCCCAACCCCCTCACACTATCTGGTACTATTTTGGGACGGGCCATTTTGTTCCGGATTCAGCCTGAAGAGTTTTATGAAAGGAGCTCACAGGTGCACGTGGAAATGTAGAAATATTCTGGGAAATGCAGCGGTTTTTCATGTAAAAATATTACTGACAATATTTAAGCTAGAAAACTGGCAAACGTGTTGCCACAATTGTCATTTTTCCTTCCGGACCACTCGTCGCAGCGACGACATCTCGTGTGACGTCATGCATCACGTTTTGTAGAAAAAGCGGACAAAGAGGTCAACCTGTGGAAACGGTCAGGTATCTGTTCCTTTTTTCCTTTTCTTTTCCCAAACCCCAAATAGGTTCCCGACAACCTGTAATAGCTAAAAAACAACATGACGTAATCCTTTTTTACACCTAACAATATTTGGCATTGTACATCAGTAGTAAATATTTTCTCATTAAAGTCTTTGTTACGCAACTAGAAACATAATACGTCATAATCCCAACTTTATATGACATTTAATGTTGGCCTTTTCAAACTTCGGCTATTGTTTATAAATCCCTTGAAAGCCCTTTAGATGTGAGTTTATGAGGCGAGAAGTTAGCGCTCTGTGAACACAAATACCGCTCTCGTTACTGAACCCGATGCTATAAGCGGTCGCTTATGCACCATAATAAAGTTATGCTTTGTGGGGTTCACTTTAGTTCAAAACCTGGAATATCCGCGGCGACAGCGATTTAGTAATATTTATAACTAGCAAGTTTTAGACACATTTTATTCAGTAAAATGTGGAGTTCTATGCGTTAAAGATCAAATTTTAAAATTAGAAAAACTACTCTGTTTTATGTCATTTAAAATTCAAAACTTGGAAAAACATTGGAGAAAATTTTAATTAGCGAGTATTTTAAAAGAGAAGAAAATAGACTGCTTTTGGCAAAGGCGTGGATAAGCAGCGGTGAGACATGGATGTGAGTACGGTTGATATGATGAACGAGAGCACTACCACCACGGACATGGGTGGCGGGGAGGAGGGCGGGATCGGGGTGAATGACGCTACATGGGTTCTTATCAGCACATTCATCATCTTCACAATGCAGTCAGGTGAGTCTTATTTTATTAATTTACTATTTTTATTATTATGATGCATTGCTTAAGTGTTCCAATAAATATACACATGATATATGCAGGATGTTGAAAATTGTAAGAGCAATGTGGGGAGTGCTCGTGTTAGAGCGTGTTAGAACGTGTTAGAACGTGCTCGTCTTTGGGCAAAGCATGACCAAGAATATTATTCATTACGTGCAATTGATTATTCAGTACATTGGGGCTGCTACCTTTTTGAAAATCAAGAATAAAATTTCAACTTTCAACTTTCACAAATTAAGCTCTGCCAGTAAAATATATAGCTTAGTCTTGAGATATATATATATCCGAACTAGGACGCTTTTCAAATGAGTTGGCCGGCGTGCGCAAGCGCTGTCTCCGCCGACTCCGAGGCCGGATGTAGGATGTTGGGAGTTCAGACAGTTTGAGCCAAGCCAAAGAAAGATACAATATTTGACCTTAAATTTAATTAAAAAATATAGCATGACCATTTCAAATAAAAATGTAAATATATTGACAAAAGTTCAAAAGGCAATTGGATACAAACCGGATAAAAAGAGGCATAAGGTGCTCGGGGGTATGTGGTTCAGTTTGACAGCCCCTACTCCCTCCTCCCCCCCTTCCTGAGCAAAAAAAGGCTGCGAGTGGTCCCGTAAGAGACAAACGCATGCTTCATATCTTGGAAGGTTTTGGGCTGTTGGAGTCGGGCTGTGTGTCAGCAAAGAACGAAGTCAACATCATGTACAAGAATGCGGCCGACGTTGTCTTTGGAGGGACCATGTATTGGTTGGTCGGCTACGGACTGTCCTACGGCACAGACGAGGGTGCGAATGCGTTTAACGGAGTGGGCTACTGGGCGCTACAAATCGACGACAGGAATAAGCCGACGGCTGGAGACATCTACGTTAGTTTTGTCTTTCAGGTGCGTCTTAAAAGATATCCTGTTTAAAATTTTAACGTGAAGACTTCGAGATAGAATACATAGACCGGAGATCTGCCATTCTGTTCCGTGTTTATTGTGTATTTGTTCATAAGTTGTAGATTTCAACCCCCCCCCCCACAATAAAAGTTTTTATACAAGGTCAACGCGGTCAATTTAGACCCCCCTCCCCTCATCCCCTGCAACTTCTGGTGCGCTTGGGTTACGGAAGGCCAGCAATTTAACGGAACTGAAGGGGTCCATGGGGAGGTCTATATTCCTGTAATGGGCATTGAAAATATTGAGAAATTGTCTGGTGCTCCGATATAACTGCCTTCCCATGACGTCATAGACGTAACATTACTTAACCATGATATGCGTGATTTGATGGACAGCTGTCGTTTGCGAGCACGGCTACGACCATCGTCTCGGGCGCGGTCGCTGAGAGGGTCAAATTGCACAGCTATATAATCTTCGCCATATTCAACACCTTCTCCTATTGTTTCCCGGCACACTGGATCTGGGATCCAGAAGGATTCCTCAGCAAAATGGGCGTCGTCGACATCGCTGGCTCTGGTAAGTTTTATGAATTTTTGAAGTGTCTTATTTGCGATGTTATACAATTTGAGTGGTGAGCCTATATGCGTGGCGGTCCTATATGCAAAGTGATCCTGTTTGCGTGGTGGTCCTATTTGCGTTGTGATCCTATTTGCAATACGATCCTATTTGTGTGTTGGTCCTATTTGTTATGTGATCCTATTTGCAATACGATCCTATTTGTGTGGTGGTGGTATACCGGGGTTCGGCGGCATTTGGATTTTAACATTTAGATCACACGGATGTGCGATGCTTTATACCATCTGTAGGAGACGTGTGATTTTTGCAGCCAAGATCACACTGCGGCCACGAAAGCGCTTCCTCCTTGACACCCCCCTCCCCTCCCCTGCGCTGATCAAGTGTTTAACCCAGATTTAACTTCTGTTTGAACTGAACTAAAACAATGTGTAGGCCATGGACCACAATTACATTTCCTGGTAGAACATAAACACGCAAGGAGTAAAAACAAAAGCAGTGCCGCGGTAAATGTATTATTATTTAACACATGTGCAGTCAATAAATAAAAGTTATTGTTGTAAAATATTCACAATAGGCTGGATTGTTCTAGGAAAAAATATTGCTGTGAAATATTTATTGGTTTATGCGTAACATTTTTTTAAAAATCAGCAAAAAATAGGTGGAAATCGGCCAAAACTTGGGACTCGCACGGTTGCTATTTTCCAATCAGCATAGCAAAAAATCGAATCGAAAGACCCCCATTTTTCTGGCTATTTCTGTTTTTCTAAAGGTCCAGTACATCTGATTTTGTGGTTGTTTTAGATTGTGCAATGTTGTGGAGAGTGCCAGATTTCAAAATGTTATACAGAAAGTCTATGTAAAATTAATTGTGGTCCAAGGCCTGATATGGGGTATCGCAAAATAGTAAAAAACTATAAGATCTCAAGTTCTTATGGTCAGAAAGCCCCAAGAAACTTTACATGAGCAAGAATAACCTGTATAAATCTACTTTAACTGCGGTTTTCGTATAATAATAAAATTTTGCTCCTTTCACGCGGTCAAAAGCCCCCTCCCCCATCAGGTAACCGGGGTAGCTACGCCAGTAACCGTAACTATACTTTAATTTCAGGCTCAAAATCTGCTATTGTTCATCACGAAGTTATTATACCGCCATATGTATGCATTTAGGCAGTCTTTTGGGAAAAAATATAAAAAATTGTAAAATGAAAACATTTTTTCAGTTTGTATTCCAGCGGAACCATGGGTTGTTTATATGAGCCGAAGCGCTAGATGAACCTTTTGTGTGGCCACAGTTAGTTTTTTTATTATATGATCTGATCTGATGAGTGGTTTTTAAGCAGTTTTTAGACAAACAATTTTCAATTTTTCCTAAAAAGTCTCATTATTTGGGGCACATTTACTAAATAGTGATGTCACCAGCATATTGTTATTCCCTTTCGAGCCCGAGAAACCAATTTATTTTGCTAAATTGATACGTTTACCTCTGTGTTTTTTAATTTTGGTCTTTTCATCATCGAAATCCACAGTTTTCATTCAAGTTTAAGAAGAAAAGCTCTTCATTTGCTTTTGGTGTTAGTTTCTTTTAAAAATCTTCAAAATTAGAATAACTATGATTTAAAAAACTACTTTACGACTATTTAAGCATTCATAATAAGTTTTATGGGCGTGGATTATGTTTGCTACCCGTAATATGAATGAAAAAACTATTTTTTGAACAAAAATGATGTTACAGTAACTGTTAAGCGGAAAATATTTAAAAAATTATATGACATGTATTTGAATTTTGCTGCATGTCGCCAGAAATGCAAATTTTTGTCATAAATTGAGTTTGATATTTATACAAACCAATTAGAACATGACATTCTCTTTGTTTTTAAGATAAAAAAATACTTAGAACCAAGTTAGGTCTCTAATAAATTGCTCAATTTCATAATGTAGTGTCTGTTAGTAAAATAGCGGTGAAAAGGGTATTTTAAAGGAACCGATCCCTATAATAAAAGGCATTTAAACATTTCTGTCACACATGCTGCCAGTATTTTTAGCTGTTTAGCACATGTAAGTACAAGATCTCAATGAAACCAGTTATTTTTATTGCCACAGACTGTAAGAGAGGTAAAAAAATTGATCAGAAATACGGATATAGATAAAAATATAATTAAAAATAACATTTTTTGCTATTTTTTTCACACAATTTAAAATCAAACCATGTTTTTCTTTAAGCAGCTTTATTAAAAGACTAAGATTATACCCTGTAAAGAATAAAAACTGTTTGGAGTGCATAATTTATGTAAAATAGGTTCAAAATAATAATTTGTTTAACTTATTAGATTGCAATTTCCTTGAAAATATGGTGGGGGTACCCATATTAAATTGATTTCCAGAGAACTCATGTGCGAGTTATCCCTAATATACTGATTATTTTGGATAGTAGGGATAGTAAACTATACAGCAGTATTACTTTTGACACCTTGAGATTTTATTCCAGTGCGCAAAATTAAAAACAATCCAAAAAAATCCAGTAAAAGTATGTCATTTCACAAAATTCCTTTAAAATTCAGTTAGCTGCCGGAATGGGCACTAAGTCTTCTGTTGTTGATAGCATGCAGTATATACTCTTAAGTGATGATTATCAAAATAACTTATCTTTCTAAACTATTATAAGGAACAGGATGAAAGTTTTAAAATTTTATTTTTTAAAAATCGAGTATTGAGCAATTTTATGTTTTGGGGAGGGTAACTTAAACGCCTCTAGTTCTCTAACCAATGAGGCGATTAGCGTCATTTTTGACTATGTGTTGTGTAACATGCTAGACATTGTTGTGCTAGAGTATTTATTTCGAATTCGAATGTTTCCGTCCCTGATAGGCCATGGACCACAATTACATTTCCTGGTAGAACATAAACACGCAAGGAGTAAAAACAAAAGCAGTGCCGCGGTAAATGTATTATTATTTAACACATGTGCAGTCAATAAATAAAAGTTATTGTTGTAAAATATTCACAATAGGCTGGATTGTTCTAGGAAAAAATATTGCTGTGAAATATTTATTGGTTTATGCGTAACATTTTTTTAAAAATCAGCAAAAAATAGGTGGAAATCGGCCAAAACTTGGGACTCGCACGGTTGCTATTTTCCAATCAGCATAGCAAAAAATCGAATCGAAAGACCCCCATTTTTCTGGCTATTTCTGTTTTTCTAAAGGTCCAGTAATCTGATTTTGTGGTTGTTTTAGATTGTGCAATGTTGTGGAGAGTGCCAGATTTCAAAATGTTATACAGAAAGTCTATGTAAAATTAATTGTGGTCCAAGGCCTGTAATCAGTGAACACGTGCTTGTTTTGTTTACCGGAAGTGGTGGTAAGAAGGGTGTGGGGTAACTTGGAGGCTTCTTCTTAAAGATGATTTGAGATTTATGGTCCCAAAGCAAACTGAAAAGTCGATCCAAAAAAAAAAAAATTAAAAAAAGGAAAACTGCAAAGTAAAAAAAAAAAAAAGATTTAAGGACCACTCCGGACTTGAACAGATCGCTGTTTTACAGTAAGTATTGGAAATATTGCTGGAAAATCTTTTGTAGTTGTCTTTTAATAGAGCTGATTTCTTTGCTCTTTCCAGGAGCCTTGGTGAAGTCTATAGAAATGAAATAACTATTTTGTTTATTTTTTAATTCAATAAAATGCCTGATGCTGACATGGGACGAGTAGTATTTAGAAAGAAGATAATAAAACAAAGCTAAAGAATTCAAAAGTGAAACCTTCAGTTTTTTTCATTTAATAATTTCATTTGGCAATTTCTTCACAACAGAAACAATAAGTTGAACAAATAAACTAGAACCAAATGTTAAACACTTGACAAAAATTAAAACGAAAAAATACTTCCTTCGATGGGTTATTTCTTGAATAATATATTACAAACAACACAGCTTGAATAGCCGAGTAGTGTCTGGTTTTTGTTGACTTAAGGTTTTGTTGACTGATCAGGCATACGCCGTGTTATCTATTTACGCAGTGAGAGCTCACACAAAGCCGAGCAACTGTGTGTTATGTGCTGTCCGTGAAATATCCGCATTTACTTGCAAAGATACACTCTTTTCGCATGGCGTTTTAAACAAGAAAACGAAATCGAAGGCGAAAATAAAAAGTGTCGTGCACGCGTTCATATCAAGTTCTAGGTAAGTCCCAAGTTTCGTGGCCACAGGGCCCGTAGTGCCAGTGGAGGAGATGACACAAAAAATCGGATCACTGTCAAGAAGAAAAAAAGATACCAACGGCTGCTCGCACAAATTCAAAAACCCTTCGCAAGCCAAAGGCTTGTCAAGTGTTAATGATAATGGTAATAATAAATAAAGCGTAAAGCTAAAATAATTATGTAAAGATGTTCAGTTCTATAACTGGCAAATAGTCAATTCATTTGTTTTTTATTTATAGGTAGAGTAGTTTGATGTAGCGCCCTGATTTGTGTTATATTTGGTAACCATTTGAATGAATGTGGTGGTCAGTATGTATGTGGTCAGTATTTGTGTTTTTTTTCTCTAGGTGTAGTGCACCTATGCGGTGGAGTCGCTGGGCTCGTATTCGCAATCATGCTGGGCCCACGCAAAGGGCGCTACAGCCGCGGAACAGCGCCACCTCCTGGCAACGGCAGTAACGTTCTACTCGGCACATTTATCCTCTGGTACATAGTCATTATTTATTCCCCACAGGGGGAATATATGCGATCGACCGCGTGTCGGTCTGTCGGTCGGTCGGTCTGTCATAAAGAGCTTGCTAACACGATAACTTAAGAACTGCTGCACGGATTTTAATGAAATTTGGTATGTAACTTGGTTTGTATGGGAACAAACACAGATCGGTAATGTAAATGGGATAGGTTCATCCAAGGAAAATGGACCAGCTGGACTTAGAAAATTTCAGCTCTTGATTGACTATTGATGGCCGTGTTTACTGATGGGGAGGGGGGTGTGGGGAATATGTGGGCTGCGCACACTGCTGTAGTTTCAATTACGATATCCAGAAAATAGCTACACACCGTGTATGATAGTAGGGAACGATTATGAAAGTTCAAAGGTCTGACCATTTGCGCACTTGCCTTGTGTGCTAAATTTATTTCTGTTTTCACGGGTAGATGAGTTGTTATTGAAAAAAAGCTGATTCTTTGTGACACAAACCAACGACTTCAGAAATAAAATACTTAAAGCTTGCGTATCTTTGGCTGTAGGTGGGGTTGGCTCGGCTTCAACTGCGGCAGTACGTTCGGCGTGTCCGACAACCTGTGGGTGCTTGCCTCCCGCTCCGCCGCCACCACGCTGGTAGCCGCCATGGGCGGCGGCATGGCCGGGGTGCTGTTCAGGTGAGTAACAACCCTGTTAGGTGTGCAAAAAGGATGCTTCAAATCGTATGTATTAATAGTTAAAAATCGGTCTAGTTTAGCTTTACACTATCTTTGGACCAATCAAGGCACAGTGATGTATAGTTGACAGTTGTGTGTGTTATTAGAATTTTAATGGACTTTTCCTCAAGAGCGTGTTGACAGCATTATGAGAGACAATTTCGAATCTTATCTCCCCAAATGAGATGAGCTGGCAAAAGGTCGGTAAACAACCATCTAAATTCTGAAGTTATGAGACAGAACACCCAAAAATAGTATCGATTGAATTGGTTCTGTGCAGCATAGATAAGGAAATCCATTAATAACGATCATTAAATAGTAGTAGGAAAATGACAGTTTTACGACACCCCCTAGGACATACTCTGTCGGAACCCCCCCCCCCCCCCCCCCCCGGCGTGGAAAAACGAGAGTTCTACCACAGTAAATCATCATGACGTCATCGGACAGAACACCCAAAAATAGTATCGATTGAATTGGTTCTGTCAAGCATAGATCAGCAAATCCATTAATAACGATCATTAAATAGTAATAGAAAAATGACAGTTCTACGACACCCCTAGGATACTCTGTCGGACCCCCCCCCCCTTCCCCACTAAAACCGAGAGTTCTACCACAGTTACTCATCATGACGTCATCAATCAAGCCCCCTTCGTGGCAGCGAATTTCTGAAGAAATGACAATGGTAGTAGTTGTTGTTGTTGTTGGAAGTGAAAATTTAGGTAAGTGAAATTGTTTGTTATGAGTAGTGTAAAACTAGCGGTTCTGCTTCAGGAAGTAACGTCATAGATGGGAATGGCTATTTACAAGGCAGTGTAAAATATTTATCGCGAAAGTTATTTTTTATTGAAAGTAATAGCTAGAATAAGCAATTTCTATGCATAAACTGCAGTGGTTGGTGATGTGGGAAGAGCACCCGATTCAAAGACGTGTTCGAATGGCAAGCCCATTCAAAGACGTATTCGAATGAGCAGCCCATTCAAAGACATGTTCGAATTATTTTTGGAACATATTACGCCATGCTATTGTTCAACAAGCTTTTCAACATGTTGTTCAACAAGTTCTTGTACAATTATTGTTCAACAAGTTGTTGTACAATAATTGTTCAACAAATTGTTCAACAAATGGTTCAACAAGCTGTTGTTGAACATGTTCGACATGTTGTTCAACAACTTCAGCATCCTCAATTTTCATGTTGAACATGTTGTTGAACAAGTTGAACATGTTCAACATGTTGTTGAACAAGTTGAACATGTTCAACATGTTGTTCAACATGTTCGACATGTTGTTCAACACGTTCAACATGTTCAACATGTTGTTCAACATGTTGTTGAACAAGTTGAACATGTTCAACATGTTGTTCAACAAGTTGTTGCTAAACAAGTTGTAGTTCAAGCAATAATTGATGCAACAACAATGGCAGCTAGTTCAGAAAAAAGCAAGACATATATTGAATAGTTTTATTAATACACTTAAATACACACTGCTTAAATCAATAAAATATTACAACATTTGTTTATATACAAAGTCTTTAGTATAAAGTTTATTCAAATAAGTCTATTTTTCTTCAGCTGCTTCACTCCTTTCAATCTCACTATCCATATCACTTTCTTCGTCATCTTCCTCTTCCTAATCTAGAAACTCTTCAAAGAATGCATCGTTTCTTCTTATAGCCGCCTTTAGTGCCTTTGAATACTAATTGCTTTGTTGATGAATGTTTTTCATCAACAAAGCAATTAAAATCTTCTAAAATGGTTTGACAATGTTCGCTTTGTTCTATATGTTCCAAAAATAATTCGAACACGTCTTTGAATGGGCTGCTCATTCGAACACGTTTTTGAATGGGCTTGCCATTCGAACACATGTTTGAATGGGGTGCTCTTCCCACACCACCAACCACTGCAGTTTATGCATAGACATTGCTTATTCTAACTATCACTTTCAATAAAAAATAACTTCCGGGATAAATATTTTACATTGCTTTGTGAATAGCCATTCCCATCTATGACGTTACTTCCTGAAGCAGAACCGCTAGTTTTACACTACTCATAACAAACAATTTCACTTACCTAAATTTTCACTTCCAACAACAAGATCTACTACCATTGTTATTTCTTCAGAAATTCGCTGCCACGAGGGGGGCTTGATTGATGACGTCATGATGATTTACTGTGGTAGAACTCTCGTTTTTCCCCTGGGGAGGCGGGGGAGGGGTCCGACATAGTATGCCCTAGGATGGGGGGTCCGACATAGCATGTCATAAGGGGGGTGTCGTAGAACTGTCATTTTCCTACTACCTTAAATGTCATCCTAAATACAAGGACAACGTCGAAAACAAAACTATAAATTCCCGCCCCTAGATGTGAGGAATTTTGGTCTGGATGCCCTTGAAAATCGTGACGTTTCGGCCCTCCCTGATATAAGGCTGCTCCCCGCCGCAACATCTCAGTTGGACCTCAGTTTTGATTCTTGCGCTACAAGAGTTTGGAAACCGCCAACTTACTTTTGTTGACAGCTCGCTCGTGATCTCAACTTAGTATTATACAATCGCGGACTTAGCAAAAATTCAATAAATTTTCTGAGAAACCTGAATTCGAACCAATGAAGAAACAAATCAATTTAAAAGCGAAGTACTAAAGAACCACTATATGATGTTACAAATTTATCATGAAGACGAACCTTTTGGGATAGTTGACCACAAAAATAATAAAATATTGTAACTTTGTTCATGCATTGAAAGTAGCGCAATAAAAACTAGAACCTCATTTCGCTAGCGAAATGTTAAACACTTGACAAAATTAAAACGCAAAAATACTTCCTTCAATGGATTATTTCTTGAATAATATATTGCAAACAATACAGCTTGAATACGTCTTATAAGCCGAGTAGTGTTTGGTTTTTGTCCACTCAAGGTTTGATTTACTGATCAGGCATGCGTCGTGTTATCTATTTACGCAGTGAGAGCTCGCACAAAGCTGAGCAACTGTGTGTTCTGTGATGTCGTTAAATGCTTCGCATTTACTTGCAAAAATACACTCTTTTCACATGGCGTTTTGACAAAGAAAACGAAATCGAAGACGAAAATAAAAAGTGACATGCACACGTTCAGATCAAGCTCTTCATAAGTCCCAAGTTTCCTGGTCCTAGGGCCCATAGTGTCAGAGAAGAAGACACAAAAAATCGGGAAACTGTCAAGAAGAGAAAAAGGACGAACGGCTGCTCGCACAAATTCATATAACCCTTGCACGCCAAAGGCTTGTCAAGTGTTAATTATTAGCTTGAGACAAGGGCGTCTCATTCAATTTGATCCGACCAACCGAAGGAAGCGATTGAACTCTGTTACAGGGGACTAACGCTCCCAAACAGAAATGCGATGCAGTTTTCAGTTGGACATTTTACACAAAAAAATGCGCATGTGTGAATGGCGACTTTTAAAATTTAACGTGTAAAACAATGAATGAATATAACTGGCATTTTTTAAACACTGTAATTTAAATATATTTTTTTTTCAGTTTACTGAGAACAAAGGGGAAGTATTTCCTGATAACAGACCTGGCGAATGGAATTCTCGGTGGATTAGTCGCCGTCACAGGTAGCGCATGGAAATCGTCATTTGTTTCCCCGAAACGCACTTTCGCTTCCAGTAGCAGATTTGCGTTCTTTTCACCCTACAATAAGGCCATATTGAAGGTGGGAGAGGAGAGGAATAATGTACTGATATTAAATACAACAGCGACCACAGTTATGGTTTTCGCTGGCATTTCTAAATGAAGCTTAACAGCTCCATTTGGACTGATTTCGGAAACGCATTTCGATTTCATAAATGTTCTTGGCAGAAACTGATTAATAATGCGTGTTCGAGATCACAACCTGTCCGTTTTGATGTATGTTGTCCAAACAAATTTGGTAAAATTTCGTCTCGGGCATTCTCACTGGACAACATGTGATATTTTCATCCAAAAGGGGAAGATCTAAATGTATTCTTCATTATCCAAAAGATATATGAAAGAATGTCTTGCCGCCATGCTATGTTCGAGGAGAACATTTTTTACTGGAATTAGCGCACGTGTTGGAAACTTTTTTTTAAACACAGACAAAACTAATATAAACCACGCGTGGTTGTTATTCCGGTGCTACCGCGTGGTTGTTATTCCGGTACTACTGTGTGGTTGTTATTCCGGTACTAACACGTTGTTATTCCGGTACTAACGTGTGTTGTTATTCCTGTACTACCACATGTTGTTATTCCGGTACTGCCATGTGTTGTTATTCCGGTTCTACCGAGCGGCTGTTAGTCCGGTACTACAACGTGTTGCTATTCCGGTACTTCCGCGTGGTTGTTATTCCGGTACTACCGCATGGTTGTTATTCCGGTACTACCGTGTGTTGTTATTCCGGTACTTCCGCGTGGTTGTTATTCCGGTACTACCGCATGGTTGTTATTCCGGTACTACCGTGTGTTGTTATTCCGGTACTACCACGTATTGTTATTCCGGTACTACCTCGTGCTATATCGGTAATAACACGTTGTTATTCCGGTACTACCGCGTGGTTGTTATTCCGGTACTACCGCTTGGTTGTTATTCCGGTACTACCTCGTGCTGTTATTCCGGTACTACCACGTGTTGTTATTCCGGTACTACCGTGTGTGGTTAGTCCGATAATACCGCATGGTTGTTATTCCGGTACTACCGTGTGTTGTTATTCCAGTACTAGCACATGGGATTATTCAGGTACTACCGTGTGTTCTTATTCCGGTACTACCACGTGTTGTTATTCCGGTACTACCTCGTGTTGTTATTCCGGTACTTCCGCGTGGTTGTTATTCCGGTACTACCGCATGGTTGTTATTCCGGTACTAACGTGTGTTGTCATCCCGGTACTACCTCGTGTTGTTATTCCCGTACTACCGCATGGTTGTTATTCCGGTACTACCGCTTGGTTGTTATTCCGGTACCAGCTCGCTGCTTTTGATTGTTACAGCGCCTTGTGCTCTGGTTGATCCCTGGGAAGCATTTATCATCGGCTTTATCGGCGGTCTGATCGCCGTGTCGTCCGTCCTCCTGTTTGACCTCCTGCATGTCGACGATCCCGTAGGAGCCATCTCCGTACATGGCATGGCCGGCATCTGGGTAAGTGACAACCCCGTGGGGACCATCCCCGTGCCCGGCATGACCTGCATGACCGGCAGCTGGGTAACGGCTCTTCGAGACAACTCGCACAGCTGTCAGAAACTCGCACAGCTGTCAAAAATTTGCTCCAGCTCCAGTAAATTGGAGTGTTCCTTTTAAAGTGTACTCCTACTCATCATACCACGCCTCTGTCCACGTTTGTAAAGTTCACCATGACGCTATATACGGTAGCCCATTTTGCGAGATTTGTGGATTTCTTTTTATTGATAAGATTGTAACATGAGATAACAGGTGCTAGATTACGTGCAATTCGTAAAATTTCACTTTTGTTCAGTAATGACAATAATTAAATAATAATTTTGATTTTTTTTCTCTCAGGGCTTGCTCTCGGTTGGTCTATTCATGCAAGAGGATCCTATTGCTGACCTGAACAAAGGCAAGACAGGGCTGTTCCACGGTGGGGGCGCTTCCTCCCTGGGCGTGCAGGCGCTTGCCTGTGTTTGTATCATAGGCTGGGTGGGCGCAGTCACGCTTCTAGTAACGCTGGTAAGTAGATTCCTCCATCAGTGAATAAAAAATGAGTAGTTCCGCCCTGTCCTGCTGTACAATATCTGTGGTGTGATGATGACAGTGAAATGACGTAGCGAATATTTTCAACATACTACCGTTAAAACAACTTGGTGTGATGGCGTTCACAATGCTTCTTCTTCTTCTCATGCTTATCATGTCCAGATGTCTCTGTTGAACAGAAATTTTTCTGTCACACAAATTTATATGTTATTTTCTATTAATTCAACAGAGATGGAAATATAGCCAGCCCTATCTTTTTTAAAGAAATTAAAATTCTTTCAGGAAAATTCCTGTTCTGTGTATTAAGATTAAAAATTTAAAAAGCATTCTCACAAAACAAAATATTTATACTTCATTCCAATTTTTTATCCAGTAAAAATAAAGAAATAAGTAAATAAAATAATATTTATAAATGGCAGAATGCATTGTGCTGTCTCACAAATCATAATGTGCTGTCTCACAAATCATAGTGTACTTGTACTGTACTGTACATAAGGTACTTGAGTACTGAAGCGCAAGACAAACAGAAATCGACTGCCAGGTTGATGAAAGTAAAAAAGTGAAAATATTTAGCCGGAAGGCAGAAAAATTCCCGAAAATAGCCAAAAATCTTTCTTAAAATGTTGCACTCGCACAGCTTATTAATTGATTCTGTAAGTGGCATGGCATAGAAACAGTCTATAAAACCATTACTCATATTAATCCATTAAAAAAACAAACAAACAAAAAACGAACAAAAAACGAGACACGAATTTTTGCCATTGCCGTGTCAGCTGAATTTTCAATAAAAAAAATGTTTGACTCCAGCTGGATGCATTTTTGGTCTTTTCGCGTCTGGGGGCTGTGCTATCACAAGGGTTCTCCTGCTATTACAATTGAGTGATCCTGTTGTGGTGTCTAGGTGCTGCGGCTGAGTTGCCTTGGGCTACGCATGGAGGAACACGAGGAACACGAAGGTGCCGATTCAAAGGAACACGATCTCCCAATGTACGTTGGAAAACCAATACAATATTATTTCGGACACTCTGAATTCAACTTATTCCCGACCTGTTGAAGACGAATATCTATTCACCATGGGTTGTTGTTAAAAATGTGCTTGGCTCAGTTATGATGGAAGCATTGAGCTGGTGATGGCGAGCACTTAGGATGAAAAATTTCGCCCCAAAGCTTATGCTCCTACTGCGGATTTGCTTAGGATTACCTCAGCTAATCCTGAGCAAGTCCCCATTATGGAAAACACACGCCTGGGATAGCTTAATCTTGTCTGGCTTAGGTAACCCTAAGCAAAGCCGCTGTATGAACACTCACTTTGCTTAGCTTAGCTTAAAATTCAAAATAGCGTAATGGTGACAAGTTAGGTCCTGTTCTGATACACAGTGCATATGCTAATTCTAAGCCAATCCATACATGATCAGGTGACGATCTAAGCCACCCACCCATGGCGATCTAAGCCACCCACCCATGGCGATCTAAGCCACCCACCCATGGCGATCTAAGCCACCCACCCATAGCGATCTAAGCCACCCACCCATGGCGATCTAAGCCACCCACCCATGGCGATCTAAGTCACCCACCCATGGCGATCTAAGCCACCCACCCATGGCGATCTAAGCCACCCACCCATGGCGATCTAAGCCACCCACCCATGGCGATCTAAGTCACCCACCCATGGCGATCTAAGCCACCCACCCATGGCGATCTAAGCCACCCACCCATGGCGATCTAAGCCACCCACCCATGGCGATCTAAGCCACCCACCCATGGCGATCTAAGCCACCCACCCATGGCGATCTAAGCCACCCAGGATCTCCCTTCCAGATAAAACGGGTCGGACATAATGTTATTCGGTGTGAAGAGGAGGGTGGAAGGGTAAAAAGCACCTGCCAAGAGACGCGTCGTAGAAAATTAAAACCACTTTCATGGATTAGTCTTTTTTGGGCAGATCTTGAATATATGTCTGCGTCCACAGTGAAGAACACCAGCAAAGACTTTTATGGGGCAATTTTAACACTTGCAAGAAAAAATATTTTCTAAAAACGGTGTAATACAGATGCAAGCATTATTTCTACTTACAGCAAAAAGCGAACGTCGGTGTTTGGGTTCGGAACGGAAACTGATTTCGATAGCCTGAGAAAAAGACATGCGGTATGTTTGTAAACAATTTCGACAATCAGAGCCTGCGTTATAGTTTCAAAATTAATAGCTAACTAGATTTTGACCGTCTATAATCTTTCTCAATTATTTTGTTTTCCAAATAAATAAATAAATAAATTGAAAAAGGTAAAAATGAGGTTGATGTGATGGGTTTATCGATCGTTAAGAATTCGTGCTCAGCTTTTATAAATAATATTCCACATTTTTCAGTGCGCCCCTTTTTTCTCGAATGCAGAATGCGGAAACAAATGAAGTCAAATGAAATATCTCAACTAATCAAAATCTGGAAACTAAAATAAACAAGTAATGATAAATAGAAATAAATAATTAAGAATTATAAAAGTAACCTAATCTATTTTTTTTTTTTTTATGTTTATTTTTATTTCCAGGAAACTGATAAAGAAAACAAAGGTTTCAATGTAACGTTTGAACAGTATGGTTGTTGAGATGATGATGATGATGATGATGATGATGATGATGATGATAACATTAATAATAATAATAAAAACTTCAGATAAAGCCATAACTAATATAAAAACCACTTTACGCACATGTCACCTAAGTGTTATGCACATTTTTTCTATTTACAGGAGGAAGGAACAGAGAATGGGGTAGCCGTAGAAATTGCCGAATTGTAGAACAAACTGACCAATCAGAATCTCATTAACATACGGGCACTTTCCGTGACATTTGTAGACGGATGAAGAACAGTCGAATCTGCCTGCTCTTACCGTGCACAACTCATGTCATAAGCATGAATTCGTAGCCACGAAATCATATAAATTATCTTCGGTTATTAGACACGATTACAAAAAGCCATTCATAGAGCTTTTTTTTACCAGAAAATAGGATTTTATTGCTTGACACTTTATCTGTTTTCGTTTTTTTAAACGCGCGAGTATACAGTCACCACTGTAGCTTATCCTAGATCTGCTGTCAGACATTAGTGTTTCAACGGGAGTAAATAAGAATACCAAAAATGTGTTCCAGTGTAAAAAGCACGTCATATAATGCTTCAGATGTTATACATTCCAATTAAGATGTTATAAATCCCAGATATTATAGATCAAATATTACACTGTTCAAATGTTGTACCTTTTAAATGTCACATTGATCAACAGTTGTATGAACGAGAAGATATCAGTGAGAATATGTGAACGGGGATATGTGAACGAGAATATATGAACGGAGATATATGAATCAGAGTATATAAACTACACTTGGGAAATCTGGTCCGATGTTTTAGCCAGCTTATAGAGGACTATTGATATTTTAAGAGTCTTTAAAACTCAGACATGTCCGTTACTAACAACATTTGACTCGTATCCTAGCATAAGCGCGGAATCCCTGGCATAAGCGCGGAATCCCTGGCATAAGCGCGGAATCCCTGGCATAATCGCGGAATCCGTGGCAAAATTAGGGGCAGAACGGAGCAGATGTAAGTAGCAGGAACTGAAAGAATTTAAGACATAAGGTAACCTTAGTATACGATCACTCATTTCATTACATCACCAATAGGACCGGGATAGGATCATGCCGAACATCCGATTAGATAGCATGATCTGAATCCGCACCAGTTCTATTTCAGTGGTCCGATTTTGGGGTTTCACTATATATTTAAAGTTTAATCAAATTTTTATGTAGGTATCTGTAATAGTATTTTAAGATATAATAGACATGGCGAAATATATATTCAAAACAAGCAAAGCAACCAGTAACACAACATAAAAGCTATGTACGGTGCATATAGTTTTCAAACAAATCAAAGTATTTTTAAAGTTGGCATACCGTCCCTTTTCAAGAAAAATAAAAATTTTCTGAAAATCGAAAACGCGTGGTTTGATTTCTAAATGATGGTGATAGCGTCTCCTGTGGGTCACGACAAATGACCGACTCTGCTCCGTGGTGCTCTCTGGTGTGACGGAGCGTCTTATGTGTGACAGACATCCATTGTCACAGTGTTTGCGTCTGTATTTTATCACTACGCCGCGGGATACGCCCGACAGCTAGCTTCTGCGTTCCGGCCGCAGTGCGGCTTTTTCTGAACTTTTTTACTGCTGTATGGCAGCTGTCCCCCAACGATGACAGCTGCTAAACCATGATGCCTTGTTTTGTATGTCCGCTTCCCAGCTGCCCAGATTCAAGCCCCGCCCCTTCAGCTTGCTTTGCAGAGTCTTTGAAGTGTAGCGCGGTCGTCCTACGCGGCGGCTTTGTCCTGTTAACTGTCCGTGAAATAGTGCCTTAGGATGTGCCAGTTATATATGCGTACTGAGTGTCTGGCAAAGCACACTTGACTTCTAACGTAGAGCGACTCAATGCTCATCGCTACGCAGTCAGGTAGAGTGACTCAGTGCTCATCGCTACGCACTCGTCTAGTGACTCAGTGTTCATCGCTACGCACTCCTCCATGCTCCTCGCTATGCACTCATTTAGAGTGACTCGGTGCTCATCGCTACGCACTCGTGTAGTGACTCAATGCTCATCACTACGCACTCGTGTGGTGACTCAGTGCTCATCGCTACGCATTCCTCCATGCTCCTCGCTATGCACTCATTTAGAGTGACTCTGTGCTCATCGCTACGCAATCGTCTAGTGACCCAATGCTCATCACTACGCACTCATGTGGTGACTCAGTGTTCATCGCTACGCACTCGTGTAGTGACTCAGTGCTGATCGCTACGCATTCGTGTAGTGACTCAGTGCTCATCGCTACGCACTCGTGTAGAGTGACTCAATGCGAATCGATTTTTGAATTTCGCCTTATTTTTTAATCTACTCAGCTTCAAAGTTTGCAACTTCTAAAAATTTGCAAATTTCCAATCTTTTTCTTAAAAAAGTAGTTAAAGTGGAATATCTTTTTTATTTTTTATCCGATTCGTACCAAATTTTAAACACGAGTTTTTAACCTTCTACGGCATTAAGAAATTTTTTATATTTTTGGTTTGAACCATTTTTGGCGATTTTATTGCCAATTTGGGCAAAATACGAAAAAACGTATCTAGTCCCTCATTTTTTATCGGAAGATTCCGAAATTTTTTATGAACTAGAACTAAGGGGTCAAAAAAGTACTTTTTTCGATTTTTGAATTTCGCCTTATTTTTGAATCTACTGAGCTTCGAAGTTTGCAGCTTTTAAAAATTTGGAAATTTCCATTTTTCTTCTTAAAAAAGCAAAGTTTCAATTTGCAGAGGGGCACAATTTGTTACATGGAAGTACTTCTGGTTGGACTTTTCAGTAATTTTGTTGTCAGTGGGTCAGTTCTATGATATTTTCAAGTGTCAAGTAATAGGGAACATTGGGCGATAAAGCAAGAAAGTTATAATTTTCGCTTTAAAAGTGCAGGAAACAATTCTGTAACCCGAAAATATGCTGAATATGATGTTTTTCGGGTGGGCGATAACAGGTAACATTGGGCGATAATGCAAGAAAGTTGTAATTTTCGCTTTAAAAGTGCAGGAATTTATTCTATGAACCGAAAATATGATAAATGTGGCATTTTTCGTTTGGGCGATAATAGGGAACATTGGGCGATAATGTAAGAAAGTTGCAATTCTCGCTTTAAAAGTGCAGGAATCAATTCCATGACCCGAAAATATGATAAATAGGATATTTTTCGGATGGGCGATAATGCAAGAAAGTTGTAATTTTCGCTGTAAAAATGCAGGAATCAATTGTATGAATCGAAAATATGCTAAATATGATATTTTTCGGGTGGGCGATAATAGAGAACATTCGGCGATAATGCAAGAAAGTTGTAATATTCGCTCAAAAATTGCAGGAATCAATTCTATGACCCGAAAATATGATAAATATGATATTTTTTCGTGTAGGCAATAATAGGGAACATTGGGCGATAATTAAGAAAGTTGTAATTTTCGCTTTTAAAGTGCAGGAATCAATTCTATGACCCGAAAATATGATAAATGTGATATTTTTCGGGTAGGCGATAATAGGAAATATTAGGCGATGATGTAAGATAGTTGTAATTTTAGCTTTAAAAGTGCAGGAATCAATTCTATGACCCCAAAATATGATAAATATAATATTTTTCAAATGGGCGATAATAGGGAACATTAGGCGATAATGCAACAAAGTTCTAATTTTCGCTTTAAAAGTGCTGGAATCAATTCTATGACCAAAAATATGATAAAAATGACATTTTTCGGGCGGGCGATAATAGGGAACATTGGGCGATAATGCAAGAAAGTTGTAATTTTCACTTTTAAAGTTCAGGAATCAATTCTATGACTCGAAAATATGAAAAATGCGACATCTTTCAGGTAGGCGATAATAAGGAATATTGGGCGATAATGTAAGAAAGTTGTAATTTTCGCTTTTAAAGTGCAGGAATCAATTCTATGACCGGAAAAAATGATAAATGTGATATTTTTTGGGTGGGCGATAATAGGGAACATCGGGCGATAATGCAAGAAAGTTGCAATTTTCGCCTTAAAATGCAGGAATTTATTCTATGAACCGAAAATATGATAAATGTGGCATTTTTCGTTTGGGCGATAATAGGGAACATTGGGCGATAATGCAAGAAAGTTGTATTTTTCGCTTTTAAAGTGCAGGAATCAATTCTATGACTCGAAAATATGATAAATATGATATCTTTCGGATGGGTGATAATAGGGAACATTGTTCGATAATGCAAGAAAGTTGTAATTTTCGCTTTAAAAGTGCAGGAATCAATTCTTTGACCGAAAATATGATAAATATGATATTTTTCGGGTGGGCGATAATAGGAAACATTGGGGATAATGCAAGAAAGTTGTAATTTTCGCTTTTAAAGTGCAGGAATCAATTCTATGTCCCGAAAATATGATAAATATGATATTTTTCCGGAAGGCGATAATAGGGAACATTGGGCGATAATGCAAGAAAGTTGTAATATTCGCTCTAAAATTGCAGGAATCAATTCTGTGACCCTAAAATATGATAAATATGATATTTTTCGGTTGGGCCATAATAGGGAACATTGGGCGATAATTTAAGAAAGTTGTAATTTTCGCTTTAAAAGTGCAGGAATCATTTGTATTACCCGAAAATTTGATAAATATGATATATTTCGGGTGGGCGGTAATAGGGAATATTGAGCATAATGCAAGAAAGTTGTAATTTTTATTTTAAAGGTGCAGGAAGCAATTATATGACCCAAAAATATGATAAATGTGATATTTTTCGGGTGGTCGATAGCCTCTTTTTCATTTTTCCCACGCAAATTAGAATTAATTAGGGTCCATATATTTTTGACGAAACCCCCGCTTTGAAATTTACCAGGGCATTTGAAGTAAGCCTGTCAGGGTAGACTATCCAGTGTCTGGATATTCCTCACCGATCATTTATTGATTTTTAATTAAACGACCTAGTACCACCCTGGATAGGAATATCCAAAAGCTGTATCCACGTTTAAATAATCGCATGCAACTATAGGCTCGAAATAAGTGCATATAAGATTATTAAAATTTAAATTTTGGAGTGATTTAAATTTTGGAGTTCCACTTCTCTTTGATATCCAAAACAAATTGGAGAAAAATTCCTGTTTTTACATATATATTTTTATTTGACAAATATCGTACCGTGTTCTGGATACAATGTTCCAAAACTGTATGCACATTTTTATACTCACTTGAAACAAGGTAAAACAAAGTAAAAAAAGAAAGGACTTTATTTTAATTTTTACATCTGACTTCTGTTTGAATTTAATAACAAATTGGAGTAAAATTCCTGTGTCTGCATTTTTCCCATTTATTACAAATATTCAGAAATGTTCATAATTTCAGCATAATTTAATATATAAAAACATTCAACCAGATCAGACTGTCTTACCATTTTCCAAGAGGTACAAGACTGAATCCTCAACTGGGCCACTGTCACTTGACAGTCTTGTTTTATTTATGTTTTCTATACCCAACAGTCTTTCTTTGCCATAGGCTGGGAGGGTATCAGTTTGGGGCTTCTTGGTGTAATGTGTGTTGCTATGCGTGTCCAAATAACGGGGAGAAAGGGCGCTGAGGTAAATTAAATTATACAACAAAATAATAAACATTGCTGTCATAACAATACTGAAAGGCATATTGTTTTGTCATTCTACTTCGTGTTACGTTACCAAACACCATTCAACGTTGATTTTACATGACATGTGAATTCATTAACGCTTGGAACTTCGTTCAAAGAAGTTATTGTTTTTTCCTCGAATTGTGGAGGTTAAAGTACCTCTTTTTTCTTTTTTTGTTATTTAACGCTTGGAAATTTGTTCCAAGAAGTTATTGTTTTTCCTCGAATTGTGGAGGTTAAAGTACCTCTTTAACGCTTGAAACTTCGTTCCAGTTCTTTTTCTTCGAATTGTGGAGGTTACAGCACCTCTTTTTTTCCTTTTTAACGCTTGGAACTTCTTTCCAAGAAGTTATTGTTTTTCCTCGAATTGTAGAGTCTTATTTCTTTTTTTTTTTTTTTTTTTGCTTTTTCATTTTTCTTTCACGCGAAGTCCCGTCGGTTTCCAGACATCTCCGAAAAGGCTGAAGCTAGAAAAATGAAATTTGGCACACTTGAAGTCAACTATGCGAAGTGGTGCTAATGAATTTTTTATTGACCCTATAACGTCATCATCTGCGTCTTGTGACGTCACGCCGATTTAATAGCTTAATATCTCCAAAGCCGCTGGATCTAGAGGTTTGGAGCTAAATACGTCATGAGACTACTTTTTGACAAAGAACACCGTGATAGCACTATTTTTTACGCATTGCGTAATTCTGACGTCATTTCTAAGTTTTCTATTCCTGGTCGGCTTTAAAGCGGGATTTTTGCCCACAGTGTGCAGAAAGCTTAGTTGTATACGAATTGACAGTTAAAAGTAACTTTAAACTACCCAATGCCCTGTAAAACTCCCAACACTCACCCCCCAAAAACGTGAACAAAATGCCGCCACAACAAGACCAGCAAGTAAACAGATACTGGTATACTCGCACGAGCCATTTGGTGTATGTGTGCCAAATAAGGATAAGCATAACAAGCCTTACATTTGTGCTTGGCCACATGCAGTGGTCAGAACAGCTTTCACAGTGTTTTTGTGAGTGTATACATAAATAAGCAATGCTTGCTTGTAATTGGTCGATACAGAAAGGCTCCCATCACTGTACTCGTTGCAGCTGGTTAAACTGCTGGTGAACATCTACACAACTACAGCCACTCTGTCTTTAGAGGGCTCGAAACTCTTTATCGCTTCCTCATCGTTTTAACATATCTCCTATGATACGGCTAAGCTTATAAGATTGAAGCTTTAAGAACAAAATATATTATGAGACAAAGAAAGTGTTGACCGATAAATCTCACAATGTTGTGTACACATCAAAACGTACATAAATTATAAGGCATCCAAATACAGTAAAACCTTTTAACAGTAAAAATCTCCTAAAATGAACAATTTTTCTTGGCCCCAAATTTCCCCGTTTACTTAGCCATTGGTTTTTGAAGAGAAAATTCTAGTTAGTAAACATCTCTGAACTGTGAACACTTTCTACGGTCCCAAAAGATATTTTTCAATAGAAATGAACGGCTTATGAATGAACACATAATCTGATCCTATTTATTTGAACATCTATCCTACCCCTTGTGAAATGGGTACCAATTTTGTATCTCTTAATATTAATGTTTACCTTGACGGGACGCTACTTGCATGCTTATTGTACAGCTGAGCGAGTGTGGACATAAAACGAAAGGAACGCAGTAACTGGTAAACAGGTTATGCCTAACAATTGGAACCGAGCTCGATAAATCGCACAATATTGAAAACTCTCCATACAAAAGTATATTAACGATAAATTATATCCTTAACGTTCTATTGACTACTTCCAAGTGTTAATTTCGTCACTCGGTGGTGAAATCGGCCTAGTTTGCAATTCCTCTATTATAATCATCGCTTGTGCAGCCAAAGCGTGCAGTCATTCACCTAATCACACCTAACGCTGTGTATCTGCGTTGTAGGAGCAAGGGTGTTACACCATCGCCAAAAGCTAGAGACAGTATTGTTTTTCTTTTAATTTTTTAATTGCATTGCCCATTTATTGTGCTTCACCTTGTATTGCAATTAAAGGGACAAATTTGTTGTTTATCAGACCTAAATGAGCTTGAGTTAATTGATATTGTTATCCCTCAATTTCAATCACATTACAACTCTGAGAAAGTCAACCATCAAGAGTTTTGGATCTCTTTTTACCGTCTTTTTAGTCATGATATATCTGTAATTATTGTTCTATCAATTTATGTGTCATTGAATGTATTTTGTCATGTCTTAGCTGGGTTTTTAATGCTAAAGTTGAAGATCTTTAGGATTTTTGTCATTGATATTAGTATTTGATTTTATGTGGCTTCCGTAGTATATTCTATCGAATGGATGGAAATGATTTTATGTTACGGGTAAGAGTTCGTACAAAATAAATAAAATTCATATAAAATGTTTAACAATTGCTTTCAAATGCATTGTTTATTAGACAACCGGGATGCATCAACAAAACTATATAGAAAGGTATATTTTGATGCAAATTATGCCATTGGATTTAAAGCATAAGCTTGACACTATAGCCTTGTCAAATGTCGAATCAAATGTAAAATATTCTTTGTTTTTCGTTGTGACGAAATTACATGACCAATAATATCGCAGTGTTTGTGTCAGCCAATAGAATTGGACGCCACTAATAACATGGTACGGTGTTCTTGAATATTCCTTTACATTTTCTGCATCGCCCCAAATCGAATATTGCATGGTAGAGAATAGTGCTTTTTAAATTATCAACAAGCAGACGCAAAGTAGAGTTTGAATGACCATGCGCTGGGTGAAGATTGCTACTAGTTTGCTGGTGTTGGCCATTATATCAAATCAGTAAGTAGAGTTGTCTAGTAGAGTTTTTATTGCATTTTGGGGTGTTCAATCCCCTAGTTTGTTGCTTTCGTACGATTCAGAAAAGTGTTTCCGCGTGTTTCCTTTTTTTCCTCCAAAACCTTGTCACGTGAACTGCTATGAGACGGCTAGGGCTAGGACGCCCTAATTTGGCAGAAATATAGTATAGCATGTCTAGTTGGTCTAGTTTAATTTTTCAAGAAATTCATTAATATTTTATATGCAAAAATGGACATTGAAATATAAAATTTGAAAACCTGGTAACGTTAACTCCTCTGAGAGGGCCAGGGCTAGCGCAACCATTTTTTCAGACATAATGTAGAATGTGTGTGTAATTGGTCCAGCTCAATTTTTGGATTCATTAATGTTTAATATGTAAAACTGGACACTGAAATTCTGCCACTGACGCCCATTATAAGCGAGCAAACGCTTTGTTTTCGCAGTAAGAGGAATTGATATGATATCAACCGAGGCGTTTGCAATGAGAGCCATCACAGCATGCGTCCTCGGTCATGGTCAATGTCAAAATTCAGAAGTGGGCAATTATCTCGAAAATGGTTAGAGGTAGAGCGATTTCTCGCTTATTTTTGACCGTTTGGGCCTAAAAGACCATATGTAAGAGGTACCTAGGTGACCTTGACCTCCTCGGCCAGGGTCAAATTAAAAAACCAAATGTAGCCCATTATCTCAAAAACGGTTAGAGATAAGGCGATTTGGAGCTTATTTTCGACGCTTTGGGTCTAAAAGACAATATGTAACTCAGTGACGTTGACCTCCTTGGCCCTTATCAAAGCCAAAAATCGGAAGTTGACCATTATCTCGAAAACGATTTTGAGCTTTTTTTTTACTTTTTTGGCCGTAAAGATCGTATGTAAGAGTGCCTCTGTGACCTTGACCTCCTCGGTCATGGTAAATGTCAAAAATCAGAAGTTGATCATTATCTCGAAAATGGTTAGATAAAAGCGAGTTTTAGCTCCTTTTGACCCTTTGAACGTAAAAAGCGCCATTTAAGGGATACCTTGATTAGCTTGACCACTTCGGTGATTGTCAATGTGTCAAACCGGTAGTTCCATAAACGGTCAGAAGAAGTGCGATTATAGCTTATTTTCGACCGTTTTGGCCTAAAAGAGAATATGTAAGGGAAGAGGTACCTTGGTGACCTTCACCTCCTCGTTCTTGATCAATTCTGAATTCTAAGAGTTCAGGCGTGGGATTCACCAAACTCCCTTAACTTAACCTAAACTTAACTTAGCGGTCCCTTAATTTTCTTAAGTTAAGGCTAAGTGAAAAATCTTATTCACCATTACACCTTAGGAATCACTTAGGGATCACTTAGTGAACCGTCTAAAATTTGATTTTTGAGACGTTGTTTTTTGAAAACTTGCCATTCACTAGGGAATTCCTGAGTCACATGATGCAAATAAATACCTGTCAAAACAACTGTCGTCTGCTAACAAACAAACTGAATACCGACAATAAAATTATCCCACCTTTTAATATTAGGGGCAGGACAAACGAAAAAAAAGAGGTGCAAAACATTGTACCATTAATGAAGAGCTGCCTCTGAGCTAGGGGGCGGGGCGTCTCATAATACCACAACTTTTTCTTTATCAATGGCGGAGTGATACATGCTATTCTGCATTAGTAAATATACCCTGAACGGTTAGTTGAAAATTTCTACCGGTTGGTAAAAAATTCTACCTGGCAAACCACAATCCGTATTAAGTGTTTGCTGTCGGCCACCACTTGTACATTTAGGGAATAATAGTTCTTTCTGTTGACGTACAAATACTCGAACTCTTTAGGCTTTTATACCCGTATGTGCGTCCAGTCAATATGCCCAATCACACCAGGAACTTTGAATTTTCTAAGGAAATCCCTCATTTATCACGGTTAGGCCTATATATGTGGTCGTTTATGCGTTCGGTAAGAGCGTTTGACACTCTAAAAACAATAATTTAAAAATACATTCCTATCCTCTTAAACTTAAGCGGTGTGTGCTTCTCTCAACTTTTTAAAGTTTAAGGGTCTCCTAAGGGAAATTTTAAGTTAAGCGATTTTGGTGAATAAGGATTTCCTTAACTTGAAGAAATATAAGACGACCCCAAGGAAATTTTCTAGTTTAAGGGTGAGTTAAGGTTAAGTATGCGTTGGTGAATTCCGGGCCAGAATCGTATTTTTTGTGCCCCCCAAGTGTAATTTTTGGTACCCGGTAGCGAAAATGGTCTAGTTGCAATATGTTTTACATGCATGAAATGCACTATTGTGTAAAGAAATGATAGGAAATCGCCGAAATTCTCAAATCACTAGAGAAATAAGCTTGACGTCAGAGAAAAGCGGCACAACGCTGTATAGGCCTGCGTGACGCTGACGAGTTCTGTGGGACGATACCCTTTCTGTCTTGTGTAAATAACGTTCCTATGTGATGCCAAGGATTATACAGTGTTCTAAAGTATGGAAGATTTTATTTCTGCTTTATATCGGGATAGGGCTTCCACGCATACCAGAATCCAATGCATGCAACCGAGCCCTGCGATCTTTTGCTATAATAAATATAACTAGAAAACGCTAATAGAAGTACAGCCGTCATATTCTCGCAAGGTAACTGTTTGGTTAAACTGATTTGGTTAGCCCACTGGGTTAAACTAAGAAATTTGAATTACCAAATCCAGTGGCTTAACCCATATTCACAAATAAAGTTTAACTTTGGTTTAAATAAACCAATGGTTTAACTTTTGGTTTAAGTTAAAACGCAGTAAACCCAGATACATCATCATTATTGGAGTCAGAATACAGAGAATTACTAAAGATTTTCCAAGACACTGGCACTCAGTTTTGTTCATCAGAGGTATTGTGTGAAATGCTAACTCGGGCGAAGTGTGTTGGGCAACTATTAAAGTGTTTTGCTATAGCTATGTGTACTGCTTTTAAATCTGTTAAAAGTTTCAAGTTTATCAAAAAATCCAGAGCAAAGTTGTAAAAGAACTTTGGAATTCTTAAAAATGCGCAAGCAATCATCGAACGTCAGATATTCTCGAAAACACATATTGCCATTTAAACAGCATAAAAAAACTAAAGGGTAAAGTGTAAAGGAAAAAAAGCTCTCACAATACCAGTTTTAGATAATTAAAACGTTATTAGTTGATGCTTTTAAGGCCGAATGTGCGCTTTTGCATAAAGTTAACTTTTCAGATTTTACATTGGAAGGGTTGGCAGTAAAATCCTGGTATCATTGCCAGGTCCGAAGTTAATCAATGTTGCAAGGATGCGTGAAATATGTTTGATTTTATGGTATAAAACTTCCCTTTTCCGAAGTCTATTCAACGTTGCACCGAAGGCGTTGACTAGACTTCAGAGAAAGTGGGGTTTTGGTTGAAACAACGTTGCTTCTACAACATCTCATCAGCGTTATGTGAAAGATGTTGACAGCATTGATCTGTTGTTCTGTGAGCGGAGCCTATCCTAACTAAATCAGAACCAGATTTAATCTTGTTAGGTAGTAATAACAACAACAACTCTGTCAAATTTTGGAATTCAAGCAATATACTGATTATTTATAACACAAATCGAAATGCAGAAGCTTTTGTTTAGCCATTAAGTCAAGCTAACAGAGTTTGCAAGAAATAGAATAAAGGTTAAGAGGGAAAACGCATGAAACGTTGATAGTATATATGCTTAAAAGCAACGATTGCTGAGAGCTCTGATGGTGAAGCCATGCTTTGATTGGATAACTAAGTATCTGAAGAAAGAATTTTAGACTTTGGCCTTCCCTAGAGCTCAGTGCTCAGCCCAATCTTGTTTTCACTTTATGTAAAGCCCTTAGCTAACATTGCCTCTCGTCACAATGACGATAGTCAAATTTACATACATTTGACCGAAAAAATAGCCACCGTTCTGTGATTAAAAAACTGGAATTATGTGTAAAAGACATCAAAGCGTGGATGTTGACTGGTATATTCAGATTAAACGACGATAAGACGGAATTTATTGTGTTCGGATCCCGCTATAACCTCACACAACCAAGTAATCTTACGCTAATCATTGGCTATTCGACTATCATGACAGCGTCATCTATGAAAAATTTAAGGGTTTTGCTTGACCCAATTCTCCAAATGGATAAATTTGTTAATTAAAACTCTATGCCTGAATATCTCTGTGATCTGACTGTGCTTTGAGCTCCTCTTGTGCTTGAAAGTTCCAGTGGTTTGTTGATACGTGTTTTTGCAACATTAAACAATCTGATTGTTGTAATAACCGTATATCACATATTCAAACTCATTTACAAAGTCAAACGCCGTACGGCGCTGTTAGAGCATTCTTTCGAAATAGATACGAGACGAACATTTTGCACAAAAAGTCCTTATCATATTATTATAAACATAGAAATAAGTGCAAAGAGGTCTGATAAAATATCAGTTGTCACAAATGAAATATACAATGCTTAAGGCATTGCTGCCGATTTGAGAACTTTTCAAAAACTATTTGTGTAGCAAATAGGTGTGAAAAACAGATACAACGAAAGGTAATCTAGAATCTTGTATAAGTGTATCTCATGAATGAACAAACATGAAATAAGACCTCTAATATTCTGTTGCTTTATGCAAGCGAAGAGCCAAGATATCACGATATTGCATATTGTATAACATCCGACAAATTGACAGTATTTTATTTTTTTAGATAGTAATATTCAGGTTACTTGTTCAGGAACGTCTTTACATTTTACAATTTTACATTTACATTTTACATTTTTACGTTACATGTTTTTTGTTACGTCATTAGGCAAACAGTTGTTTTAGTAATTGCTGTAATAAAGTCAAATTAAAGTTTTGGCTTGACCATTCTCATGTTCTGGTTTCATTTAAGAAATTATGATAAATAGCATGTTGGTATTCAGCTTTTAAAGGCTCGTGTAACAGTGTATCTTGCTGTTGTACAGCTTCGCCCGGGGAAAGATAAACTACGCTATCTCCCCCTGGGGAAAAGCTAGACTGGCCTATTTCCCCCTCTACGTGATATTTTTTGCCCCCTGTTCAGCTCCCACAACAGGTCTTTATCCTCCTTGTAATATCCGACTCTGTGATAATCAGAATTATCAAGGTTAATATGGTTGTTTTACCCCCGATGTATTTACCAATGGTATTGAAGTGAAACGTATTGACATCTCCTTTCTTTTAATTTTATTTATGTACAGTAAAAAGCGATTAAAACAGATACATAAGAAATCTCGGGTAATTTTAAGTTGCAGCATAAGATTTTGGTTTGATTGTAAGTATACATTGGCAGCTTTTTCACCACCTTGTATCACTTTCTAAATAGAAGGTAAAGTTGAACATACAGCAAAGCACTTTTTGGATAATGTGGATGTTATTTATGATTATCTAAGCGATCAAAAGTACCCACTCGGGCTCTCTAAAATGCTTAAAAGAATATTAAGAGAAAGCAAACATTTTCCCATCAAGGATATCTTTTTATATTTTTGTTTGAATTATGTCGAATTTAGTAAGTGAAGTAGTTTAAGAGTCCATTTATTCACATGAACAAATATTATCAAAACATATTTACAAGCAAAAAAGTTCGTGAGGGAGGGGTAATTATACTGGAAGTGGAAGATAGGTTAGTGTAGCTTGAACTTAGAATTTAATTAATGGTAAATACCAAAAGTCTCCAATATATATATATATATATATATATATATATATATATATATATATATATATATATATATATATATATATATATATATATATATATATATATATATATATATATATATATATATATATATATATATATATATATACGAGAGTATTTTTCATGTCATTTTCTAGAACGAGAACCTATTTGTCAAAGACGAAATATTGAACACTTGGCCAAAAATAATGTTTTTGAACTCAGTGCCTCAGAATAGAATTTTAAAAACTTTTCAGCCTAATTTTGGTTTGCTTTTCCTTACAGGCAAGCCAGTGTTTTTCTTTCCGATTCACAACACTTCTAAAAATCTTTTGACCAACTCGAAACCTTTCAAGAAAAACCACAGCTTTGCTTACTCAGTAAAAAGGCATTCCCGACTCTCACCAAGAATGTGCGTAACTGAAGCCAATAATTTGTATGAACATTCAGTCTATTTAAAATGACCACGTAAGATTTTGCATGCACTCGTCGTTCTTATAAAAGCAACACAAGCATTTCACTAATAAATCACACACCATTTATGTAATGCACAATGCGGCTGTCGACATATACGAGAGGCTTGTGTAAATGCTGCTGCAGCCTTTGAGCTTTGTATTTGTTGATGCAAAATCACTGGATCCGCTACGCGTTTTGCACATGAAAATGAAAATAAAGGCAGACACAAAAGTCGAGGTCACAACTTTAGATCACGTACTACATAGGTGCGATATTTGGTCCCAGCGCCAGTATCATCAGAGGAGTAATATAGACAAAATGGCGAAGTAGTAAAGAGAGGAGAAAGATCCGTAAGATTAACCATGTACACCTTCAATATACTCTTTGCAAATCTTCCACTTGGTGGGTGTTAAATAAAGTGTATAACCTCCAGAGATATGCTGGGATTTACACCAAAACTTCAAGATAAGATCGCCATGGAATGAAGAGCACTCCGAATAAAACAGGACAGTTTTCTTCAGTATCAATAAAATTTATATCCACGATAACGAACTCCGGAATTAATACCGAGGGAAATTAGGATCACGCTTGACCAGTGGGAGAGAGTGGAAATGGGATGGCTTAATAACGCTTATATTTGTATATTATTTACATTTTATTAAAAACATTCATAGCATAAAACACTGGGAACGAAAATTTAAATAGGTACTAAATAGGTAAATAGATAGCTTTTCTGAAATGTATAAATGCTCTGGCTGCTTTGATCCTTTTTGTACACACCTTTAGAACAGTTTTCGAAATAAATTCGAGACTAACATTTTTCACTGACAGAAAGTTCTCAGCGTGCTATTATAAGTAGAGAGCTTGTTTTAAATTTAAGTGCAAAAAGATCTGCAAAAATATACATTACTGTAAACAAGATCTTGTAAAAGAAAGGCATTGTCAATTTGAGAACTTCACGAAAACTATTTATCATACAAAAGGTGACGTAGGACACAAAAAATAACAATGCAATTAAGAATTTCATATAAACGTGTCTCGTACACGAACAAACATGAGATAACACCCCAGGATTCTGTTGATTTTTACAAGCGATAAGACAAGATATCATCACTATGTCGTATATTGTGTTACACACAATGAAATGATAATGCTTTATTTCTTTTTATATGATCATTTTGCTGATTGGATTCAGGTTTCATATTCAAGAACCTCAGCATTACATGTTGTCATTAGGCACACTATTATTTCATATGAACATGCCTTAAGTACAGGTATTTGACACATTCACGTCATCTTTTAAGTTTTTTGTTGTACAAACATCTGCATTTTGCTGTTTGCTTCGCAATTTGGCACATAAACTCTGATAAAAAAGACGAATTTTTAAAAATAATCTACATAATCAAAATCGCCCTTATTTGGTATTTGGTATTTTAACACAAAGTTAAATGAAGGTACAAAGTGCATTCAGCATTTTTATCACGGTAACGTTTATCGCAAAATCCAACTGATGTGTTGATTTCTACAGCGCTATGATGCGCACACATGATAGCACAGTTCTAGCTTTTCAATCCTTTCACAGACAGTTTCTCAGTAATTTCGCCATGTCTATCGATTTAAACAGTGTTAAGACATTCGGACAATTCTATGCTATTATTCTTTATCTTGATGCCCACAATTCAATCCTTCCCCATTCCGCCTACGACAAAGGCTGACAGTTGTTTTTTTTCACATGCATAGGTCTCACCTGGACACAATTTCAAGCGTTCTAGGGAAGTGCGAAAGAACCAATCACTTAAAAAGGACCCAACAAGAACTTTTGAATGATTCGAATGAGCTAGTTAGTGCAGAACGAACTATAATGGACTTTAATAAAACTTCATAAAATTGACTTTTGTTTCGAAAATGATTACCATACTGCATCTGCTATAAAACAAAATATTTTGAATATTTTTAGACAAAAGTAACCGTATATACTTTAAGCATATTAACAACAAACGATATTTCAAGTGGTTAACACATTTCGGCGGTTTAATGTGGTGATGCTTGAAATCTAGGCTAAATATCTCCTCACATAAATCCAGAAGCAGCGTATATTTTCACCTTTCTTTCCTCTTCATGTTTCCTTTACAAAGTGGTTGCATGTTTTGCTGAAATTCTTCAACGTCCCAAACAGACTAGTTGTTGGACTGAAACACTGCTTCGTTTATAGTGTGTGTTGTGGGATTGTGCTGATTGACCTGACCTGAACACTGCGACGTTTCTATTTTAGTCTATCGACCATTTAATAGCTTTTGCAAACAGTTGTAATTTACTGCTTTGTCGCCTCCTTCTTTTCTTCTTCTTTTCTTTCTTTCTTTCTTTCTTTCTTTCTTCTTCTTTTTCTTCTTCTTCTTCCTATTATTATTATTATTATTATTGTTATTATTATTATTATTATTTACAATAACCTTAGTAATAAAACCATTTTAATTGCGTGCCGCTCTATTTGATTGCATTGAATTATTAGCTCGTAATGAAAGCAAAGTTAACAAGAGTAGACTATTAAACAACATAGTAATACTTTACTAAAAAAGTAGAATTAGGTCGTATGCCATATATACCTAATGTCATTACGCTCATAATCAATCTGATGATAAAACTTGTAATTACAGACATAAATGCAATCAAACAAGAATTACAAACAAGTAAAAGCTGTTGTCTATAAACCTTGAAGATTTATTTCTAATGAAATTTATAAAATGAGTACCGGACATAAAATGGAAAAAATGGAATTGATAAAGTATAGATAACAAATAAATGATCAAAAATGATCAATATCTGCTGATTGCAAATGATCGACTCCCGGAAACATTGTTGAATTTAAATTAAATACATTTAGTGAAAATGTTTTTTGTGACATTGTAGTGTGTGTCAAGGTGATTCAATACAGAAAGATCTGGAGCAGATATTACAACAAATGCAAGATGCAAGTATTAGCAGAGAAGGATCAATGAAAGATCGCACAGCCACACCAAAAGGTGCAGTGTTAAAACCTGCATGTTTATGGTCAACTATAAATGTGTTGTAAGCACATTTTAGTACTCTTTCTAAGAAGTATTTTTCAATCGAGTTAGTCCCCAACGGGGCCTTTAAGTCCTCGATGGGATAGCTTTGATGTTGTTTGTCTGTCTGTCCGTCCGAGCTGAATCACAATCTTGGATTTTCTCCACGATTTCTTTTTCACATAACACAACACAAAACATTAAAAACATATGACCGCTAGTCACCAAAATCTGAGGCACGGCTCAACCTTTTCAAATGTACTTTGGTTTTATTTTGGAAACGATGGGAAACGTAAAATTGTCGTTAGACGCAGTCGCAGTATTTTGGCCCACAATTCCTTGAAACATATAAACTGATCGTCAAATTCTGGACATAGTTTTACCACCTGATCATCACGAAAGGGGCTGCTTTTTGATTGAACACTTTAATTTTTGCCTAACTTGCAATTTTATGTATTGAAAGAGCAAATAAAACCCCAGACATGCAATCACTTAAGTTTTCCCTACAAGCTTACGAAGTTTTATGGCTTCTCGAAATCAGATTCCGTCCAGGTTGGGGACTGTGCTCTCGACTATCGCTTGTTTGTAAACTTTTTAAAAAGTATTGCGCAAAACTGAACAGATGATGACGCAATCTGGGCAGAAATTGGACAACTTCGAGACGCTATCATTGCACTGGAAGAATCTGATAAGTTCCAGCAACAGCAAATAGATGTAATCAAAGAAGATGTTGACGGGATGGACACTGAACTGAGGCAGGTCAAAACTCAAACAGGTAAGTCTCTGCTACGCAAGGACATTAATTTTTTTAGCTCCCGTTTTTTTTGTTCAGAGAAAAGAGACTAGAAACAATACCGTGTGTACGCATAAAAATTTGATTATAATACAGGTATCTTTTCTACCAATAACTCACAGCTTGCTTTCTATAATGGGAAATTTTAGTGTGCAGTATATAGCAAGAAACATATATTGTAATCGAGAAGTCATAGTTGCAAATCACAAGGAAAGAAGGGCCCACAGCCTAGACTGTCTGATTTGCTTCCATAGATAATTCAAGAATGCTTAGTGTTTTAAATCACAATTCAGTAACCGTAATAACTGTGAAATCAATTCACGTATTAATTCATATGTATGTGTGGTCATAAAGCGACAGGAAGAACAGCTATGGAGCACACATATGATATTAAGAAAAATCTTGTGCCTTTGTTTCAGAGACGTTGGAGGATTTAGGCGCAGAACACAAAAGCAAGTACTTTTAGTTAGCTCCAGATAAATCCACGATGCCTTAACTGTTTGATACTTGACTTAACTATCTAATAGTTATTTCGCAAGAATTTTTATGGCGTTATTATTTATTTAACTACAGAAGCAGTTCTGCAAACATATAGTCTTCACCAAATAGAAACACCAGGTGGATCACTTTTGAGTCACTGTTCGTACCAAATTTAGTTTGTTTGACTTTGAAGAAGCATCTTAAACATTTTCGGTTTCCCGCAATCCTTAAAATAAAAGAGTGCGTCATAACGTAAAACCACCGAACGATTCAGGGAATCTGTGTAATGCGAAAAACTACGCAATATATAGAAATATCATATCCCTAATAACAAACAACAGCACTGAAATTCAGTGAGAAGTGTTACGGCATTAGATTCAAAGAAGAGTCGTTCAAACCGGAAATAACTCAGAAGTGGTGGAGGGGAAGATGACCTTTACCGCAAATTATTGTGCTGGCGGTTTATGGTGAAATGGAACCACTATCACGTCATATCGCAAATTTATATGGACAAGTCATACCCACTCAAGAAATATGAACATTTATTTTACATACCACCGTGGATAATGTTTTAGTACATTTTTGCACCTAAGGCAGACGGAAAAATTTTAAAATATTAACACACACACACACCAACTTGATACACACGGTGCATGGTCTTTTTACCGGATGTATGAAATGGATATTGGATTACATGGGGTCTTTTTAGCTAGAACCAGTTGGTTACCATGCAGAATAAAATTTAACATTTTATAGCTACAATAAGTCTTGTTTTCTATTTATATCAAACAACCAGCATATCAGGGAATTACGAATTCATTGACTCATCATTTCAGAGAATACGTGAATTCTCTGAATGTATGCATATATAGATATAACATCGATAAACCGGACACCAACGAGCCTGGGCTAATTTATCCGGTTTAGCAATGTGTTCGGTATTTTGAGGGTCTTTAGTTTTGTACACTTGAATGCAACACTATTACGGAAAAGAAATCACTTAAAATAACTGAAAATATTACTTTGAGGAATGTTCCCTGCAGACAAAAGCAAGCTTTTTGGCAAATTTCTTTTAGAAAGTATTTACACATTAAAATGTAGTTGTTTTGATGGAGTGCTTCTGATAAAATTTATGTACCCTGTCAGCCACAGTGAGTACTTAATCCAAATTCCAGTTATGGTTTGATCACTAGCTCTAACCATATCTCCATGCAAACATTCAAACCACCATGTTGTTTTCTGACAATGGTTAAGGTACTTGTTAACCCCTCCTTCCGAGTCATCACTTCAAAAAATATTGTTTCCTACGATCCCAGATCCATTCCCTAAAGAAGATATTACACACGGGAAACTTTCCTAGGAGGTGGCAAACACCTGTGTGTGGTGCCTTTCCTCGGTTGCGAGGAAGCGGGGAGGTTCCTCGGCGGGATTATTTTAAAAGTGCTCTAAAGAGCGATCCACGTTAATTAAATATGTTTGCATCCATCAGTAATGGTATGCGATGTCTCTGTCCAGTTTTCGACCAGCTCCCTAATCACATAAAGCCTGAAATCTAATGTTATTACTTTTTCGAAAGTCTTCAAGCCATCCATTTCAAATTTAAAATCATCAACCGGTGGGGGTTATACGATCCACGTGTGCTGCTTACTGTAAGAACAACAGAAAAGAATTCATGCTCAGGTACATAAATATCAGAGTCTTATCTAAAACGTCTACAGCAAAGCTTGCATTTGGTACCACGCCTGTGAATGTCCGGTTTATTGAGGCTTTTATTATTATCGAAATGAATAGAATATAGAAAAGGACTGAAAAAATCTGTCCGGTATAGCGAGTTGTCCGATTTATCGAGGGTATCCGAACTTGAGGTTTTACTCTAGCTTTTTTATTATCGAAATGAATAGAATATAGAAAAGGACTGAAAAATCTGTCCGGTATAGTGAGTTGTCCGATTTATCGAGGGTATCCGAACCTGAGGTTTTACTCTCTCTCTCTCTCTCTCTCTCTCTCTCTCTCTCTGTATATATATATATATATATATATATATATATATATATATATATATATATATATATATATATATATATAAGTTGAATACACACCGCGTATACAGTGAACTATTATAACTTATGTAACTTTTTTCATGATTGCAGTCAAGCTGGAAAAGATAGGTATATTGTTTCGCTGTCATTACGGAATCGTTTGCTTGAACATTTAACCATCTTCTTATTGTTTCACTTCTTCTTACATAACTGAAAACTTACAGCTGCACAATAACTATCACGAAGACCTTTGGCATTGGGACTTTTGGTGGTGGATGATTCGCGGTAGCCAATAATTTAGTAACACTAATGCCCAATAGTAAGTCCCTTTGAAAATCAATATTACAATATTGCAACTCGTGTTCATATATGAACATTGTTGGAAATTCCACGTGGATAATCCATGATGTGCCAAGTTCGGAAATCTGCCATGACTGTCGTTTGCTGTTTCAACAGTATTAGAAATTATCAGCTGTGGTGTTTCTTGGGTGTCCATGGCACGGCGCTTGATGCCTAGTTGAGTCTTCAACATGTCGATTCTGCCTTGGTTAGGTCCATGGATTTGCTCGTTAACCTTATGCAATCATTTTCTTCGACTTTTATTCTAGCTGTCTGAACTCTCGGAGACAACATAGCCAGGGGCTTACCTCTGGAGATATCCCTCACATGCAAGTTTTGGTTTTGCTCGCTTGCTTGTGATGAATTCCATGTCTTGATATGGATATGAAACGAACTGAAACAGCATGTACATACACTGGGTACGATGGGGATATACTCCGGATCACAATGCCTCATAGCAAAATTGCAATTGAAATTTGTAAAAATACCATACCATTTCTATTGTATCCATTGATTATAACATAAAAGAAAATTTCAATCCCACGAAAGAATTTCTAAAATTATGAATTTATGATAGCACAAAAGAACCATCAAAGAATTACCCAAAATACCTCAAATATATCTTGGAAGATACCGCCAAAAGTCCCAAAGCCACAAGTCCTATACCACCCCAAGATCCAAAGCCATAAGTCCCACAGCAACAAGTCCTATACCGCCAAAAGTCCCACCGCCACAAGTCCTATACCGCCAAAAATTCCACAACCACAAGTCCTATACCGCCGAAAGTCCACAGCCACAAGTCTTATACCGCCACAATTCCCACAGCCACAAGTCATGTTTGCTTTTACTAGGCACCTCCCTCTCTTTCTTATTCGATTTGATGTGCTGTGCCAGGGTGGGTGCGAGGGGGGTTGGTAGAACACTCAAGTAGTTCTAAGTTTGAATAATACCCCTTTTTATAAAACGTGGAGTGCATTTCCAAAAAATACTTCTTCTTGTGATAAACGGGGAGTATAGAATGTTGCCGGACCCCATTTAACAAAAACTGGCTCTTCGTGCGGTCAGTGTCTAGTCTCAAAATTACCCTCTTTCTCCGCATTTTTTTGGACACGAACGGTAACGCTTATGTTAATAAGATCACCCCCCCTCCCACCTCGTGGTACTGTGTTGGTTTATAAACATACCATGTTTATTGCTTTCCTTACCTTCCTTGCACCCAATAATATGCGATATTATGTGATATTATTTGTAGAAATTTCTCTCTAAGTATTGCAAAGAAATCTTAATATCTCATCATGTCTAAGATCCTGCTATTTGTTCAGTACCAACTTGTCATCTGATGAGTATGATAGTTCAGATATTCTTCCTATCCCTCTAAGTGTCCCGATAATATATAACAGCTTGTAAACGAATGGACTGTGGTTCCCTCTTAAGAAAACTTACACTTGATTGCACTAAATTCTAATCTGTCATGTTAAGACACTAATGTGTGCAGGGTGCTGTCACAATATTATATGCATTAATATTGCGGAATATCTAAGAGACAAAATATTATATTCCTTCCTAGTGTAGACTATTTAAGGTAAGATTGAGTATTTGTAGTACTATAGTAGAGACAGACCATGAAAGATCAATGACCTCACAACTACCTGAGTGCAGCACAACGCACCCAGCCGCATGATTTTTTCAACTATTAATGCATTGACGACAATTTTACACGGTTGTTATTTTTTTGTAAATAAATCATGGTCTAGGCCGTAGCCCCAGGTTCAAAACGGCTTGTGATGACTCCAAAACCTCGGCTGGGATTTATTTGGGACCAGGGTAGTCCTGGGGCTCGGTCTTGATTTGAAAACATGAAATTAAAGTAGCAACATTTATTTTATTGACTTTTTAAGTAATCAAACAATTTTAAAGTAATTTTTAAAGTAATTATTATTTTATTGATTTTTTCATTAATAAAGTTAATTTGCAATTTTTAAAATAATTTTTGCAGCAATTTTAAAAGCAATTTTTATTTCATTGATTTATTTGTTAATATGTTCAATGAATTCAACGTATTTATTGAATAAAAGTGATGCTAATTGCTGTTCACGTTTTTGTAACTTACGCACACTGTTTTTTCCTGAATGGTAGAAGAACAAGCTGTTGGATTTACTGCATACGCCAAGGATTATGCGTCCTATCCTCGGGAGGCGGTGATAAAGTTTGAGGCGATTCATTCAAACCGTGGTAACCACTACAATGCACAGGATGGTATCTTTACGTGCCCATACCACGGTATGTATCACTTGAGCGCTACTGTCTCCCCCGCACCCAGCACGGATGAAACCGCTATTCTTGTTCTTGAAGGGAAGGAAATAATGCCACTTGTGATGATGTCATGGCTTGGTGATCCACGCTATGCAATATACAAAACGACCAGCGCCAGCGTCACCCTGGAATGCAAGGCAGGTGAAAAGATCTGGGTAAAATCAACTTCAGCTCTGCTAGGAGTGTACGGCGTGGAAAATGATTATTCCATGTTTGCTGCAGCCTTACTCAATCGCTTAGATATCTAACATATTGAAGCCTGTGGCATGCGATTCTTCAATAAACATACACAAATAAGCACGTTTAAGACTGACGTATTTAGAAGTAAACTTTTCAAAACTATGAACTTTTAAGCTTCCATAGATAGGTAAATGTTCTTGAAAATATAAGCTTATAGATCTTACTTGTATTTCACAAAATTATAGTATTTTACTGTATTTGTGTCATTCAAACGCTGTGCCTAACTACTTTGAGTTACGTTCGTTCCTTGTGGGTCACCTTGAATTCAACATTTGTGTTGTGAATTCCATTGAAATGTAAATTTTTATTTGTTATTTAGTTACAGAGGACGATTTTAGAAACTATAGCCATAGGTTTATTGTGATTGCTTCAGAATATTTACATTAAACGCAAACAATTTTTTTTGCGAAATATTTTGCAAACTGTGCTCAAAACTTTTTTGCCTTTCCTTGTCGCTGAACTTCGATATGCTTATCAGACTTCTATGATTTGGGTTTTACAACTATGATACAACGTCTGAAATAGAATGGCACTTTTAAACACTTGCGTTGGAGTGTTTGTAAACAAAGGCTCGAAACATTGCTTTATGTGGTAATATAGGAAAAGCCAATCTGAGGCGGAAAGACGTATCACGTGACACATTCCCTTCTTATCCCCTACCAGCCTCCTACCGATGGTATGCCTAAACAGAATCGGGTGACAGGCAACTGACAGACGAAGAAATTAAGAAATCAAATAATATGGATAAAACGACTAGAATTACTGAAATCTCTGGCAAATGAATAAAAAACACTTGATTTACGTATTCACATGTCTCCGCTGAAACGTAAATTACGTAAAAACTGTAAATACTGTACGTGATCTCGCCCCTCCAATAAACACTGAACGTTCACAAATGGGGAGGGTGGCATCAGCAGCTGCCTCCCCCTTCCTCCAGGGCTGCTCAAGAACCCGAAAATTTTGGGTAGAAAAAACTGTCAGGAGAAAAACACACGACAGCCATTGCCTCCTCGAGTACTGATTGGCTATGCCCTCCTCTGTCTTTGGGTTTGGGCACCTGCTTTTAAGGTCTTCTCCACTTGCCCTGGTAAGCTCCCCTCTGTCCTTGATTGAACTTCTTGCTGCAACACAGATAAAGTCAAGTCAAGGGAAATTCAAGATTAGAAACTTCGTGCTCTGATAAAACATTTTAACTTCGAGCTCTGATAGAACGTTAAGGCCCTACTCAGCTTCTTCGTTAGCTTTTAAAACCACTTTCTTTATATATTTGGAGATATTTCGCTTCGATAAGTTCCCAGTTACCTCTGGCTGAAAGAAATAATCAAAGCTTTCAGACTTGGTGATCGATACTCGTTTGATTGCTCTAAATACCTTCTCAGAGCCTTAAAAAGGCACAGCGCGGTCTGGGATAACCCTTGTTGAAAAGGAATGGGAAGGCATGGGCGTCTGACGTCTTTGAACATCCACAAGCCCCTTGTAGCTATGTGAGTTTTACCTAGGATAAAGGGCTTTGGCTTAAGCACTGTGGTATCCCAAGAGCCATTTACTTTGAAATCATCTTTCTCTAGTGCATGGACTCCCAGCCTACGTTTGCCCGAGGTCTAGGCAAGCAGGAAGGTGAATTTGAGAATTTCCAGTCAGGGGAGATAATTGCTTCACCGAAGATGGCGTCATTGAACAAATTGATTGAGCTCCTCATGTAAATCATAGAGAAAATAGGCTACCATTCATGTCTGGGGCCCTTGTATAGATAATGTCTATGTTTTTCATACCAACCCGACAACTCCACTGGGAACGATAAACTTTAGCTGGAATAGGCCCTTTAAAGTTGATTATTTCGGTCGTTAAAGCAAACGGTCTATTTCTAACATTGTTAAAATAAAAATGTGTATTAATTAGGTTAATTGTTGTACGTTATTAATAGAACGGTTTGGACATTTGATTAAAATGCTTTTCTGTTTTAACATATAAAACAATAGCCCAAAGCTTGTTCTTTTATTGCTTGATCTAATTGGTGAGAACGGAAGTTATTACAACGAATAATATTTGTAGTAAATGCATTTGTTTATTAAGGACGGCCAAGTTACGGTGCCCAGTGTCCGTCAAAGTAATAAGAGGAGTCAAAAGTCAGTGTCACACATCACCTGGACTGGCTCTGTTATTTTTTTTAACATTTGGCAGACTGTTAGAAAACAGTTTGCTGACATTTTTTATCATTGCACATTTCTCTTTTGTTTTGGGCAGCGAATTCTGCCTTGCCCTGTGCTTTCATGTTATCGCTAACCGTATTCATAATGATATCGACACTGTGTACTATTTGTACTATGTTATGTTGTGAACTTGCAAAAGATGAATAAAGCTGGACACAAAAAACGAAATAGACAGTTTTCGCTACCGAGTAGCAAAAAGTACACTTGGGAGCACATAATTAAAGCTACCATAGACTTGAGAACTTAGAAATCCGCAGATGCCATTGCTCAAAGTAAGGTCAAGATGTCAGTTGAAACAAAACGTACTTAAGCACAGCTTTTTGATGTGTCAGATCCAATCCCAGAAAAAATTCTGACGTCGGCGTCGACATAACGTCGATTCGAGATTGCGGTTGCCGACCAAATCGCAACATTTATTCTCTTTGTTGTTTGACTGCGTTTGGTCAATATGTCAACGTCTTACTGTCGTTGAATAGATGTTTGATAAGCAACGTTGTTTAGACGCAGCTTTTGGTCTCCATTAAAAATCACTTTTTTACCTTCCAGTCAATGTCTTTGATGCATTGTTGTATCGACTTAGGAAAATCGACTGTGTATAGGCATCGAAAACCAGATGAAGTAACGACATGGGGGTCATGGCCAAAGTGCTTTTTCATCATGTTATTGCTCACCAGAAATGTAAGTCATGACACTACTCGAACACTGTCCAAAATGAGAATGAAGACCATCGACATTTCTGGAAGGCGCAGGTATTTTTCTGCTTACATCTGAACAATATTCTAGAAAATTAGCTTCATACATATTCTGTGTTACCAGATTGCAAGGCTGAGGGTGCTTTGACGGTAACAACACACCTTATAATTGTCACTGTTCAGATCTTGAACATTGTTTCCCGACTTCTATACAACGTCGCTGTCCTCACATCTAAACATCGTCATCAGGCGGACGTTGCAAACCTTCATAATCAACCAAAACCCGTCGTTGATCAAACGTCACAAATGAACGTAAGAAATAAAGGATAAAAAGGAGATAGTTGATAAACCATATAATCTTAGGAAGATAGCTGACAAACGAAATGATATTCGGGAGATGGCAGACAACCAAATAATCTCAGGGAGACCACCGCAGAATAAGAGATATGGCTTTATTGCGAAACAGGAAGAAACCCTTAAAAATCGTATACCGGGCATGGGTAAGTACTAACAAATATCTTCCATTCACGTGAAAGAAACATTATTTTATTGCCCTAAGAGTTCTATAAAAATAGGTTTTGAATATTGAGAAGGATTATTTAGGGTTTTCCAGAAATAAAACTGTTACAAGAAAAGAAGTAACGCAGATAATTTTGTCTGTGTATAGGTGGGGGGGGGGGGGTGGAGGTGTTAGGGTGGGGTAGGGGTGGTGATGGTGGGGGATGAGCGGATGGGCAGAGTGTGGGCGATTAAAGTATCTTTAAGGTCAGGCCTTTTTAATATGGAATGCCGTTTTAACATTTAATGCTTATTTTTGACATCAAAATATATTTAGAGATATCAATAAATCAATGTAGATCTCATTAATTTATATTTTGTTATCAATAATTGAATTTTAGACGGCAAAAATATATTTTTAAGATCAAAAAATCAATTTTACAAACCTAAAAAATCTTAAGGGAGACACACATTTACATAAAATATAACGAATCGTCAATTAAATTTTGGAGGTGAAAATTTATATTATTGAGATCAATAATAACAACACAATTTTTGATCTCAAGAATTGCGTCTTTTTTGTACAGTAAAAAATTAAAATAAAGATTCTGAGTGCAAGGACAGTCATTATTTATTTACAGATGTGTAATTCTGAATTTTTTATTTTAAAAAATAGACTGATATTTTGATATCAAAAATCAATTTTTGAGATCAAAAAATCATTTGCAGATTTCAAAATACAAATTAAAAAAGTATCAGTCTGAAATAATGATATCTGAAATAAACTCTTGATATCAATATAAAGAAAATGAATTGTTGAGCTCAAAATTGATATTTTGCTCTGAAATATTTCATTTTTGCCATCAAGAATTGAATTTTTGATCTCAAAAAATCAATTTTAAATATCATTAAATCATTTTTGATATCAATAAATATTTCTTGATATCTCTAAATATTTATTGATATCAAAAATTATTTTTTGAGATCAATAATACATTAGAGATATCAAAAATACAATTACAGATAGCAAAAATGAATTCTTGATATCAAAATATGGATTTTTTGAGATCAAAAATTAATTCTTGATATCAAAAAATCAATTTTTGAGATCAAAAATTAATTCTTGATATCAATAATTCCCGAATAAATGTGAAAACAGCATTCCATATTTTAATGGCTCTTTAAGTAAGCCTATCGTCTACTTTTTTCAGCGCCGTGTTTTTCATACAGCATCATGCAAGCCAATATCGAACATATAACCGGTGTCTAGCACCTTTTCATTTGTTTAAATAATGCAGCATTTTCTATATTTCACTCGCTGTATGCCTGTATTGGCGTCAGACGGGACTGTATGGGATTTACGTCACCGTATTTTGATCTAGAAAACAAAAGAGACACGCAGTAATGAAATAAATTTCAATGAGGAGGACAAACTAAACAAGCTGCATTATGTCTCTGCAAAACGTGGTCACCAAAGCCCTAACCCAACAGCTATCCAGACAAACTAATGGCACATAGCCATTCTAGTGGGTGTTTATTGTAGCCACCCATTTCATGATATCCAAATTATTCAAGCTCTTTTATTATTGTCTTGATATACAATTGTAATAGCGATTACTAAACTTTTTGGAGTAAATCCTTTATATTTTAAAACATTTTTCCAGAACCTGAAACGAAACCACTGCAACACAATTGTTTAAGGCATTTCCTGTTAATTTTTCAACTAAATCCCCACCTTTTCTAAACGTTTTAAGATGCTCTGTAATTTTTGCTCAAAGAATTTGAAATTTGGTTTAGTATTTGCGTGCCGGTAGTTTATTAAAAGTGTTTTATTACACGTACGCATTCATGAATCGGACTAGTTTTTGTTCTTGCCTCAATTGCTTCAACAAAACATATTATAACAAACCATAAAATCCGAAACTTTCACAGAAATTCGTAAAATTCGACCAAGGGACCACAGATTACCCAGCTGACAATTTATACAAAAATCTTAAAAAAAACATGATAAAAGATCAAACAAAAAGACACAAAAATATAGTCAAACATAAAGACGTTGTTGCATGCTTTTAGCCTGTCCGTGCAGAAACAATCTCTGCACACGCAACAGGCCTGTTGCACGGGTACATGCGTGCAGACACCCTGTTTTACAAAATGCCGTGCTATCACCCTTTCCGCGCAGACACAATTTCCGCACAGCTTAATTTTCAGGAGATAAAGTGGTTGCCCGTGCTTTTAGCCTGTCAATTCATTTTATTTTATACTTATTAAGTATATCCCCATAGAAACTAGGACATTTTTTTTATATCTGTTGAACACGACACAACATCGGCACGGCAGCTGCGTGCTTTTATCCTGTTTGTGCGAACGTTGTTTCTATATAAAACATTAATCAACACGACACAACGTCTGCACGCCAGTTGCGTGCTTTAAGCCTGTCCGTACTTTAAACCTGTTCAAGCCTGCAAAAGATAACCAATCCGACACAACAGCGGCAGGGATGTTGCGTGCTTTTAGCCTGTCCGTGCAACCGTTGTTCCTGTGTTTAGTATTAATCAATACGACTCAAAAGTGGCACGGAAGTTGGGTGCTTTTACCCCGCCCGTGCGAACGTTGTTTCTGTGTAAAATATTATAAACACGAGACAACATCCAGTTGCGTGCTTTAAGCCTGTCCGTACTTTAAGCCTGTTTAAACCCGCAAACGTTGTTTCTATGTAAATGTTATGTTATCCGACATAATAGCGGCACGGATGTTACGTGCTTTTAGCCTGTCAGTGCAAACATTATTTCTGTATAAAACATTAATCAACATGGCACAATAAAGGCACGGCAGATGCGTGCTTTCAGTCTGTCTGAACAAACTTTAATTGTTTCTACTTTTCCGATTGCTCTTTGAAAGGCAAATAAAGGCTAACACCCTGCCAAAAATTCTGTGATCAGGAAAGAGGCTATAAAAGTCATAAAGTAGGCTGACAGGGTATTGGCACGGCATCCAGCATGCAAAAAAGCGTCACACATAGATAGCCTTTATTTGGCCTTTAGGTAATAATTAGATTTTTTTAAGAGATTAACTTTGCATGATGCTTGTTGCATGCTGAATGCCGTGACAAATACCCTGGCAGCCTATTTTATAAGTTTTATAGCCTCTTTTCTAGTCAAAAATTTTTGGCAGGATGTTTGCTCGCAGTTTGTCATGCAAATAGCCTTTATTTGGATTTTAGATAATAATTAGAATTTTTTAAGATATTAACGTTTTAAGATGCTTTTTGCATACTGAATGCCGTGCCAATACCCTGTCAGCCTATTTTGTAAGTTTTAGAGCGTCTTTCCTAGTCATGATTTTTTGTCAAGTTGTCAGACAGTGAAAAGAGAAAAAAAGTCGGGTTCTCACTGTCACCTAGGGATCCTCAGTACCAAAGGAAATGCTTATTATCATTGTTATAAAGGTTTATTTTAGCTAAAAATGGCTTTATCTGATAGTTCAAACGAAAACAAAAGGACGTCTAATTTTTTGTCGAAAATATTATTATTGTTACTGTTATTATTGTTGATTTTCACTAAAAATTGCTTAATTTAACATTGCTTTGTAATTCCTGTTTTCGTATTCATAAATGTATGTCTTCTACATTGCACATTTTCAGTGCTTCTGATTAAATGTTGAAATCGATGAGGCGAAGATTATTGTTTGAAGTGAATGGTTAATCAATAGTAGAATTACTGTTGTTCCACTTTTTACTGGGAGAAGACAGGTTATTATATTGACTGGAAAATACAGAAACAACTTCGGCACGGAATAACAAAAGCACGGACAGGCTGTTGGCACGCAACTGAGGTCGTGCTTTTCTTGTTCCGTGCAACAGGCCCAAGAAAAGCACGACACAACAAAAGCACGCAACAGACGTGACATTGACAGGATTGAACTAGAACCCTTGGTGGAGTGGCATTTTTTCATATTTTCCAGCACAGCACATCTTGCCTTTTTATTTCTTCCCTTTGACTTCACGGTGATGAGATTGCAGGTGGTCCGCGGAATGCAACAAATGCTGACAGACGGCTGCGGCTAGTTTCCAAACAGTGATGGATTTGCTGAACAGACAGCAATAGACAACCGGAGCAGGAACACAAAACAATTGCTGTACATCAACATCGCCGAGATTGCTCTCACTGCAAAGCATGGCGAGCTTTCATGCCGCCGCTCCCACAGTAAACCACAGTCAGGGAGCTAGCCTGGTGGGTGCAAAACACCCAAAGGTTATTTCACAGAATCTCGGATAGGGGTTTTTTTCCGTTGCTATGGCGGGGGCATACCTCAACCAGTGTATGGCGCTCTCAGGTCAGGCATTTATCTTAGCATTCATTTTTAATTGAATAATCTAATTTTGTATAATTATTTTGAAGATATTTGTTGAAGTCAGTAGGTCAACATGAAAAATTGGAGGTAGATATTTTATGTGTGTTTTTATCAGAGTCTGTTCTTTCGGCTCCTGTAGCAGGCCACAACATAGTTGCGATGTGCTGAAGATTTTCTATGTAAGCAACGCTTAGCTCAAAAGTCAAATAACTCTTTTCCTTGACATTGTGAATTATTTAGGCGAAGAAACCAGCGAAAAGCATCTTCACAAAACACCTAAAAGTTTTGGGCAGAAAAGTGGATTAGCCAAGGACAGTACTTTGTCTCCTACGATCCAGGACATGTCTGGATATGGATTACCCAAGGACGACCGCAGCGCGTCCTCGGATAAGGATAGAAAAGATGATACGTCACAATCGGATGAGTGTAAGGAAGAGCCCGGAAATCTCATTGGCGCTTTGAATTCGCTGGAGAACACGATCAAGAAACACTGCACGCTGCTGAGTCAGAAAGCACCAGCGACACCCAACGCGGCACTCAGCCAGGTGGTGAACGCGGCATGGCAGGCCAAGACGTCACAGATGACGACAGCTGTCGGTCCGCCGCATGTACTGCCAGTGAGGAGAAGCCGACCGCTAGTCCGCGGAGACCGCGTGAGTTCAGACTTTTTAATAATATCGACCCATAACAATTAGCAAAAAAGTCCGTTTTTTAATAAACGCACAAGCAAAATCAGTGATTCTACATAACAGAATTATAAGCACATACAAGTCAAGTACACTAAATATTGTGATCGTCGGTTTTATGATGTGTGTGTGTTTTTTCAACCTTACGCACACAGCATGAACATGTCAGTGATGGTGATGTGAGGCTGCTTAAGACGATAATCCGCCATCCAGCAAAACCTTTCCACACGTTAGTTAAAATGTCTTTCGGATGTTGATTAACCATTAATAAACTTCTTTTATACCATCATCCCAAATGCCAGTTTTTTTAAAAATTTTCTTTGCAAAATCGAAGCGCTGAGGAGACTGCAGCATTTCGTTCAGGTTCGGTCATTTGACCCTCTGAGACATCGGGGTTTCGTTCAAGCATCGGCTATTTGACATTTGACCCTCTGAGATAGCGGCATTTCGTTCGGTCATTTGACCCTCTGAGACATCGGGGTTTCGTTCAAGTATCGGCCATTTGATCGGCTGAGATAGCGGCATTTCGTTCGTTCACTTGACCCTTTTCTCATTGGCCACGACTTCATCAGCCCTGTGGAGCGTTGATGACGTAAGCATAACCATCACGGCAAAGCCTGTCGTCACCCACCTTGTAAGCCTTCATACTTAAATAAATTAAATCAATTAATAAAGACAAGCAACATTGTGCAAAAAAGTCTTATTCCCCTGAGATAATTGCCTCATTTTGGCGTCGAAAAAGATGAAAAGCAGCTCTTCGTTGACCTGTTACCCAGTAACCGTGGGCCAGCGGGTTTGTTTATTAACGCCTTTATTATTTAATCCGGCATAATCTGCTGCTGCACGATATTTACAAAATATAAACTTGTGTACATTTAAGTAAGACAAATCACCCAAAAGCGTGACAAAATAAAAGTAACCAAGCGTCATCACATGCTGCGCCAATTCCTTAAATTACAACCGGAGTACAATTAAAAAGTATAATCTTTCATATCTACTAAAAGTACTCAAAGTGAGTAACAGGTTTCGAGGTGTGGCAAAAATCGGGTGAGTGGGGTGGGGTGCGGCTGGGGGGGGGGGGTGGGGGAGTTCTTTTTCCCTCAGTTGCCAAAAATGCGGAGATTTCTCCCGGAGGGCCTTTTTTTCGGCAGGGTTTCTCCCGCCCACAGCCATTTACGTTTACTTTTTATCCGAGGCTCGAATCTACAGTACCTTTCTGCAACAAGTTTGTGTTTGTCTGTGAAGATTCTTCATTTGTTTTAGAAAAGTTAAAACTATATATATGCGAGATTTCGTGACCTTGTCAGTTATTTAATTTTAATTTTTTTATATATCAATTTAACAACACATATTTTAGGGCCTTAATTTTTTATTTCCTTTATTCATATTTTAAGGCCTTAATTCATTTATTCATTCATGTTATTCAAGACAATAAAAAGGCGCTAATGAAACTGTAGTTTCCTGTGTTTTGTGTCAAACTGAGTATTCCGTATTCGGGGTAGCGACTATCCAAATTTAAGAGGTAACCGACTTATAGAAATTTTGTCAACGATGGTAGAACAGAGAGAGAGAGAGAGAGAGAGAGAGAGAGAGAGAGGGAGAGAGAGAGAGAGAGACAGAGGGAGAGGGAGAGAGAGCGAGAGAGAGACAGAGGGAGAGGGAGAGAGAGGGTGAGAGCGAGAGCAAGATAGAGAGAGAGAAAGAGAGGGGGGAGATAGAGAGTGAGAGAGATAGAGAGAGAGTGTTTGAGAGAGAGATGGGGAGAGGAGAGAGAGAGAGAGAGAGAGAGAGAGAGAGAGAGAGAGAGAGAGAGAGAGAGAGAGAGAGAGAGAGAGGGAGGGGTGAGAGCGAGAGCAAGATAGAGAAAGAGAAAGAGAGAGGGAGGGAGAGAGAGAGTGAGAGAGAGAGAGAGAGAGAGAGAGAGGGGGAAAGAGAGGGAGAGAGAGAGAGAGAGAGAGAGAGAGAGAGAGAGAGAGAGAGAGAGAGAGAGAGAGAGAGAGGAGAGAAAGGGTGCGAGGTAAGTAGAGAAAAAAAGTGGCGCGGGTAGGGGAAGAGAGCATCTAAATGTATTGCTGGATTGACGTTCCGCTTTCGAAGATCATTCTCTATTAATATGCACACACATATGCAGACAGACACACACAAACACGCACACACACACATGTATACGCACATGCCCACACGCTACACACACAATTCTCCGGCAGGTGGCGGTTTACATCCGGGTCGTGTTCCTGAAGATCGGCGAGATCGATACGATGAAGGAGAACTTCGCTGCCGATGCATTCATCCAAGCCAAGTGGCGAGAGCCGCTCTTTGACGGCCATCTTGAAATAGTAAGTCTGTTGAAAGCTTCTGGAATCCTGGCGGTATCAATTCAGTCCTTTCTTGCATAAATTGTCGGAAAGTCCCGTGTCAAATAGATCTCCTATTTATGGAGCGGTCCTATTTATGGAATTTTTGCCAATGGTGGGTAACAAAAACAGGAGTATCAAGATGATTCTTTGGCGCCTTATTACAGAATATTATTTAATTTGTTTCTCTGCCAGTCTGCATCGTTAGTTATTCCTAAAGCTTTTGGAAACGCTGTATCTCATTGTTAGTACTAGTGGCAGTTGAACATTTTTCTGTCTTGGATTAATAAGTAGAACGTGAAATAAAAATGCGCAGAGCTGCGTGTTTTTCTTGTTACATCAGTGTATAGACAAAACAATTATTCATTTGTAAACAACATAAACCAGTGAAGTCTATGTTTCATTTTTTCGCGTTCCTCGCAAATTTACCGATCCATTTCCACATTAATTACTGTCAACATACACCTAAATTATGTACTACCGCAACACAAAAAGAAACTCTCCTAAGGTTTTTTGTGCAGGTCTAGTTTGAGTTAGTAATAGCTGAGTCGGTGCACCGCCCGAACAACCCCCGTGCAAACAAGATCCTTGTACGCAAACCGCCCTGACAACAAACCGCTGCGTAAAGAAGGAACCCTTGCAAACAAGCCCTTGTTGACGCAAGCTCCTGAGCAAACAACCCGCTGTACAAACCAACCCCCGTGCGAACAAGTCTCCACGAAAAAAGTCCATGCAAACAAGTCCTCGTGCCAACAAAAACTCGTTCAAACAAACGCTTTGTCAAACAAACCTACATGCAATTAAGCTCTCCCCGCTCCCCTTAAAAACAAACTCTTCTTTCTGCCCTTTGCTGCAATTTGTGATATTACCTAAGACAGTTAATTGCAATATTTTAACCGAAAATTTACCAAAAATTGAGACGTAGTACTGCTTCAACCCATTTAGGTATATGTCGCAAAACAACCCCACCCCAACCCCAACAAACGTTCGTGCCAACAAACTTTCGTGCCAACAAACCCCCATACCAGCAAATCCTCGTCAAGTTCACATACAATTAATGTATATGGTGAAAAAAGGTGTAAGAAAATGTGAAAGAATTGGGAACAGGACAATTCCCCCCAGACAATTCCCCACCAGTAAATCCCCCCGACAATTCCCCCCCCCCGAACAATTCCCCCCGTAATACAATTCCCCTCGAGGACTATTGCCCCCTATTCATTTTTATTTTTCGTTTTTCTTTTCTTTGTATTTCTCTCTCTCTCTCTCTCCCTCTCTCTCTCTATTTTTTTAAAACAAATTATTGCCCTTTTATGTTCTAATTGGAGACCGTGCAACTGTTCTTTCAACATTGTCTCAATTGCAATTTACATGCCTTATCCAAATCAATGAACTTTAAGTTGGCCACCTCAGTGCCAGCAAAAACGGTTTTTACATGTACATGTCGGATCCGCCGTAATGTTCGCGGTGCAGCTGGTCAAATTATGGGTGGCCGCTTGCCCGAAACACCACGTCGCTGGTACGCCGACTCTGCGCAGCGCATTCTTTAAACAGTCCGCGGCTACGAAAACCGACATACTGTTGACTATTTGCGTGGAATTGCCCACAACATCAGGATTAAATGGCAGAAAAAACTTTCGTTCCAGATAGAAAATTTTGCATTTTTGATTTTAAGGTATTTTAAAAATAAAGACTTTGGCATTCAAAGTAAAATAAAATATAAAAATTAAGGGGGGATGGGGTGGGGGGAATAGTCCTTGGGGGGATTGTCCTACGTGGCGAATTGTTCGGGGGGGGGGGTTAGTTGTCTGGGGGGGGGGGGGAGTTGTTCTAGACCCGAAAGAATTATGATTACTGAGAAAGGAGTTCTCGTTTTAGCTTTGTATTTCTGGCTTGCAGTCAGCTGAAGACGTGGACTGGGACAAATACTGGAACCCGAAACTTTACGTGGAAAACAATATTGGTGAGTAAACAATAAATAACAATAATATCGAACATTTGTAAACAGAGTAAATGAGTAAGCAGTAAAAATGCAGGAAGGGGGCAAGGGATAAGGACCGAGGATAGAGGTCGGGGAGAGGGGCCAGGGATAGGGGCCAAGATAGCGGTAGGGGATAGGGGCTTAGGATAGAGGCCGGGGAGAGGAGCCAGGGATAGGGGCTGAGGACAGTGGGCGGGGAGAGGGGCCAGGGATAGGGGCCGAGGATAGAAGCCTGAGAGAGGGGACAGGAATAGGGCCGAGATAGAGGCCGGGGAGAGGGGCCGAGGATAGAGAACGGGGAAAGGGAACAGGGATAGGGGCCAAGAGAGAGGCCGGGGAGAGGGGCCAGGGATAGGGGCCGAGCATAAAGCCCAGGGAGAGGTGCCAGGGAGAGGGGCCGAGGATAGAGGCCGGGGAGAGGGGCCGAGGATACAGCCCGGGGAGAGGGGCCAGGAATAAGGGCCGAGATAGAGGCCGGGGAGAGGTGCCAGGGAGAGGGGCCGAGGATAGAGGCCGGGGAGAGGGGCCGAGGATACAGCCCGGGGAGAGGGGCCAGGTATAAGGGCCGAGATAGAGGCCGGGGAGAGGTGCCAGAGAGAGGGGCCGAGGATAGAAACCGAGGAGAGGGGCCAGGGATAGGGGCCGAGCATAAAGCCCAGGGAGAGGTGCCAGGGAGAGGGGCCGAGGATACAACCCGGGGAGAGGGGCCAGGAATAAGGGCCGAGATAGAGGCCGGGGAGAGGTGCCAGGGAGAGGGGCCGAGGATAGAGGCCGGGGAGAGGGGCCGAGGATACAGCCCGGGGAGAGGGGCCAGGTATAAGGGCCGAGATAGAGGCCGGGGAGAGGTGCCAGAGAGAGGGGCCGAGGATAGAAACCGAGGAGAGGGGCCAGGGATAAGGGCCGAGGATAGAAGCCGGGGAGAGGGGCCAGGGATAGGGGCCGAGGATAGAGCCCGGGAGAGGGGCCAGGCATAGGGACCGAGATAGAGGCCGGGGAGAGGGTCAGGGATAGGGGCCGAGATAGAGGCTGGGAGAGGAGCCAGGGATAGGGGCCGAGGATAGAGGCCGGGGAGAGGAGCCAGGAATAGGGGCTGAGGATAGAGGCCGAGGAGAGGGGCCAGCGATAGGGGTCGAGGATAGATGCCGAGGAGAGGGGCCAGGGATAGGGGCCGAGGATAGAGGCCGGGGAGAGGAGCCAGGAATAGGGGCTGAGGATAGAGGCCGAGGAGAGGGGCCAGCGATAGGGGTCGAGGATAGATGCCGAGGAGAGGGGCCAGAGATAGGGGCCGAGGATAGAGGCCGGGGAGAGGGGCCAGGCATAGGGACCGAGATAGATGCCGGGGGGGGGGGGTGGGGAGCCAGGGATAGGGGCCGATATATAGGCCGGGGAGAGGGGCCAGAGATAGGGCCCGAGATAGAAGCCGTGGAGAGGGGCCAGAGATAAGGGCCGAGGATAGAGACCGGGAGAGGGGCCAGGGGTAGGGACGGAGGAAAGAGGCCGGGGAGATGGGCCAGAGATAAGGGCCGAGGATAGAGACCGGGAGAGGGGCCAGGGGTAGGGACGGAGGAAAGAGGCCGGGGAGAGGGGCCAGGCATAGGGACCGAGATAGAGGCCGGGGAGAGGGTCAGGGATAGGGGCCGAGATAGATGCTGGGAGAGGAGCCAGGGATTGGGGCCGAGGATAGAGGCCGGGGAGAGGAGCCAGGAATAGGGGCTGAGGATAGAGGCCGAGGAGAGGGGCCAGCGATAAGGGTCGAGGATAGATGCCGAGGAGAGGGGCCAGAGATAGGGGCCGAGGATAGAGGCCGGGGAGAGGGGCCAGGCATAGGGACCGAGAGAGATGCCGGGGGGGGGGGGAGCCAGGGATAGGGGCCGATATATAGGCCGGGGAGAGGGGCCAGAGATAGGGCCCGAGATAGAAGCCGTGGAGAGGGGCCAGAGATAAGGGCCGAGGATAGAGACCGGGAGAGGGGCCAGGGGTAGGGACGGAGGAAAGAGGCCGGGGAGACGGGCCAGGGATAAGGGCTGAGAACAGAGCTGGGAGACGGACCAGGGATAAAGGCCGAGGATAGAGGCCGGGGAGAAGGGCCGGGGATAGGGGCTGAGGATAGAGCCGGTCAGAGGGGCCAGGGATAGGTCTGTATCACTTCCTCTGTGTCAGTTTTTTAAGAATTCGGACACGAGTATATTTGTATTTTTTTCAAAAAGGAAACCCACGGTCACGGTGGCCAGTATGTCTCACACGGAGTTCTGTAAACTGCCTGTATTTCCCCGGCCGAGGGTGGCAGTTCTCTATTCCCCTGTACACATAATACCAGAACAGCTGTTTTGTGCTGCACATTGCATCATCTTCTTTTATTACATTATTTTCTTTCTCTTCATCAATTCTTTGAACGCAGGCGAACCGAAAGAAAACATTTGGTACTCTCTCAAGTTTGACATTAAGGGGGAGGCCACGGTGTACGAAAGGCGGCGCATCAAGGGCTGCTTCCTGGAGAACCTCGAACTCGACGAGTTTCCCTTTGATACTCAGGTACCTTTTTTTTGCATAATGTTTGCTATTTCAGCCATAAACAAAGTGATCGTGATCGTGACGTCGTATCGACGGTTCTTTGTTGGGAGGAAGGGGGTGGGGGGCGTTGGGGTTGCTTGATCTGGAAAGTTGGGTGGTTTGATTCACTCGCCCTTATGGTAGGCAAGTTGTGGAAGTAACCCGCGGTGAAAGGATGTGTTTCATTACCAAACCTACATATAAATATCGCACTTTCCTTTCAATTAAAAACCTGCGATGCTTGGGTAAGTAAATTTGCCTTAATATTTGACGAAACTACAGACGTGTTGTATTCAAAATGTATCCACTTTCATAAACTAGAACAGGTTGTAAAAATATGCATATTTTCGGGTTTGGAATTTTTATTCGAAAGATATCAGGGATGGTGAATACACTAAAGCTACTCAGGGCATCTCTGACTGACCCCCACCCCTCCCCTCCCTTACTCCCCTCCCCCGTCCACTACGTACGCGCGGGGACTACTTTATAACACGATTTCGATACCAGACTCCACACGGCTCTATCGGTATATGTGCTCCACCTCCGTCTTCATTAGACTGTGTGTGAAGATAATACCGGTGTGATACCGACATATAACCTATCATATTTATGGTGTGAGAAAGTGCTGACTTGGCCTGGAAACAAGCAAATGAATGGGATTTTTTTGGCAAATGACTGATTGCGCCAAGTTGGTGTTAACACTTTGGTGTTCCGTTGCGCTGCGGTTGACGTTCAGAATTATTTATGGATCCGGAACGGTATGAGTTCGTCTGCTGTTTTTGACATAGCATTTATGATATTTATATATATGCAGTTGTCCGGATGAGAAAAGAACGCCACAGTGTTCGTTTGGCCTGCGGAGTTGGCTTGCTTCCAGGGAGAGGGGGGGGTGAGGGGTGAAGGGGGGGGCACTCACAAATAGATTACCATTCGTATCCATGGCTTTTTAAAACGGTCTGTACCCTCGGAGTGTTAAGTTTGAAATAATCCCCTGTTTTACCCAAACCTGCAGTGCAATTAAATTACGAAAAAGTCCCCTCTTTGTGGGAGTACTGAAAGAAAATTACACATAACATAAATTACTTATATGATACCAAGGGTCTCGATTTGGTAGAAATATTTGCGAAAAGCCTAATTGTTTTTTTGTTGTTGTTAAATCTTAAACAATTTCCGGGAAAATTGTCTTTCTGTGTTGATGTTTTAAGTGAAGGTATCAGGCGTTGCTATCTACCTCTTTATTACTTATTTTAGTGATTGGTCAAAAATTTGCGGAAATTTGGATGAAAAACCAAAAACATTTCAGTAAAATCCTAACGAACTCAATAGTCTGTCCGTCTTTAAATTTAAAGAAAAGGTAGCAGGCTTCATACCTTCCTGTTGTTGCAGTTTTTGAGCATTGGTAAGAAATTGACTAAAATTTTGGCGAAAAACTAAACAAAAAGTCAGCAAAATCTTAACAAAGTCCAGGAAAATAGTCTTAGTGTCTCAAAATTTAAAAGAAAGGTAGCAGGCAATTATCACCATACTGGCCATTACTTTTTTGGTGATTGACTAAAACATTCGGCGAAAAGTTTAGCGAAAAGCCAAAAAACTTTCAGTAAAATCTTAAATAGCTGCAGGAAAATAAGATCATTGCATTGCAATTTTAAGTAACAGTAGCAGACACTTCGTTTCTAGCTCACTGTAGAATATGTTGTGATCTGCAAAAAAAAAAAAAAAAATAGGCGAAAATTAAAAAAAATCAGTGTCTTGGAATTTTAAGCAAAAATAGCAGGCAATATCACCTAACTGGCCATCACTTTTTTGGTTATTGGCCAAAGAGGCGGCGAAAAAAATCATTCCATTGTAATTTTAAGTAACAAAAGTACCAGACACTACTACCTACTTGGCTATTGCTGTCTTCCAATTTTAAATAAAGATAGCCATCGTTGGTAGTTACCTGGCTATTACTGTTTTTCTTAAATCGGAAAAATTGGTGAGAAATATTGGTAAAAAATCAATTTCTTAGTAAAATCTTTAATAACGCCAGTTAATGATCTTACCTTCTTAAAATTGTGAATTAGGGAAGCGGATATTCAAACCTACTTTGATATTGTTTTTCTCTGTCTCTCTTTTCTTTGTGATTCGCAAAAATTAGACTTAATATTGGCGAAAAATTGTTCCTTTCTGAAATATGCTCACTAACGACGGGAAAATAACTTTATTGTCTTGTAATTTTATGTAATAGTGGTACGTATTACCACCAACCTGGCTATTATTGTTTTGGTAATTCTCCAAAAATTGGCGGAAATATTGTCAAAAGGCAATTAAAAAAGATCATCCTATGGTATCATCGGAAACGTGCGCATAAGTGTCTACCTGGCTATTATTTGCTTGGCTATTCGGATAAAATTGGTCGAAATTTTGGCGATAAAACGTTTTTTTTTCCGTAAAATCTCAACCAACTCCAGAAAAATACCCTTATTGTCTTTGGTGATTGCCCAAAAATTACAAAAAAAAAAAAACAAAAAAAAAAAAAAAAAAACGAAAAAAATTCAGTAAAATCTTCACTCACACAACAGAAATGGTTTTGCTATCTTGGGATTTTGATTAAAGATAGTGGTCATTGGTACTTACCTGGTTATTGCGGTTTTACGTGATTCGGAAAAAAATGGAGGAAACCTTGGCAAAAAACCAATTCTTGCCAATATCGTTACTAACACTGGGAATATAATGTTATCTTCTTAAAATCTTGAATTATGGAAGCGGAAATTAGTGCTTATCTATCTATCTTTTTTGTTTATTCGCTAAAACATTATTAAAACGTAACTGCCTCTAGGTATTTCGCCTTAATCTCTTGAAGGTCTGGATAAAGGTGGCAAGCCTTGGTATCCACCTAACTATTACATTTTTTGTGATTCGAATAAAATTGGTGGAAATATTAGCCAAAAACAATTTTTGTGAAAACGTATCTCCTCCTACGATTTAAATGGTAACGTCCTAAAATTATGATGGAAGGTAGTGGTATATATGCACCTGGCTATTACTTTTTTGTTTGGCGATTCGAAAAAAAATGACAGAAACATCTGGCTATTAATTTTGGCCATTCTCCAAAAATTGGCGGATATATTGGCGATAAACCATTTTCCATTAAAATCTTGACTGACGTCACCTTTTCTGTTTTAAAATTTGGGTTATAGGTTATACTTATATATAATAAATCCTGAAATCAGCATTCGTATGCTGTGAAATTGTCCATGGACAATCTTGTTTTGCTTTGCGATAGATCAAGTAAATTTCAACTTTATAGTGTCTTCACAACTCAGATAGATCAGAACATAGCAGCTCAAACAGCAGGTCAACTAAGCAAATACCTTAATATTATCATTTTTTATAATAATATTATTGTTTTTTTTTATTCGTTTTCTTTTTGTTATTATTATTGTTTATTGTTATTATTTATTTTTATCACTGCTTAATATTTTTACATTTATTGTAATATTATTATTGTACTATTATTATTTTATGGTTGTTATTATTATTAAAGAACATGTTCATAGCCCTTAACATAAATCTCAAAAGACTTTGCATAACAAAAAGATTAAAAATAAAATAAATTACACAGTTGTATAGCCAAATGATATCATACTTTAAGGAACTGCGTAATTCGGCAACATAATATAGTAACAGCTTTACAGCTAAGTCACATAAGATCTAATTTGCGCAGTGAGAACATAATTTTTCTATGATATATTTGAAATGTAGTTCTTTTTCTAAAATCGAATGATTCAAACAACATAGAAGTTATTTCCATAGTGTACTTACGAAATAATCTCTTAAATACTGATCGTCAGCTTCAGGGTTTCTCAAAAGTATGATCTTAAGTATTTCAAATATATCATGCCGTTATTCATTTAATACACCCAAATTTTCTGCTGCCGTACTGTAACATAACAAAAAACCCACAAATTCGAGAGGACGAATAAAAACAGTGTCATTCAACAATTTCTCGCTTAAAATCAAAGTTACTGCGTTTACAAGTGACAAAATCACAATAATATAACATCAAATGCTTAGTTTTTGAAGTTTTGAAGTGAATATTGAGTGGGGTTTAAAATCAATGGAAATTTCGGTGGATTTTTTATAATTTTTAACGTGTGGTTTTCTACACATTCCATGCAAATCTGGACAATCAAGTTGGGGAGTACAATAATATATACATTCCATAGAAATATTCATCATATGTCATTCCGCGATAATGCTGGACATTGAAGTAAAATACCAGTTCACGGTGCTTGTTTAGTTCTTTAGCTGGCCGTGCATTTAGCGTTAAAATATTCAATTCAAATTGTATATCTAAACAATGTGGATTTTAACATTGCATAAACTAAATGAAGCTCATTCCTTAAAGGTAAAGCATAAATTTATACATAATATTTTGAAAATAAAATCAGAAAAGGTTGAACATATCATGTCATCAAAAACGTCCTTGGTTACAAAATAGACCCACTGTATCGATCCTAGTTTCACGATGTGGAACAGTTGTCTGTGATCCTATAGCGCGAGGAGTGAGTATCACACATACGCATGATGCGTCTGTCTACGTCCCTATATGTACTGTGCAAAAAAATAAGCAGAAAGTTTTTTATTCTCACTTCTTGGGGAACATATATGATATATGTTTGTTGGTTGTTTTTGTGGAGGAGAGTTTCGATATCAAAGAGTTTTCTAGGGATTAATGTACGGTTGAACAGATTCCATATCTGCATTAGTATTTACACAGTTGCAGTTATCTATCCAGACAGTTTCTGATGGTAAGTTTGGTAGAAAACTGGTGTCGAAGTAATTTATTCTCATTTGAAATACATTTTTAAGAAACAAGTTTCATTGTTCTATTGTGTGCTGGTAACACTGCAGATTCCAAACCGGCATTATTTTTTTTTGCAAAGTTGCAGCTTTCCATACACATAGTTTTACAGGGTAAGTTTGGCAGAAAATATTTTATTTATTTTATTTTATTTTATTTATAATCACAAAATACATTGCTTTGTTTGGAACAGATAACCTAGGAACCCCTATCCAGATCTGCATGCAAATCCCCCCCCCAGCGTTGTCAATGGCAACAAAATACGACCAGTCTTCCACAGGCCTTTAGAATTAAAAAAAGAGAAAATTCGTAATTGGGGGATGGGGCATTGAGTGATAGCGACATCCGGGCATGTCTCTGTACGTAAGAAAGCTAGCCCTAGTAACAGATATATAGCAGCACCATTAACCATTTTAAATATAGAAGGCTGTAGAACTAAGAAGAGTAATGCCTTAAAAATCTGTAGAAATAAACAACACAACACCTTAAACAGCTGTGGAGCTAAGCACACTGATATATTTAACTTTTTGACAGCTCAGCAACATGATATTTTTATAAGTTGGGCAGCTAAACGATAAAGGTTAAAACATGGTACCGAATAAGTATCCGAAAGTGCAATAAATTTAGTCATAACAAGTTTCCACTGCTCCTCAAACAGCTACGATGGTGTTTTCTTGGCTATATATAAAACTGAACACCTCAGAACAGACATTGATCAGTCACATAATATTGCCTTCAACAAATAATTAACATTCGGGCATTGAGGCAGTTCAAACAGTAGCTTTCTGGGTCTTTAAGTATTTAACAAATTTTCCCTTGCAGCTAAATAATTAAACGATATGGTACAGCTGTCCATGTAGGTCACACTACATACCACTGATAGGTATACAGCTCAATAATTAAAGGATATGGTACAGCTCTCCATGTAAGTGTCACACTACACACCACTGATTGGTATACAGCTCAATAATTAAAGGATATGGTACAGCTCTCTATGTATATCTCACTCTGCATACCACTGACAGGTATATAGCTAAATAATTAAACGATATGGTACACCTCTCCGTGTAAGTCTCACTCTGAATACCACTGGTTAGTTATACAGCTAAATAATTAAGGGATATGGTACAGCTCTCTATGTAAGTCTCACCCTGCATACCACTGACAGGTATATAGCTAAATAATTAAACGATATGGTACAGCTCTCCGTGTAAGTCTCACACTACATACCACTGATAGGTATACACATAAGGAGGTAATACACAGGACAGCTATCTAGCAAAACGCCACCCGACATTTATAAGGTAAAACGATAGGACATCGGGGCATTGTATAGCAATCCACCACAAAGGCTAGGGAAAATACAATAAAATGATGCTGCGGGTTGGTTACGTGGTTACTAGCTATCTGAAGAAAAGTTGCGAAAATTATGATGATAATGAAGTATGAAAATAATGCTACATTATAATGTCAGAAAATATCCAAAGCTTTATTCTACTACACAAGTCCAAAGGTATTTATTTGTACCAGTAACAACACAATCAATGTATGAATTGGTTGTGTTATTGTATTATTAGTAAACAACAGCGTTTATTTAGTCCTAGATAAGTTCTGTCCAATAAATCAGCTTGCGATAACATAGACTGGAAAAAATAAAGATTGTTTTGGCAAAAGCTTATGAAACGGTGTACTTGAAATATATAGGTTAATAATGTATATGTTGGGGGAAAAGAGAATATTAATTGAACTTAACATGAAAACAGAAACGACTACAAAAAAGCGTAATATCCTGAGTGACTATAGCTTTGAGTGTTGTATTTTACATATATATGAGAACTGTTTACGTTATCCGTGCATTGCGTGCTCTTGGCGTTGTGAATTATAGGATTACAGAGCCTATACTTCGGTTTATCCCTGGCGTTAGTTCTTTGAAAAGCATCTCCAAAATCGAAACAATTTCTTGCATTCTCTCTTGCATTTCTATCAATATAAATGAGATACAGTGCATGGTCAGAACCCCTAGATCTCACTGAACATGTTTGAAACGCTCGTTTTAGTTCATTCGGCTTAAATATCTTCAATATTGAAAGAAAAAGCGTTGAGATTACTACTTGATGTTATGTTTATGTTATGTTTATATGCAATTGTACAGGAAACAAACATCACAAAATGATCTTAACTACAAAAATGTGGGGTACACATGAATATGCTTAAGCATTCGCATAATATCACAAAATGTTGTGTTAATCTAAGAGCCCATCGAATGACAGTCTTTCTTAATTAAAGACCGATTTTGTTAGGTTGAAAGTTCAATAAGCAGTATCAAAGTTTGGGAGTAACAAATGTGAAGAAAATTCCGATTCTATATGCTTGTAATTGTTTTTGTACTGACTGGTAATTGGCACGATTTCTACTTAAGCTCAGCATCCGTTGGAAAAATATTATTTATTGACAAATGTGAGTATAAATTACTTTAATGTACACCAGTGCAGTGTTTCTCCTTTGTGGGTTAGCGGAGTATCAGAGCGGACCGCAATGTCGACAGTGACGTCAAAAATGACGTCATAGTGTTCAAACTAGAGTGGAAACCTGCAGAAACGATTAACTGTGTTCCCTAACCTCTTGCAAAACTATCTTGAAAGTAACGGATTGTTCATAGCTGAAACAAAGCTGAGCTGAATCAACGCTAAGTCATGCTTCAGATATTTTAAGTCGCAACAAGATATTAGAAGAACATTATCCGTACTTTATATCTGTTCTAGTGGTGTTTTTCAATTTTTACTTTATGAATGTTTTTCTTTATCAATAATTGCAATCATCCATAGGGGTTACTTTACCTTTGTTTTATTGCTGTGACTCTTATTAATGATATGTCATTGTGTACAGTTTATTTCCATGATTTCTTTACACCTTTTGAATATTTTTGTGTGATGACGACTTTTCGTATGATTGCGAAAGGGATGCACCTATATTTGTAAACTATTGATAAGTTTTAATACATTTTCCGCTATATTTTTCTGTGCAAAATTTATTTCCGGGCCAAATGCTGCAAGCGTTAACTGCATCATTGATATTCAAATACATACTGAAAGATTTATTTGATTTTAAACTGTATCCAATAACCAAAACAAACAGTTTGTAAAAAGCTGAGAGAGCATCACCAGGGTCTGTCTGTATGGTAGCATATAGTTTGGAGTCCATTTACTGGTTTAGCCAGTCTTTGTATGTGGCCAGGCCCCTTATTTCTTTCATCGTGACTTCAAAATTACATTAACAATTGGAAATTGTATTTATAATCATCTATCACGATAAGTTAAGCTAAGTGAAAACAAGTGCATATTAGCTTGAGAAGTTCTAAGTACAAAATTTTATTTACTTTACTAATTTTAATGTTACATTTTTCTCACAAAACAACGCCAGATCCAAACCAAACAAAACAAAGCAAAAATCTTTCCCTGTATCCACTCTTTACCCGCTTAAAGTGTAGCTAAAATAAATTTGTTGTCAAAATCGGAAGTAGAAAATAGGTAGCTCTCCTAATCGTTAATATACAAAGAAATGTATCGCCAAATGTTATTTTATAGAGGATTTCATTGACATTCACCAGTGATTTTCAACAATCGATAGCTAAAGTGATCAGGGATCCATGAGTTAATGGAAATTATTGCGCTCACGCAACTCTAATTGTTTAAAAAATAATATTTTAAAATGAATTAAATCTATCGGGAAAGAAATCAATATATTGAATGAAACATGGGCTACATGTCTCTCTCTCAGATGAAAAAATGACAGAAATTTAAGCAGTTGCATGGTCTGTATAATAATACGAACAATGCAGGTAGCTCGAAAATTATTAAATGCACACTCGGCTTTAAGATCGCAATGAATAACTACCTTATTTCATTTCCAAATGTTTCACGCTGGTAATCAATGCACTGATATTTACGGATAATATTGTAAAAGAAGATGCTTAAAACAAATAAGAAGCATAAATTACTGCGGGAGAGGGACCGAAGTATATACTAAATAAGTAAAAACACAATTTTTCGGTGGAATATGGATTTCATTAACCAGTGAGCTACATCGTTTATAAAATCGTCACTGCCAAACTCATTCTCGTGAATTTCGTTGAAATAACTTCAAATTACTGAAGTCGTTTGTAACGCAGGAATATAGGAATTATAGAGAAATGCTAAGGTATAAATAGACAGTTATAACAAACGTTAAGTTGTAAGAAGCGTTGTGTTACGGTCTATAGAGCAGCAGTGCATCGTCTTTGATCTGGCTTTAATTTTGGATACTTTAAGTGATTGTTCTACGTTGTTGCTCAGACAGAAAGGCTTTAAGTTTGCTATGTGGTATACCGCTAATTGAGAGTGATATGCAAATGTATAAGTGCCAAACGTTGACTTTCATAATGAATTTTCTCACCTTGCTTCTTACACCTTTAGTTGTCTATAACTTTCATAACTTCTCTCCTATTAGGGAATTTGTGAGTCTCTCTCCGATTCCATTACATTATATGTGCACTCTTTTTCTGCATCAAATTTGGCAACCAAAAGGAATGAAATCACATTTCAAATCATCTCAAAAATTAATTAATCCTTCCAATAAAGGATTCGGTCAATGTTCTTTGTTATATTTCTTTCTAGTATTTTGTGCAAATAACTGGCCTCATTTTTTTCTTTATTCTCGAACCTCAAACTTATTTTCCTCTGTGAAATGAAGATAAAGAAGAGTCTATTCTAGGTTCAGCTCTGAAACCGAAACAATTCCACAGAAACAAAGAACATTTTTGTGTGATATAAGAACTTAATTAGAAATATCCGTTGCTGACGTAAATACTGGCGTAAACTGTACGCTAAATAACATGGTTTCACATTTACTTCATCTCAAACTGAGGCTGAAATATTTCGAGTTTTGCCCAGAAGCAAAATTGGTTTGGACATTTGTTGAGGATATAATACACCATTCAAAATATTTAAAAGATAGTATGACGCAAACTTCTTTGCAAAATATTGTGCGTTTCATATATTAAAAGAAAGAGCAATTGAAACTTTAGGAAACAATGAACAATTACATGGCACATTAAAAATGTTTTTTATTTCAGTTTTTTTTAAATGTAAATTATATTTTTAAATGATTCAAACTCTAAGATTCAAACTTATTGTTGTTTATTTTTAAATTTGAGAATAAGATTTTTTCACTTTAGTTCTCTTTCTTATCTCCTCTATGATCCATGTGAAGACGGTAGGTGATTGTTAAATAACATTATATAACAAGGCATAGTATTTTACAGGATTTGACCTTGACGATAACGTCAGAGAGGTCAGAAGCTGATATTGAGTTAGAAGAAGACCACAGCGAAATATCGAGTATCAACGTACAGTCCTTCGTCGACGAACAGGTGACTTTATATCCGTTTTTATCCGTGGCTGTTAAATTTTATGAATCGAGATACCAAATTCAGACTCTCGCCATGTCCTAACTACAGTACATGTGCTTAAACACAAAGGTGTCGCATCACTTTAGACCAGTAATTACTGATATTTAAACAAAAATGTTTTATTTGTTTTATTTCAAAAAAATTTGAGTAAAATCTTAAGAAACCTTTTTTAGTCTTTGAGCTTCTTGAATTTAACATAATAATAATAATAATAATAATAATAATAATAATAATAATAATAATAATAATAATAATAATAATAATAATAATAATAATAATAATAATAATAATAATTCAACACAATACAAATTATGGTAATATTGCATAATATAAATTATTATATTATAACATAGTATAAATTATAGTAATACAACACAACAGAAATAATAGTGAAATAACACGATATAAATAATAGTAATGTAACGCAATATATACTTCTTGTAACGTTGTCGTTTTAGTGTATGATTTTCAACATTGCTAAAGCTAATTCAAAATATCATACTGTGTTGCGCAAAACGAAGAAAGACACAATTTTGATGTGTCTTAGATATTTGCTTCGTCTTTTTAAAGCATTATTGTGGAGAAAAATAAATACCACTTGTGTTTAAGGTTTAATTATTTTATTTGCTAGATTTGATAGAGTTTAGAGGTTTCTCAGAAAATTATATATTTAATTTCTAATTTTTTCACCCTTTAAATAACCTACATTGATAATGTCGTTCCTGTAAACGCGTTTTATTGCATTGATTTCAACAGAGTTTACATTAATCCGGTATACCAATTCGTTTAATTCCCAACTTGACGCGTTATATTCAAATTCAAATAGCCGTCCTTTCAAATTGTCTCCGAATAAAAAGATTATAATTTAGACATCTTGGCGTTGTATTCAACAACCTTGAAAGTTCAGATACGAATTTTCGTGTTGTGCTTGTCATTAACACGTGTTGTAAACAATAAACACGCGTTGTAAACAACTGAAATGTATCTCACATGCACACGTACCGCGTTGAGATCAGCAGATTTTTGCCAGAACAACATTCCGTTTTATACGATTTCCACATGCCCCGACAATATGCCACACAACGTGCAAAGGTTACAATAATTTATCTTTAAATGAGCTTTAACTTATGTAAATGAAGGGCTACATGGGTTGTGCAAGCTCTTGATTAAGATATTCTTTTTAAATTAACTTTTTTTAAATAAAAAAAGTAACCCCATGAAAAATAACATAATTTTTGAAGTTGATGCTTCTGAATCAAAAGGTAGCTAATTAACAACAATAATTATTGAATTCACCTGAGGTTTTAAAAGGGTTAATTTTAAGGAATCGGAGATTATTGTACTTCACATTAAAGAAATGTTACACTCAAAAATTTTCCATCACTCACTTTATAATAACCAAATGTATTATTTTACTGTAACTTGACTATAAGATTTCTGTGATACACAGATTTTAAATTTCTACTATTATGACTTAGTTTAAGTAATTATGCAGGCAATTACATTTTAACTAATCATATACTATTTTTGGAATCTAGTTTTTTACTTTAAGTCTGATCCTAAGTTAAGCCTAAGGATTTTTATAAGCTTCAACGTATGGAAGAATTTAGTTAATGTTCATATGTATATCTTATTGTAATTCAGCCAAAATGATCACCCAATGTGTAAACAATCTCTGCATCGGTGGATTGCATGTAAACATAGTAGTTGATGGTTTGTATTTGAACAAAAGGTTATCACTCACCACGTATGGCAAAAACTGTTACGTGTGTATAGCTGAGCGCTGTGAGTGAATGACTCAGATCGTTGTTCTCAATTAATCTGGATTTAGAAGCATTCCTTGTCATATTTATACTCTCATAGGCGTTTAATACAGAGTAAAACTAGGATCAAAATTAAACCAATCTGATAAATAGCAATTGAATTGTATTATGAAATTATGCTACCATAAGCGAAATTGTAGGGAATGACTAATCTGTAAATAGAACGACATTTTAATATGTACCTTTTATTATAAATAATCATTCCTGGAAGCTGAAATTTAGTGAAAAACATTACTTCCACAGTCACTAAAAGGCCATATTTAAATATCTAAACTGCCCGATAATTAAACATTTGAAAGGCAGCAAAAGAATTTAACAACAAAGACCTTATGTTGCTCCACATTCTGATTCTCCAGAAGTAAACGAATAAACTGACAACGACCTCGTATTGTACTGTATTCTGAATGGCTAAAGCCAATGAACTGTCAAAGACCTCGTGTTGCTCTGTTTTCTGTTTTCTTGGCCAGGAGTGGAAGCTGCACAGTCACGTGGAGACGTGGAAGCGTGTGACGACGCGCATTTATCACAATTCCAAGTACAAGCACCCTGCTATCTCCACGTCGTGCCGAGCCTCGAGGCGCCCAGGCTTCTACATCTGGAACATCTTCCTCGTCATGGTACGCTCATGTGTGTGTGTGTGTGTGTGTGTGTGGGTGTGTGTGTCAGGTGTGTCAGGTGACATGTGGCGGCATGGCGAGTGTGGCAGGGTGGCGGGTGGGGTAGTGTGGAGCATGTGGCGGAATACGGGAGACATGTGAGGGTGGAGGGGAACGCGGGAGATATGGTGCAGAATGGCGGAGACATGTGGTGGGATAGCGGAGACATGTTTCGGCATGACGAGATACATGTAGCCGGTTAACAGGAGACATGTGGTGGGAGGATAGGAAACATGATGTAGGATGACGGAGATATGTGGCTGAATACAGAAGACATGTGGGGAATGGCAGGTAGCATGATGTGGGATGACGAGAGACATGTGGTGGGATGGAGGGAGACATGTGGTGGGATGACGGGAGACATGTGGTGGGATGACGGGAGACATGTGGGGGATGGCGGGAGGCATGTGGGGGATGGAGGGAGACATGTGGGGGATGGCGGGAGACATGTGGGGGATGGAGGGAGACATGTGGGGGATGGCGGGAGACATGTGGGGGATGGCGGGAGGCATGTGGGGGATGGAGGGAGACATGTGGGGGATGGCGGGAGACATGTGGGGGATGGAGGGAGACATGTGGGGGATGGCGGGAGACATGTGGTGGGATGACGGGAGACATGTGGTGGGATGACGGGAGACATGTCGTGGGATGACGGGAGACATGTGGTGGGATGGCGGGAGACATGTGGTGGGATGACGAGAGACATGTGGTGGGATGACGGGAGACATGTGGGGGATGGAGGGAGACATGTGGGGGATGGAGGGAGACATGTGGGGGATGGCAGGTAGCATGATGTGGGATGACGAGAGACATGTGGTGGGATGACGGGAGACATGTGGGGGATGGCGGGAGACATGTGGGGGATGGCGGGAGACATGTGGGGGATGGCGGGAGACATGTGGGGAATGGAGGGAGACATGTGGGGGATGGAGGGAGACATGTGGGGGATGGCGGGAGACATGTGGTGGGATGACGGGAGACATGTGGTGGGATGGCGGGAGACATGTGGGGGATGGCGGGAGACATGTGGTCGAATGACAGGAGACATGTGGTGGGATGACAGGAGACATGTGGTGGGATGGAGGGAGACATGTGGGGGATGGCGGGAGACATGTGGTGGGATGACGGCAGACATGTGGTGGGATGGCGGGAGACATGTGGGGGATGGCGGGAGACATGTGGTCGGATGACAGGAGACATGTGGTGGGATGACAGGAGACATGTGGTGGGATGACGGGAGACATGTGGTGGGATGGCGGGAGACATGTGGGGGATGGCGGGAGACATGTGGGGGATGGCGGGAGACATGTGGGGGATGGAGGGAGACATGTGGGGATGACGGGAGACATGTGGTGGGATGGCGGGAGACATATGGGGGATGGCGGGAGACATGTGGGGGATGGAGGGAGACATGTGGGGATGACGGGAGACATGTGGGGGATGGCGGGAGACATGTGGGGGATGGCGGGAGACATGTGGTGGGATGACGGGAGACATGTGGGGGATGGAGGGAGACATGTGGGGGATGGCGGGAGACATGTGGGGGATGGCGGGAGACATGTGGGGGATGGAGGGAGACATGTGGGGGATGGCGGGAGACATGTGGTGGGATGACGGGAGACATGTGGTGGGATGACGGGAGACATGTGGTGGGATGACGGGAGACATGTGGTGGGATGGCGGGAGACATGTGGTGGGATGGCGGGAGACATGTTGGGGATGACGGATAAGACATAGTGATATATATCACATGACAGGTCACATCTTTTGGAATAGCAGAGAAACTACACTGGAAGAAGAAGAAGAAGAATAAGAAGAAGAAGAAAAAGAAAAAGAAGAAGAAGAAGAAGAAGAAGAAGAAGAAGAAGAAGAAGAAGAGGAGGAGGAGGAAGGAATGTCTTTAATGACGATTTTGCTGACACAAGCCATCTTAAAACAGAAATGTCTACATCCTGGAATGCTGTTTTTTAAATTTCTCGTCAAAACTGCCACAAAGGGTTTTCACCGTAGGCTGACTTATGCGTGGGTTGTTGAGCCCTGGTGACTCGAGCTTTTTGTGTAGCAGTCCTGACAATAGCGCGATCCTGGCGGTCTGGCGTCACGCGTGGTCTGCCACTTCGTGGGCGGTCTTCTGTTGTTCCTGTGGTTTGATGGCGCTCTTGCAGGTTGTAAACCGTCACCCGACTACATCCAAACCGCTGAGCGACACGTGTTGCTGATATGCCACTTTCCAACCTATCCATGGCTCGTTCCCTTTCTCCTTTAGTGAGGCGTGGCATGTTTCGCTTAAGTTTTGCCCCAAAATGTTAACTTTGCCAGTTCATTTGCTCATTTTCATTTTCAAAGAGTCTCAGCGTAAAAAGAAGGTTGAATCAATGTTTGTTTATCTAGTACCTTTTTAAAAAAACGTTGCAAAGTTTCTTTTGCGAGTCAGTATAGTAATCCGATGGATTACCGTTAATATCTCGTTACTGTTTTATGTATTAAATTATGGTATTTGTTGCAGTTATTTATCTGCAGTCTGGCATTTGGAACGTTCACAGTTGACCTTGACCTGCCACAGAACCGCCTGCAGCTGTCCTTCATACTCCTCCTCACGACCGTCACCTTCAAATTCGTCGTCAGCCAGACCTTACCCCGCATCTCTTACCTCACCTACCTAGTAAGTCACGTGACTCGCTGTGGTTATATCGAATCGGGTAAATAATAAAAGAACTTATGGAGAGAGTAAATGTTTCTTTTCTTTTATTTTGCTTTGTTGTTTGTCTTTTTTTGTTGTTGTTGTTGCATTTTTTGTAACCCGTTTATACAACAGTCTTTATAAAACCTTATTTGAATGTTAAAAGTTTATTGCAGTTCTTATTGGTATTTCCAGTAAATTGTGAGACTTTTGATCGAAACGGCACAAAACTTGAAAATATCGAATCCTGGACAATGATCCAGATCTGGCGATGTTCTATTTCCAGGACAAGTACATCCTGGTGATGTTCTATTTTCAGAACAAGTAGATCCTGATAATGTTCTTTTTCCAGGACAAGTACATCCTGGTGATGTTCTATTTTCAGAACAAGTAGATCCTGATAATGTTCTATTTCCAGGACAAGTACATCCTGATGATGTTCTATTTTCAGGACAAGTACATCCTGGTGATGTTCTATTTTCAGAACAAGTAGATCCTGATAATGTTCTTTTTCCAGGACAAGTACATCCTGGTGATGTTCTATTTTCAGAACAAGTAGATCCTGATGATGTTCTATTTCCAGGACAAGTACATCCTGACGTCGATGGCGATTCTGTGCGCCGTCTGCGTGTGGCACTCAGTCGTACCTCTCTTCCAGTACGCCATGCCCAAGGCCCTCGCCGCAGACCGGTGGGCATTCGGCCTCCTCGGGGGATCTTATATTGCCTTTCATCTCCTGTTTTTTCTCTACATTTACTTTGTGGTAAGTCCTATTTTACTTTGTGACGTATGACATTACGCGTTGGCTTGCTTTTTTTCGAGATCCGAATGTGGAAATTTCCCAGTAAACATTCTAACGTCGACCCAACGTCGATATGGGTTGCAACTTCAGTCCGACCAAACTACAACATAAAGTCTGGTTGTTATTTCATTGTGATTGGTTTAGACCATACATCAACGTCTTACCAGCGTCTTTGAAACAACGGTGACGTCGCTTTTGGTCGAAACCAAAACGAAACTTTGCCCGTCTTTAGGGGACGTTGGATAGACGTCGAATAATCGACTTTGTGTAGACATCCTTCCTCGTGTTATCCCTCACCGGATGCTAGCCATAACATTTAACTCCAAAAAAAGACCAAAACCAGGTTGTAAAACATATGAATTTCAAGAGCGTGCAAGCTTTTTTCCCCCATTCACTTTTGAAAAAATATTCATGGAAATCGACTCTATCCATATCTTGCGCATAGGGAGGACCCCATTGGGTGGGTGTACTCTGATGGAAAAATGGCCACACTGACTGTCGTTATCTGGACAGTGATTCTAGATTAATATTTTTCCTATCTCTATGCAGCGTCGGGAGACAGACGTTGTTTCCACTTTCATTTGTAACCTTTACGCAGTTTTGATTAGACGTCGAATAATCAACGTCTATCCAACATCGGAAGGTAGACGTTCTTTCGACTTCCATAAGCAACGAATACCCGACGTTAAGTGCGACGTCCACCTACTTTGGCCCAAAGTCGTAATGTTTATTTTGTTAATACTGAAACTGATCACTCAGTGTGCATTTTAATCTGGTTGATAAATAATATATTTCGAGAAAATAGTTCATACTGCTAGACTAATACTGGTAGAAAAAAAGTGAAATCCTTTCAGATTGTGGAACCGATTGCTAGAGCCACAGGGTCATTGTTTAGCCTATAAAAGCGTTCGGTTTGTTTTGACAGGCGCTTAAGAAACGATGGAAATACAATGAAAAGGATCGCGAACACAAGGTATTGTAAAAATCACATGGCATTAAAATAAGAAAATTAATAGCAAAAAGCCGCAACAAAAATAGCAGTATATCATTACAAGAATATCCAGGGACATTGTGACCAGCCGAGATCTTGTAAATCACCCAGAAACAGGCTTGCATGGACGCCAAAAAGTGGTTGTCATATTGTTAAACTTGGTTGTTGAAATTTCGTACAAATTTATAATGGAATCCAGTAAAAATTGCTAGAGAAGGGGCATTTTGACAATTGCCTACTACATATTTTAATTGTCACACCCTCATTTAGCAGATTTTTAGTGGATCGCCAGAAAAGTAACATTTCAAAAGAGAACTGTTTAGTGATTTATTAAAAATTTGAAGACAATGCGATCAAAGATAGACTTATCCAATAAACACCCGTACAAAATTTGAAAGGAACGCGATCCAAATCGTGGGACTAGAAGCATTTTGAAAACTGGCCCCAAAAATGTTTTAAATGCTATCCATTTAGCCAAAAAAAAAAAAAAAAATACCAGCTTTTCTATAGAACAAAGCCTGGGGAACATTTATGTAAAATTATAAGGTTATGGGATGAAAAATGCGGAAGAATTTTTTTTTTGGAAAACTGGTTGCAAAATATTGTAAAATGCCCCGAAATTAGAGTGTCAGCGAGACAGGATTCCCTGTGTAATGTAAATTATATATAGTAAAACCTGTAAACCCATAAACCTAAAAATCTATAATGGACAAGTTATTTCACCCCCAAATTACTCCCCAGTCACTATTTCACCGATTTAAAAAATAATACAACGGTGCACATCTGCAATATATATTCATTGTGCAAGGTTGCAGATCACTACGACAAATGGTTATATGCGAAGTTCTACGGACAAAACATCGCACAATTGCGAAGCCCAATATAATTTTTGGCAATTTTTGTCAATTTGTTATTTTCTAGTTGAATTATGCCTTTAAAGCATTTAAAAACATCGTAAAGCCTGATATATGTTTTTGTTTGCTTTGCGGACGTTCTGGCCCTAAATTCAATGGGGGAGCTAATGGCCGGGGACATTATACCCAGATATCTTGTGGTCGGGGTAAAGCTTAATTAAGAGCTAATTTAGGTTATCATGTTTTTAGTTTTGAGGACGTTTTGGATCTAAATACATTTGGAGGCTTTATGGCCGAGGACCTTATGGCCAGTGTAAAGCTTAATAAAGCTTAATTTAGGTTATACGTTTCTTTTGCTTTAGGGACGTTTTATCCCTAAATTCGTTTTGGGACTTTATGACGGGGGATGTTATGGCCTTGTATTTTTTGGCCTGGACCTTATGGTAGAGGAGGTTCTGGATTCCACGACACATTTTGCTTTGGGGACGTTTTGGCCCTATATTCATGTGGCGACCTTATCGCCGGGGACATAATGGCTGGGGATGTTTTGTCCTGGATTCTATTTTTGCTTTTGAGACGTTCTGTACCTAAATTCATTTGGGGATCTCACGGCTGGAGTAAAGTTTAATAAAGCATTAACTTAGGTTATCATGCGTTTGTTTTCCTTTAGGGGGTTTCGACCCTAAATCCCTCCTCACATGATGGGCAGTCATGATTCCACTTTCCCTATTTCTCTGAACTTTGCAGCCACTTCAGAATTTATTATCTATTATCAATATCATTTCTTTGTCGAATTTCTTCAAAAAGTATTACATATTTTAAGTATTACATAGTTAAAGTATTACATAGTTTAAGTATTACATTGTTGGAGTATTACATAGTTAAGCCAGTAAGATTACATAATTTTCCGCTGAGTTTAGCACTGCAACTATTCGATAATTTTTCTCAGTAAGTCTCAGACGGATATTGTAACAGGGGGTGTTGTAAAGGCATCAGGCAACTAATAAAAAAGTAATTTTAAGCGATTATACAAGTATAAAACGCAGCTTAAAAAGAAGGCGCAGTGATACAGGCAAAAAGAGATCCCAGTACCTTACTTTTCTGATTTTCGTATTTTCTTTACTTAAGGAAAGAATGAAGAAGATGCAGAGACTACAAGAAAAGGAATGGTCGGATGTAAATTCACTGCGGATTGATCCTTGAATGGGAACAGTGTTCTGATGCACAAAAAATAGTTCTCGAATGGCATGAACATATGAAAGTGGGATTCTAAATTTTTGGAGAGAAATATGCCGAAAAGCGACTTAAGCTGTGATTTCTTAGAATGACGTCACTGAATTCTGTGAATTCTTCTACCTTCGTACTTTGGTACAAAACATTTGTGATGAAAATAGTTCCCGATATATGCAAAAGTGATTTGTGATATCCTGCGTGGTGTTCCTTGTTTAAACCTTGGCTTCTGCTTTGCATATCGTCTGACATATACATCAGAACGTTTTCTTTTTAACAAAATTATAACATTGTCTTTCAATAGCTCATACGGGTTTATTGACAAAAAGAAGAGAATCCCCACATTTTTATTAGCATTCACGCGGATGTGAGAGTACCTGATCTTTCTGTGGCATCCCCCGGAAATAAGAAAAAAAATTAATACATTATCAAACTTTATTTCAAGCATTTTGTTGTCCATGAAATTTCACATATTTTGTGTAACTTTATTGCTTGTTGTCAAGAAAGCCCCTACAAAAACAGGAATAATGAGATTAATCCTGTCAGTCTCGGATATTTTTCTCGAGAGGTGGCGCTACTTAACTATCAGGCATTCTCCGGGCCTTATGTATTCGATGACTTGTAGTTTGACTATCCCTATAAGAAATAAATAATACAGTTTTGGATTTTTTGAATACAAAGTAAAAATTTTAAAGAACACCTGGCAAGGTGAAAAATAGGTGAAAAAAGGTGTCAAGTGACGATATATAAATAAATAAGTACTTTACGAGGAAAATATCGAAAATTTCGGCAGAATCCGGGTGAATAAATAGTAGTACTTATGTTAGCTAAATATATTTATTTCCGGCTGGTCACTATTTCAGGGTTAAGTATTGATGAAATCTCGTTTTAAGTGTAGTGTAGCCATATTGACAACTAAGGAATTGAGAAAAAACGCAGGTTATGCAACATGGTGTTCTTTATTCCTCTGTTTACTTTAAAACTATTCTTTCTTTCATGTACTTGTTTGAAAAACTTTTCTTTATAAAAGAACACAACTTTTTTAAAGGCAAAGCGGAAGCAGAATCGTTTTACTGATGCGCAGAGAGAAAATTTTAAGATTTTTTCTGAATTAAAATAAATAATAAGCATGACTATAATGTAATAATTTTATTTGGAGTTTTAGTCTGATGTGTCCGATGTGCTCCGATTTGCTCAGATGTGTTCTGATTTGTTCCGATGCCTTCCGATTTGCTCAGATGTGCTCCGGTGTTCTTGTGGCGCAAAACTTGAAGTTTGCCTTCTGTTGCTCGTCAGACCCAAGGTGCTTACTGATGAGGTTTTGATGCATTTTTGACCGAAAATAAACAAGTGTGTTCTTTTTCAAATAGCACAGTGGGTTCGAACTTTAGGAGTGTTCCTTTCTCCTTTGCACTTATTTCATCGAATAGAACAAATGGTGACGAAATGGTGGCCACCTGTCGACGTATTTTGCAAATAATCACTATATACCAAACATGCGATGGTGCCACTGAGGCAAACACCAATATGTGAGTATTATATGGGAAAACATCCATTTACTATTATGTAGCACTGTGGGAGCACGTGTGCATATATATATATATATATATATATATATATATATATATATATATATATATATATATATATATATATATATATATATATATATATATATATATATATATATATATATATATAAAGGTAGCAGGAGTCAGTTGTGTTGGCAACAATGACTGGGCACGGTTAACGTTAACGGACGAAATCCTACATGGTTAGAAACTTCATGGAAAGTTTTAATTTGCAATAAGATTTAGAAAAAAAGAAAGAGCTTAACTACATACATCTGCCCTTAAAATAGCAGTCTGGACTACGACTTGGATATAAACCGCAGGCACGTATTTCACAATGGTCACATATTTAGACCAGGAATTCCACAATCAAATTTCTTTTCATATGGAAGGAAACTTTGGCCTAAATATAAAAAAGATAATTATTAAAACACATGGCTCAATAATAATAATAATAATAATAATAATAATAATAATAATAATAATAATAATAATAATAATAATAATAATAATAATAATAATAATAATAATAATAATAATAATAATAATAATAATAATAATAATTATTATTATTATTATTATTATTATTACAGTGCCTCTAGTCATTCTTCAGAGAAAATCGATTCACAATGTTAAATATGCTTCGAAATTACTTAAATTTAAAAGCAAATCCGCATTTTTATTAATCTTGAGTACACTTGTAATTTGTAAATTATATATATATTATTTTGGTTTAAACGTGGTGGCCAAGGACGTGTAAACTTATCGGAGCTGCGGCCCCCTTAAAAAAGCCGCCCAGTGCCCATGTTCATCTCGTGTTATTCCATTGGTGGGGTTTTTTTCTGTGGGGCGGACCCTGTCGATCAAAACCTGCTACACATGGCGCCAGATTCTGTATCACGCATTTCATACAGAGCAAGCTGCTCGCGCTTCTTTTTTTATAGCAAGCTGCTCGCGCTTCCTTTTTTATACTAGCACGATGGATAAAGAACAAATAGAAAAAGCTGTTCAGGATCTGTACGAATGGGCTAAACATAAACATTTAGCTAAGTCCACTGTTGAAACCTTGGTCAATGAAGAATTTCTATCGGTTGAGACTTTAATACATGTGGATACGAGTGTGCTAAAAGCCCTTAAACTGTCTGTCGGACAGCAGAAAGCCTTGCGAAGTGCAATTGCGGATTTAAAGGATGAAAAGTCAAAGAAAAACGTCAATCTAAGTGTAGCAGCTAACGACTCGGATAAAATCGACTCTCCGAGACCTGCAGCGGAATGTCAGCCACCACAGAACCAGGTTAAGCCCACCGAGCCAGTCAATTTAGACACACTTCCGCGACTGGACGAGGACACCCTGACTACGCTTCTCGCTTCCCTGAAGGACAAGGACACAACTGCTGATGACCCCTGGATCACTGGAAAGACCCCAGGTAACAATAAACCGCTGTTTGTCCAGGACTTTTGTGGTTCCTTTCTGGGTACCCAGAGGGAGGAATCGATTCTATCTACCTACGGCGACGCGAAACTCATGTTTGTTTCAAGCGCTAGAAAGATCACACCCGAACAAACAACGCTCCAACAATGGGTTAAGGGTCACGCCCGTATTTACGACGTCCTGCCCGGTCAACTGCGGTCATAAGAAGAGAGAGACAGGTACAACTTGTAAGCTATTAAATTCGCGGACATGTGCGAACATTACTCAGTTAAAAGGTGCATCCGCTATGATTTTGAATTACGACAAAGGGTGCATACGGGCCACCTCCGTTGGGGCGACGATGATACCTACCTTCTGGAAGTATGCATTTTCTCACAACGATTTACTCCCACTCCTTCACGGGAAAGTGTGCGTCCAAAAACGCAGCTACAAAATGACCCATCAGGCAAGGAAATTTGCAGGAATTTCAATTCTAGACGAGGGTGTTCTTTGGCAAGATGCAAATATTCACACGTCTGTACTAAGTGTTTCAATACCCACCCTGAATTCCAACATCAACCATAGGGCCACGCGGTCTCTGGTCCCCTGAAAGATAAAGTAAATGAATAGACAAGCATTTTGGACGCAGACCCTGACAGAGAATTTATTCTTAACGGCCTAACTAACGGTTTCGATATCATAAATACTGATCCTAATTCTAGGCGCGCAACAGTAGGTCCGCAGAAAATACGCATCGGGACCTTGTCGAAAATGAAATTCGCTAAGAAATATCCATGAGTCGCTATAAAATCGTGAACACAAAACCAACAATCATTTCACCCATTTCGGCCATACCTAAAGAAGACGGGAACATCCGCCTCATTCATGATTGCTCACAACCCTTGGGTGCCTCCGTAAATTCATATGCTAACCCCAAAAACATAAGTTCGTTTCTGTGGACACCGCCGTTGGCATGACGCGAAGGGGCTACTACATGGGAAAGGTAGATCTAAAAAGCGCGTATCGCCACGTTAACCTCAGCCATTCGTCAACAAAAGTGACAGGTCTTAAGTGGAAATTTAAAGGAGATTCGAAGTATACGTTTTTGGTTGACACTTTCGGGGCATCACTTAGCGTGGGAATTTTCCACCGAATTACACAGAGTGTATGCCGACACATGAAACGGATGGGGTTTAAAGCAGTCATCTGCTGTATAGACGACTTTTATATTACCGGTCCTAGCGAATTCGAAGTTCGTCGCGCAATGAATTGTTTGTTACATGTACTTATCGCCCTCGGTTTTTCAATGAGTTGGCAAAAATGCATTGCCCCTACACAATGCCTCACCTTCCTTGGCGTTACGCTAGACACCCGCAATTGCACTATGTCCTTTCGAGCTGACAAAATGGACGTTACGCGAAAGCTGCTTAAGCAGTTTTCAACCACGAAACAGCGAGCCACAAAACGCGAACTCCAGGCCCTGCTAGGCAAGTTAAATTGGATTGCACGAGTAGATCGCGTTGTTCGCCCTGCCTTACGACGCATCATCAACGCGATGACGTCACTGCGACGCCAGTCTCATTATTTGCGCATTAATATCGCTTTGCGCCGGGATATAGCATTTATTCACGATTTATGCAACTCGTTCAATGGCACGTGTAATTTTCCTGCCGAAAACACCATGCCCGAACCCGCATTTATTGTGTCCGATAGCAGCAAGGACGCCGCAGGCGCGGTTCTCGTATCAGACAGGAAAGCCCTGCACTGGCTCTACTGCAACTTCGGACATCCCAGCATTATCCCCACAGCACATCAATGTTAAAAAACTGACGTCCGTTTACCTGGCCCTACGCCGTTGGGCCCATCTGTACAGTGGGTGTAATATTAGCATATACGCCGACAATACCGCTACCCTCTGGGCGCTCAAAGAGGGTTCCATTCGAAACTGTTTCAGTTCAGATATACTGTGTAAAATATTTATTTTGTGTACGGAGTATAATTTAAAAATTTCTGCGAAATTCATACCAACGAAACAGAATAAATTAGCCGATAGCATCTCGAGGCTCCACGGCATTTCACACGCGACATTCGCTTTTGCTCATATTCTGATCAAAGATTTGAAACATCACATGTCTGAGAAAACAATGAACCTTTTACTCCAGGAGTGGCCAAGCAAACAGAACTATTGGATATGGAAATCGGGAAATTAAGGCATGCCGCGTTCTCAGACAACACACACGCCGCGTACTCCTCCCATATAAAAACTTATCTCTCCTTTTGTTATTACTTTAAATGTAAACCGTCTCCCGCTGAAGTTCAAACAGTTTTGCGCTACGTGACTTTCCTCAGCAGAACACTTAAACCACAATCAGCGAGATGCTATCTGAGCGCAATCAGGATTCTCCATCTGGAAAATGGGTTTTCAAACCCATTAGAGGACAACTACTTCTTAAAAACCCTGCTGAAAGGTATTGAGTGTAGCCGGGGTGTACCGCCAGTTCAAAAGCTTCCAATTACACTGAACATATTGTCTCGTATTGTTAAGGTGTTGGATCTAAGAAACCCCGCTGAACTTTGCTTCTGGTCCGCGTGCCTAGTGTGATTCTTTACTTTCTTTAGAAAATCAACATTATTGACAAAAGCAAAGCGTGACCATGTATATAGAAGGGATCTGTGTCAACGCGATGTAAAAATTTTGTTCCGATGGCGCTCTAATTAACGTCAAATATACCAAAGCAATGCGTAATTATTCACAGACTTCTCTCGTACCAATCCCCCTCATACCCGGTTCAATCTTTTGCCCCGTTACGGCCCTACGCCAGCTGTGCCTCTCATCTCCCGCCTTCGTCGAGCAGGCGCCTCATTTGCCCTCGCATGCGGCCTACCACCTCAAGTCATTACATTACAGGGAGGGTGGTCTTCAGACTGCTATATGCGATATACGGATGTCCCGCTGGAACTTAGATATAAGTGTTCACGTGTGCTGGGAATGCAGACCAAACTAATGAATTTGACTGTCTAATTATCTTAAAGTACAAAACACTACTCATACCAGGTTTGGGTGTTTGGAGAATTAATTGCTTTATTGCGTTATAAAGTTGTTGCAAATGTAAATGACGAAAGTCATAATAGCGTATGATGCTGCTCAAGTTATTAAATAAATATGTTTTTTCACCCAAACCCCCATTTTTATTCTTTATTATTCACGGCCAGAGACACTTTCCCCAGTATAGATAAATTGACAAAGAACGAGCAACAGTTTTAATATCTCATTACTCTGACACCAACTATTGATCTATCGAAAATGAAAGTAAGATATTCGCTGTTACTCAGAGGGGGGGGGGGGACAAACGCCGGGGTTTCCTATTTCATTGAGGAATTAGATTGTTTATATTTTATTCCGGAAAATAAAATGCTTACTGTTTTTTTTCATAAAATAGTCTGGTGATCCTTTCCATCCCCGCGAGTCAACAACCAGTTCGCTTTGCACACTCTGAGAATGTTATTCCTGGATATCCACAATCATGTCGCAGTCCCTTTGGCAGATCCAGATCACAAGGCGCTGCTCATACAAAATCATTAGACAATCTCAGTTACATTCAACATCTGTAAATAAGTTCATTTTCAATTCTGAGTTGTCGCAGAGCACAATGAAGTGATATTGTTTATTATTTTCCGGTCATAGAATATTCATCGATTGACAATGGCTTGAGAGCAAAATGCGAAAATAGTAGGACATTAAGTAGGTATTCTTGGAATATGAACTATTCATGCTGTCTTTTAAAGTGAGCCCTGCTTTTAAAATAATCAATAGGATTTCGGATTGGTGTGTTTCAGATTATAGAACATACTCATACAGATGTAAAAATGATAAATTTCCCTTTTGTCCGCCATGAACATAACTGTTGTGATTATGCTTTTCTTAAGCATGTTACAGCACGGTTAAAACCAAATGAATAAAACCAATTTCCTAGTACCTTAAACAAATATTTGAGATGCATCTTTAAAAGATATCATTACCTGTTTTATTTAAGTTGTTCGAAATGTTATAATTTTAATTACTTTCAATGCCACCATCTTTCATAAAACGATGTTGAAATGCCATTTTCATCCATAACTAATGGTAATAACTAATTCTCTAGGTGTTATTGCATATACAGTGAGGTTTTAAAGATACTAGCAAGATTGCTTTATATAATGAATTTGCAGTAAGATGGGCAATTGTTTGGCCACTACATGATGAAAATTATATAAGCGACACAATGAAAATAAAGCTTGGTTCAACCCCCCACCAGATGTTAAAGATACCAACACGAAAGACTAACAAAAAGATGTCTTGACAATAAATCTGAAAAAAATTGCTTGATCCTTATTGCTATTTAAAAATAGCAATTAGTTTGTTGTTGTATTTTATTTTTATTCATTCATTTTAGTATAAAGACAGATACCAACGATTCTGTGGGAAGTAGCAATCTCGTCGTCCTTTAAGAGATCTACCATCAAAGCAGCAGCCTGAGACTATACTGTCAGACCATGCAGACACCATCCGGGGTGTCCACAGTCACGCCTCACTTCCGTTGGAAGAAAGCAGCGGTCTGAAAAATATTAAATTTTTACTATTTATCACTAATTGAAGCAAATACCTCGTTTTCTGAAAAATATTATCAGTTGCATAAAATGTACGGTTTAATGTGTATGAATGATATAAATAGAATTTTTAACACTTCACAAGCTGCTTGCTTGCAATGGTTATATGAAGTTTGCGAGCAGCCGTTCTTCTCTGACACTATGAGACCTAGGACCGGGAAACTTAGGACTTATGAAGAGCTTGATCATAACGTGTGCATGTCACTTTTTATTTTCGTCTTCGATTTCGTTTTCTTTGTTAAAATCTCATGTGAAAAGAGTGTATTTTTGTAAGTAAATTCGGAGCATTTAACGCACACCACAGAACACACAGTTGCTCAGCTTTGTGTGAACTCTCACTGCATAAATAGATAACACGGCGTATGCCTGATCAGTCAATCAAACTTTAAATCAACAAAAACCAAACTCCATTCGGCTTATAAGACGTATTCAAGCGGTGTTGTTTGCTAATATATTTAGCTGGTGCTAAGTTATCAACCTATGGCGTTCCCTTCTTCACAGTGGTCCGATTTTTCAGAATATTACAAGCCGCATACATGCTGTGCCATAAGCTCTGCACATAGCTGTATAACAAGTTGTATTCTAGTTTAGATTTAATATCAGCTAAAATTATATATGACATATTATTAGATTGAATAACATTATAAACGGGTTGAAATGTGGACATATAGCTTACTGAATTTGCGGCAAAAACACTCTGGAGTATTTTTAGAATGTTTGTCCCAGCAGCACTTTGTTAAGCAATCAATCAGCGTCGTTCCTTTATAACCACAGTCACATCTTTCGTCATTATCGACCCACCCAGCAAACAACCGTCTTTTTTGGTTGAAAAAAGGTTGGATTTTGGTCGCAACCACTTCACAACCATATTCTGAATAAAAAAGGTTGTAAAATGGTTAGAATTACGTCGCGACCTATTTACCCAAAACCCGACTTTATTCCGACGTCGAGGAAACGTCGGTTTTCTGACGTCATTCCGACGTTGCAAAAACGGCCAAAAAGCGATGAACATTTATTATCACTCACCGAAAATGGAAGTCATTTTGAAAAAGAGGAAGAAAAAGCATAATTTTTACATGAAAATTTTAGAATTTTGATGGCGCGTCGGTATTTTTCTTCCTAGATTGTAAAAATTTACATGGAAAATGCTTTCGTAGGTATTTCACAACAGCAGTTGAATGATTAATTATCTATTAAGTATAGAACTCCAGACTGTTTTGTAAGACATGTCTGAGACTGGTCGTTTCAAGGTGGTAAACCCGACGTCAGTTTCAGGTCGGAACCCGACGTCATTCTGACGTTGAAAACCCGACGTCGTTTCACATACAACCAAAACCGGCACGTAAGTCCGACGTCCGAAACGTCGGGTCACGACGCCGACCCGACGTCATTCTGCCCAGCAGTCTTAATGTTTGCTGGGCACTCGGATTTCCCAGCCTGTACTGTAAAATGTAAAATGTTTGAATACAATTATTTCTTGCTGTTTTGTTGTTTATTTGTTGAATGAAACTTGATCAAAACTAATGTAACAAATTAGACATTTCTCACAATCTGAATGGCATTAATTAAAAGTTAGGCTATGATCTTACATATTTCTTTTAGTAAGAACTATTAGTATGGCAGTCCACACAGATTATGCACTTTGATGTTATGCATTGTTATTGGAAATTTTCAAATTTCCTGTCTATTGACCTCCTCTGTTTCATTGCCATTATCACCTGCTTCTTGTTGGGAAAATACTAGTGACGTCATAAATACCACGTACACTGCAATATTCAGGAACAAAATTAAATTCTTCATTATTCTTAACTTCGCTGTTGAAGCTCAGTTTTTTAATCCAAGTTTCAGATTTTTGTCTAAATAGCATCGGTCGAACATAAGACACCAACTGTGACTGTGTTCAGAGACCGAAGTGTGGCAAACTTATGTGACATTAATTTGCAAGAAAAATACGAGGTTTTTTAAAGTATTTTACGTAATGCACGTTTTAGTGACTCAAATAATGATCAATACCATTTATTTTGTTCGTAAAATCCACCTCTAACTATCATATATCATACCGAAATTCTTTCGTAATATATTAGCTGTTTTTCCTGTAGTAGGGTAATAATGTGAGTCTTAGATGACATTATTAGTAGAATGAGAAATAAGCAGTCGCTTTTTCCAACGCCAAAAAGTTGTTACACATACGTGGTAAATTTATTGACAGTTCAATTTACTTGCTGTGTTTGCGGCGTAGAGGCAAAATTTGTACTTTTTTATAATGTGTGTTTTGTCAAGCGAATTATCATTTGATTAGGGTTTTCTGATTATTCATGTGTTTATAATGTTGTATATCGTGTTAGAAGGTTAGAGTTTTATTATTATCGTATATGCACGGCACACTTCATAAATCATTTACATAACTTGCAGCACAAGAAGATACAAGAATATCAGTACAAAAATATCTATATGACAAAAGGCTTTCAAACTGAAAAATTCATGAAAACTGTCGAAGAAAATACAATAAAGACTGTACTGGGCAGAAATGTAAGACCCACATCTTTCTTGGTCTCCAGGTTATTATCTGACATGCACAGATAAAGACGACGTTTTGTAACTTATTAAATGTGTTTTCAAAAGTTACTATTAAAATATGAATGTTCATTAATAATTCATGTTACACAATGGCTAAAATAATACAAGAACAAATAGTATAAACAAAGCTTGCTTATTGTATTCGTGGTGCATAAGAAGGAAAACTATACTGAAAAATCCATGAGAAGTGCTAGAAAACGTTTTTGCTTCTTCTTTCGGAAACAGCCAGAAACAAACACTAGGGTAACATATCGCTATATGTGAAAATACAGTTGGAAAAACGTTTAAAGAAAGCCTAACAATAATCCACACACTCGAACTTGTTACGGTATGCAATATTGACTTTCTGAGCATGCTTGTGTTGTTGTCGCGCGGTATGTAGTGTGTCTAGTGGTTCGTATGTTTGAACGTGTATTTGATGCAGTTTATGCCGGACTCTGTTTATTGTAATGTGAGATACGTGTGCTTTGCAAGAATACTGAGCAGTGCTTGGTGAAATCTTTCTTTTTATGTATTGCTAGGTGGCGAGCAAGCTTTTCTGCGCGAGTAAATTTGGTGGGAAACTGTTGATGTGCCTTGTTTAGTAAAAAACGCGATAGCATCGCGACGAATAGTTTAGAATTTAGTGGGATCCAGTTGGAAGGAACATGATGGTATTAGTTTCGAGTTCGTTTGAAGTCTTTTTGGTAGATTTTACGCTATTTAAAAATTTACCTATGTGTCAAGTATTGGGAATAGCTCAGGAACTAGACTTTATATCCACAAGTTCTTTATAGGATGTGATAGATCTCACTCAGATGGGGAAGACGGTGGTGGTTTCGGTTTTGGAACTTCCGGCTTTAGTGGTTTTTGGGGCGAATGATATTTTTGTGTTAAAAACACAAACATTTCACGTACTTTTCAAGCATTTAGAAATACCGTAGATTGTGACCAATATTGTCCTTTTGTAAAGGAATTTGTGATCGTTCCAAAAAACACAACTTTTTCGTTTCTATGTAACTCGGAACATGTGTTTTCGGGTAGGTATTTTCCTATTGGTTCTTGATTTAAGCGCGAAACACTTTGATTGGGCACATTTTTAATTAGCGGTCTGTCAGCAAGTATATAAGGAACGTGGTTGTTGCACCGTCAGCAGTTGATTTTTGCGAAGCATAGAGGCCACACGTCAAGTATGAGTCTAAAAGGTGCAAAGTGAGGTGCTATTGCGGCGCCTTGGTCAAATAAAGCGTTAGATAAATGTTTTTTGAAGTTTAAGTGTTGAGTTGAATTCGAGTACATGCAGTATTGGATAGAATTGGAGGAACAAAAGTTATAAATGTGAGAATTCTCGGATGATTGTAGTCTTTGTTGAACTGTTGGAAGAATATAGACGGAAAAGGACAATCTGAAGTTTCGTTGAATGGCCTTGCCTCTCAACTGGGAGTCAATGACGGACAGCGTTAAGATCGCATATTTCGTTAAAAGCAACTTTAGTAGAAATGAACCGGATGGTTGTAGGTAAAATTTGCAAATTACGTGACATCACACTGGTACAAACTCCAGTTCGTGACAAATGTTGTCATACAAATACAGTGTGTAGCAAATATGCTAATTATATTTCATTGAATGGTTTTCGCATAATTCTAATAGTTTATTAATGTAATTTTATGATCTGTGTGGTTTTCATGGCCTTTATATTTAGTTTTGAAGTTTTGAAGACTTTTTTTATTTTACGTTTTAGTTTATTGTAATACAAAATATTAGATTTTGTAACTGATTTTGTTGATTTATTGATCTGAAGCACAGTAGATCAACATTTATCAATTGGATATTTCTTTTGTTCTTCTGCTTAATACTAAGTGGCCATGATTCTTTCTTTGATGTGATATATTATAATTACATTGGTCCATTAAGAGCAGAAAGTTAATTAATGGTCATACTGAATCACAGTTACTCCCTTTGAGCAATTAAAAAATAGAATTTCTTTCTCATAGTGCGTCACCGCCAACGTTTATCAGCAATTATATGTTAGTTTCTTTTTGAAAGGCAACTATCGTTATTTCGTTTAAATCACATTTATGTGATCTTAATTGTTATACGGTTAGAAAACTATAGAACTATAGAACAGTAGTGATCTAATGTAAGAAAGCAAATTCTTGAAAAGTCAAGACTAGATATCCCAATCCTAGAAAATTTTGATGTGATAGATTCATAGATGCATTGGTTCACAAAAAGTAGTCAATGAATTAGATTTGTATTCAAAGGTATAGGGTAAGAAGGGTGTGTTATTCAAACTGGCTCTCTGCATTTAGAAATCATTTCAAAACTCATGGACACAAACGGTAGGGAATTAGTAAAGTGAAATCCACCTGTTCCTCGCTACTTTTGTTTGTAATAACACTGCATTCCAGATAACTAAAAAACGGCTGTGCATGTGACAAGTTTTGATTTTTTTTTGGGGGGGGGGGGAAAAGAGTGTCAATATTAAGTAAAATATTTTTTTTTCAAATGCATTTTTGTTATTTTCGATCAATTATTTATATTAGCTCATAATGTAAGAATGATAAAAACGTACAATTTGTAAATTTTGCAAGTCTTAAATTTCAACTCAGTTTTAAAACATCAGTAAGATTTTTTAACTTCCGAGATTTCATCTACCTCTATTTCCACTTCTGTTTCCACTTCTTTTTGTCACAATCGAAAACCAATATAGAGAAACAATCTGCGAGGAATTAAGATTCTTTTAAATACCAACTTTCAGAGTTAATTTCTTCTTAAACAAACAGATACAAGTCAAAACAAATTACTACATATTTAGCGTTGGAACTAATGACTATAAACATGATAAAGAAAATCTTATGAAAAGTCATCAGTTTTACTTGACGCATTACTAAAATGAAAACGAAATTAAGTACGAATATCCGCACTTAAAAGGCCTGTCGCTTGACTGAAAACAGCAGTTACGTATCTCACATACGTGATGTGTTTTTCTGCTGTATTGTATTGCATTGTATTGTATATAGTCATTTTTATAGCGCTTACAGTACCTAAGCGCTTTATAATTCAAAAAGTACAAACGAAGATATAACATGACTGTACTAAAAACCGATAATGGTACACAATTACTAGTCATACGCAATGTTGAATAAATGCGTCGATAGTGACTTCTTAAAACTAAAAAATGATTTCAGCGCTCTAATATTTAAATAACGCAGCTTATTCCATAAAATTGGCCCTGCATTATGAAATGATCTTTCGCCATATTTTGTCCTGGCACGTTTTTCAAATAAAAGGAGTTTGTCCTCTGAACGAAGACTCTTTAAACGATAGAGACTTAGGAATTCCCGTAAGTATTCTGGTGATGAGTCATGTGCGGAATTATAGCAGATCGATAGAACTTTATATACGATCTACTGCGGAATGGGTGCCAGTGTAGTTCTTTGATAGTGTCCGATATATGGTAGAACTTACTTCTACCACTTATGACACGAGCGGCTTGATATTAGACATACTGTAACCTGGATATCTTGATATCTAGGTAAGCCGCTCGGGACACTGTTGCAGTAGTCCAGCCCGGAAATAACTAGAGTCTGTGATATAGATTTTACACTGTCGAACGCAAGATATTTTGTAACTTTTTTATCCAAGAAATGTCAAAGTAGCATATTTTGCAAATGTTTGTTATGGGATCTGCCAAGCTTAACTCACTATCCTTAGTAAAACCCAGGAGCTTTGCTCTGGGGGAGCTTTTAACCTCTGTTCAATCAATTTCCGTGTGCTCAACTGGTATTCTGTTTTCTGTTTTCCGGTTGGCAAAAATCAGAAATTCCGTGTTTTCCGGATTCAGTTTTATTTTATTTTGGTTCATTCAATCATTGACCTCAGAGATACATTGCGCTACATGGCAAACTTCACTATTAAAATCCATAGCAGAATTTCTCTTAAATGAGAAGAAACCGTTTGGCTAAATGTCAACAACAAAAATAATTAAGGCAAAAGTAGTAGTAGTACTACTACTACTACTACTACTACTACTACTACTACTACTACTACTACTACTACTACTACTACTACTACTACTACTACTACTACTACTACTACTACTACTACTACTACTTCTACCACTACTACTACTACTGCTACCACTACTACTACTACTACTACTACTAATACAATAGTTTTGATTGCCTTTAAAATATAAGACAACCCATCTTGAATTCATTTTTATGTTGGAAAATTATCAGCTCGTCTCCAGGTGCTAAAGCAACCGGAATCCAGCTATAAATTCTTTTTGCTTTTAAGTTTAAGAAACATTGTTTACTCCATCCTAACTAAGCACCCCCAACAGTTACAAGTGAAAAATGGACAAATTATAGCACACATAACTGGCAGTAAACTCAGCCTTCTGACAACTCTAGGAAAGAATTTGACTAACACCGAAGGTAACAAAATGCAAAATTGTTCCTCAAATTTAACTTCAACACTTTTTTGACAATAAAGTGCGTATTATTCCGAAATTAAAAAGTTTTCTTTCTCAAATTACAGCCTCATCAATATTTATTAGAGGGACAGGAGAGTTTTATGTTAATTTCTTATTTCTCTATAAATAGCACACTATTGTGTCTTGATCGCTATTTTGTTGTAAATCTAGTTTTATACTGAAATTAATTTTTTCTGTTGTTAGATAAATGAACTACAGAAGAACTTGTGCAAAAGGGTAAAGCAATTCGTTCTGTTTAAGACAGTGGAGGAATCAAAATGGGAATCCGCGACCTTAACATTGGGAAGTTAAAAGAACCTCAAATTTCGAACTTTGAACAGTAAAGGATATCTAATGATGTCATATATTATACGACGTCATCTATTACACCTAACATTGTTTGCAAATTGTTTCCAAGCTTATCTGAATTTAAAAACCAAGGGAATACAAGTAGTAAGGGTTTTTATGTGGTCATTAAAAGCTAATTAAAAAAGGATCTTACACAAAAAAGCTCCAGACTAGAAGAGACGAGAAATGCTAACGGCGTGCAGATATTTCAATCAGTTTTACACAGCCTGGATTAAATGTCAACTTTCAGTTATGTCTCAGCTTAAGCAAAATTTAATCCTACTTTGACATGACAGAGTGTTCGACCTTAACTAATTTGCCGAAACTAATATGTCGGGAATTTTTGCCTAAGTACTTATCACGATTTCTAAGTATTATACTCTTCAGACGCTTGCGTGCCACTGCGCTCAAGTAATTTATCAACAAATCGACCCTTCGCTCAAAGAAAGAAGCGCAGAAACAGTCGTTTAACATCATATTTAAAATGTTACCTGATGCTTACATGAACACGCGTACGTGAGTACAGACTGCAGCCAGTTCTGTATTCAAGAAAAGTAGAAAGGGGATAAATTTTGAGGCCAGTCACTTTCCACATGTAGTGCCATTTTGTAAAAAGGCGTAATTTTCATTTTGTGTTTTCAAGTAAATGGACTCTTTGGTTACAATGGCATTATTTCATAATTTCTAAGGTTTTATAATGTCGTGAAAATGCATGGGAACCAGTATCTACCGTCTTGTCCCACCCTCCTCAGCCCTCGCAAAATGTACAAAGTGATTGTATGAGAATTACCTTGATAATAACGCCACAACGCACTAAAATAGACTTGTCTGCTTTATTAAGAAGCATTGCAACAATGTTCAAAAAGGATCGTTCACGGTACAAAAATGACCTAAAGTATATGAGTATATGCGCCAGAAGAATATCTTTTGTCTATCACCACAAAGATAGTATCGAAAAGTTACCGATTTATCAATAGAAAGGCATTTTCAAAATCACAAAATTCTTGTTTCTGTTGTTTGAACTAGATCAATAAAATGAAGTTCTGGTTTATGATAGCCCACAAGCCATTAGCCTGTTTCTAAAACAGATTAATGCAATAACCTTTTGGTTCTGATGCAGCAAAATTGGCAGCTACAAGTCATGTAACACACCCCATTCTTATCTCCTTGCACTGGTTAGCGACACTGAAATAGACGTTCTAGAGCCATATCAGACACATAGTGCACGTCCGTCTGTTAACGCATTGGCACTATCCCTGCCGAGAAAAGAGTTCAAATATGGCGATCGTGTTAGTAAGTCATGCATCATCAGTGCTATTGCACTCATTGCAAAACGCATAAAACTTCAACGTCATTAATTAAATAGAAAAAGACAACTGAACACTGATTTCTTTGGAATTGCTTATAATTCTGCATTTGACATAAACAGGTGCTCCATGATGATGCCGTAAATTTTAATAGGTTAGCTCTAGCTGCGTCTACAAGAAAATCACTTGTATTCTAACTTATATTTCTAACAATTTTTTTGGAAATAAAATCAGCTTAGCTAACACATTTTTTTACAAGCGTGCGTATATCTTTGGCTTTTCGCCCATTTCAAAGTCAATAAAACTTGTTTTCCATTTCGGATTGATCTCATCTATTGGTTCGACCATGGTTCTTTCAATGTATTGTCCACTGCCCATAGCATCTATCAGTATTAGGGTATTTGTTCTGCAAGAAACGCATTTAGCACGTGTTTGAGTTCTTTTAACTTGTTACATTGCAGTTTTATTCAAACATTTTATGGCACGAAAGCGAATCAGACATGACCAAGTTCCCGTCACAATGGCTAACTCGCAACCTTTCCCCATCCCAAAACTGTATACTAGCTTTAAAAACACTGGGCCTTCCCACTCCATGGCAATCACAACGTTAGTTTTTTTCTTTAGCAATAATTGGCATAAAGAAAATGGAGTGATGGATGTTTATGGGCTCTTCCACTGATAAAATGATCTCAAATATTCTGAATCAAAAGCTTAGGTAGTTACTGTTACCAGACTTCGTTCAATTGGATGATCATGTGTCTCAGTAATCACAAGTAAGAAATGAAAATTGACGAGTTCAAATCAGGGTTTTTAGATATCTTCCGAAATGTATCTCAGGGTACGGCGTTTGTTGTGTTGTTGCATTTTATAATGATATTCGATTTGCAACTTTGTCTTGATGTGTGTAAGTTCCTAGATGATACAACAATCTTTGGTATATGCCAATCAGACACCGAAATGTCAGTTAAGAACTAAATATAAAGTAATATTAGCAAAACTGAACGAGATGATTGTAAGTTTTAAAAAGACTGAGGCTGAATTTGATCCGCTTAAAGGAGTGGTAACGAAATAGAGAGAGAGAGAGAGAGAGAGAGAGAGAGAGAGAGAGACAGAGAGAGAGACAGACAGACAGAGAGACAGAGACAGAGAGAGAGAGACAGAGAGAGAGAGAAGAGGGAGAGTCGATTCAGCAAAGTTATTAGGACTTATCCTGGGAAAAGGAATCACATGGGCGAAACATATCAATGCTCTCTGTAAACATCTGGTACGTATTTATGCGGTTATCATACAATCTGTACCTTGTATGAGTGCCCTGTGTGGTATTTTGGTTTGCCAAAGCAATTGTTTAACCAAATTGTAAAAGAACAGCGACAAACCATTTTCCCAAACCTGAGTAATGATCCAGCCCTTGTGTCCTTCAAATTTCTAACTCTTTCAAAAAGGCGAGACGAAATTTTCCATGATCGTTGTCAATCCAGACCATAAACTTGTAAAATGTAAAACTAATCGCTTCTTGCACAACAGCTGTTCGGTTTTTTTTTAATTTTTATTTGAAACTCACTGTTGATATTTTCGTCTTTTTTAATTTTTTGTTGAATGCATGTGGTATTTATTGTAAACATTCATTTATTGCATAATTCATATTCAGCATTTATATATTGCATATTATATTGCATAACTATGTTGCCAGAAATAAAATGTTATTATTATTATCATTATCGTTATTATTATTATTATTATTAATATTATCTGTATTATTATTTTAGAACTCTTTTACTCTGAGAAACCAGCACAGTTCCCCTAGCATGTATGCAACTATGAATGTTACATGTTTTATTAAAATTGAAATGATTTAAGATACAACTGTTTCAATGTGAAGCTCTGAAAAGTCCGATATAGCGTCCGTTGAGCTACTTATTCTTCGATTAAAAGATCAGCTAAATCGGATAAGCAATTACTTTTTCTTAATAGGTAAAGGACTGATAAATGAAATAGGTCTTTAAACAGTAAAATTTGAATAATGAACAACATGTCAAGCCAATTACATTCTAGTGCTTAAATTGTAGCTCAGTTAGTCATTAATATGGCGATCATATAGTTTCCTTAATATTTACCTGGAACCATATCTGACTTGTGGTAGACGAACATTGATAGAGCTGTGTGCTTTGAATTGCTCTGTTTTGTTAACATTTATATTTAGTGGCTCGTTCTTTTCCAGGCATGCGTCAGGGAAGTGACTGAAAATATGTTACAAATAGTCAATGTTAAGCTAATATCATCTTGTCTCATTAATGATAAAAAATAAATGTAATTATTTAATTTAAATTTTTAATTCTTGATAGACTTGAGCCTTAATCTCAGTGAAAAGAACCTGATATATTTCCTTTTCATTTGCATCCGGTTATACGCCAGGCAACCTCATATGTAAAACATCAGTTTGATAGTCTTCGCCACCCAAATATGACTAAAAACCGTACCTCACTGTGTTGCCTAAAAGTTCTAATAGCTGTTTGATAAGTTCACCCTTACTTGCTGTAGTACCATACTTTGTAACAATATCGTAAAACTGATGCTTTCCATTTTCTACCTTTTTCCATGGAGCACTAAATACTGAATTACTTAGCCCAAAGACCTCTGAAAACATGAAAGACGCATATTTCAGAAAAATATAAATATTAATAATGTGATAAGTGCACAAATTAGGAGGATCAATGTGTAATATTCACTGAAACAGCTAGAATTCATAGGAAACCAAACTTGGTTGTATATAGAAAATCAAAATTGGTTGTATGACATTATTGCAATCTGTAAATGATATTCTATGAGATAGCGTCGCTTTTTTATTTGAAATATGTAAACATACTTTAGATAAAACGATTAGAAGAATTTTTGCAAATGATGTGAAAAAATTAAATTAAAAAGATTTTCTTAGCGGTAAATATAAAGCTGATATTGTGGGCTCTGTTGTTATTGCAATATGATTTAGATTTTCCGTGTACTTTTGTAACTTATTATATTTAACTTGATGAGGGAAACTGAACATGGTATTCTTTACTGTTAATTTTATGACTGGGAACAAATATTTAATCAACAATTAATATTATACTTGCAAAAAACTAAGATGATAACTGCAAAAATTGAAACTAAGAATAAATGAATCTTTCAAATTTCCAGCTGAATTTCTGGAAATGACTGAAGAACTTGTTCTTTCATTGAGAAAATAAACCTTACTTTCATTGATAGAGTATGGTGACTGAATCTCTTTGTTACTGAAGTAGTGAACTTCCCAGTTGTCTTCTTTGCTTTAACAAGTAAAATATCGTCAAAATGCCGTGCGCGTATTATATGAGGTACTTTTGGAAGGATTTCATGGACAAAGATCGAAAGTGCTTCATAATCACAAGAATAAGTTAGAAGCAATGTCTGTATTTTGTAAAACATAACATATCCACCAGAAGCAATGTACAGTGTTGATTATTGTTGTAGCGTTATTGTTACAGCGTTACTGTTGTTTTACAGTGTTGTGATTATTGTTACAGCGTTACTGTTCTGCTCCTGATCCTACTTACTGCTAATCGATTCACCAGTACAGCTGAAGACTGAATACATTTTACACCACAAACAATCGCCTGTGTCTATATTGTGATGTATACCTTTTGGTCTGAAAATGATACCAATGTCATATTTACAAACAACTGATGTTGATTTCTCCTTTCTAATCGGTGAATGATGCTGAATACTAAACTGATGCTTACTTTTGTTGCAAGAGAAGGAGGTTGAATGGCATATATTCTTGTCCGCACTGCTTGACACAAGCTAAGTATTCTTTCGCATTCGTGGTACTTGTTATGTAGTCAGTAACTAAGTAGCCTAGAAATATAAAGAAACTTAATACAAGCTTAAGCACAGTTATTTTAATTACTTCGAAAAGTACATTTTAAGGTATTTACGAAAATACAGATTTACCCCACAAGAGCACAAATCTTGTTAATAAATCTTAGGTATAAACTCTTTGCATTTCCCCTTCAAAGCAGCAGTTTTTGTCACTCACTCCAAAAACAGCACATTTAACGACACAAGTATAATACACGCACTTTTATTTCTTTACTTTTCATTCCTTACCATTCTCATTATTAAATTTTACCTCTTCCTTTCATCTGCTTTTTCAGATCGGTACTTTGATTAATATTGAGAACGGACGCAATTTTCTTTGTTTTGGAACATATTCCAATCCATGTTTTGATAGGAGAAACTTCTTTCGTTAAATCTGCACCTATTAGATAAATATAAAAAACAGAACATCAGTGCATAAGGTCAACACATCTTTATGAAAATATACATTTCTATGGCTTCATCAATAGCTTTAATCAATGTTTGTAATTATTTATCAGATGTCTATTAAATTCTACAAATTTAGCCAACGCAGAAAACTACTACCCAAGAAGGGTAGCGGTGTCATTGCGCATTTCGCACTTGCGAAGCCGCTCCTAGAGACGTTCGGAGGACCCCGGGGCTGCGTTACCCCCAAACAGAGCATTGGCTCTGATGACTACGACTTGAAACTCTTTTGCTTTTACTCCTCGGTTCTTCACGGGTCAGTCACAGACAGGCTGGCCGTGTTTTGTGAGGAGACCAAATGATGACGCCCAGTACACAACAAAATTCAAATTGCTGAAATCGATATAGGTAAACCGACCCTGGGACAGACATGATTTCGGCTTGAAAAACAAATTACTTTCGCTCCACTACCTTCACGGGTCAGTCACAACAGGCTGGCCGTGTCTTTTATGGAGCTATATGTATTTAGTTCTTTAACTTACCGCTAATACAGGAAGGATTCTGTTTCCATCTAGAGGCCGATGCTGTCGGTCTGTCATAAAATTCATCCCTGTTATTTGCAATGATTACTTTATATTTATCCGCATTTGCATTATTATTAATGAATACAAATATTATGCACATTTTTATATAATCAGAAAGACAGTTGGAAAGTCACAATAGCTACTTAAACTTGGTTATAGAAAATCATTAATGCACTTTTAGATAAGAATACACCAGCAAAGTTTCCTGTTTTTAGAAAGAAAGTTCACAATCCATCAATGTATCTAATCTTATAGCTTATTTTTTAATATTTAATAACAATTTCAATCTGTGCCAATGCTTTTATTTGCACATTGCAGGTCATCGCAGTGCTTCGGAGAATCGAAATAAATATATTGAATGGATCAATGAATGCTGCCATTAAACTTTAATATGTGCACAAATTCTATTTCTGAAATGTTCGTGTTTACTTGAAGGTGACTGTTATTGACCTGTTTTAAGAACTGTTTTAAGAAGTTGCAATTTTTATATTTAGACAGTTTACGCGTTGACATTATATATTCAACGACTGCTGAAAAGAATATGTTTTATGCATGTTTTTAAGTTGAACAGATGGATGTGCTTGAAAAAATCCAAAGTTCACGGCTTGTTGATATTTATATCTGTGGCACTTTTTATACCACAGCTCCTACATAACAGTTTTTATACAACAGTTCTTCTGTTTTGCAACATCGGGTTGTGTTTTGTGGTCATACGCTTTCCCATTACTTATTTTGAAACTTTGCTAAGAAAATGTTATATATATATATATATATATATATATATATATATATATATATATATATATATATATATATATATATATATATATATATATATATATATATATATATATATATATATATATATATATATAGTTTGTATAAATATTTATACATGTAGCGACTTGTATTCTTCTGCCCTTTCACTGAGGAATATTCTAACTATTGTGATAAATTTTATTCCATTTATCGACTTTTATCCACTGCCATGAAAACATCGTGCTCTATTATCTTTTGTGCTTTGCTTAGCCTCCCCCCCCCCCACCGCGCATATAGATATAAAAGCTCCTCAGCTGTGTGCTGTTATATACTGATGAACCCTCCTCCAACCCTACTCTCCTTCATCTCGAGACACCTATATAAACCCTGCTGTCACCCATCTCCACACCACCCGGAAGCATTTTGAAGGAAAAAATGAAAATAAGACAACTCAAACAAACATAAAAGAAGTGGTAGAAATATAGCGATTATAAACATATAAAAAACAATGAAATACTCAATAACCGCACTCCTAAATAAAAATACAAATAAAAAATTAAATATATAAACAACTAGAGAAGAAACTAAAGAAATATCCAGATCCTCCACAAATGAGTGAACTAGTGTAACTATCTCTTTGGACGTCGATAAAAGATTTATAGGTGCACATTTTTAAGCATTTTCATTGACTCTCTGCTCGTGCTCTTAGCTGACCTCCTGCTTGTGCCTTTGCTGTTGTCTGTGTGGCTCCGACACCAAATCGAACATATATTTTTCCAATCCTGGTGGTGGATTTACAGCAAAGAACAACGGGAAAACAAAATGCAAATAAAACGTTTATCACGTTTTTCACGAATAAGAGCAATTCATATCCTCTTTGGTTTCAATTTAAATTGAGTAATATATATTTAGTTTGCTAAGTTAATTTTATTTAACCTGCTTCTGTAATGGTTTATATTTTAAGAACGCAAAAATTTACCCTCTCAGAAAAAGCTTAACACTATTTTTAAATGCACGTAAAATATTCGCCAGGATCTCAGGTTGGTATGTTTCAGATTATTGAACATATACAGATTTAAAATATATCTGTTTATCCGCACAGATATAAAATGAATAATTTTCGGTTTTGTCTGTCCTAATCATAGATCTTGTGTTTTACTTTTGTATCTAATATTTCTCATGCCAGAAATGCACACAAAAATTAAAATCAAATCAATGAAAGAAACTCCCTCAGTTCTTGAAGGCCATCTTTGAAGTATATCTTCGAAGCAGATAGGTAAAAGTATTAAATTTTGTGAAATTTTATAACGGTAATTGTTTTCAATACTGGTAACGAATTTTAATTTTTTAATGTAACATGACGACATGTTTTAAGGTAATTGATAATAATCAGAACCACACTTATCAGATCAAACTTCAAAACTTGAATGAGCGTCATTTAAAGCATTCGCCTTCTTAACTTGTAAAGCCACTTGCTCCGACCTTGACTTGAATTTAATAGAACGCGACTCCAAAACAATGCTTCTGAATTTAACATTCAAGTTTTTCAGAAGTATCTCACACGATGACTTTTTTTACAAGATTTCACATCCGATAGTGCAATATCATCTTCGTTACGCTCAATAAAGTCACTCTGATCACTTATAAAACAATCAAGTGCGTGGTGGAATTGATCACGAGCGCCACGAAAATGCACAAAATCTAAAATAAAAAATGAGCATGACTTTTATATACTTGAACACTTAATTACCTACATTGTAAAATAACCGCACGCATGGTTGATGATAAATTTTTGTTGATTATGCAAAAAAAAAATTTGAATTGAAAGTGGTTTTCATTGATTTTATTTATTTAATTGTTTATTTATTTATTCATTATTGGAATAAGACTAGTGGTCCATGGACGCGAAATACATATTTCAACCCATCATTGCATTCTGATACATAAGCTTCAACATCTCATTTCTAATTAGAATACCACTTTTCAGAAGAACAACTAATATTTCATTCCTGGTATGATTCGTATAAAAATTAATGGTAATTTCTGTGTTTTAGAATGCAAAATAATCCGTTGTGATTTGTTCTATTGAATGCTTTAGAGGTATCCAGCAGGTAAACCACTACATTAGCGCTCAAGAATCTAAAATGAAGTGCAGTTTCTTGAAGAATCATTTTGTTCTTATAAATCTTTGTTTGACATCTTGAGCTTTAAGCATTAGCAGAGTCATCGTTCCTTTTTTATATTGAATTCTTAATGAAAAAAATTAACATACAAAAGAGAACTTAATGAAAATGTTTTAAATATAAGTATCGTCGCTTAATAAGACACATGCAGTTCACCACTCGGTCGTCTTGGTTTGACTTGAGATGTTATACCAGGTCTCGAAAATACCTTCTTCAGTCTGTAGAATGTTTGAAATATTGCTTTTTTCTTAAGCATCGTTGCTTAATAAGACACATGCAGTTCACAACTCGGCGCGGTCGTCTTGGTTTAACTTGAGTTGTTATACCAGGTATAGAAAATACCTTATTCGTGACATTCAGGTAGTTATGTTAAAGCATACTTGTCGTTCTCCTCTGTGCCTTTGCTACACATGACGACTTCAGTTGTTGAATATACCAGGTACCGGGCACGACCAAGGCCTAGACCGCTCAACAATAACTACAACAAGCACAAGCGATCCTCTCCTACACCTCGTCTTTTGATTAAAATAGTTTAGTATCAAAACAGTTTAGTGACGATAAAGATGACGATGCTAAATATCAATGAGTGCCGCCCCCGGGGTGTACTCGGTATTAAATGTTTTACAAACATATATCCATTTTTATCAAACAATCAATACCAATAAGCAGAGGATTATCCATAGAAATTCCCAAGGTATAGACGGAGCGTTTAGTCAGAATAAATATGACGATACTGAGTCAGTGAGTGACGCCACCGGCCATCAATGTTTTACCATGCGTGCCAAAAAAAAAAAAACTAGGAGAAGGGGATCCATTTAGATGATGCGATCCGAAATGAGAGTCAATTTATCAAGAGGTACTGGGAAATTTCCATTCAGTGCTCAGTATTTTTCATAAAAAGGAAAATTTTTAGAACTGCACTCCATATTTGGTTAAAAAAGATTTATTCTGTCAAACTTAGAACTCAATGTTAAAGATTCATTTTAAAAAGTCATGAACACACATGGTAATCATTTAGAAGTGAGTGTCCCCTTATGCACATTATTCGGCTCCGCTAGCGTTATTTTTACTGGTAACATCATATGCAAGATAAAACCCTCGTGTAGTTTGTACATGTAGTTTTAATGGTCTTAAATGAAAACATGAGCTTTAAACAAATAATAACAAAAATCAGAGAGACATCAAAGAGAGGGCTCAAACTGTGTAAACAAACAGTATTCATAAACAGTTCTTAAATCGTAATCAATTTCAAGTAAACAGGCACAGTAAAGTAGTAATAATACAGACAAATGGTATTAACTTTAACAAGAATAGAAGTAAACATACAAAACAGGAAGTAAGTAAACACATAAAATTGTAAGTAAACACATAAAATTGTAAGTAAACACATAAAATTGTAAGTAAACACGTAAGAAGTTCTACCTTAAATTAAGTGATTAGAAAGTGTCTTGCTCTGCATGTTGTGACATCATGGTATTTTCAACGTCCTCGTCACATGTGGTACGAAGAACTGAGTTTTTTTGTAGTTTTAGAAATTAAAGCAGTGTTCATTCTGCCTTTTGAACCTACTGCATGCCAAAGTGCACAATCTTCGTTACAGCTAACATTGGCGTAAACAAGTTTTTTCGAATAATAAAATACACGTTAAAATAAGTATTACCATATTTCTCAGAAAACTTTTCAATGTACCAAATAGGCTTCGGTGATAAACAAGATGTGTTTTGAACAAGTTCCTTTACTTTTAGTCAACTTGACAAATAACATACAACGGTTCACTTATAAAACAAATAAGAAAAACGTTGGAGCGCTAAATCTATATAAATCTTTTATTTTCTTGTGGTGTACGAGGGTTGTGTTATAAGTAATCGGCCTCACATAGAAGTGTATGCAATTCATTGATACTTACATTATTACCTCAAGCTCTATGCAATTAATCTACATATCCTCCAGCATCAGTAGCCGATCACGAAACGACGAGTCTTCATACATCTGAAAAATGTTTCATCGACCGTGATGACGTCATCATTGCTCGCGTATCTTTGCCCACGCAATGACAGTTTCATATTTGGAAAGAGAGAGAAGTCAGATGGAGCCAGATCGGACGAATATGCGGGTTGTATAAGAATTCTAAAGTCACAGTCTTTCACAGTAGCCGTCGCAAATTGCTATGTATGTGCCCGCGCCTTGTTCTGAAGCAGCCACACCGTGGCGTTTTTATTGCTGATTTCCTTTGCAGTTGTCGCTGTTCGTTAGCATTATGCTCTCCTGTAACTGTATGACCCCTTATCAGGTAGTCAATCATGATTATACCGTTACTGTCCCCAGAAAACAGATGCCATGACTTATCAGTCGACGGTGTGACCTTGAATTTTTTGGGGGGTCGGAGACTCAGTATGCTTCCACTGCATGCTTTGAACTTTCGTCTCAGGGTCAAAGTAATGAAACCATGGTTCATTCTGAGTTACGATATGATCAAGTAAGTCTTCCGGATTAGAGCGATATTCATCCAAAAGCTGTCGGCTGATGTTGGCTGTACCGTGCTTGTGATCATCAGATAACATTCGAGACACCCAATGAACAGACACCTTGCTCATGTTAAGCTCTTCGTGTAAAATCCGTCTTACTGTTGTTTGACCAAGCCTATGCACGAACGATATTATTGTCTAGTGGTTATTCGCCGATCTTCCATTACTGAGTGCTCACTGCTTGTAAAGTTTTTGGAGTGACTACGTCACTTGGGTATCCAGTACGGGAATTATCTTCAGTGCTTTCCCGATCACGCTAAATTCTGCGCTTCAATATTTAAAAGTATTGCAAGACGGAGTACTTTTCCGTAAAGTATTTTACATGTCCTTATGAATATCCTTTGGTGATAACTTTTTCAAACACGAATATTTTATCACTGCCCGACACTCATTTTTATCCACTTTTGCAAATTTTCAAGAGGGTGCCTTCATTGAACGTCAGCTAATTTATAACTGGGCATCGGAAACACATTATCGTGTGTAAACTTGTTACTCTATGACATCATTTAAATAGAAAATACAGCTAAATTCTGGCTTTCTATTTGCTTTTATGTGAGACCGATTACTTATGGCGCAACATTCGTAATTCACGAAAAGAACAACGTTTTGCTTTTTAAGACAGGGTAATAGTGGATACCGTACTCTACAACACACGTGCGTTAATGCAATTAGTCTTTATGTAGGCCCAGCTGGGATGTTAAACGATAAAAGAGTGACACAGTCCATTTGCTGAAAAGCATATTTCTGAACAAGAATCGTCTCAGCAATCAACAAAAAAAATATCTTATGTTTGTGTAGAAAAGACAAAATATCCGAAATAATATCAAAGACTCTCCTTGGGGCCCTCGCTGTCGAGCAGAACAGAATCGTAAACGAATCACTTTTATGAGGTTTTTAGCTCAGCTAAACCATGCTCTTCGTACCAAAGCAAAACCAATTTTAAACGCATCTCTCTAATATACCATGCTTGAATGGAGTGATCAGGGAAAGTGTTATTTTATACATAACTGATTAATTAGTTAAAGCGAGAATATGTTATTGTGAATCCAGAATACTAGTCTTAGTGAATGAAATAACATAAAAAGGTGTGATATCCATTCTGCTGCCATATTTGAAACGATTTGCCATGGTATTTTGACGGAGAAATTGAAGCTAAGAATTATCGTTAAGGGCAAAGTACTAACGTGGGACTACAGTATTAAGTACTACTGTGCTAAGTACTACAGTGGTTACTATCGTATTGTGAGCCCTGCTTATAATTTGTTATAAAGAGTCATTCTCGGAGAACTGAAAGGATTCATAACAGACCTGACGCAAATAGACCAGCGAACCTCAGTGTCATACTCTATACATGCTCATGGCACTATAGTGTTAAGTACTACAGTGGTTGTTATCGTATCATGAGCTCTGTATATAAGAATGTAAGCAACATCCAGCGAATAAGCCCGGCGGGATGGCTACGCTCCACAGTAATCACAAATCCGAATTTCAGTGTCATAAACATGGTCATAATACGTAAACGTATCACTTTCGTTTTTGCTAATGACAGGTAATAATTGCATACTAGGTTAATGACGATTAAAACATATACGCAAGAATTTAAGAAATGGGGTGGGATCAAATAAAGACTAAAAGCCTGTCACTTACTATAAAGAATTTGCATCTTGACAGAGAGCTCACAGTGGATTTTATTCCAGTACTTTTTAAGGTCAAAATGGCCAGCTGAAAGTGGCACGACTGATTTTTTTGTTCCAATCTGAGAGCATACAAAAAATCGAGGGAAAAGGCCTTCTAATGCCTCTTATGTAACTTTGTGGTGCCCAGTTGGTCCAAGAATGTTCCGCTGTTCGATTCTGTAATAGTCAGTGTTCGGGATATCTGTACTTAGAAGTACATCTTTACATACAAGGCCTCATTACTTTTTAGGCTATTTTAATACAAATATATGGAAATAATAACAGATATTGTCTGGAATTGGTATCGATATCTCTACGTAAGTAATCCTTATCAGGAACTCCCATCAGTATTTCCAACATAAAACAAGGGGAAAATCTGACAGCAGCTTGACTTTATTCTTATTGCGAGTAAGTGCCCGGGTTCAAGATAACGCTGGGCTACAAATAAAAAAAAAACAAGTCACTGTTGTATTGAAACAGCCCATCCGTAGGATGGGCCCATCTAATAACAGCGAGGTATTTTTTTTTATTTATTTATTTATTTATTTGCTTATCACATTGATATAAATGTACAGAAGACACCACACAAAGAGCATAGTATAACTTATCCTCAAAATGACTTCACGCGGCGGCATCCATTTCACTGGCCTTAGGTGCCTGTCGATGGACATTGTTCTACCACAGGGTTCAAAACGTTCACTGAACAAATTCTTTGAGGGCAGAGTTACGATGTGACAGCATACACACATACACACACACTCACTCCTACACCTACACATACACAATACCCACACACATACACACAATACACAATTTTTTGGTTGCTTGTAACAGGAGAACGCTTGCGGCCAACTGGAGTTTACTATTTCACCTTAGTATTGACTTTTCATAAAGAAGGCTTTTTTCCACTATGGGATTATACGGTGACCATTTGCTTCGAAATGCTTGATGGGTTAAACGCTTTTTTCGGTAAGCACACGTTGGTAAACTTTCCGAGCAACAACTGAAGGAACTACATTTCTTTTCTGCCCCTACGGCAAATTATCTCAAATTTTACTACCAGAATGATAAGATTTAGAGCCAGATCTTCTACCCCAAAAAGAAAGTCTTTTATGGTACAGGTGTGCTGTAATTTGTCAGCGAGGTATTGATTTACCCCATCTTTGTTGTTTTGCGCTTCTATAGTTTCAGCCCATATTTGGCTATAGGAATAGCACATATTTTCTTCTCCCCTTAAAAATGGGAACAAACTGCCTTGTGTTGTGAACAAGATGGGCTGTTTTAATGGTTGATGGATGTAGAATGGGCCCATCCTATAGCTGTAAGCCACAGAAATAGCACATATAGAATCAGTATGTACCAAATCTACAGACAGATGCATAGGAATACCTCATCCTTAGAAAAAACACATCTGATCAAGAATATGGGCCAAATCTACAGACAGTTGCATAGAAATACCCCATCCATGGAAACAGCACATGCAGGGCCGGCAGAATTGTACCTAATATTTGAGGCGGGGTCACCTTCTGCTCGGACCTCAGTACCACCAGTGGTCATGAGGTTCTGATCGAAGTGGCACTGAGGACCCGCTGGTGGCACTGAGGACCCAAACTATTTTTTGCTTCAAAATGCTAGATTAGGCGGTTTTAAGCTGAAAGAAACGCTCAAAACCAAAACTGCTGCTCATATTGCTGCTTTGATGAAGCCTCTTCAAGGCTTTAATTATAAAGCCGATGGGAAAGCCAAAAAAACGCAATTTGCCTTTGCTGCGTAAGAGGGGTTGGGGGTGGGGGGTGGGGGCTACATATAAATATTATATATATTGCGTTTTTTTGGCTTTCCCATATATATGCCAAAAAGAGAAATTTTGCATCTTTTTCTTCTTGAACAATTTGTGAATAGACATATATATATTTTATGGAAAAAACTGTAAGATGTTGAGATAAACATATATTGGGTGTTGGGGGGGGGGCGGGGCGGTGGGAATACAAGAAGATAAAAGATCCCATGGCAGCCCTGACGGCGTCGCCTAACGGGGTGGCAGGGATGGGGGTCGGAAGAAGCAGTGATTTTAAGACACAATTAAAGATGGGGGCGGGGCGGGGGCGGGGAGTTCGTATGAAAAATTTGTCGGGTCCTCAGTACCACCGGATCCTCAGTGCCACTTCAGGACCTCAGTACCAATAGACAGGTCCCGAGCAGACGACAACCCTTACTGAAAAATATTGTCATTGTTTCGTCAATTAACAATTCTTAACAAGAAAAAATATCACCCAACTTTACTGTGTTGTGTTTTCCTTCACTGAGTCGTGTTTCATGGGGGGAAACTGTATGTGCTGTTTCAATAGCCTCTGTATTGGTTTAGACCAGCCATTGGATGGGCCCATACAATGATGTGGTATTTCAATGCTGTGGTGTTTCAATGCTACAGGGCACCAGCACAGCTATGTCTTCTTGAGACACGAGTCACACAGGGCAGGAGAAAACTGCAACCTAACTGCGCTGGTTTTCCATAGAAAAACATTACTCAGTTGAACGAATGAAACTGGAAAAAGTCATAATGACAGTCATTAGTAGAACATATAGATTCTAACTGCATGTTGTCCATAGTATATGGATCAGTCTAAACACGACTTCTATTACATTTTCTGTTCATTGTGTTTTTTTGTTTGTTTGTTTGTTTTTTGCATTGAAAATGTCTTATTAATTAGTTATCAGCGATGTTTTTCGTCGGTTACGTTATGTTTTATCATTAAGTGTGACGTTTGTGGTATGCATGTATGTCCCTACTGTTTCTTCTCTACGCCAATTGACAATGGAGACAACTTAGAAGTCATTAAAATTATTTCTATTTTCTTTTTCATAAAAACTTACTCCATGAAAAAACAATCGGCAATTCCATGGTTTAGAAACATCAGGTGTGATTCCTTCCGTGCATTACACATATACATTTTATTTAATTAAATATGCCAATACACATGAAATTGTTCGTAAAACTGGTGTCTTCTATGTATGCAAAAGTTAATATTTAACTAAGCAATGTTTCTGATAATGACTGTTATTATTTTACCAGAAATTAATACATAGTGGTTATTTTAAATTGATAAAAGTTGGTGTATTTAACTAACGTGTCGGTCACAGTATGATGTGTTATATGAAGGCATGTGCGTTTTGAAAATTAAATTACCCTGTAGGAAGAAGGCGTCATCATGTGTTCCTGATAGCTATACAACGTCTGGTTGAAAATGCATTGGACAATTAAAATACTTCTAAAATGCCGAAGTGCCTTAAGGTATGCAAACTACCACCCAACCCCCTCGCTCATCCCACTCTACGGAAGCGTACGTATTGGAGCTGACCACCCCCACCCTCCGCCCCCAACCCTCCACTCGTAGGTGCTTAATAGACGCCCCTTTAATGCAGAAAAAAAATGGTGATGTGAAAGTGAGCTGAGATAATCAAAAGCTCCCATATAAACCTCTGTCTATCACATTATGCGTGAATTTCCGAGCACTTGGTTCGTATCACAGTTTCCCGTGGCGTCCACTGCAGCATGTTCTTTACTTAGTTTTGTGTTAACAATAGAACTTAATGTTTTCTGTGACGTCAGTGGCGTCGTATCACGCAGCCTAGCTTAGTCACCAGTGGCAGCCATCATGCTCGCCAGATCCACGCCCGTCATGTTCACTTGCTCCTCCGCCTGTAACACAAAGCACGTAATAATAATAATAATAATAATAATAATAATAATAATAATAATAATAATAATAATAATAATAATAATAATAATGTGAACCAATAAAACTCGTTAATATTGATTTATATAAAATTCTAATAAAGTTTCCCATATATAAACTTCCCCCTCGAAATCCTTCCCATTTTACTTTATGTGTCTCGTTCCTCCTTCCCTAATCACTCCAATCCCGTTGGCATGTGCACCCACCTACCTTCACCCACCCCACCCTTCCACCCCGCTGGCATGTGACTACTCCCCCTTCCCACCCACGTATCGCGTTTGCATGTACCCCCTATACCCTCGCCCACCCTCTCTTTCCATCCCGTTGACATATGCCCCCTCCCCGTTCCCCACTCAACCCCAGTCCCGCTGGTAGGTGCTCCCTCCCGCCCTCCACCCCCATCCCTCTTGCTAATGCCCCCTCCCCCTCACTCCTATACTTTATGTTTCTTTCTATTATACGAACCACCATTTTATTGGAAGAAGCTTAGGCAGATAATAGGAGTATAACAAAGTTTAGAACTGAAACAAAGTGAAACAAAAGAAAGGGCCATTTGCGAGGCGTGTGAACAGACGTGAATAGACGTGAATAAAGGTGAATAGACGTGAATAGATGTGAAAAGACGCGAATAAAGGTGAACAGACTAAATAGACGTGAATAGACGTGAATAAAGGTGAATAGACGTGAATAAAGGTGAATAGACGTGAATAAAGGTGAATAGACGTGAACAAATGTGAAAAGACGTGAGCAGACGTGAGTAGACGTGATTAGACCTTAAAAGGTGTGAATAGAGGTGTGTAGATGTGAATAGACGTAAACAGACGTGAATAGACGTGAATAGGCATGAACAGATGAGAACAGAGGTGAACAGACGTGACTAGACGTAAATTGACTGGCTCGGTAAAAAGGACGTTTGTGTCGAGGCATTTACCGAATCACAAGGCCGAGTCAATTATGCGCAAAAAGTAGTCACCTGACAAAGAAAAAGAAGATACCATTATAATTGGAACAGTCATGACTAAAATGTCATTCAAACATATAATGCATGCATATCACAGCAAATATTTCAATGCCCTGTCAAAGCCTATTAAAGGTCGTGACTTGGTGCAACTAAATAAAAAATAAACTAAATAAATTAATTTTAAAAAAATGAAATAAAACAGCTTTTCGCTGCGAATGAATCGCGTGACCTTTCTAACTTGTTTGGTGCATTACTGACTAGTCGTCGACAAATAAGTGCTGAACAAAACTCTGTGAGGGTGTAACACAAGCAAGGTTATTACCGAAAACCGATCCCCGGCGGCACGTCCAGCGAGCGAAAGCTACATAAAATTGTGATAGTCATCGTGCAGTTAAACTGACAAAGAAATAACCGCATAAATGCGTAGATGGCACCGATAACGGGAACTAGGTTAAACTTGGGATGTTTTTACACTGCGTAAGTTTAGCTCAATTGTATGACCAACATAAATGGATAAGACCCGATTTAACGGGAAGGAGGTCACAATTTCATTGAATCTCGTTTTTAAGATGATAATACAGCTTTCTCCGGAGCGGATACAGCTTCCACCCACATGGAGACAGCTTTCTCTTGCCTATACATAGCTTTATCCGGGTGCACACAGCCTGCCCCCGAGCACATACAGCTTTCTTTTGCATGTGTACAGCTTTCTCCTTGTATACACATCTTTCTCCCGCATAGATACAGCCCCCCCCCCCCGTGTTTACAACGCCGTTCTTTAACTCGGTGCCTGGTTCGACATCGATTTACGACATCATCCTTCGTCTATGGGGCGTCGGATGGTTATTGGGAGTTATATCCAGGCAACGCAAAAGGAACCAAAAAAAAAAAAAAGAAGGAAATTAAAGTAAAGACGTAAGCTCGAAAACGAGTTTAAGTACTCATGCGTATTTCTCCTTAATAACTCTTTTTGTATACTTGGTACCATAAGTACTAGACGTTCCATTTGCCCAAACAGTAAATCTTAGGTACACGTGCACTTACTTCCTGCACTGTATCTATCTTGTTGAGGGTGTTCCTTTTCTTGGTGGGAGAGGTATTGGAGAATTCACTGGTGGGGGAAGCCCCGTTCACAGTGCGTACTTGTTTCGGTGCTGAATCTTTGGCTTCCCGAAGCTTGTCTTGTTTCTGTTTCTTGGCGATGAATTTTTTATTGTACCGTGACTGCAACCACAACACCACATTTGGTCAACTTCGGTTAATTTTTAATCCCATAAATTTCTCCGATATCGCCATTCGGGTTGATGTACACTGTTAAGGGCAAGCGTGACAAATTAAATGTTTTGCTTTTTGGTAGACAGCGCGGCATGGCACTTTGTCTTGCAACTGATACTAAGGTCGTATGATGTAGCTGATAAACAGAGAAATACATGGGGCTAACAAAAAAAAAATACTCCAGTAAGACTAAATCGTAATTATCATTAGATTTTATATTTAACCTAACTTTATGGGTATGGAAAATGCAGAGCGGTACTTTTCAAAACCATCTAGTCGATGAACCCTACAGCTACTCAAATTTTACTGAACAAAAAATCCAATTTAAATTAGGAGTTAAAATGGACTTCGCAATTTGAGTTTTTTTACGCAATGCTATGTTTTTACAGATCCTCTATATGACACGGGTATATTGAAACCAACATTCTACCCTTCATTTGGATTTTGTAATACAATGCACATGCATTTTGTTGTTATATTTATAAGGTACTTACAATGCACAGTACCCACACAAAGAAGAAGATTTGAAAGAATATCCAGACACTGATAAGTACACAAAAGGCGATGAAATCTGCAATTAAAAGTAATACATGAAGGAACAACGAAAAAATATTATTGTTATAGATCCCTAAAGTAGTTTTGAATGTCTAAAAATTTCCGACAAGTCTGTACAAACGATAAAACAAATGGCAATGCTCATACTAAATTGTAACAGTGATAGATTTTTAGGAAAGAAAAGTTTTTGTTTAAAAGACATAAATACTGCAATTGAAGAGCGCTCATGTTTTCTGAAATTCCTTGGAGTCTGTGCTTACAAAAATTGAAACCATGGGAGATTTTGAAGCGAAAAAAAAGAGCAAGAAGATGTCAAAAATTGACGAGTGTGAACACTGTGACCATTCCTGGTAGGCATAAGCCAGGAATCAGAGCCAGCATGGTTTCACAACGCCAACGAGATTTTGCTATCCGACCCCATCAGCCTTACTTTGGGCCCCGATTGCCTTACGACCATATATTGCGCGTCAGAAACGTCAGTCTCCTAAACTGATAATCGTGCTCTCCAAGCAAGAATTCGATCGAACACCTCGGGGATATCTTCGATAGGAAGGTTCGGGCACGAACTGCTTCGCTTCACACGCATGCGCAGCTAAGAACGGCCCTCATCCGGGGAATAGAATCGAATCACTCAGTGGAGGGTCAATCGAATCATTACGTTGATGTGAAGACGAGAACAAGCTTTACTTCGTGCCCGAGGAAGTCGTACCCCATACTGACGAAATGAGTACAGAATATGTCTGGTAAAAAGTATGAAGTCGTTCTGGCATTATGTGACTGAGATACTGAAACTACATTTTTATGGCTCCTGTTGATTTTGAGACCATATGGCAATGATAGTATCGTACATCTTATCAGATATAACATTTCTATACTGGTGTTTTTTTCTGTTATTTATAATTTCAGACAGCATACAGAAAAGAAGTCAATGGAATTCAGCCTTACCGGCACCTTCGGCGGGTGTCTTCTCTGGATTCGGCTCTCGTCTGTCGAAGCGTTCGTAATATTTGTAAACAATGACATGCCACACACTGATACAGCACAGGATAGACATGGCGCTCAGGATGTACTTGTCCTGTAAACAATGACACGTCACATACTGACACATGGCGCTCAGGATGTACTTGTCCTGTAAACAATGTCATACAACACACTACAGGATAGACACGGCGCTCAGGATGTACTTGTCCTGTAAACAATGACACGTCACATACAGACACATGGCGCTCAGGATGTACTTGTCCTGTAAACAATGACACGTCACATACTGACACATGGCATACAGGATGTACTGGCATTGAAACATACGCCATTGAAACAGCGGAATGTTAAAGTACCAGTTTATTCAGTACTCACTAGTAGCTATTACGACAAAGCAAGCAATACGTTCCTTGGTAGAAGGTCTTATGGGCAACATCCAAAGTAATCGGACAGTATCTGTGGGACGAACAGCAATCTTTGTGTTTCTCTTAAAGCTATCAATATCAGCCAGTATCTTAACAATCCTTTGGTCCACAGTTAATGTTAATGTAATTGCAATTAAAGACAATGAACTTGACATTCATTAAACCTCAATTTGAGGTTTTCGGATTTGCTCTGTACAAGCTACACACCCTTCCCCAATATTTAAATGTTTGTCGGCCATGCATCTTACAAATCAGACCTAAACAGGGAGAGCAAATACTACACGTCTTAGACATAATGGTTAAAAATCGGATCATGGGGGTGGTGGTCTCAAAAGACATTACACTCAGCACTGCAATACACCCTTTCAAAATAGTGCTATATTGGTTAAACTATCATTTTTATAACTCAAATTTTATTTGTCTGAGTTTTCTGCGTATAACCTAATACATTATAATGCACAGGGTCCCGGGGTCATTCTCAACCCTGGGGTTAAGTATGTCGCTGCGGGTTCCCGGGGTTCCGAGCAGTCCTACCCAACCCTACCACACACTGGTACAGCATAGGGCCGACACATGAGGTACTTGTCCTGTAGTCTGACAAAATAGCGCCTTATTATATGATGGTACGTGAAAGACGTCAAAGTTAAAAAAAACTGTGTATTTAGACTGTTTTAAAAAATCGTAGCTGACTTAAAACATGGTTCTATAGGAAATTGCCTGTTTTAAGCTACGAATCCACGTTAAGTAGAACAATCAAGTGCTCATAACTATGCAATTTAACGCAAGGCCTCTTGTTATGTGAAGGAACAAACTGCTAATGTTCTGCCATTCATTTCATAAGCATTGTTTGTAAATAATCTCTTTAAGAACATCTCGATCAGAATGTTTTTGAATATCTCATTGTTTTAGTAATATATTAATAAACATTGTTCGGCATTAAGTTTTTAAAAACAAATTTAAACCACAAACAAGCCATTAAAAAACGCTGGATCTTCAGAGCAATTCCGGACATACTGTTCTTATTGCAAATATGTGAGAAAACTTTCATAAAATGTTTCACTTTGCGTGGCTTAGTGGCTAAGATGCTCGTGTGGTAAACAAAAGATCCCCAAGTTCAAAGCTGGCTTTCAACATTTTGCTCGAGTCTACGAGCTGACTGGGTTATTAACCCTTAACACCAAGGATCTCTTGTCTTTGAATAAGAATTCATATTGCCGGGACGAGGAAATTCAATTAGACACCAATCTGATAGCGGATCAAAACTGAGAAAACACACTAAAAGACAATGGTAAAATCACAAAACGGCAGGATTTGATGAATGGTGTGGGGGCAAACTAATGGTTTAGGGCATGGAGTGGTAGGCGTAAATTCAACCCATTATTTTCTGTTGTAGCAATATACAAAACTGCTAACTCCGTGAACAATGCGAAATATTCCCAAAACAGGACCAGTAAAAGTGAACATCTTAAACATACTTCAGAGTTCGAAGGCGGTAACCAGATTATTGTCCTCACGTTAAATTACGGCCAATCACATAAATAAACGATAGATCCTAGCATTTGGCGTTTGATGAACAGTAACTGTTTCCATTGCAATAGCCCAGGATTTATAATTGGCCATTCTGGAAAGGAAGGACCGAGAGAACAAACATAGTCAGTTGCTTAAATCAGTTCAATGCATACAGATTTTATTTTGAATTGCTGTTGAGCACTTGATTGAAAAGCAAGGAGATGAGTATATTCACAGTTTAACTTTGTGTTGAACCTCAATCGAAATTTTAACATATTTTCCTTCACTTACCAGATAGGTGAGATAGGATATCTTTGGCAGGTTGTGTGTGACGACGAATTTAAAGGTTACGGTGGTGAGGAGCAGGATAAAAGACAACTGCAGACGATTCGGCACCAGGTTGATCTCCACGGCAAACGTAGCGAACGACAGACTGCATATAAACAGCTGTAATAGGTATAACAACTGCATGTAAACAGCTGAAACATGGCAAACAACTACACGTGAACAGCTGTAACAGGCATGGCAACTAATGTGTACAGCCTTAAAGCATAACAACTGCAACTGAAATATGGCAAAGAACTGCATGTAAACAGCTGAAATACTAACAACTGTATGAGAAATGCTGAAACCAGATGAGCGACTATGCATCAATATATGTAGGTCCAACATGATAAACTACGTAGTTATCTTCATAAAACAAAATCGGTCAGCGGATCAGAAGTCTCCTAAAATTCCCAGGCCTCATAACTACATGTACACGTGCATATAACGAAGTGCAGTACTATGAAAAAATAAACAAGAGCAGTTCCATAAAAGAAGCTGCAAAATATCGTGAATTAGGTACAGAATTGGAGTTGAAGCATGTTACCATGACAAAGAGCACGTTCCATATGAAGAAGCCCGGACGCCTGGATGCTTTGACTGCCGTGGACAGGGCCGGATGCTTGTGCTTGGCGTTCTGAAATACTTTTGTTGTCACCTAGAGAAAACAAGAGAAAAGGACTAACAATAACGGCAGTCATGCTACTGAATTGTGACGTCACTAGACGTAATGTGTAAATGTTGTGCTTGAAGAGATGCGACCTAAGAAAAGTAAATAGGCATACTAAATTGCTTCCTGACCTCAACAAATACTGCTTTGTGTTCTTCAAGCTTTTTGTGCTTAAGTAGCAAACAAAATTATTGAATTATTGCAATGCTGGAGCATATCAAGGAACATGCTGTAGTGTCCATATTCGTACCTTCAGAGCTAACAACACTGGATTTTAGAAATTCACGGCTTTACACCGTTTAATTGCGCCTTGATGGGCGTTCGGATTTCTTGCCTTTGTCCACGAGTGAACGGTCTCATGAAGGTGCCATTCCTGTTCTGCTACAAAAGACTGTACATTGACACCAGACAGCTCCTCTGTGTCCTCTGCCATCTCCACCTCCATCTCTCCGCGCTCTGACGACACCGTTATTGTCAGATCCTACAAGACATTCACACATAAAAACTCTAAGCTGTCCCAAATACCTTAATATCTTTTTACTGAAAGCATTGTTTGATCATCAACATCTATGAAATTTGATTTGATTGTTTTAAAGTGCTTGAATCCAAAGTAGCATTTTTGTATGCGCTAGCTAAAACTTTTATACAATCGCCATTTATGTCTCTATTTGTTTTTTTTTAAATTTCTTATGAATAGGATAGTATATGCATGCCTCAATACCTCGAAAAATGCAAGGATTTATGTCAAGTCTTAAGACAGTTTCAAGATTTAATACGTTACTTGTGAAACACATAAATACCTGGGTATCAAAGGGGAACTGATTGAGCTCGAGGTACTCGAGAAAGGAGCCCTTGACCCTGCGCTTCTCGTACACCCAGGCCCTGCCAAGGTCATCGTGCGTGATCACATGCCACATTTCCTCCTTGACGTCACCCAGTGCGTTGTCCACCAACAGGTTCGGGCTCCAGTACTGATCCCAGTCCAATTCATCCGGATCCTAACAAACAAGTGTCTTTAGGGATTAAACTAGGTTGTGGCTTAGACAGTCTCGGTTTTCGTAGAGAAAATCTGTGCTCCACAAAGCAAGCGTAATTAGGGATTGAACTAGATTTTGGTTTAGATAGGGTCAGAGTTTCGTTGAGATAATCTGTGTTCTACAGAGCAAGTGCCTTTTAAAGGCTAGCTGATTGACGCATTCAGAAAAGTTCTGGTTCAGAAAAATGCCTAATTTTTCACAACAATGCGGTTTAGCAAAATGGACTGGCAAGTTATTTTAATTATATATAGTGACGTTTGGCACCCATTACAATGAAGCTGCTTGCTGTTTCCTAAGTAGGTGTCACATTTGGTGATTTGATGTGAATCATTGCTAATTTGGACTGCTTATATACGCTTTAATGCCTCTGTCCAAACAAAGAGGGTAAATGTTACTACGCCGTAACTACGCCAAAACAGCGTTAAATGGGACATTGGAACCAAGACAAGACATCTTATAAGATGTGCTTTAACACATGAACAATGAGTAATCAACAGGATATCCTAACTGTTCACTCAAACACTCACAATTTCTCGCTTATTGTCAAAAGTGGGTTCGCGCCACCTGCCATGGAAAAAGACATCGGCGGCGTACTTCTCGCGAATCGTGTCGATCTCCCCAATCTTCAGGAATACCACGCGTACATATACCGTTCTCTGAAAGCAGATCAAAAAGAAATGGAAATGACACCACAAGGTATTGACTTAGACTTAAAATGAGTAGTGTTTTTTAACATTACTTTAAACACAATGTAAGCGAAGAAAGACAAAAGTAGATATTTTATTGCTTGTGAAGCTTTTATTTAAAATTTGAATTGGCACTATAAAACTTGTTGAAACGATTATATGCGCTGTTTATAGTAAGACTGCTGCGGCTGATTGAATAACTACAAGAAGCGTTCTTTTGTCATAATAAAAGACTTCAAAAGCCGAAAGGAAGAATTAGTTAACATTTTTAATTTTCTATTAAAATAAATTTCAAACAATGATCAGGCAATTTGATACATAAAGCATAGTTTGCTTACGAGAAAGTCCTTACATTCCATGTTTAACATACTTTAGTGGATATTCACAGAATGCTAACAACCTGCCTCGTAAGGACACGAATGATTTACTTATCACTGACTATTTGCTCGATTTGATTGACTGTTTTCTCTTTCATTCATAACCTTGGGGAATGTTATTGAGTTGCTTCCAGAACTCACTCAGCGATCCAGTAGGACTGAATAGTTAAAGAGCAATACACACTAATTTCTATTTTTTTCAGACCCTTGACTGAAGGTCATTGTATCTTTACCTAATGGCACACTAAATATTACGTAAAATGTTATATTTGTCAAATAAGAACGGAACACTTTGATAACAATAGCATTGCAGCCAAGTCACTTCTTAAGCCTTTAACAAGTCTTCTCACACTATAGCTCAAGGCAAAAAAAAAAAAAGAACAGCTGCCAACTTTATTTGGGTCAAAGCAAAGTAGCAAATATTTGCTAGTATATGTTTCTTCAAAGGGTCTCAAAATACGTTAATACTTGATGACTTCATATTACCAGAGTGGGCTTCGTTTGTTCGTATTTCATTACACAGCCTGTTACACACAGGGGTTTGAAACATAAAATAGTTGTTCTGTGATAGAACTATCTCTTATATTTGTGAAGAAATCTTTTAAGATATTTACTACTGGAAATATGTTTGACCTTAAAAAAGGAGTTACAACATCCCTCAATTGAGAAGATCGTTTAAGAATCTCGAACGCAAAGAGCCCATTTTGTATATATCCATCAATACAGTGATTTGCAATGCATGATGTCAATGATTAAAACACAAATCCACCGATTGGACAGAGTGTGTTAAGTCGTATAAAAGACACAGCAGTCACAAGTTATTCTGTGTGTCCACTCTGTAACAGTGCGTGGAGTGTACGCATAACATCATCCATCCACTGCTTTGCTGTAATCATTAAATCAATAAATCATCATAAAGTTTGGCGAAAGATAGCACTTCGTGCACGAAAACTGTACCAAGTCGTAAACGTTTCTCCTTATTAAGCACGCTATTTAAGTCCAGTGAGTCACGTATGAGAAAATTTAATTCTCTGGTAGTTGGACACAGGTAAGTGTCATTAGTACAACAGATTGCCCTTTAATTACAATAATTTGACACGTTTAATAAGTTATATGAGCATGATTTTGATATATTTAGACGAGTTTCAGTATTTATTTCTTCAAAATAGGCTCATGTTATGAGAAAATGGTAATTACAAGTTTCAAAGTTTCAGATTCCATGTCAAATAATCCGTGCAAGGTCATTGACAAACGAGACACATGTCATCTGTAAAATTAAAACCCAGTTATTTCAAAACTTAAAGCAACCTTTAAACAGTTTCAAAGAATTATGTGTTGAAAAGATATGCTGTTCTAGGTTTACCACATGTATTTACCACATATCTTTCGGCAGCAAAAAATACCCCTGTAACTTCATTTAGCAGATTAAATACTTCTTATATCTGTCGAATATTATCTCATCCTCGTAAAGCAGTATGTTTCAATTTTCTAAACAACATGGCTTAACCAGATAATGTAAACACACGTTGGCTCATACTTGCCTGTTATGATGAATAAAGCAAGAAATTAGTGTATTGTTTAGTTACAAGCGTATCTTCGTAAGACAATTACAATAAAAACTAAACACCGTAGCACGTGCAACATTAACGACACTAACAGTCTACTCGTTTCACAAAAACTTAATTTGTTGTCTGTCCACTTGAGACTATCAGAAACTAAACACATAATTAGATTCTATCACTATAGCATTGGTAATAAGGCAACAGATATACCATAAATGCATTCACAATATGTGTTACATGAGAACAGTGCTGTTGAATTAGACAGCTTGAAGTGATTTTATAAATACGAGTCTTCAATACATCAACTTAAAACGTCACGTGTATAAAATCAGCTACTGAGCACATATTTACTATGTATATAGTTCAAAAATGGAAATTAAAGCATAAAAGTCTTTAAAACATAAAAATGTAGCATAAAGGTCCTGACTGAAAAAGCTGCAATCTTTCAGGAGATCGGATGGGATAATTTAAACCTATAACAGATGATGGGTTGTTTAAGCACGGCGAGCTGCTAATAAATATCACGTTATTTCTGCGTGATAGTTTCACAGTCTATAGATATTTGACATGTCTATAAAAGTTCTACTGAAGAGGCTGCCCAAATAAAAAAAGTAATGCCACATATTTTTGGCCGTTTTCCCGTCTTTCTATATTCTTTTCATTAAGCCCATGGCATTGCCTTGAATACTAGCGACTAGTCATAAGTTTTTGGCAATGATCACTGAAAACAAACTGGCAGTGCGGTGTGATATCATACCAGGCATTTTCGGGACAAACTGTTATCACTGACATTATCAGCTATCAGAATGCCTAATTAGGAATGTCATACTTTTTACAATGCATATTTGTACATTGCATAGCCCGTGTTCTTGAGGCATTGTTTTGATAGGGTATAATAATATTAATTTAAGTATTGCTTCTTAACTTATAGGCCCAGTGATTGAGGCTGGTCTGCAATACCGCTTTCCTGGCTTTGTCAATTTTCGGCATCATAAAACTGGTTGTTTCCCCTTCCCCGTCCAAACTGAACCCGCCAGTAAACAGAAAATATTTTAAGTATAGTTCGTTTGCGCCCACACATGAAGCAGCAAATGTTCCACTATATAATACGCACCCTGCCATACCCCTCTTCTCAATTAAAGGATAAGCCAATCATTAAAAACGCATCACATCAATATCAAATTAGAGGTTTTAGAAACCAGTCATCACTTTAACTATAACATCCTGAGATATCAGACAACAGGTGGCTAGCCTCTCATAGCACAAGTCTTCTCTTAAATGTTTGCTATGGCTTGTTTCCTACCAATTGTTTACCTGAAAGTCAGATTCCCAATTTTACAGAAGACTTATATTTTCTTTAAATATATCAATTCACAACTAATCTTAAGCTGAAGAAGAATTAAGCCGACGCTGTTTTAACATTTTGATGTTGCTGAGGGTGGGGGAGAAGTGGGGAGGGGCGAGAATGTGCCCACTTTGTGTGTCTTAACACGGATCTGACAATGCATTGTGGACGTTTTGTCTTATGAAAACGGATAGCTTATAAAGAGAGACAACAACAGGCCAAGCACCTTCACAATACATACAATATTTGGAACGGCTAGAATACACCCTGTGTATCATTTATTATAAATAAAGTGGTGCGTGGCAATCATCAAAGAGTACTGTGCTCTATGTATATTTTAGCATAATACTTTTGCGATTGGTACTTTGTTAAGTAGTATGTTTTGCCATAGGCTCAACAGCTCAAAAAGCAACGTTCGCAATTTCAAATAGTTCAGAGGACCAGCACAACATTTCTGTTTTCTATCAAAACAATTACACAAAGATGCAATTATTGGTGTCGTTAGACGTCTAGTTTTATCATTCCACTCACTATAAATAATGGACTCGTTTTCTGGCATTAGGGAATATTGGTATATGTCACGTGTGCTACCACTGTTAAGGTCATAGCCAATCTAGTGTTTTTTACAGAGTTTGTCTTTCTTCTCTTGTTATTTTAGACAATAAGATGAAAGGTCACGCTTTTCATGATGTTTCAAACTGTGTTTTTGCTCCGTAAATTTCGACAGCAGCCAATAGCAATAGCCAACAATAGTCTGTCTGCTGGGAAGTTCCGTATCGGCATGAAATTCACCAATCAAAAAATCGCAATCATCCATAATGTATTATTCTTTCAATTGCACTTCAATTCTCGCATTCAACTTGCATGTCAAGTGATAAATAGAAGGATAGTCGCACCACTGGTGGGTGCATAAAGTGATCTTGATGTCTCTCAGTTTTTACAAAGTTCCCTTTCCTTTTTTGTCCTCATTATCTCACATTTCCTGTGGTGTTTTAACCTTTAAGAAAGTCTGCATGAATCGCTTTTATCAGACAAAACATATTTTGCAATTAGCAGTGTTTACAATAGAATAATGGCATTGCCGTGTCATCTACGAACGGTCTGGATCTGACATCACATGACGTGCTAATAATAAATAAACCATAAACCATAAAAATAAACTATATCAATTCACTCGATCGTCTCTTATTTAACAGTGCCGTTTGTTGTGACTACTGCATCATTGCATCAAAGGCTGCACACGTGAGATTGTAGAAAACAGATGATAGACAATCTACTATATAATAGTATTATCGACATGCGGTTTGAGAAGGGAGAGGGGAGGATGAGGGATAAGCCGTGCCATTCTAAGTAAGGCAAAGGCAGGTCAAGTGACGGCTAAGGGAGCAGGACTTCTTGTCTTTGTTTTTCTCTCAATAATTGTTTTGTATAAACGATGACTTGGTTGAAGAAACATTAAGTTTGTAGAACGTAGGAATTCTGCTTCTTTTCAGTATCCACAACATTCCAAGCAAATTCTAAAGCTATGCAGGCTTTGTCAGTATATATCAACATATATGTTTTTGAATTTAATTTTTGCAGCTGTCTCTCTTCGTGTAATAGACACTTTGTTCACGACGCCTGTTCCGTCCATCATTTTTTCCGTGTGACGGACACGTGAGTCCTAGGATCCCACAACTTTACAGATAAGCAGAATTTAGTATAAAGCTGAGCACTCTTTTTTTAATCTACAGGATCAACAACAATCATCTTACATGAAGCAAGAACTGCATTTTTATCAACAAATGCAGTTCTTCAACACTAGCTAGGAATCATAACATCTCATTCGGTAACAAAGGAAAAGCTTTGCTCAAACAGTTTCGGAACACATACCACATTCCACCGCTCTGTCACTGTCTTTAAAAGAACACTCAATGTTTTTTTGCAAGATTGAAATGACGATTTGATACATTCTCCTCATACAGCCAACGCTTAAATCATCTACTTTTTTAAAGCAACGATGTTGTTCGAATTGGATATTTTGCTTTGTTTTTCATAAATTTGTGTCTTTCCATACAGATAAACTAGGCCAGGACATTACAGTAGACAGCGTCCCACATCCATTCATCTCGCATTTCTTTCACTTACATTCATCCGCTTAACGCGTAACACAGCTGGCATTCCAAACATCATTCCAAATAATTTTTTATAGATACCACGCTTGAATAAGTACATTCTAAAATGAAAGTACATATTCACAGGTTTCACTGTCCTGGTTGAAAACCATTCCATTTTACACTAAGCCTCTTATATTCTCTCATCAACTAACACCTTTTGGCAAACTTGGCGCAGGATTATTTTTTTTTTTTTTTTGCATTCCTGAGACCAACTGCCATTTACTGGTACCTGTTTTTCGGTCACAAATTTATAAATAGCTGTTTATTCGAATAACTTACTATTTAGTGCATGTAAGCCAGTTAAGAAGTACATGCAAGTCAGTCGCTGAAGTGCATATAAGCCATTGACCGAAGTACATATCAGTCAGTCATTGAAGTGCATGTAAGCCAGTCACTGAAGTATATGTAAGTCTGTCACTGAAGTGCATTTAAGCAAGTCACTAAAGTGCATGTAAGCCAACCACTAAATGTATGTAAGCCAGTTGCTGAAGTGTATGTAAGTCAGACACTAAAGTGTATGTAAGATAGTCACTGAAATGCGTGTAAGCCAGTCACTGACTGCATGTAAGACAGTCATTGAAGTGTATGTTAGCTAGTCACTGAAGTGCATGTAAGTCAGTCACAGAAGTAAATGTAAGCCAGTCACTGATTGTATGTAAGCCAATCACTGATGTGCATGAAAGTCACTCACTGAAGTGCATATAAGTCAGTTACTGAAATGCATGTTAGCTAGTCATTAAAGTGCATGTAAGTCAGTCATAGAAGTAAATGTAAGCCAGTCACTGAAGTGCATATAAGTCAGTTACTGAAGTGCATATAAGTCAGTTGCTGAAATGCATGTTAACTAGTCATTAAAGTGCATGTAAGTCAGTCATAGAAGTAAATGTAAGCCAGTCACTGAAGTGCATATAAGTCAGTCACTGAAGTGCATATAAGTCAGTTGCTGAAATGCATGTTAACTAGTCATTAAAGTGCATGTAAGTCAGTCATAGAAGTAAATGTAAGCTAGTCACTGAAGTGCATGTGAGCTAGTCACTGAAGTGCACGTAAGTTAGTCACTGAAGCCCATTCTTTTCTACATTTGATCCTCCTACAGTATTTGGTTTTTGTGAAATAAAATACATGACCAAAACTTGTAGTAGTTCTATTGCAGCCGCAAATTTAGCAGGTAAAAGCCCTGTAAATTTAGGTACAGTTCGAGTATGTTGTTCTGAACAACTGCAAATTTAGTCTTTAACAATTATTAAATGGTAAGAAAGTTTTAAAGTCTTACTTTTAAAACCCAAAGCCACACAACAGCTGGACTCCGAGTTTCACGAATCATATTAATGTTAAGCAGCCCAGCATTGAAATAAGAAAATGACTGAAGCCAACTTATTAAATTGTGTAAAATATTTAACCAAGATATATGTTTTATGCTGTTGAAATGATATTAACGTCTTGTTATATTTGTCATTTTCTTGGTGCACATTTGTCATTCTCAACTGGTCAAGATAATATTGAAGCTTAAATAAGACAGGGGAAGACCAAGCCCAAAGGAGCAGCGGTGGGACTGAACTGAAGTGGGCCGATTTTACGGGCCGTTCTGTCTTTGGGATTCTTTATAAGAGTAAGACTTTTTTTAAAAAGTTTGTGAACTGAAAAGCAGCGTTGCGTGTGTGAGAGAATGATTCTCATTCTCGCGTAAAATGGAGCAGTATATGTCAAATGGAAGGACCGAAATGAGCAGTAATTCTAAATTAGTATTTTCGATATATATATATATATATATATATATATATATATATATATATATATATATATATATATATATATATATATATATATATATGTGTGTGTGTGTGTGTGTGTGTGTGTGTATGTATATATATAGGAGCCTGGTTAGTAAAACAAAAGAGTTGATACTCCTACAGCAGGTATTATTGGTTAAAAGGAACAAAAATTATGAAAATTATTCTGTTTTTCAGCAAAATCAATCTTCAGAAATTGTTGATTGAAATTTGGCTCATTGGCTTGATTTAAGCATTTTCAATTTAGAACGCACACTTGACTGCAGTCAAATAATAAAAACTGATATACACTTAAACTTCACCTTACACCTTCCTTTTTTTAACAGGGAATGCAAGTCCGAAACAACCCCCCTTATTGTATGCAAATTACCCCTCCTGGCCTCAAATTACTCCCTTTTCCCGCGTATTTTGGGCATTCATATCCAATCAAATGCCCACCCTCTCATCGGGGGGGGGGGGAGGGGTGGTATTTAGCACTTGAAAAAGGGTGAATTAGATAAGATTTCAGAAAAGTGAGGTCGTCCTTTATGATCGATTTACCCGAGTGAATTTGCCCTGGGCGGGGAAAATTCTGGAGGGCGTCAAGTGCGCCACAGCGCATCGAGTTTATATCTGGCGCACAGAACTGGAGCCGTAAAATTTCAGAATTCGCCTTAAAATTAAAAGTGTTCAAAACGACCCCTGGCAGTGAAGCCAACCGAGAGAGCTGGAACTTCAGTTCGCTCCTGAATTGCCTCAAGATATCGGACGCAATTAATAAAACTCAAATCAGCGTTACCTTGACGTCGGAATTCCCTGATAGTGACGCCATTTCCCCGAGTCCCACTTGCGTAGCGCGTCGCTTAATGGCAGCGCGTTTTTTCTCAAGTTCATTGGCCGCCGAACTGTCATTACTTCCGGTCGATGACGACTTTTTCACGGCGCTCTCCAGCGCTTGTATCGCCCGCACCAGACCAGCAATATCCTCCCGCGTTGCTGCCGCCATTTTGTTTTCATTTACATGACCATTTGCATGTCAGATTCTGTATGTTTATTGTCAATTGTGTTGACTTTTATCCTCCAAGTCCACAGATGGCTTTTCGTTAGGAAAATTTCAATAAAAACGGCCGAGGAATGAAAATCAATGACACTGTAAATATGTTTCTCATTTCGCATAGCAACAAAACAGTATTTTCTCTAAGCGCTTCACCTGGGTTGAAGTAATATCGAATAAATTGGTGTTTTGTAAAAAAAGTCTTTTATACAACAAATTATAATAGTCTGCTCAACGGTCCTAAATTATCTACTTGTATTATCTATGCAACTTCCAATGTGTTATTTTGTTTTTCTTTTCATTTTCTTTTCTTTTTTTAATTTGTTCTGAAATTTGTATCCTTATTTATCACGTTTCACGTTTTTTGATGGAGTGCGGTCAACGCTGTAATGCGACGCACCACGTGACTTTTATGGCGGGCCTAGGACTGCTGGTCTCGCCTTTAAGCTGCTCGCAGCAAACAGCTTCCAATCCGCAGCTGCCCGAGATGATCAAGCATAGCACAGACCACTGCACTGCCGCATACGACGCATTTTATTTATCAGGGAAACGCAAATATCCCAATTAAAAAGTCTCATGGACTAGCTTCTTATAAGAAATCCTTTCTTGACCTGGTTTGTTTGCGTTCCATGGTCCTTTCTATTTTTATGGATTCGTATTTGTCTGTGGGCAACATCATTACTGTGATCTTTCCTTTATGCCTTTCCCTCGGGTTTGTGAGCAAACTTTTCATTGACTTTCATTGACTTATACAGCCATTGTGCTCTGTTCTTAAGAACTCATCACGGGTGACAGTATACCTGGATCCATGTGAAAATTAATAAACGCTTCAATGAGAAAGATTAACATAGAGCCGGGCTTTTTTTCCCGACGCGCGCCTAGCTGTCTGCGATACGCCTTATAATTGTACACCAGACTCCCGGGATAATTCAGCTTCAGAATTAAGGCTACCCCGCAGAAATAAGACCACTTTCTACTTCTCGTCGGTTCCGTTTCAATCCAAGAAAACCAAGAAAATAAGACCACTCCAGAAATAAGACCACTTTTGACCAGGAGCATGAGGACATGGCTGGGCTAGCTGTACACGTCCGGAATGGGGTGGGGGCATGGCTGGCCTAGCTGTTCAAGTCCGGAATGGGGTGAGGGCATGGCTGGACTAGCTGGGCACGTCCGGAAGGGGGTGGGGGCATGGCTGGGCTAGCTTTACACGTCCGGAATGGGTTGAGGGCATGGCTGGGCTAGCTGGGCACGTCCGGAATGGGGTGGGGGCATGGCTGGACTAGCTGGGCACGTCCGTATTGGGGTGAAGGCATGGCTGGCCTAGCTGGACACGTCCGGAATGGGGTGGGGGCATGGCTGGACTAGCTGTACACGTCCGGAATGGGGTGGGGGCATGGCTGGCCTAGCTGTTCAAGTCCGGAATGGGGTGAGGGCATGGCTGGACTAGCTGGGCACGTCCGGAAGGGGGTGGGGGCATGGCTGGGCTAGCTTTACACGTCCGGAATGGGTTGAGGGCATGGCTGGGCTAGCTGGGCACGTCCGGAATGGGGTGGGGGCATGGCTGGACTAGCTGGGCACGTCCGTATTGGGGTGAAGGCATGGCTGGCCTAGCTGGACACGTCCGGAATGGGGTGGGGGCATGGCTGGGCTAGCTGGGCACTCCGGAATGGGGTGGGGGCATGGCTGGACTAGCTGGGCACGTCCGTATTGGGGTGGGGGCATGGCTGGACTAGCTGGGCACGTCCGGAATGGGGTGGGGGCATGGCTGGACTAGCTGGGCACGTCCGTATTGGGGTGGGGGCATGGCTGGCCTAGCTGGACACGTCCGGGTAGGGGTGGGGGCATGGCTGGACTAGCTGTACACGTCCGGAATGGGGTGGGGGCATGGCTGGGCTAGCCGGACACGTCCGGAATGGGGTGAGGGCATGGCTGGGCTAGCTGAGCACGTCCGGAATGGGGTGGGGGCATGGCTGGACTAGCTGGGCACGTCCGGAATGGGGCGGTGCTGTGATTGAGAATGCATTTTTTACGGTATTCCGACTTTTCATCGAGCGACTTATCGTCGAAATTCTTCAGAAGTTAGTAAGGCGTAACAAAACACAAGTACATATCCATCAGTGACCAGAGTCGCTCTAAGATCTCACTGACAGATACAAATTGCAATTAACAACTTGCAAAATAATGGTGCTCCCTTCAGATAATGCTCTTTAGAAAAGATTACTCATACATATCCATCAATGACTGGAGTTGCTCTAAGATCTCACTGGTTGATACAAATTGAAATTATTCAATAGATCAAACACGGGAGTCAATGCTAGAACTAAGCGAAGACACAGAATTGTGTCGTAATAATAATTTCATCAAAGCGATGTTTTAAAAACACGGTTTGGCAAATTAAATCCATCAATTACGGGAGTCGCTCTTATAACTTACTCAAAAAGCTTAAGCCCGTGCAAGTAAGGCTGCGGATACGATGATCCAACGGTATCCGGACACCTTGATTTATGCATGTATAAAGTAGGCCAAAATGAAGCAGTTTTATATCACCGCTCTTAAACATCGAGATTATAACGACAAACAGAGGAAAACCGATGCCATTAGTTGAAGGATATTCTTACACCAAAAGAGACTCTGGAAAAACTTCGATCACTTGGATATGTACTATGTAATTCTCAAACACGATGAATTCGATGCTTTTGTGTCAATGTATAAAATATTAGTTGTGCTGTTTAAAAAGTTGCATTTCTGTTTTTAGTCATGGAGCATAACGCCACAAAAACTTCATTACAAAAGGTTATCTTGAATTCCACATAGTAAAAAATTTATTCCTATAAAATAACACACTTGGACGAAAAGTCGCACTAGCCACTTTCGACGAAAAGTCACTCGACGAAAAGTCGTGGATTAATTTTTTTTACATTTCCCTTTGGAAACTTAAATTGTTGAGTTCAAATGTTAAAAGGTATTCCAAATTGTGTCCGTGCCTGGCTGAGCCAGCTTTACCCCTTCCAACTCCCGGAGGCGGGGGGTGGGGACTCTCGAGGAGGGGCGGACTCTCGGGGAGGGGGGACTCTCGGGGAGGGGGGACTCTCGGGGAGGAGGGGACTCTCGGGGAGGGGGGACTCTCGGGGAGGGGGGACTCTCGGGGAGGGGGGGACTCTCGGGGAGGAGGAGACTCTCGGGGAGGGGGACTCTCGGAGAGGGGGGACTCTCGGGGAGGGGGGGTTCTCGAAGAGGGGGGGGGCTCTCGAGGAGGGGGGATTCCCGGGGGGGGGGGGAGGGACTAAAACGACATATCCCTGGAGCTATTATTTTGCATTGCAAAAAATGATGGTAGCGTCAGTTGTTGATTAGGTTATTGTCGTAAGCTGAGAGCAAACAGAGACAAGGCATGTTACTGTCATCGCGACGATCCCATGATGCTGATGTCAAACAAGCCTCCAGTGGGAGCAAAGCACGGACCGACTTCCTGTAGGAGGTGCTCGTAATCAAGTGTGGCTCACTGGATTGTTTACACAAGCTAAGTCAAACATCCGCTCACCTCAGTCCCCTGTCCAATCAGCCCATTTGCTGATTTATTATTAATAATCCACCAGCAAAATGCTGTGATAAAGGGTATCCTTCGATATTCATATTTCACGTTCCCATATTTTAAAGTTTTTTTTGCGTTTAGTGTTAACGCCAAATTATTAAATTCATTGGCTTTTCGTGAGTCATCTTGGAGTATTAGATAACGGCTGTTACATCCCCGGGCCCGTATTAAATGATTTAGCTCATATTCATACACAGAATAAGCTTAAGTAAAGTTCGAAATCAGTTTCATAATGAGATTAGCATTTGCTCAAAACACTACTTTGAGCACATCGAGTTCAAGACGTTTCTGTTCTTTTGACGTTTTGAGTCTTAGCGTGTGTCTGAGTTTGAGCCAGGTAGTGAGTACGGGCGCGTGTTCCTTGGTCTCATGACTCAATGGGTTGTGATCTTTAAAAAGTGAATTGCTACAAGCGTATGTTTAAAACAGAAGAGTCTTAAGCGGCTGCTTCCATCCAGCCACGATGTCCGAATAACTCCTTCCATCCCGCCACGATCTCAAAATAACTACTTCCATACAGCCACGATGTCCGAATAACTGCTTCCATCCAGCCACGATGTCCGAATTACTGCTTCCATCCAGCCTTGATGTCAAATTAACTACTTCCATACAGCCACGATGTCCGAATAACTGCTTCCCTCCAGCCACGAGGTCCGAATAACTGCTTCCATGCTGCCTTGATGCCCAAATAACTGCTTCCATAAAGTCACGATGTCCGAATAACTGCTTCCATCCATTCACGATGTCCGAATAGCTCCTCAAATCAAGCCTCGATGTGCAAATAACTGCTTCCATTAAGCCTTGATGTCGAAACAACTACTTCCATCCAGCCACGATGTCCGAATAACTGCTTCCATCCAGCCATGATGCCCAAATAACTGCTTTCATCCATCCACGATGTCCGAATAACTGCTTCCATCCAGCCTCGATGTCCGAATAACTGCTTCCACCCAGCCACGATGTCCGAATAACTGCTTCCATCCAGCCACGATGTCCGAATAACTGCTTCCATCCAGCCACGATGTCCGAATATCTGCTTCCATCCAGCCTCGATGTGCGACTAACTGCTTCCATCCATTCACGATGTCCGAATAGCTCCTCCCGTCAAGCCTCGATGTGCAAATAACTGCTTCAATCCAGCAACGATTAACTTCTATCAATATAACTTAATAGCGTATCCAGCAGAGAATCAGGCAAGACACAGTCAATTCAACTCGAATGAAAGTAGAACTGTGGGGCAAACTATATTTTCCGCCGCTTCTTTTCTCGATTGAACAATACATAAAAATACAAATAATGCAAAGGAATTTTCAATGATTAAAAGATGACATGCAATTAAACATCTTCGCAATTTACAGGGAGACAGGGAAGAGTGGGCGTGAGGGGGAGGCTGACAAGGCTTTAACTTATACATAAATACGATAAGTCGGGGGGGGGGGCGGAGGGGTGGGTGGGGTGAGAGTGCAACATAACCAGAACAGAAATATAATTTTCACAACATCAATGCGATACAGGAAGGAGTTTGGGGGGGGGGGGAGGGAGCGGGCAAGGCTGTAAGGTGTACATAGAAATGCTATACCAACTTGGGGGCTGGGCGTGTAAACAAACACGGCATACATACGCTTCTCTAAAGATCAGAGGGAGGAAGGGGATGGAGGTGGAGAGAAATCTGGTTACTGAAAGAACTTGATGTTGCTGTCCCGTATGTTGCATGGTTGCAATTAAGGAATAAAGCATGGAGGCATTTGGCCAATGGGCACAAGGCGTGACATGTAGCAGCATGACGTGATGACGACAATATGTCGTGGGGTGGACCTCGCGCGTGTTCATTGTCGAGAATCTGGGAAGGCACATGTTTGCCAATCACATGCCGAGTTTAGAAGGTTGTTTCAACCAATCACAAGCCAGGGAAAATTTTTCACTCTTTTTGCTAAAACAGTGGCACTTGCCATAAAGAATTCGTAGGTTGCAGTTTTAAACGAAAATAAACAAACTTTATTTTGTTCAAAATTAGAGGCAAACAACTTTTTGATCCAGCCGGGGTGGAGATGGAGAGGTTATCATGAGCTCCAATTCCTAACTAAAAGTGATGATTCCATATATGTCTGTTGCTTTTACTGTGATTTCTTCATTTTTCCACTTCTTAAATTATTATTACTATCATTATTATTATTTTTATTATTACTGTTGAACTTTATCTAAAAACCCCATAACACTTTATCAACTTCTTGTAAAACCAGTCGTTTTAGGGGGGCGCTAAAACTGCAAGTGGGTCGATTCCGCTGGCGGATTCTGTCTAGTTTTGTCTCTTCTTGCATTAACCTGGAAACATTTCTATTCGGGGGACGGGGGAGGGCGTGCTGGGGGGGGGGGGGCAAAGCGCCTTCAGTGCATTTGCAATTTAATAATTGGCTGTAATCCGAAAGTTCTTTCCAATAATTTTCCTTAAGCCGAGAAGAAAAAGTGCACATTCACTGCAAAATTCGAAAGAGGTTTTGCATATAAAAGAATACTGACACGGGTGTGTCTTTCGCGCCACCCCCACCCCCCCCCCCCTCCGCCATCTATCCCTAAGTATGAAAGTGACCTGCGAGAAACAGAGCCTTGTTTTGGCTGAACAGTCCTCGCTGAGAAGTAGTGAGTTTGAACCCTACCGGAAATGTCAAGTTGCTCTTCAGACTTACAGAGGTGTTGCATGTGCACAAGCTTATCTGATTTTGGCAAGTGTTCTCTTTTTCGAATGATTTGCCTCACTACCGAAGTAGTAATACGTCGTTGTGTACTACTAAGAATAGGTGAAATGTAGTGATTTGTGTCGATTTGTGTGTCCAAAGCTGCTCAGAAAGCCGTCCTGCCGTACAGCTACCACATCGTACAACCACCTTACAGCTACCATGCCGTACAGGTACCCCACCTTGCAGCTCAGTAGTAGAAAAAGGGGAGTTCCAGCACAGGAAGTGACGTCATAATGGCGTCATAGGGTGTGCCAGAATTCCCAGCACTTTCTGTGCTTGAATTCTCCTTTTTCTACTATTCAGCTCCCATTCCGTACAGGTACCTATCGTAAAGCTATCGTACCGTACACCTACCTTACCGTGCAGCTACCTTACCGTGCAGCTACCGCACCGTACAGCTACCGTACCGTACAGCAACCGTTTACCAAATCTCCATGGTAAATAATGTTTAGAAGTCCATAAAACACAGTAGATTTCGTTCGTGGTCTTAGCTGTTTATTGTCCTAATTTTAAAACTCTTTTTGCCATTAAAGAGGACATCTAATTAATTTTTCCGAGGGCTGTTTATAAACCTAAGGCAATGTTTACATGCCTTTTTGTAAGAATTAATGTTCTCGGTCTATTAATCGCACACTCTAAATACTTGTGTTACTTTAAGATTATCCGAAGATTGTCTGTAGATGCCAGAAAAACATCCGAATGTCCAGGCACATGGAAATGCCCTTCTTTTTGTTGTACAGAAAACCCAACAAAAAGTCTAGGGTTGATTCAACGTCGATTTGAGGTTGCGACGTTGTCCTGACCAAACCACAACTTTGGTCTCGACCAAAAATCAACGTCTTACCAATAACATCGTCTTTGCAATAACATTGAATAGACATTGGGAAAGCAACGTTGTTTAGACGTTGCTTTTGGTCTTCTTTGGTCGCCGTCTTTTACACAACGTTGAATAGACGTCGGAAAATTGACGTTGTATAGGACTCAAAACTGAAACATAACCTCCTTGCGTTATCGCTCATCTGAAACGGTAGCCTTTTTGAAAACAGACCAAACCGAGGATATAAAATATGAGAGTGTCAGGAACTTGCAGTTTTTCCAATCTGTTTTTTTTTTTGAAAACTGTTCATGGAAATCCTACCGGATGATCCAAGACTGGGGTACTGTGACAGAGGGGTGGCCACGCTATGATTGTAGCTGTGTTGACGGCAATTCTAGATTAATATTTACTCCGAAATCTATACAATGTAGGGATATAGAAGATGTTTCGACTTCCATTTTCAACCTATCTACAACGTTGATTATATATAGGATAACCGTCGCCTATCCTACTTCGAAAGGTAGACGTTGTTTCGACTTCCATAAGCAACCACAATCCTATGTTAATCGGACATCGGTTGCGATGTCGGTCCGGCATCTACAAACGTCACAGTGTTTACTGGGAACAGTCTACGCGAGTTCTTCCAAGTAAGAATAGCGGATCCGTCCAAGTCGGTAACCGGTCCTTGACTTCCGGAAAATAGTGGAATAGGAAGTTGCTTGACCACCAGTCCTTATATTCACAAAAGTTAACTGCACAGTTAACTGTAACCCCTAGAAGCGAAATTCAGTTGATCTGGGTTCTATCACGCAACTTATTAAATACGACAAAATGATTAATTTACTTTAGGATACCCTGGCTGCTAACGGAGAGGTTAAGAAAATCAGTTAACTATACAGTTAACCCTTTTGAATACGGTCATAGTGGATTGAAAAACGACACACAAATAAAGATGGCAAGGCATGTCACTGGTTGACAATAAAATCTCCCTACACAACTTATGAGTCCCCGTCGACGCGTATCGCCAAGCGGGGGACTATAAGATTCGAGTCCGTCCGTCCGTCTTTCCGTCAGTTGACACTTTTTTGTTGGCGCTATGTATCCATAACCCTGAAGCGATTCGATTGTTCTCTTGCACATGCAAAGACGATATAGTGCAGCCGTGCAACTAGGGTTATTTTGAGATTTTTGCAAAAATTGGGAAAATGGGAAAAGTTTCAAAATTCAACACAATTGACCTATTAAATGGGTGTTTGTCGGCGCCATATCTCCGTAATCATTGAAGCGATTCAACTGTCCTCTTGCACCAGCAAAGACTATATATTGGACCTGTGCAACGGGGGGTTATTTTGAGAATTTCGCAAAAATTCTGGAAATGGGAAAACTTTGAAAATACAGCACAATTGACCTATTTGATGGGTATTTGTCGTATTGAAATCCTGTGACTGCTCGCCTGCGGAGGACAGTTTTACTGACATACTTGTTTCTTTAAAGAGCAGTGCTGATTCCTTAATTTTCGTACATAATGCCTTGTTATAATCATACAAATAAAAATTATTAGTAGTCAATGTTTCCATTTGCATGTTCAAGTGTTGACTAGACATGGCGACTGGGCATGTTGACTGGACATGTTGACCGGACATGTTGACTGGGCATGTTGACTAGGCATATTGACTGGACATGTTGACTAGACATGGCGACTGGGCATGTTGACTGGACATGTTGACCGGACATGTTGACTGGGCATGTTGACTAGGCATATTGACTGGACATGTTGACTAGACATGGCGACTGGGCATGTTGACTGGACATGTTGACCGGACATGTTGACTGGGCATGTTGACTAGGCATATTGACTGGACATGTTGACTAGACATGGCGACTGGGCATGTTGACTGGGCATGCTGACTGGACATTTTGACTGGGTATGTTGACTGGACATGTTGACCGGACATGTTGACTGGGCATGTTGACTAGGCATATTGACTGGACATGTTGGCTAGACATGTTGACTGGACATGTTGACTAGACATGTTGACTGGGCATGTTGACTGGACATGTTGACTAGACATGTTGACTGGGCGTGTTGACTGGTTTTCAAAAACTGGATGGTCAACCCTCCAACAACTAGGAACACATATGAAACTGTTCGACTCGCTCTCCTGTGCTCGATAATTGTACAACAGCGAACGAATTCTAACTTATAAGTAAGAAATCTTCACTTAAAGGGAAATGCGGGTATCTCTGCGCCATCTAGCGACTGAAATGCACACAGCACTGAAAATGGCTGATATTCAATCTTTGTTAGCACAGTATAAATAATTACTCAAGCCATCTGGATCGAAAAATTCTTTTCAGATACAAAGAGGGACATGTTGAGAAAAGGTCTTTATTGATACTTTGTCCCTGGAAAGGTCTGTGTTGATTTGTTGTCAATTGAAATCACTGTTTTAATATTACACTGTTTTATCATTTAACTACAGAGTCAATGGCATTTTGTCAAAAAGATTGTATAATTCTCTTATTGATGCAATGTCTTATATTTTTTATTTGCTTAAAACACTTCTTATCATGTGTTCTTCAAATAGAGAAAATGGGCCAATTTTCAATTGTGATTATATGTGTATTTTGCATTTTGATGGAAATTTCTTGGTTTTTCCCTATTGTTTCTATAGTAAAAGCACGCTACCTTTCAATGCCTGCATTTCTTTTTTCAATTTTTGAATTCATACCCAAACCATTAAACTGTGAAAGTATGAAGGAAGTGTCAATTGTGATTGAGATACCCACATTTCCCTTTAATTTTTCAGCAAAATCAAAGTGCTAATGTATGTATAATACCAGGACTAAATATTTGAACGGCACATTTCAAATGCACATTTTAATCGAATGAGTCAAACAAACATAAAATGCGAAAAATGTTGATTTCGCTGAGGATACCTAAAATTATCAGAAAATTTTAAACGCAAGTGTTATCTAAAATTCGGACGATAACAAAAGAATGGATCATAAATCGTAACGTGCAGCGGGAAAACATCGGACATCGAGGGGTGGGGGTCATACACATGACTGACTAGACGTCAGTAACGCTGGCACCCATGGCCAGTGTCAAAGTGTCAGCCTCTGTACTGTGCAAAAAGCCGCTGCAGCCTTCATTCTAGGGATATACCTCACTATTTGCTAGGGGAGGGAAGTGCGCTGATTATTATAGGTTTTTCTTGGAATTAATTGGCGGTTCCACAGACTGCATGTGAGGATTAGTTTACAAAGTTATATTTATGGCACCCACGTCTTGCCCGATGTTAAGCTTAACAGAATCTAAGTAATGAATCCGCAATAAAACAAGAAGAAATGGAGTTCTAGTATTAATATATAACTTGGTTTGGGATAGATACCCATGCAGAGCACCCCCCTCCACTCCCCATACACCTGATCTGCACATAGAAATCCACCCCAGTAAATATTTTAAGGTCAGGCCAACTCTGGTTGTACTTTGGCTGTGATTAGTTGCGACGTTTTTGATACAGCGTTAATACAAATGTCGGACTCGAAACCGGACAAAAAACTCCTTGCATTATCGCTCACTGGAAATCGATAGCCGTGAAAGGGTACTTTGAAAATACACCAAAAATGAGGACGTAAAATATGAGTATGTCAATACTCATACTCAAGAGCGCGCAAGCTTTTTTCAACCTGTTCTTGAGAAATATGACTCAGGGGTAATCACACCATGATTGTGGCTGTCAAAATGACGATTCAAGATTGATATATCCCCGAAGTCTATAAAACGTCGCTTTCTGGACGTCTATACAACGTTGGGAGATGGACGTTGTTTCCACTTCTATTTTCAACCTATCCGCAACGCAACTTCTATTTTCAACCTATCAAAAAACTGTAAGGCGTAGATTAGAACGAAAAATGAACAAAACGGGAGATGATTCGGACAAAACTAATTACGAAAAGCAATGTGGATATATAAACTTTTTGATGACTGAGGCTAAAACTAAATTCAATTCCACCAAAATTTGCGAGTCCAAAGATGATAAAAAACGACTCTTTGAAACTGCGAAGAAAATTCTGTTTTGGAAAGAAGAGCCAGTCATACCATTGGATATTGCCCAAGAACAACTACCTCATGCCTTTGCTACATATTTCATTGACAAAATTGCAAAAATACGTGAGAATATAAGCTCTTCGACAGTTTCTCGTGCTATCAAGGAAATAACTGAAATTGGAAATGCGTCACAGTCTTCGCCAACTGTCTTCCAGCCCGCCACTGAGGCCATAACTGTGAAGTTAATAACGGACTCTAGTTCGTCAAGCTGTGAATTAGATCCAATCCCGACGAGACTGTTAAAACAATTTAAAAGTGAAATAGCACCGGCTATTACCAAAATTGTCAACCTATCTTTGTCAAACTCGAAAGTACCCGATCAGTTTAAGCAGGCTTTAGTAAGACCCCTTCTGAAAAAGGCTTCTCTCGACAAAGAAAATCTCAAAAATTACAGACCAGTGTCCAACCTGTCTTTTATATCAAAGTTAACTGAGAAAATTGTAGCAAATCGTCTTCAAACATACCTGGACAGTAATAGCTTACTCAATCCATTTCAGTCAGCCTATAGACGTCATCATTCTACCGAAACTGCACTTCTACCAGTGCACAATGATTTGGTGACAGAAATAGGAAAAAAGAAAATGGTTGTGTTATTACTTTTGGACTTAAGTTCAGCGTTTGACACAATTGACCATGGGATCCTACTGGAACGCCTCGATCGCCGGTATGGCATACGTGACAACGCCCTTCAATGGATTCGATCGTATCTGCAAAACCGCGCTCAGTTTGTGTCAATTGCTGGTCTTTCATCCGCTAGCCATATTTTGTCTACAGGAGTTCCTCAGGGTAGTGTACTCGGCCCAATACTGTTCACGTTGTATGTTGGCCCTCTACATGATATCACCTCCCGGCATGGGGTCAAAGCCCATTTTTACGCTGACGACACCCAAATTTATTTGGCAATAGAACCATTGGAAAATATGATTTCGTCGTTACAGCCCATTGAATCATGTGTCTCGGATATAAAGCTTTGGATGCAACACAACTATCTAAAGCTCAACGATGACAAATCAGAAGTCGTTCTTATGGGCTCTCGCTACAATCTTTGTAAATATCCCACTGTTTTCATCCAAGTTGGCGAGCTGTCACTTCCAAGTGTACATCAGGTTAAAAACCTAGGTGCTATATTTGACTGCGAGTTATCAATGGATAAATTTATAGCCGCTAAGTGCTCTTCGGCTTCATATTACCTCGCAGCATCTCTCGCATTAGGAAATACTTGGATAAAGAATCTACACAAACTCTTATCCATGGCTTGGTGACTAGCCGTTTGGATTATGCAAATGGTTTATTGATTAGTGCGAACAAGTCGTCCATATCCAAGCTTCAAGTTATTCAAAATTCGGCCGCCAGACTAGTAGCAAGAGTTGCAATGAGGGAACCGACCACACTCATTCGAAAGGAATTACACTGGTTACCGATTCAATTTCATATAAGATTCAAAATTTTAGTTATCTGTTTTTGTTGTGTTCGTGGTACTGCTCAAGCCTATTTATGTGATCTTATTTCACTTTATAAAACAGCAAGAAGTCTTCGATCTGAAGACAAAATGTTAGTTAAAGTTCCTTTTACAAGAATTAAGTTCGCAGAGAATTGTTTTGAACTTAAAGCACCACAATGATGGAATGAACTTCCTATTGACTTGAGATACTGTGATAATTTGCCATTGTTTAGAACGAAATTAAAGTCTCATTTATTTCAACTTGCCTATAACTAGTCAATGAATATCTTTATTTCTAGTCATGATACCATTATTTGTATTAAATTTTAGTTTGAAATGTTATTAGTAATGCATATTCTGTTGTTGTAAAGCGCTTAGAGCTAATATTTTAGAATAAGCGCTATAAAAATGAAGATGAATAATAATAATAATAATAATAATAATAATAATAATAATAATAATAATAATAATAATAATAATAATAATAATAATAATAATAATAACGTTGATCAGATGTCGGATAATCGACGCCTATCTTACGTCGGAAGGTAGACGTTGTTCGACTTCCATAAACAACCGAAATTCGACGTTGATCCGACGTTGATCCGACATCGTCAATTGAACCTTGACCCAGCGTTGCAACGTGGGAAAGTATGGCAACAAAATTTTCTGAAGCTTGAGCATATGCCGTTAAAATTACATTTTAAAATTTCTTTAAAAGCAAATATCAAGCAATTTTTTTTTCTTTTCTGCGCACGCTGTCACTTTTATACCTTCCCCACCCGTTCTGCAATATTTAGACTTCTCAGAATGCCGCGTTGAGAAGCATCTGTTCTTAGTTGTGAGAGGGAGGGATCATTCCATATAAAAATATATAATAAAACCGTTTGCGAACACAGGACGTTTGTCGCATCGGATTACCGTTGCCATTTTCTTCTCGCGTGTGGTTATGAAGTTCTTTTTTTTCAGCATTTGACTCTATAGTTGTATGAACGAAGGGTTTGGTTATTCACTGTATAGCTGTGTATCAAATATCTCACGGTACCAAGACGCTTGCGACGAGAATCACGAAATAGTGACAAGAGCCACTGTTCGGGCTTAACAACCAACTTGTTTCATAAGAGAATGGGAGTAACTTGATATTCTATTGAAGAACAGTTGTTGACTATTTGAAGTGCGTGTGAATACAAAGATCGTTTAACATTTGATATACAGAGCATTTATTTTACTGTTATTGGCCAATCAATTCTATTTCTCCAGTCTGATGATAACGGACTGGAAATGGCTGCGTGAGATGCCTGGCCCACATCTCACTGGGAAGCAAGCGATGCCCATAAGGTCCTTCGTAGTCCTGCCCATCAGTACCTATAGGCTGACCCACATCTCATTGGGAAACAAGCGATGCCCATAAGGTCCTTCGTAGTCCTGCCCGTCAGTGCCTATAGGCTGATTCACATCTCACTGGGAAACAAGCGATGCCCATACGGTCCTTCGTAGTCCTGCCCGTCAGTACCTATAGGCTGACCCACATCTCGCTGCGAAACAAGCGATGCCAATACGGTCCTTCGTAGTCCTGCCCGTCAGTACCTATAGGCTGACCCACATCTCCTGGGCAACAAGCGATGCCCATAAAGTCCGTTGCAGTCTTGGCCGCCAGTACATATACGACAGTGATTGAGGGATGCGTTAGGAGAGGGTAGATCAGGCAGAAGGAGAAAGAGAAAGAGAAAGAGAGAGAGAGAGAGAGAGAGAGAGAGAGAGAGAGAGAGAGAGAGAGAGAGAGAGAGAGTGTGTGGGGGGGGGCAGACAGAAAGACAGAGAGATGGAGAGTGAAAGAGAAAGCGAGGGCGAGGCACAGTCACAATTAACAAATATTTGCTCATTTTGAGTCAGCATGAAGTATTATTTTCCAGTAAGAAAATGTCGACCATGCGTCACTGACGAAAAATATTTTAATTAAAGTTTTCATCACAAATAACTGTAATATTGATAGACTTTTGCACTCCAGTCAACATTAAAAATTTGTTGACTTGGGTACTGACCAATCAGATAACAACATTTGCACAGGTCATGCAGCAATGTTAGTCAAACCAAGACTGACTGGTCCAGAGAATACGACAAACATTTACTGTAACTTGGGGTGGCTGATAAATACAGGTCGCAAGATTACTGCTTCGCTATGAGTTTTGTTGATATTACTCAGCTGACTGATCTGTTAAAATAATAACAGACACACCTACTGATTTGCAAACATTAAAACATTCTCCCTTATTTTTAAATGTACAAATTTCATATATTAAGTCCAAAATGGGGGCAATAAATACAGGTTGATTTCTCTCCTATTAATAAATATAGCCCAGATACACTCTAAAGCATTTTGAAGGCTATAATGAAAACAGTTAACTCATGAAACAATCCAAATGAAATTCAGTTCGAAACAACTTTAAAAATATAGATGAAAAGTAAATGCGCTGCAGTGAGTGCCGGCCGTATTATGGGACAATTGTGGGAATTATTAGCAATATTTTATGACACTTCTTTTAGGACAGCTTCCTGCACTTGAGAGGGATTTGTCACGTGACCTTGTGATTTCAAACAGCGCTGCAATGGGATGGAATTAAAATGAAACACTTGAAGCTGTATGAAATTAAGGGACTGAATAATAAATCGCTTTTTTCATCAGTGTAATAAAATATAAAATTTCACGCTTCGCACAATGGTAGCTAAACATTGGGTATTACGTGAGAAAATAGCCTTATGTTAATAACAGGCATCTTATCGGGTGAACTCGGTGTCATTAACTGCGAAAGAAATGACGTTATGTCACGGTGGGGGCCATCCTCCCGACTGTCGTCTGAACGTCACGATGACTGTGTGAATGCGTTCATATTTTGTTAGGCTTGATTTCAACATTGCCAGCAACCTGAAACTGTAAAAGAAAGATAGTTAAATTATCACAGTAGCTTCGTTCAAAAGTTTATTTATAAAACTGGGTTAGTGTGAAAAAAATTTGAGCTATCTAAAATATGCATTTAGGTGAACAGAGATTTAACCCCACTCCGCAGGTTCAGGTATAATTAGGCAAAACATCAGCCTGTGAAGATATGCAGCATTGAGTTACACCTGGTTCTAGAACATCTCCCCTTAATGTGTGCATGCCTTACGGGAACGCCATACAGGAAGCGGATGCTCCACAACGTAAACACGGAGGGAGGGGGTCAATTAAAATGTGAACGCACAGGGAGGGGGTGGGGGAGGATAGCAGTGCTGATGTGAAGTTCTCCGTACAAGTGTGGGGGGTCGGGCACAGGGAGGGGGGAGCCGTGGTGATGTGAAGCTCCGCGTAAAAGTGGCGGAGAGGGGGGACGGGGGCACAGGGAGGTGGTAGGGGAATCCGTGCTGATGTAAAGCTCTGCGTTTCAGTGTGTGTGTGTGTGTGTTGGGGGGGGGGGGGGGTTAAAACTGACACCATTTTGCGCACATAATTTGCAAATGGTTCCTAAGCACGCACAGTCACTTTTACACGGAGAAAAAACATGCACGATGCGCAGGGAGAGAGATATTGAATTCTGTTTAATTTTTCAGAAACAGAGGTCGCATACAGCGGAATGTCGTGGGGTAGGGGGTACTTCCAACGGGTTAGATAACTCACGTGGAAGTAAAGATAAGGTAATGTTTCCCCTCATAAAATACCTTCTAAATTATCCTTCGTAAGGAAAACGTAAGCACGTCAAACGTCAAGTGTTTTTAATTTTGTCTCGACAATTCTTTTGCAAATTTTCTATTGCATTTTCTATTGCATTTTGATTTCATTGCTTGCCAAGCACTACTTGGAGATAGCGACATTCTTAAAACTTTAATAGTCTGTATTAAACACAGACTATTAAATTGAAACTCTGGATGGGCATTGGGAGCAAATTCCTTCTCGAATTGTTGGGCGAAGGACGTTGCATAGGCGTTAGGAGAACAGCATCATGCACAACTTGAACAAGCAACTTCTTTCGGAAATTATCCCTGCCCATTACTTTCTGTGTCTTAAAATCACACAAAGCAAAAGGGAAAAATCCTGCCCATGGCTGAAATTTCCGGTTTGCCTGGTTTCTGATAGTGATTCAAATATTGCCATTTCCGGTGTTAGATACAATTATCTCGTTGTCTAGATGTTGCGTTTTCGTTTTCTATTAAGGTCGCAAAAGACATTACATTAGTGGAGTTTTCTCCACCAAAAACGTCCAGTAAACGTCTTTTTCACCAACGTTTACTCAACCTTGACACGAAGACGAAAAGGCAGACGTTTTTATGGCAACAATAAGCCGCAACTTAACGCAAGTTTGAATATAGGTGGAAAGCTTTGAAACACCAGACAGCCGTTCTCTGTACGGCGGGTTTTTTAGTGTGTTTCCGAGGGACTTCACGACTTGAATATATTCTGTTCACACACAACACCTGCTTACATGACAGTTGTCTCCCTGCTAATCCTACGAAGAGTGAATTTAAGAAAGAAAAAAAAAGGAAAATAAACATTGTTCATTCAAGTTACATTCCATTTGTGGTTCAAGAAGGTTGTTTTTTGCACCATTCGTGATGCTACCAGCAATAAGATATATCTCACTTTAAATGGGAATTTCTTGGCAGTTTAACTGTGTTTATGTGATGAGTGCTTGTACACTTAGCGTGTATTGTTACATTGTTTTTGAAATAGAAAACTGACAAATAACTTAACAACAATTAAAATACAAAAAAAAAAAAGAAAAAAGAAAAGAAAAGAAAAAGAAAGAAAAGAAAAGAAGAGAGAAAGAAATAGAACTCGCTACTTGAAAAGGATTGAAACCAATATTAACAGGAAAGAAAACAATAATTAGAAACTGTTGAGTATGGCAGAAGGGAATAGGAAAGGTTCTCTGAGCCCCGTCAGTGAGCTGGATGTGAGGCGTTATTACGCGGAGGGGCGGAAGTTGTCGTCGGCGGTATGTACGGCGAAGGAAACGTCACGATTCGGCGGCGAAAACGGCGAGATTATGCGACAGCTCCATCCCGAGGTCCTCAGAAGGTACTCTCTTATTTTTTTATTATTAATTCTCTAAATGGTGAAGAACTTTCTTAAAGTAGGAGGAGGCACGGATCAAAGGGCAGCGCCTTAACTGTGACATAGTTGTTTTGCCCCCTCCCAATGTCACGAAATTATTGGGAGACTCAACGCCACCTGCTTTGTTATTTTTAAGCTCCCCCCTCCAATGAGCCAGCCAATCGGGAGAGGCGAACTGGCAAGGCTAGTGTAGATGGACTTCTGTGCTGTCAAAAAATAGGAACTCCTTTTATTCATTTGTTTTTTTTTTCTGCAACTGTAGAACATCTTTCTTCAGTGCTTTTAAGCGAAGACACATGCGAGTGAAAAAAACTTTCTTTTTTAATGTGCGAAATACCAGACGATAACACAGGTCTCCAGTTGTTTTTTTTTGTCACTTTAGTAGCTAGACGGGATACACTGAACGAAACACAGTCAACACGGAACGTTACCGAGTTACAAGACATGACCTTTAACACATATAAAAACTATTACATGAAATGTTCTTTCTTATATTTATCCAATGTCTGAATAATGTGAGATGTCTCTTATTCTATAAGCGATCTATCTGAAGCGGTACATACCAACTGGTCATCGACCAAATGACTACCGACCAACTGACCACATACCACGTGACCACCGACCACCTGACCACAGACCAACTCACCACCGACCAACTGACCACATACCAACTGACAACCGACCAGCTCACCACAGACCACGTGACCACAGACCGACTGACCACAGACCAACTCACCACCGACCAACTGACTACAGGCCAACTTACCAGAGACCAACTGACTACAGGCCAACTGACCATAGACCAATTGACCACAGACCAACTGACCACAGACCACGTGACCACAGACCAACTGAGTACAGACCACGTGACCCCATACCAACTGACCATATACCAACTGACTACCGACCAACTTACCACAGACCACGTGACCACAGACCAACTGACCACGGACCAACTGACCCCCAGCCAACTGGCCACAGACCACCGGTAAACTAAAAACCAGTAAAACACCAAACGGTCACACTAACCCCCCCCCCCCCCTCGCCCCCGCCTAAAAAACAAACTTTTCTTGAATACTCGATACAGAGCAGGTACAGAATAAATCCAAAACCAAAGATCTACCGGCACTTTGTGCAAGGTTAAAGTGATCCGGAGAAAATTCCCTCACCCCCCCCCCCCCAAAAAAATAATAAAGACCGCTGAGAAAACCCTTTCATTTGGGCGACTGCGGAGAATTGGAGAATATATGGGTTTTAGCTATGTGGGTTATTATATAAAACACACTGAGTGGTAAGTTGTCCGTTTTCTACTTTACTTTCTACTTTGGTGGTTAGTTGAGCGGTGGTTACTTGATCTTCTCCCGTATCTAAAGTATTCAGATATTTTCTTAAATGTGTCGTACACAGACAATACTAGCGTTTTGCTCTAAAAACGCTTTAGTAATAAAGGCATAGTTCACTTACTGATGGCATGCTCCCTAAATTCGGAACAGATTGTTGCAACGACACGTTGTTTCTATAAAACAACGGCGCCAGTCAGTCATCACTCTCCATTTAACGACTAGTAACTGAAATATTTCCTTGCATTTTCAGTGTGTCATTGGAAATCAGACGAATTCTCCCTAACAATGGCTGTAACCATGGTTTTTCTTTCAAAAAGTCGTTCATTAAAGGCCATCCAAGGGAGCACATATACAACCAGGGGCAAAATAGGCACGCACCCTCAGAGTGAGGACAGATAGCAGATACCCACCCTTAGAGTGAGGACAGATAGCAGGCACCCACCCTTAGAGTGAGGACAGATAGCAGACACCCACCCTTAGAGTGAGGACAGATAGCAGACACCCACCCTTAGATTGAGGACAGATAAGAGGCACCTACCCTTAGAGTGAGGACAGATAACAGGCACCCACCCTTAGATTGAGGACAGATAGCAGGCACCCACCCTTAGAGTGAGGACAGATAGCAGACACCCACCCTTAGATTGAGGACAGATAAGAGGCACCTACCCTTAGAGTAAGGACAGATAACAGGCACACACCCTTAGAGTGAGGACAGATAACAGGCACCCACCCTTAGAGTGAGGACAGATAGGAGACACCTACCCTTAGAGTGAGCACAGATAGCAGACACCCACCCTTAGAAAGACGACAGATAGCAGGCACCCACCCTTAGAGTGAGGACAGATAGGAGACACCTACCCTTAGAGTGAGCACAGATAGCAGACACCCACCCTTAGAAAGACGACAGATAGCAGGCACCCACCCTTAGAGTGAGGACAGATAGGAGACACCTATCCTTAGAGTGAGCACAGATAGCAGACACCTACCCTTAGAAAGACGACAGATAGCAGGCACCCACCCTTAGAGTGAGGACAGATAGCAGACACCCACCCTTAGAGTGAGGACAGATAACAGGCAAACTCCATGAGAGTGAGGACAGATAACAGGCACCCACCCTTAGAGAGAGAGCACAGATAGCAGGCACTCACCCTTAGACTGAGGACAGATAGCAGGCACTCACCCTTAGAGTGAGGACAGATAGGAGGCACCCACCCTTAGAGTGAGGACAGATAGCAGAACACCCACCTTAGAGAGAGGACAGATAGCAGGCACTCACCCTTAGAGAGAGAGCACAGATAGCAGGCACTCACCCTTAGAGTGAGGACAGATAGCAGAACACCCACCTTAGAGAGAGGACAGATAGTAGGCACTCACCCTTAGAGTGAGGACAGATAGCAGACACCCACCCTTAGAGAGAGGATAGATAGCAGAACACCCACCTTAGAGAGAGGACAGATAGCAGGCACCCACCCTTAGAGTGAGGACAGATAACAGTTCTTCTAAGTACCGTTTTAACCACAAAAAGAATCGTTGCGATCCGACGTCAAGTAATAGCCGCTGGAGCGCAGTCGCAACGCAGTCGACGTCGGATTTCTTACACATAAGCTTATAATTAAAAAACCAACCAAATTCCGAAGTCTCGTTCCGGCGTCGCTGCCTGCTGGGTACGTTCTAGTGCTACAAGGGGATCTAACGAATACAGTCATGGCAGTTTATTTTGAGTGGAATATTTTCAGATATTACCCAATAACAATATATGTCGAAGTCTAGCCATCTGAATCCCATAAGTCCCTCGTCTGTCTGAGAACTATTGTATGCCTTTTTAATGCAATTAGACATAGCCTGTTTAGAAACATCACTCTGTACCCTGCAGAAAGATGACTAAGATCTGCTTCATCAGAGCCACTAAGTCACACTAATGTCACGCGTGACCCGTGGGTTTGTCTGTGACAACTGATCCAAGCACTGCTTGCTCTGGACTACCTTGCCCATCTTGGCTGGGGCGGTTAAAACATCCAGACTGTACGTAAATACGTCTAGCCAATAAATTTGTACATGGAAAATTTCACTTTCCTACAATAATAACGCTCGTATTGGAAAGTGATTTTTCTGTTCTTTTTCACTCTGCAAATCGTTTCCGCGCAACAAAAAAGGCGCATAGCTAGAAACTCGAAATTTTACATGAGCGTCGAAGGTATCCATTCTGGAGCTGTGTGAAATTCTTAGGCGAAAAATATTGTTTTTTATCGATAATAATTTTAGACCGCACATCAATGATAACAAAGCATGGGCAGCATTAGCTAACGGAACAGTTAACAGTGTGGCCTTGCACAAACAGCCCGTGTTTTTGTGCGGCGAGTTGCACGAGGTACGAAAAAAGCAGGCTGTTGGTAGCAACATAGGAATACTTAAAAGAATAGGTTTTGTACGGAATGCCATTTTAACATTTATTAGGGAATTATCGATATCAAGAATTAATTTTTGATCTCAAAAATTTATTTTATGATATCAAGAATTGCTTTTTGATCTAAAAGGATTTTTTGATATCTAGAATTAATTTTTACTATCTGTAATTATATTTTTTGGTATCTCTAAATATATTTTTGACATTAAAACTTATTTATTGATAACAAAATTGATTTAAGGATCTCTAAAATTGATTTTTAGAGATAAAAAATTCAATTCTTGATAGCAAAACTGAAACAGTTTAGAGCAAAATCTCGATTTTGAGCTCAATAATTTATTTTCCATTTATTGATATCAAGAATTTATTTTAGATATCATTATTTCAGAATGAAACTTTTTTATTTATATTTTGAAATCTGCTAATGACTTTTTTATCTCAAAAATGAATTTTTGATATCAAAATATCAGTCTATTTTTATATAAAAATTTCAGAAGTACACATCTGTGAATAAAATAATGACTGGCCCTTGTATACAGAATCTTTGTTTTAATTTTTTACTGTACAAAAAAAGAAGCAATTCTTGTGCTGAAAAATTGTGTTGTTATTATTGATATAAATTATTCAAATTTTAATCTCAAAATTTAACTGACGAGTCGTTAAAGTTTTTACAAATGTGTGTCTCCCTTAAGATTTTTTAACTATGTAAAATTGATTTCTTTTGGTCTAAAAAATAAATTTTTGCCATCTAAAATTCAATTAGTGATATCTAGATTGTCTTGCTGATATCCTTAATTATATTTTAATATCAAAAATAAGTATTAAATGTTAAAACGACATTTAATAGTTTTGTGCACTGGCCATTAGGTGCTTTAATATGAGGCTTAATGGTAGAATTGTTTAAAACATATAGACTAAAGCTAGTTGGCCAGTTTGTCTGACCGTTATTATTTTGAAATCCCGTAATGGCCCTCACAGTCTACTATTTTATATTTTCTCACCCTCTATTTCCTCTTTTTGGCTTGGTTCGGAATGTTTGAATATATTCACCAGCAGATGTTTTCAGATAAAAGACATAAGCGAACTTCTCGAATTGCAAAACTGAAATGATATTTCAAGTTACTTTTACTTTCTTGTACAGTAAAACCTGCCTACACCGGACAACGGGGTGGCTGGTGGATTTTGTCCGGTATATATTGGTGTCCGGTATTTGAGGGGTCGGGTGATTTTACTTAATTTTTATTTTAGTTTTTTATTTTATTTATTTTAATTTTATTTTTAGTTATCGAGCCATCCATTTGACGCTTTGAAATCTGTAAGGCCTAACTCTTTTGCAAAAAAAATAATGCTTTGTCTTACAAGAGGGGTTGGGACACTGGCACGTTTTGACCCCGGACACGGATAAACCAGGCATATTGAGTTCCTCCCTAACTGTTCGAAAACAGGGGCATTTCACTCTCGCATTGTCACACTCCCCATACTCTTTTAACAAAGTTTCTTTCTTTTCCAAAATATCTGAAACTGTGCTTTACCCCAATCCGAATTCTTCAGTCGTTTTTCTGACTGTTTTCCCATTGCTAGGTTTTATTAATTAGTTTCTCTTTCTTTCATTACTCATTTTTGTTAAGTTATGTCATCCACATTTCAGTTAAAATTTACTGGTTATAGCTTGATGGGAAAAATAACAAGCTTAAATACCAAACATACTGGCACGTGTGAATCGATGCACATGGGGATTAAGCATGCCGTTACACAAACACCGATAACGTCACAGCAAATACTCAGAAATAACAATGGTGTGCAGCGATAAGGGCAAATATGCAGCCACAAATACTCAAAACCAACAATGGGGTGCTGCGACATGAGTATACATACCGCGTTTTGGCAAGTAAACACCATCCGTGCACCACCCTTGACCGGTATTTTAGGTGTCTTTAAACAGTAAAAGTTCCAATCGGTGCTCATCACGTTGTCCAGAATAGGCAGGTGTCCGGAATCTAGAGGTTGGTTTAACATGTAAACCAATGGGGAAAACGGGACTGAGAATACCTGAAAACCGGTATTTCAGGGTTTGTCCAGAATGAATCTTTACTGCATTTATAGTTTATAATAATGATTTATGGCGCTGAGTTCTCATCGTGTGCCCCCTTTCCTGCAAAATGTCACCACTGTGAAGTTCTCTAGTAGACACTCCACTGTCTTTCCTCGTATCTGTGGTTTGGGGTTAGCGGCACAATAAAATCCTTCCCACTCAGTGTCGATGGGGTGGGGGCAGTGCAGGAATAGCCTTCTCCATATAGATTGGTGGTATCCGCCATTAGAGCCTTCCAACAATTGGTGATTGATACGTTGTGAATGTCTAGCCCTCCTGTGTGAATATGAAGCCCTCCTGTGTGAATGCCTAGCCCTCCTGTGTGACTGCCTAGCCCTCCTGTGTAAAAGCCTAGCCCTCCAGTGTGAATGGCTAGCCCTCCTGTCTTTGGCTGCTTCTAGCCGAACCTTAATCTGAAATATAGGATGTAGCTTTCCGAGTGTGACTCTTTTCCTTCACCAACAAAAGCTCCATTTGTGATTCATAAGATGGGAGGTTGAGATTCCATTACATTGACATTCATAGGATGGGAGGTTGAGATTCCATTGCATTGATATTCAAGGGATGAAAAGTTGAGATCCCATTGCATTGACATTCATAGGATGGGAGATCGAGATCCCATTGCATTGCCATTCATAGGATGGGAGGGCGAGATTCCATCGCATTGACATTCATAGGACTGGAGGTCGAGATCCCATTGCATTGAGACTCATAGGATGGGAAGGTGACATGTGGGAAATGGCTGATTGAATATCTTGCATTCTTTCCCTTTATTCCTCTGCGCCAGCTTCAACCTCGAGATAGGATATTATGGCCAACTTCAGGAATGTCTCGGATTTTGTTACTTTGATCAGAGAACCGTGCCTTTTACGACTGGTTGTCCAGTTGTAGGGTGAGCACTCGAACCTCCTGAGATTGACGGAGATGTGTGGAAAACCAGTTGACTTGGCATTGCAATGGAAGAGTGCCTCTCGCTAATGGCTTTAATATCTTATGCCACTTCTTATGACATATCTTATGACACTTATGCCGTATTTCGTGGTTCCGAATTCATTACTTATATGAAGCTTCGCATTTGAATGCCCTCACGGCTTACGACTCCCCTCTTATTTCGTTTTATGGACGAGAAACCGATTACCATCACCCACCTCAAACTCCATTTCTTTGATAATAGAAACTTTCTGATAAAGTAGCCTTGCTGGGAATCTACAAGATTGCCTCTTTGACTTGTAGCTCCTGGAACATGTCCTGGTCTGTTGGATCCTTCTTGGATCTTTGTTCGCGATTACGGAATTGTTCATATGTCCCGGGATTGATATATGTAGGGCAAGGTTACGGCTTTGCTTCAAATTATAGTTGATAACCATCAATGGAGATAACCATCACTCTCAGGAGAATATGTCCCCATTTCCACTCACATTTATGATCAGTGACTTCGCTTTCCTCATACAGCCAAAGAGCTTGAGAGGTGCTGCAACACCCTTTAGTGTTGTCTGGGAAGGTAAGCGCTGTTTCCGTAGAACACTTGGGTCCGCTGTTACCTATACTGCTGCGGGATTTTGATAGTAGGGAGCATGACCCTGTTGCCGCCGGAAATTCATCGCCGATTCATCGCCGTAGTTCCCTTTGTAAAGGCATTTGCGTTCCCTTGGAAAACCGCTTTGGTTTTATCATAGGCGTCAAATTCTTTCAGGGTGGCCTGATATCCATATCTAGGAGTGGGAACAGCTTGATCGGTTCCAATAATTGTGTATCTCAGATTCTAAACTCTAGCAAGCTGGTCCAGAATTTATAAGGTGTAACATCGTAACTCCACTAGGGAGGCAACAAATACACCAATATTTAATGATAAATACTCGGCGGATTTTAACATTTTAATAGTATTTTAGGACACATCTGTCTTTGACGCCTTGAGGATGTTGTGAATGAGCCCTGAAAAGATATTAAGCAGTAAACAGAATATACTTGGGAAAGTCTATGCATTTCTTTTAGCTAAAGGGAAGTTTGAGGTCCATTATACGGGCGGTATCCATACGATCCCCATTAAACGTGGTGCGAATGCGCCCGAGCTGATAGTTACGAGAAGGAAGCCCTCCGAGATCATGTAGATTACTTTTCTCCGCATTGAGATTTCCTGCGTCAGCTTCCACAACGCAAAATGGCTTTCATTATAAATGAATCACCACTACTGACTTTGCTACACCTGAGAAGATGCTTAGTGCCATTTGAATAGAGTCAAAATGGGAAGGTCCTGGCCTGGAAAGATCCCCAAGTTAGAGTGGCGTTGGAGATAAGAAGACTCAGTCCACAGTGCGAAGACCATTATTCGGCAGATGGCTGCTACCTTCCCTTTTCCCACTCAGGGGTGGGAGGAGGCAGTGGATTCTCAGCACTACTTTTTGCACTCCTGCATTGAGTCTTAAGAGAAACCTATATCGAAAACATCTGGCGAAAGGGAAATTCTCTTCTGAAAAATACCATTCGCATTGCTAAAGCTTTTGATACACCAAGCAACCCTAAATTCTCTCAGAATCGGACAAATGCCATTTGTCTAAATCGAGAAATACAGTACGCGTTGCTTTAGTGTAGAATATTAACGAGAACAACTTTCTGGGAAATTAAGTCACTGAGATATAAACGCATGACCAACGTAGACTGACCCATAGTATCAACTTAGTTAAGACCAAGTGCATTCTCAAAAACACAAATCTGAATATGTAAGGATAGATAAACATCGAATTAAAGTAAAACAGTTTCTGGAACAACTTTTCAAAACAAAGCGTGTTTTGCTGCAAACATAAAAAGGGCATGGTGACTGAAATGAAGTCTCGCGCTTGTTGTGTTTTTTTTTTGACAGAAATTTGTTCAAGTTTTACTTTTCCGAATTTATGTTATGACATACTGAATATTTCTCAATTTAGGGAAGAGGTCTAAAGTGGAGATAAGCGACAGATAACTATTTCAAAATAAAAATCTGTAAAAATTATTTTAAAAGGAAAACCACAAAATTCAACATGCGATAATTTGCAGTTACGTGAGAGATGATGTAATAGTTTTGTGTGTGAATGGAGAACTTAGGAACTAAAAGTAAAGCTGCGTGAAAAAAGATAAATGGTGGGGGTGCTCTAGGACATCACCGGTCTTGGTAAATAAAAAAACACATATTTGGCAGTGAGTGCAACCTGACTTACTGCGTAAAACATTCTGATATCAGTGTTAAATAAGTCAAGAGTACGCTAGAAGGAGGGGCGGAATGGCACCTTCTGTGTGAGAATAGGAGGACCAAGGAGTGCAAGACCTTAAGTAGAGAAGTAGAGAATAAAAAGATGTCGAAGGGAGTTCAGGTGATTAGCTAAATAAATCCCGACCATCCGTTACTCATTGAAACACCGTAAAGGCTATGTGTTTATTGTCGCACTAACCTAGCCTTGACCCAGCAATCAGAACGATGGTCTATACCCTGCTTACCACCAATGGCCGGTGTCGAGCCCCAGAACCTTTGGATTAATAGATGAACGCTCTAAGTAACTGAACTTAGCGTTATCCACTTGATTGAAATCGTTTGTGCGAGGTAAATCATCTGTACTTTTGACAAGCAGGTATTACGGCTGTGGGCTGGTCGCTCCAGATGAGCTACTTGGGCTTGACGTGCTGGATCTGGGATGCGGCGTAGGAGTTGATTGCTTTATGCTGTCTAAGTTTGTTGGTCCAGCTGGCCACGTGATCGGCGTAGATATGACGTCAGAACAGGTATGAATACTTAGAAAGTTTGTTACTTAATTGCTTCTACTGATTAAAATTTTCATAAATTATTGGACGTTAATTTTAATGTTTAGTCAATTGTGAACGCTTAAATAGTTTGATGATTACTGACTCTTTAAATCCCTATAGTTTATTGAATTTGTGAAGTTTCGGCAAAGAGTTTCTGTACGATCCCTTTTTCCAAAATAACCTTGTCACGCGAACACCGCTGATACGGTTAGGGCTAGAACGACCACATATGGCAGAGATATACTGTAATATGTCTTTTTGGTGATTTTTAAGAAAATCATTAACATTTTACATGCAAAAATTGACATTTAAATTTTGATATTGAAGCTCATTATACATATAGCTAACAGTACAAGCAAGCTATTGGCTTCTCCACCACGGACAAAGCATGAACATATATGAGAAATGTGATACTTATCTCCTACGATGAACACCTCCACACTTACTACTGAGTTGTTTACACATTATGAATTCCTTAAGTCGCGAAAACATTAAACAACACGCGAAAAATGTTTCATTCGTTTGTTATTTACAAGAATCTTACAATATAATATCACATTAATGTTTATGACACTATTATAATTTATTCATCCTAGTAAACATTTTAACACTTCATCAATGTTGGATTATTGATGATAATGGAAGTCTACTTGGCAAAATTCCGGATGTGGCAACAAATGGTGTGCACACCTACGGTTATATGACCACTAGCGAAACGGCAAACTTTCCATTTCCCCAACAGGTCATTTTTTTCCTGGGGGGGGGGGGGGTATCGGGAAAAGTTAGGTTTTTGCATCGAAATCACCGTCACGTCTAAAGAGCGTTTTTTATCAAAAGTATGTTCAATGTATGTTTAAGATGCAAGAGGTAACTTGGCATTTCTTTTAACCAAACTTTACACAGAAATCTGAATGTTTAAGCGTTTAGAATCGAATTTTTGTGTCCCCAAGTGTAATTCTCGCTACTCTGTAGCAAGACTGGTCTAGTTTGCCTCACTTGTTCTCTTTGCTAATCACTCGAGGTATAGTCAAGCAAAGACAAACTTCACTTGGTTAATGTTTATATATGTGAATATATGTGTATTTTAGATTGTAATATATGTATGTATGTTTAAAAATATTCTTACAAAATAAGACATATTAAAATTAATTCAAAATATTTAATTGAATAACAGAGATCTTCAATTGGTTAAAGCGTGTCTATAAACCACTATCAAGAACTGTCATTAAAATAATAACGAATATCTGAAATTGCATTAGACAAACACCGCTGTAAAACATCAGGTAGCACAGCTTCAGTAAGATATATTTATTATTTGTTTAGAAAGATCTCTTATTCATAAGGCTTATTTTTCTAATTATTTAGAGCCTTCTTTACCTTTTAGATCAAGACGAAAACGTCAAAATTAGAGGGAGGTAATATTTATTCAGAATACAAATACTTACACTGATCGAATTACAGATATCTCGCGATATTTGAAAATCTGTTTATAATTAGATGCATCTTAATTGTCAAGAGGTGTCTCGAACAAAACCTGTTATCTCAAAAATGTACATAACGCAAAACATTCTTCAATTACAGACATAGCTAAATAATTTAGAGATATCTGCAAAACAGTTAGAAATATTTTCTATTCTATTGATACCACAAAAAGGAATTAGAAATATCATCCAACTGACTGATTAGGTGTGAAACTATTCACGTATATAATGAAATATTGATATATTTAATGCCGTTGGGTTGTTGTTTTTTGTTTCTTTACTTGTTATATTCAATTGGAAAGATGAAATCAAAACGTAGTAAAATTGGCATAAAAATGATCTTTTCAGCTTGCAATAGCCAACAAATATAGAGAATACCACAGCAAAAAGTGGGGCTACGAGCGACCCAATACCATGTTCCTGAAAGGCTACATCGAGGACCTCAAGCCAGCTGGCATTCCGGACGCCAGCCAAGATCTTGTCGTGTAAGATCACGTAAACGTCACATGGTTGCTAGATCACGTGACGTATTATCACATGATTCGGAGATCATGTGGTTTGAGGTCACGTGATTTGATGATCAGGTGATATTTTAGCTGCTGTTGTTATTTTTTAGCTCGCAATTCAATTAATTTATTTATGTTCTCCTAATAAGAATGTGGTTCCAGTAAGCTATTGTTTAGCCGATGAGAAAAGAAACTTGTTGACAAACTTGATATAAACATGAATGCATGACAATATGAAAAAAATTCGAAGCTAAAACAATTTATTGGCTGTGATTTATAGAGGTGCTTAATGTTAGAATTAGGAAATTTAAAGGCAGCAAGATTAGTTAAAATTTCAATTTAATAGTTATTTATTGCGATTTTGAAATAATCCCCATTAGAAATACAAAAAAGGATATTGCAATAGAACACGGGCATAAGCATCTTCACACAGATGGTCACGGCGGGGGAGCCCCTTCAATGGCGATTCTTTCGCATTCCATCAATGCGCCTTTTCTCTCTAAAGTAGTTCTTACCTTCCATTTAAAGACATTTAGGAACGTTGATTGAAAGACTGCTTCTCAGACGATTATCAGCGATATTATTTATGCTGAGAAAGTGATAAGTGTTAAAGATGCACTTATTCGCAAGGTCAAGTCTTTTAAATGGGCGTTTTTTGTAGTTTGCTATGATATTACCCACGTCAATGGTCTCCATAGTATGACTGGAGCTTCAGTTGTAAGTGAACCCTAATTTATCGCTGCCATGTAACGTGTCTAATGAGGTGATACATTTTAAAGCAACAAATTTTTATTTTTGTCTCAATGTGATCTCGTAGTTGCATCTTGGTATTTGGCGTTTCCTACTCTGGTATTTGCTTTCTGCATGGGTACTTATAGGTGTATAATGGAAAAGTAAATTTTGATATTTACCGGTATTGCAGGCTTTTAAACAAGTTTAAAAACATGGAAAAACCGCTGTGGGAAGATACGTTGACAGAAGCCCAGCAACAAGTTTTTAGATAATTTGGCCAAAATACTAACTATACTGTAATTCTGTGTCTGAGTGGACTTTATCCACAGCAAAATTCGGTATCCTAATGCAAATATCAAAACTAAAGAAGGTAAAAAAAATTAAAATGACTGTAATACATGAGGGAACAATATGTACGAGTGTCTGTAATTATAATACGACTTATAAAAAGTACGAAACATTCTGGGTCATAAATAACAATATTGCAATCAAGGAAAAGAAAACTTAATATTTTAAAACCCTAAGCTTTTCTTACGTATCTTGGTGATATTTTGACAGCTATATTTTGAGTTTTTACCAAAAAGAAACCAATAGCAATTTCCACTCCTTCTTAGAAATCAGATTATATCCAGTTGTGTGAGAGCGGGTTTGAGTCCATGTTAGCATCAGCTGCAATCCAGTTGTGTGAGAGCGGTTTTGAGACCATGTTAACATCAGCTGCAATCCAGTTATGTGAGAGCGGGTTTGAGACCATATTAGCATCAGCTGCAATCCAGTTGTGTGAGAGCGGGTTTGAGACCATGTTAGCATCAGCTGCAATCCAGCTATGTGAGAGCGGATTTTAGACCATATTAGCATCAGCTGCAATCCAGTTGTGTGAGAGCGGGTTTGAGACCATGTTAGCATCAGCTGCAATCCAGTTGTATGAACGGGTTTGAGAACATGTTAGTCTCAGCTGGAATCCGGTTATATGAACGGGTTCGAACTTGTGATGGGGGTAGCCGTTTTAATTTTATGAGAATGTAATGGCTACAGTGTCCTTGGCTAAATTTCAGCAAATCTCACAGCAATCAGCAGTGTCTCTTCCGATGCAGTGTAAAGAAATTGTATAGTGGCTAGAGACCTGTATTAAGACCTCTTCCAAGTCCCATACGAGTAATTGTCTGAGTAGAGGGGTTTGGCAGAATCTAGCTCACGGGAGATGGATGGGACCTGGAGGGTTATGATTTATTAAAGTATCTTATAAGCCTAATGGCGTATTCTATCATTGTTACCGACAAATTTGATCTAGAAATAGCTTCTTGCTTATCATAACATCATTATGTTAAGATGATCCTAGCAAAAGGTAGGTTTTCTCTGTCCAATGCCCTTATAGTAACTTTTTTCTTCTGTAACAACAAACCGATTGACTATTTAAGCATCCAAATTAATGTTATAGATAAATCAATTATAATATAAACATTATTTTATATTTATAATTTCTTAAATTAGAAATAGCAACTTCATGGCGTGACATTTGAGGACCTTTTGTATTTAATAGAATTCTTGACAAGACTGTCCGAAAATTCTGAAAAAGAAAAGTTTTCAACTGATACTGAGCTGTAGCAATTCTTTTGTATCAATGGAAATCAACTCATAATAAATGCTCATGTCCTCACCTAAACTAAATACCATTTATTTCAAGCTGTAAACTAAAACTTATGAATGTTATGGAATGCCGTTTTAACATTTAATGCTTATTTTTGAGATCAAAATATAATTCAAGATATCAAAAAATCAATGTAGATCTCAATAATTATATTTTGCTATCAATAATTGAATTTTAAATGGCAAAAATTTATTTTACAAACTTAAAAAATCATAAGAGAGACACGCATTTGCATAAAATATAACGAATCGTCAATTAAATTTTGGAGATGAAAATTTGAATTATTGAGATCAATAATAGCAACACAATTTTTGATTTCAAGAATTGCTTCTTTTTTGTGGAGCAAAAATTTAAAGGAAAATTCTGTATACAAGAACCAGCCATTATTTATTTACAGAGGTCTGTTTCTGATTTTTAAAAAAAAATAGACTGATATTTTGATATCAAAAATCAATTTTTGAGATAAAAAATCATTTGCAGATTTCAAAATACAAATTAAAAAAGCATCATTCTAAAATATTGATATCTGAAATAAATTTTTGATATCAATAAAAGGAAAATGAATTATTGAGCTCAAAATTGCTATTTTGCTCTCAAATATTTCATTTTTGCTACCAAGAATTTAATTTTTGATCTCAGAAAATCAATTTTAGATATCGTTAAATCATTTTTGATATCAGTAAATATTTCTTGATATCTTTAAATATTTATTGTTATCAAAAATTATTTTTGAGATCAAGAATACATTTAGAAATATCAGAAATACAATTATAGATAGCAAAAATTAATTCTTGATATCAAAATATGGATTTTTTGATATCAAAAATTAATTCTTGATATCACAAAATCATTTTTGAGATCATAAATTAATCGTTGATATCAACAATTCCCTAATAAACGTGAAAATGGCATTCCATAGAATGTTATTTCTCTATTTTGATTGCAATTCAACTACACAATGCAAGTATACAAAAAAAAAAATTTCTGCCACTGAAAGCGACATGGGATGGTGATAAAGGCAAGCTTTATTTAGTAGTTCAAAGGACCCGCAGAAACTGCACCGGGCTAGGGAGTATGGGGCCGGGGGTATAGGCCCTGGGGCCGGGGGTATAAGCCCTGGGGCCGGGGGTATAGGCCCTGTTACCCTTCCTCAAAATATTTCATTATTGCATTGTAATCCATTTGTATTTATGGTGTACTGCAAAGTGACGTGTAAAAATGTTCTCTCACAGATTTATGTTCACTTTATATGGCAAATGTTGTGACTTTATTTAAGTGCGTAGTGCAATTAAAAAATACACATTTATCATACAGCAAGTGTTATATCACTTTTCATTGTATAACTATTTATTTAATGGCATTCATGTTATTGTGCAATATAATGCAGAAATTGTTTTCTTTAAATCTATAATGCAAAAAATTTCGCGACATTGATTTCAATGTATGATGTAGTGCAATAAATGCACCGTCAACGTGTGTGCTGACGTGGCAATCAATGCCACGTGTGTGCTGTAATGCAATAAATGTCACGTGTGTGCTGTAATGCAATAAATGTCACGTGTGTGCTATATTAAAACTATGTCCTGTTCACACTGCATTGCAATAAATATTTAAGCTCCATGCAGGCCAGTTATATCAGTCAAAAACGTTTTTGATATGAAAATCTGAATGACATTTGTTTATATTTGGCAGGTCCAACTGTGTCATCAGCCTGTCTTTGAAAAAGGACGCTGTCTTACAAGAAGCTGCCAGAGTGTTAAGGGTGCGTTATTTACAACATTCGAAAGAACTACACTATCACTATGAGCTCATTCCGGAGAGATTATATTACATTAATAGTTGACCAATAAAAATGTACATTTCTGCACCGGGATCTTCATTAAGGGCATTTTTTTCAAGGCATTCTTTTTGCTTGATTTCATAAATAAAATAGCTCATTATTAAAACATAAAATATAAATTTTATAACAAATAATCAACTTCCTGTATGCATGCGACTTCTCTCTGCAGCCCGGTGAGAGAATTTTATTTCAGTGACTGTAATCTGTATGTATGGTGTTTTTTCTTTGCAGCCCGGCGGAGAGTTTTATTTCAGCGATATGTATTCTAACAAACCAGTTCCGACAGAACTAAAGAAGGATAAAGTTTTGTGGGGTGAGATGCTCCAAGTTTGTGAATAAAGTTAATCCAGGCCAAAGCCCGAGAACTTGTTTATACGGTTATTGAAAAAATAGATCAAAATTGAAAAGTAGTATTTTTGAAGGATCCAGTCAAATGTAGAGTTGACAACTGAATAAAAACCAACAAAATCAACTAAAAGATTTACTTTGCGAAAAAAAAACCCAGAAAGGTTCCACGAGAAGTTTCTTTGTGTTGACACCTGTAAACATTTCTACGCATTTTATGATGCGTGTGTGAAGTTAAGAATTTCTGTACTTTTTGGAAAGGTTTCTATGCGTTTGCGGCATGGGCGTCATTGTTTTTTGTGTCCTGTCTATAGGTGAAGGTTTTGGGGGAGCCCTGCAGTGGTCGGAGCTCGTGCGTCTGGCTAACGACGTGGGATTCTGCCAGCCTGTTCTGTACGAGAGTGAAGAGCTGGAATACCGTGATAACGAGGTGCTGCAGCGTATCCCGGGTGAGGGCCCCCCTCCCAGCCTTCTCTGCCTCATACCCCCCGCCCCCTTCCCTGCCTCTTCTATCCCATGCTTGCTCCCCCTTCTAGCCTTCTTTATCCCATGCCTCCTCCCCCTTCCTACCTCTGTCGCATACCTGCTCCCCTTTCCGGCTTTATTTGTCCCATGCCTCCCTCCACTCCCTGCGTCCTCTGTCTCATGCCTCCTCCTTCCTCCCTGCCTCCCTCTGGCCCATGCCTCCCCTCTCCCAGGCTCCTTGGTCCCATACCTCCTCCCTCCTCCCTGCCCCCTCTCGCCCATGCCTTCTCCCTCCAATGACTCCGCTCTCCTCAAGGGGGTACACCGTGCTAACAATTAAAACAAAACTGTGTGGATCCTTCTGACTCATAAATACAAGAAAGAATATAGGGGTACAAAGGTGGAGAAAATGACAAAAGACTGTTTCTTTTCTACATTCTGTTTAAAGTAGATAAAATCCAGGTTAGTTTATAGGAGAAGATATCAAATCCTGGTGGACCACTCACGTACAGACTGGTTACCATACGTGTCCATGATCCGGGGGGGGGGGGCACTCACGTACCAACTGGTTACCATGCGTGTCCATGATCAGGAGGGAGGGGGGCACTCACGTACAGACTGGTTACCATGCGTGTCCATGATCCGGAGGGGGGGGGGCACTCACGTACAGAATGGTTACCATAATCCATCCCCTTTTTAAAAACAAAATTGGCACTCCGATCGGGCCGTGTCTGGGTTCAAATTACCCCCCTTCTCCGCATTTTTTATTTGACACATATAGTAACGCATCTGCAAGCAAGTGCCCTCACCTCCCCACCCCCACCCCCATTCCTACCTGGCATCAGCTTAGTCCTGATTTGTTCTCCCCAATATGTGTATATACAGTAACTTTATAACCTACTTTCTTTTTCAGATGATTTAAAGTACAAAGCAGTAACATATAGGATGTTCCGACTACCGCATTACCCAGTCAACAAGGCCTGTAGACTAGTGATGACGTATAGAGGTGGGATCATGAACGGCACGTCACAGTTCTGGCTGACGTCAGAGATCCATGTAGAGGTATGCCAATCTTTATGTAACGCGGTGACGTGGGAGTTCGCTGCCTGACGATGCGTAAACCTTGTGGCTTTGAGGAAAATGAAAGCGATTATAAGCATGAACGCTGTGCCTTCTCTCGATAAATGAACAAAAAAAAAGCGAAATATAAGAAATCCAACCATTATTGCAACCCATTTTATTAAAGACTGTCCAGTGCATTTGGCACATTTCCCATGCCTTACAGTCGTCGATGCGCTGTGACGTAAAAAGGACGTCATTTCGACGTCTACAACGATCAGATGGTCTGCTGGATGTCTGTTGGCTTGGAACATCAGGGAAAATCTTAAAGATTATTCCCATAAAAATGCTTATTTTGAAAATATTGGTCATAAGCATCTACCCGCATTGATAACAACTTGAAAACTTAGAAATGATCGCTAACTTTTTGCGCATTTGGAAAAGATCGCTTATCATTTTGGCCCATTCGGAAGCCTACTGATTGCAGCTTAAAAGCGATCTTTTGTTTGTTTGTTTGTTGTTGTTGTTTTTGGTTAAAATACACAATAGAGAAAATAAAGTGTGTGCCATCCCACCGAAACAACCTTGTCTACTTTGTATTGCCTTTACAGGAGGGAGAGAGTGTGATCGTATCCAGAGAGCTTGGCGAATGCTTGAAATTGTCAAGATACGGAAAATATCTGTCGTTTGAAGTTCACAAGGAGAACGATACAAATACATACACTGTAAGTGTTTCTTGTAAATGTTTCATTTAAACTGAAAAATAATATAACAGCTTAAAATGGGTAAAAAATAGCATAGGGAGTTGCGAAGTGAATATTTTATTCACGACACGCTTCTGTTTTATATCATAGAAATGGAATTGGCTACGTGTGAAGGAAGACTGTTCCTAAGCTGTGTGTGGTGAAGTAGAACTGTTTCTAAGCTGAGTGTTGTGAAGTAGAACTGTTCCTAAGCTGAGTGTGGTGAAGTAGAACTGTTCCTAACTTCCGTGTTGTGAAGAAGAATTCTTCCTAGGCCGAGTGTGATGAAGTAGAACTGTTCCTGAGCTGTATGTTACTAAATAGGACTGTTCCTATGTATAACGTCTGTGTCATTCATGTGTTTCAGGAATTACCTTCCTGCGATCCTTTTGTTTGAAGCTAGAACTTTTCGCTGATGGATCTGAGCATGGACCTTAAAGCTGTGAGGTGGATAAAAATACTGTATGACGGACCTCAATTGCTCTTTTTCCATGTGTCTTTTCTTTTCCCGCGTCTATCTTATGCAATTGTGAATGCGCCTTGCGTTAAATTCGAGGACTGAGGAGCGATTTCGCACTCAGTTGAATAAACTGAGTAGGGCACGGCCTGTGAATAATGACTGTTATAGCAGATCAGAATTGTAACAGAATCAGGCCAATTGCCAAGTGACGGACCAAGGCAAAACTAACATCACAAGTCTGTTAAGATACAGCTGTGACGTCACAAGACCGATATTTTTGTGTTAAAGTTTACTCGGAAGTCGATTAATTATCCTGACCGAAAAAAGCATGAGTGGTGATTGGTTGTCTGGTTTGAGTCAATCCCGTCACGTGGCCAGTGCTGATTGGTTGTCTGGTTGGAGTCATTCGATTCACGTAAAATGTTAAACAAATACGTTCGTTATGGAATGCCATTTTCACATTTATTAGGGAATTATTGATACCAAGAATTAATTTCTGATCTCAAAATTGATTTTTTGATATCAAGACTTAATTTTTGATCTCATCAAATTCATATTTTGATATCAAGAATTAATTTTTGCGATCTGTAATTATATTGTTGATATCTCTAAATGTATTCTTGATCTCAAAAAATAATTCTTCACATCAATATATATTAAAGATATCAAGAAATATTTACTGATATCAAAAATGATTTGATCATCTCTAAAATTGATTTTTAGAAATCAAACATTCAATTCTTGATAGGAAAATGAAATACTTGATAGCAAAATCTCAATTTTGAGCTCAATAATTTGTTTTCCTTTTATTGGTATCAAGAATTTATTTGAGATATCATTATTTCAGTATGATACTTTTTTTTAATTTATTTTTTGAAATCTGCAAATGATTTTTTATCTCAAAAATTCATTTTTGATATCAAAATTTCAGCCTATTTTTATATATAAACTCAGAAGTACACATCTATAAATAAAATAAAGACTGGTCCTTGTATGCAGAATCTTTCTTTATTTTTTTACTGTACAAAAAAAGAAGCAATTCTTATGCTCAAAAAACTGTGTTGTTATTATTGATATCAATAATTCAAGTTTACTTCTCCAAAATATAACCGACTACTCGTTAAATTTTATATAAATATGTGTCTCCCTTAAGATTTTACAAGTTTGCAAAATTCATTTTTTATCTCAAAAATAAATTTTTGCCATCTAAACTTCAAATACTGAGAGCATAATATAAACCAATGAGATCTACATTGATTTATTGATATCTTTAATTGTATTTTGAAATAAAAAATAAGCATTTGGTGTTAAAACGGCATTCCATAGCTTGTAGCTTATACCATAGCGTCACCGCATATTGTGCCTGTATGTTCAGCATGTGTTGACCATTGCAAACAAATATACTTTAGCACAGAAAACATTTGTTCACCACATGACCAACATATGCTTACCACATGCTAAGTACAACACATGTTTAACATGTATTAACCACATGATTCAAAGCATGGTAACCCAAAATTTTGATCACATATATTGCTGTATTTTTGTTTACAAAATGACTTTTTGTTTCGGAAATATTATTTATGCTGCATCTACCATTAAACAAAATATTTTTAGTACTAGTGGTAAAAAATTACCGTATATGGTTAACACATGTCGACAACATATAATAAACACACGTTTATAGATTAACATATGATTTTCATGCAGTTATCATATGTTGACGATTTTGTGAAGCTGTGCTTGACATGTGTTTTACCATATGGCGAACATATGTTTGGTAAAATTACTGATTTTGTCAGATGTTTTGTGAGTAATAATGAGATGACAAAATACACATATAAAAAATGACATCTTTGATTTAATCAAGAGACCTCTGACTCTATGATATTTCGATTATATATTTTGAACTTTCGGACATATTACTGAACTGTAGACATCTAAAATCATTTAGAAATATTTCTAAAAGTTTTTGACACCTGAAATCTATCAGATAAGGATAAAACTGGGCTAGATTTATCAAGAATTATATCAATAAAAGGTTGCTGAGCGAGTGGTCAGATTATTTTACAAAATTGTTTTCTTTGTAGAAAATATACAACTTATCAATTGTGTAGTGTACATCCTGGAAATTCGTTGTTTGTTTCGGAAAGGCAAACTGATGCCGAGAATCCCTAACGCTTTGCGAAAATGCTTCAAACAAACTGGCACGCGTAGGATTTGTTGACATGCTTTTCACTCTTTCACACGCCCAGAATAGCTGCTAAAACAAAAGACACCAAGACCCATTGAGACACACAAACCTAATGCGTAAATGTGTTGTCAACTAAACAGATTAACACCGCCTAGAATGGATTCACAAGCCCTGCTGTTCCATTGAACAGCGACGGCGTGGTGTGCAGAGGCTGAAAATCCTTTCTTTCTGCCAGTGAACTGGGCTTTCTCCACAAGGGATCTCCCTCGCTTAACTGGTTGGGAGGGAAGGGGGAGCGTTTGATAAAGCTGATTTTTGTTCTTTTTTCGGGAGTAAACGCTAGTCTGGTGTTTCTCAGAAACATAAACGACTTTGTGTTTTTGTCCTTCTAACCAGTTTTTGCCCGAACAAACCGCCCATCCGTGTCATCACTTCACCATCCACATCCGCCTCCCTTCTGCCCGAATCTCGATCTGTTCACCGACTGCACCGCTTTCCATTGTCACCAGCACCGAATATTTAATATTTTAGGACAGGAATAGAAGGGTTATTGTGAGCGGGGGGACATGCCATACTGTGAGCCGACTGGTAAGAAGGGATGGGGACCCTCTAGGTTTGGATGGAGACCCTCCAGGTTTGGATGGAGACCCTCTAGGTTTGGATGGAGACCCTCTAGGTTTGGATGGGGACCCTATAGGTTTGGATGGAGACCCTCTAGGTTTACACAATACCTTGATGTTCCAAGTCTCATCATAACTCCTATCAATCAGAGCATCAGAGAATGTGGTTTTAAATTCCCCGTTCCTCACGGAAGTTACGTAAATTTATCAGTAATGTAAAACCGGAAATCAACATATTTCCATATTTCAATTAAATATCGTTTTAAATTTACAATTAAGCAACAGTTTATTCGGTTTAATTGTTTTATCTGAGGAAAGAAGTAGGTAAGTGTATATAGTCGACGGAAGCATCTAAAAGCCGAGCAGCTTCTCGAGCTTCAGTTTATAAATTGATGTAAGTGTCAATGACCGGTATACATTTCTGAAAAATCCTTGAAATCAAGAAATTCATTTTTGTTTAATTCTATGAATATCTAATGTATTATTTTTAATGTATTCGTTAATAAATTATTTTATGAGTGGATATAATTTCTTGATGTTGACAAGTTGGGAAAAACCTGTGGTATGCATTCTGCAGCACCCTCAACAAAGTGCCACCACACCACCAACCGTGCGTTACTGTTTGACATTGAACTCGCCAAGTGCCATAATAGATTCTTGTTGGTGTCAAAGAGGATTAAGTCGCCTTTCTGTGTTAAAAGACATTGGCACCTAATTAGCAATATAAGGAATTAAGGAACAAGTGGTTTTGGTCATTCTTTGTGGAGGCATGTTCCTGGAAACTTACTTGTAGATTTCTGTAACAGAACTTATGATAAAGTTGCAATTGGATTTCCATGTTTACTTGAATTAAGTGTAATTGCAATTGAGTTTCATTTGTGATTCATATCATTGCAATACGGACAATTGTGTGAGTAATGCTTGGGATAGATAGTTTTCGAGGTGAGTAGCAAGTAAAATTCTTTAATAGTAAATCCAATTTCACCCGGTAAACCTCTTAAGAAAAGAAATAGTTATTTTTTTTTCTTAAAATTTGACTCTGGTGCTTTAACCACACGAGTGATTCGACACTCCGGATTGTACGGCCACATTTGACATGCGAAAATTCAATCGGATTCCTGTGAGGAAAAAAAAAAATTTTTTAACACAGGAAGAGGGTTACAGGCAACCATTCAGTCCTATATGCCAGTTAAATAAATCGCAAGCCATCCTGAGATCACGGGGGTGTGGGTGGGGTGTGGTTGGACTAACTGCACAAATTCTCCGCAGAGCTGGGGTAGTGATTGTATGTGGTGAAGGACGTGAATGCATATTTTATGAAGACAATAAAAAATACGGCATTGTAAAAGCATGATTGTTAAATTAACCCCAATACAAGTACAAGATAAAATATTGGTTTATCTGAAAGAAATTAACAAAAATTGAAAGCAAACTAGAATCCCCCCTCCCTTCCGATCACTGAAGTTGCATTTCTAATGTCGACGTGTTTAAAAAACAAATGCTGTACTTTTCGCTGAAACATTTACCAGAGAGAAAGTGGCGATCGCGTTCTGCCGAAAAACACGCGCCTTAGCGCCTTTGAAAGTTGAATCCGATGTTTTTACACTGGTAAACAGAAAGGATATTGCAAAGAAAATACAGGGTTTTTTTAAAGAAAATTAGGTGAAGCAAATTTTCAGATAATATTATCGTACATAAACATGAATTTGCTTGTAGGGTGTTTTAAGAGCCAGAGTGGCGTATGTGTGGTGGGGGCGGGGTGGGATGGTGCTCACTTGCAAATTGGTTGCTATGCGTGCCCATGGCGTTAAAAAAACGACCCAAACGCGGAATGCCAAGGTAAAAAAAAAATACCCCCCCCCTCCATCTTTATCCGAACGTGGACACACTTGCAAACTTCACCTCCAAAATGCGTTTGTCAAATGTAATTGTAAAAACCTTTATCACCAAAGTATATATTTGTAAGTACAAGTGCAGGCAGATAACACGCTACTGCAATCAAAGAACGAAAAACGAGGCAGGCACTTACACTGAGAAGTGTGTGTGTGTTTGTGTGTGTGTTTGTGTGTGTGTTTGTGTGTGTACAATTTTTTGGGCGCCCTTTTGTTGGACGTGGACTGCATTTGTGAAGGAATACCCCTTTTTGTCGGAAACGTAGACTACTGAATGAATATTCCCCCCCCCCCTTTTAAATAAAATTGATACCTCCATTATTTCAGGAACGCGTGGTAACAGATATTCCACATTGCCCTTTCCCCCGTTCAGCCAGACGTGTACTTTGTTAATAGTGAAGGATAGCTTACAGGAAATACTATTTTTATAAGCCTAGTTACAAATTGTAAGACCCGTATGTTGTTCCCAACAGCTGTATTTAATAACCGTGTCCTTTCTGCTTTTACGTATAGGAGAAGGTATGGATCCAGGTATGGGGCTTCCGGGTATGATGGAGGGCTTTCCTCGCCATTACGGATTCCCGGGACAAGCAGGCTACCCACCGTGGCCCATGATGCCTTCCATCCCTGTCCCACAGCCCGATTTCCTGCACTTGCAGCCCAAGGCCGAGGATTTCTCCACCAATCAGCGGCCTCCGAACTCTGCACAGAACCACACGCGCAGATCGAAATCGTCCGCAATGGGTGCGTTATTAAGACATTATTAGAATTTTCTAAAAATGCCATTTTGACAGTTAAAATACTTCAATTGTCAATCTCACATTTCGGTCCTCTTAATAATAATAATAATAATAATAATAATAATAATAATAATAATAATTGGATCAATAAACCTTTTTGAAAAAACCTTGTGGAGAAATATTTCAGGCGTGTTGTCCTAAAAGTGTTTTAAAGTCGCAATCCATTTGCTTAACAAATAAGTTAATTGCAGACGGAGCTCCAGTAAGTCCACCACCGAGTAGGGAGAGGTTTAGCTACACGCGCTACCAACTCGAACTCCTCAACACAATCTACACGCGCATACGCTACCCGAACAGCATGCAGAAACAGCTCATTGCCAAGCGCGTGGGCATCAAGAGGGACCAAGTCAAGGTGAGCCCCATGGGAGAGGGAACAATTAAGCGAGGCCGGGTCAATGTGACGCACGGTTCGAGGAAACAATAGGAATCAACCGGAAGTAGATTTAAGTAAGATCTAATGGGGTAAAAACAATGTGCAGACCAATCAGACGACAATGATTAATTTGAATGTATTTATACTGATGTAATTATCCGCCGGGAACCGGACGGATATAGTTTTCATTCTGTCCGTCTGTCTGTCCGTCCGTCTGTCCGTCTGTCCGTCCGTCCGTCTGTCCGTCTGTCCGTCTGTCCGTCTGTGCAATTTCAGTCTCACGCGCCTACAGCCCGCATTAGTGGGTGGATTGATTTCAGATTTTACCCAGGGCTGCTCCTAAGCATCCCGCAGTGCAGTGACCAGGATTCGACCGGATCCGAGCAAATTTGCCAAAATGGCAAAACTTTAAAAAATTGCAGACACTGAATAAGGACTTTACATAACACTCATCAGTCTCACGCGCCTACAGCCCGCATTAGTGGGTGGATTGATTTCAGATTTTACCCAGGGCTGCTCCTAAGCATCCCGCAGTGCAGTGATCAGGATTCGACCGGATCCGAGCAAAATTGCCAAAATGGCAAAACTTTAAAAAATTGCAGACACTGAATAAGGACTTTGCATAACACACATCAGTCTCACGCGCCTACAGCCCGCATCAGTGGGTGGATTGATTTCAAATTTTACCCAGGGCTGCTCCTAAGCATCCCGCAGTGCAGTGACTAGGATTCGACCGGATCCGAGCAAAATTGCCAAAATGGCAAAACTTTAAAAAATTGCAGACACTGAATAAGGACTTTGCATAACACACATCAGTCTCACGCGCCTACAGCCCGCACTAGTGGGTGGATTGATTTCAGATTTTACCCAGGGCTGCTCCTAAGCATCCCGCAGTGCAGTGACCAGGATTCGACCGGATCCGAGCAAAATTGCAAAAAATGGCAAAACTTTAAAAAATTGCAGACACTGAATAAGGACTTTGCATAACACACATCAGTCTCACGCGCCTACAGCCCGCATTAGTGGGTGGATTGATTTCAGATTTTACCCAGGGCTGCTCCTAAGCATCCCGCAGTGCAGTGACCAGGATTCGACCGGATCCAAGCAAAATTGCCAAAATGGCAAAACTTTAAAAAATTGCAGACACTGAATAAGGACTTTGCATAACACACATCAGTCTCACGCGCCTACAGCCCGCATCAGTGGGTGGATTGATTTCAGATTTTACCCAGGGCTGCTCCTAAGCATCCCGCAGTGCAGTGACCAGGATTCGACCGGATCCGAGCAAAATTGCCAAAATGGCAAAACTTTAAAAAATTGCAGACACTGAATAAGGACTTTGCATAACACACATCAGTCTCACGCGCCTACAGCCCGCATTAGTGGGTGGATTGATTTCAGATTTTACCCAGGGCTGCTCCTAAGCATCCCGCAGTGCAGTGACCAGGATTCGACCGGATCCGACTAAAATTGTCAAAATGACAAAACTTTAAAAAATGGAAGAAATGAATTAGTAATGAGCATAACACATATCGGTCTCACGCGCCTACAGGCCGCATTAGTGGGTGGATTGATTATCTTCACACCAAATCAACCATGTACCACTGGCTCTACAAACCTCTACTTCACTGACCACAAGGCTGTATGGTGTTCTTTGGAACAGTTGTTCACAGGAACATCATAATCAGGTATACAATTTGCGCGAACCCGGCGGATTCATGCTTCTCGAGCATCTAGTTTGCGTGATAAAATGGACCAAGAGCATGTGATTAACCATTCCAGGTGTGGTTCCAAAATCGACGGCGTAAAGATATCACAGGGAAGAGGAGCAAAAGCGATGAAATAACAAGAGGTCCCCAACAAGTGCCCCATGACATCATGGACAGTGTCTTGCAAGAGCTGCTCAAATACGAGAACGACCCAAAGGTGCGGTTTCCTCTTTATTGAAAAGAACTTTTGACAGTGGAGAGAAGCGGATACAATCCCGCTCTCTCGGCTTCAGTGATGATTAATTAAAGTAGTCAGTTCGTTGCTTGATTTTAGAACACGATCTGTTCTTTCCGTGCATTGTTAAGGTAAATGGAATTATCTAAATCTGAAATGTAAAATGAAAGATGTGACATATGCTACTATAATTAACTTCAATAAATACATTCGTGAATGGCATAAATTAAGACGGATATGTAAGGCCAAATAATTACAATAGCAAAACAAAAAAAAAAAAAAAACAAAAAAAAAAATTTTTTCTTCTCGACAGAAAATTATCTGTGTGGTTTTTGACAGGGCAAAAAAGTGGTCGACTCACAGAAAGAGTACGAGAAGAAGGTATCGGCACGGAAACGCTGCAGCGAAGCCCTTGATGACGAGACACCGGTATCCGCAAAACGTCAGAGACACGAATCTGCCACATCCAGCGTCTCCAGTCGTTCGAGCAACAGTCACAAGTCATTACCCACAATGCATCACGACTTACCGGAAATTTACTTCGCTAGTGAGCCATCACCGCAAGGGAGTGCCACCTCCGAGGGTAGCCAGATTGTTAGTATAAGCCGATTATCACCGAATTCACGCAGCGCGGAAAGTACCAGCTTCAGTAGCGACCATAGCTCGTACCAGATCTCCAGTGTTGACTCGTGCCCTGAAACACCGTACAGTACGGACGGCAGTACGGGCAGTGTGACGAGCCCTCAGCCGCTCACCATCGTCCCCTCCGCTCAGGAACTCGATATGAACGCGCCCCCCAACGCTGTGGCACTTCCGCTTGAAAAGGCTACCCTTGAGCGCCCAAGGAGCTTGGAGTCGCCAGCGCTGGAGCCGCATGTGGATGACACCGCCAGCCCCGACACGACTGATGACGGCTTGGGAATACCACCGCCCGCCACTGAGAAGAATCTGAATACGTCGACAGACAACTCGCCACCGCCAAACACAGTGGCTCCACCTTCCGAGAAAATTAATTTTGACGCTGCTCAGCTTGCGAAGAAAGCGAAAACGCTGAGCGTTAACATACCTCTCCAGAATAAGAATAATCAGGACCGAAATCCACTTTTCCAGAACTCAAACACAGCCGACTTTTCACAGAGCGAAAATCTAACCACACCAAATCCAGTTCAGTTATTTAACAGCCCTGCCTTTTCTCAATGGAACCAGAATCCAGGAAATCTGGATAAGATCACGTTGCAAGAACAGCTATATAACACTGTGTTATCGCAAGCGGAAACAGGAAGCATTTATCCGGAATCGCTATCGTCCCATTACGACAAACTTTACGCTCCTTATATGGTTGGATTCTATCCAGATCAAAGTAATTTTATGGGACAGGGACAACAGCCAACAATGCCCCCATTTATGCTTCCAAATTTAAACTATCCTCTTCCTTTCGGTAGCTATGACTCGCCCTCTGATCTTTCGCTGAAGAAACAATACGAAAACGCGTAGTGGAAGCTCAGTCTTTGAGGGCCAGTAAGCCACGTGAAATTGAAACGACCGAATAATTACTGTGACTTGCATTTTTTCAGTTCTAACTTAATGATGATACATGAACGGGTACATATTAAATATGTATTTTTTGATGATACTCTACCAGAGATATGAATGGGTACATTCTAAGAGAGATATGAATAGGTACATTCTGAAGAAAATACTATACTACAAGAAAAAGTATGAATATGAGTTTTAAAAAGAGACCTACGTATTTTAACACATTACCGCTTATCAAACGTTTTATAGATAAATATTGTACAGGGTTTGTATTCATAAGCACGCATCCGTCCAAATAAATGCTAATGCGTGTGTGTTGACGTGTGTCATTGTACAAAATACTGAAATGAATTAATGTCAACCGTATATATGTTTGTAATAATTATTTTATGTTACAAATTATTTTTAGAAAAAGAAAAGACATCAATGAAAACTTTTTTGCAGCTTTTTGTGTTAGGCTTTTTGACCTGTAGAATTAACATCGGTTTGTCCCCTCCCCCCTCCGGATAAGGGTGGATCTATAAGGGTGGTTTGTGCATATACTGCCATTATTATTCCCCGTGTAACGGAGGGATATAGTGCTGAGTTTGCCTGTCGGTCCGTTTGCGTGTCCGGGCTGTATCTCCGAAACTATAGCCGGATAGTTTAGAAATTGCACACACGAATAGAACACATGCTGAAGGTGTGCAACGTCCCATTTCGGCTCGGAATCATGAAAAATTGTCAAAATGACAGTATTTTGAAATTGGTAAAATTTAGCGTTGACGTAATTTTATCGGCATAACGGAACGTCGTGTCCAGATTTTATCTCCGAAACTATAGGCCGGATTGTTTTGAAATTTTACACACAGACAAAACTCATATGGAATGTGTGCGCTGTCGCGTTTTTGTTCGGATTCATGAAATAGTGACAAAATGAGTTATTTTATTTATTTTTCGATTATTGAAAAATCTCACACACAGAAAGAGCTCATATTGCAGGTGTGCTACGTCATATTTTTGTTCGTATTCATGAAAATTGTAAAAAACGACAGTGTTTTGAAACTTGGTAAAGCTCTGCGTTTTGATATAGTTTTGTTTGTGAAATTGAACGTGTCGTCCAGGCTGTGCCTCCAAAACTATTCTTCTGATTTGTAGTCCCCCGCCGACTACTGAATTCGGGTCCGTCCGTCTATCCGTCTGTCAACATTTGGCATAGGGTGTCGTTTCCGCGACAGATTTCAAGAACTACTCGAGGGATGTCATTTAAACCTTACACATGCATAGAATAAGGGTTGTAGTTGTGCACCTGGATGTAGGTTTCAACGTCGGCCGAAAAATTTGGCCTACAGACTTCGTCCAAAATCCGAAAATGTCAGACCTTGAAATGGTGGGATAGGGTTTTTTTGCGACAGATCTCAACACCTGCTGGAAGGAATTTCATTTAAACCTTGTGTATGCATAGAATAAACGCTCTAGTTGTGCACCTGGGTATAGGTTTCGCCGTCGGCCGACAAAGCGGCCAGAGGACTTAGTCAAATGTCTTGAAATCTTGTGATTGCACGCCGGCGGGGGACTTGTCAGTTTTAATGACATACTTGTTTAATTTCACATACGGATAAAGCAGACACAGCAAATCGCAAAGTTTCTTTTTTGTCCCCCGTGAAACGGAGGGATATAGTTTTGAACTTTTCGGTCTGTCCGTCTGTCCGTCTGTCCGTCTGTCACGCTTCAGTCTCACGCGCCTACAGGCCACATTAATACATGGATTCGGTTCAAATTTTGTACACGGCTTCTCCAGAACCTTCCGCAGTGCAGTGACCAAGAATTTTCGGGATCGACCAAAAATTGACAAAATAGCGGACATTTGAAAATTGGCAATGGACTTAGCGTATATACGGCAGTCTCACGCGTCTACAGGCCACATTAATAGACGGATTCGTTTCAAATTTTGTACACGGCTTCTCTGGAACGTGCCGCAGTGCAGTGACCAAGAATTTTCCGAATCGGCCAAAAATTGACAAAATGGCGAACATTTCAATTTGGCACTGGACTTTATATATACGGCAGTCTCACGCGTCTACAGGCCACATTAATGAATGGATTCGTTTCAAATTCTGCACACGGGCTCCCTGGCACCTTCCGCAGTGCAGTGATCAAGCATTTTCCGGATGGGACTTGACAAAATGGCGAATTTTTCAAAATCGTCGCTGTACTTAGCGTACCTACGACAGTCTCACGCGAATATTTGTTAATGGATTGATCCGTCTAAATGTTAGACACTACGTCGACTTACATCCTTCCACTTGTAAATTTTTGTTTGCATAGTCAACACGCAACAGCCTTACACAAACCATATCCCCCACGGGGGATAGACGTACTCCTCGAGACGTAGTCAAGTTTTAAATATAAAACTCAACTTTTGTCGAAATTTAAAAATGCAAAACTGTTAGAATTGTGATAACGCGTTGAAGATGGCAGTAGGCATATTTGAAGTTCTTTGTCTCCGATAAAGCAGAAAGGCATTGCGCTCGATAGCTTTTTGCTGTGGTTTCCACACCGTAATCATGCAGCCCGTGACCGGTCTGACGGACAGAACGTGTATTGAAACAAAAGTGGCATTCTAATAATAATGATAATTCTAATAAAAAAGTAACAATAATAATAATAACAATAATAATAATAATAATAATAAGAAGAAGAAGAAGAAGAAGAAGAAGAAGGAGAAGAAGAGGAAAAAGAAGAAGAGGAAGAAGAAGAAAAATAAGAAGAAGAACAAGAACACGAAGAAGGAGAAGAAGAAGAAAAAGAAAAAGAGCAAGAAGAAGAGTAAGAAGAAGAAGAAGAAGAAGAAGAAGAAGAAGAAGAAGAAGAAGAAGAAGAGGTCATTATTTTAAGCAAAGGAATAAAAAACAAAAACCAAACAGTCCGGAGCGAACTAAAATAGATTAAAAAAAGAAAGAAAAGAAAGAAAGAAAGAGTCAAATTAGCGTTTCATTGGCTGGGATCGATCAAAAAATATTATTTCTCGGAATACAGACAAACTACTCGACTCCCGTCTCTAAATGAATCTTAATCAGTTTCTGTGATTTCTATTTATCTGTCAAATAACGGTCAATATTTTTCAGTGTGTCTACCTGTGATGTACTTTGATATCAACACGAACTGAAAACATTATGTACAAGTATTTTTACACTACGCTAGGAAGGAACTTTGTCTTGTTTCAAATGAAATTTGAACCCGACCTGGCCTAATTTAGAAAACACAAAAACAATGGTTCTCCCGGCAGGGTATCTTCATCACAAAAATATGGTTAATTTGACAATAGATATTTCTCCAGAATGGATTTTCCCTTAACCTTAACATTTTTAATTTTGATTCATTGCATCCGGTCGGCCAGTATTTTTCCGCATGTTTGCTTACGGCACCTCTTTTTTATTTTTTTTTAATCACCCGGCTAGGGATGGCAACATTTTTTCGGGATTAAAAGCGTGATCAGAATAAATAATCCTAAAGTGGAAGACGGAAAGTGTGCTCTCTTTTCTTTTATTGTGGAAACTTTACTTTGATTGCAGGTAAAAATTAAGCTCCAACAATGTTCAATACGTCAATTTTTTCTAAATTTGTTGATGAAACAAAGAAATGGCAACATATATATATTTTTAAATTTATTTATAGCTTAGAATATTTCAACAAGAAACGTTCTTCAAACAGCATTGGAATCAAATCGAAAATGAACTGACCATCTGAACGTCGTGAAGTGAGGTCATGAAGTTTTCCAGCCTTCTGGTAACTTAAAATACTTGGGGACAATAACTATACCTGCGGTAAAGCGCGAATCCATTTTCGCCATATTTAAATATCTTCAACGATCTTTCTGAATCAGAGACAATGAGGTGACCCTTATTGTCAACCTCAACAAGCGCAGGACATCCATCCAGGCCATTATCTCGTGATAAGATGGTTTTCAAAAATCTCCCGCTGCAGTCCAACATATAGACACATTCATTGCAAAGATCTGCTACGAAAATGTAACCATTGTTGTCTGCAGAGAGCGAGGCAGGGAAGAAAGGTCTTTTTCTGCCTTCTCCAGGCGTAAACGTCCATAGCAAACGTCCGCTGGTAGTCATGGCAACGATACATTCTCTATGGTCATCTCCAACGATGACGTCACCTGTGAGCAAGTTGACAGCGATGCTGATTGGATGCGCTATCGGAGCCTCTGTACTGTGGAGTTTGACGCATCGCACAGATTTAGTCTCACGGGAATGGACGGAGATTTGACCTTTATCAGAGCTGGTTACAACTAGTTCATTACCTTTGCAAGATATACCACTAACATTTGACAGACACGCATCAGTAATTGTTTTCAAATGCGTACCCTTGATACCAAATACTTCAATTTGATTGGTCGAACGATCAGATACAAACACATTATCAAATATATCCAGAGTAACGGATAAGGGAGCACGGATCCTTCTCGGGCCTTTGTTTCCGAGCGTTCTTTTATAAAAACCATGCGAATTTACGACATGTACTTCTCTAAGATCACTTACAACAAAATCACCTTTTTTGGTAACACTAAAATCCGATATCCATTTATTTATCAAGAAAGACAAATGAATCGCTCGCACTAGATGAACCGAGCTTTCCTTCGGCGGTTGTTGTATTGGTCTGTGAAAGGTGTCAGGTCCGGCATACGGGCGATCGTTCACAAGGTTTTCAATGCCGTCATGACATGTCACATGACATGTCACATCCTGGTTCGTTGTGAAGTTCTTCAGGTGGCGCATCACCACCACACCATAAACAGTGGACTCCGACGAGCTGTCCGAGCGTGAGCGAATGCTTGTGCTGTCGCTGGAGTTGTACGCATTCACCACGGATCCCTGGTAACCGCTGTCCGGTAACCGCGGAGCTTTGTTCGTTGTCTCCCGAAGGGGCTCCGTAGCGCGGTAGTACTCGGCCGAGCCGTGGACGCCTCCCTCCTCAACAACCACTGCGCCGGGGCACTGGCAGAAACGCATGTCTTTCAACAGCCGCTTACACGCGGCGCAGTCCTTCAGCGGCCTCTCGTAGTAATACTTCTGCTCCTCGGTTTTCTTCACGATAGGTTTTGGTATGCGGAACGCATTCGATTCAGTCTGCCGATAACTAGTGGAGTCCGGCGGCTTCTTATGTTTTCTTCTGAAAGAAAGCCGAAGATTTCTGATATCAAACAGACTTGTTCGGTTGCCTGTGCTCTTCTTATTCCCCGGACTATGTGCGACGTATGCGAGTTCTCTCTCCTCGGGCATTGTTTCTAACGACTTAAAAGACTGCGACCGCTGCAGTCGATAAAGTCCTGATCCGATACTACAGCCGTAGCCTTTGTCATCTTCGGCTTTTTCCGCCACTGCCTCCGAGCTGTCACGAGTGAGTTGTCGGGGCATGGTCCACGCTTCCGCCTGTTGTTCCCGCGATGATTCCGCGATGACGTCATCTTTGCCGGGGCTGTCGTTAAGTGCGCATGTTGCTCCGTGTTCAAGGACATTTAATACATGTTGAATGTGTTTTGTTTGGCGATTTTCAACGTTTAAGAAAACAGCACCATTCGACCGTGATCTTGGCATTTTGAATTGAAAAGTATTATCCCTGTCGTGAAATTCTAAATATTTTTACGATATCATTGAAAATATCCACCCGAAAGCTCAGAATAGTTTCATGACTAAAAGTTATTACAGGTTCCAGGCTCCAGTTGAGTTTTTCCCCGTCCGTTTCATTTTCATATTTTTCGGAGATATCTTAATTCAGTTTATTTCGTTTCATTATGCCCAGTTTAGTAATTATATAGCGCATTCCCAAAAACCTCAATCATTTATTCGACGCATTGGGATTTTAGCGCAACTTTGCAGCTCCATCACATTATCAAATGGAGGATTTTCAAACCTCCAAATAAAGAAGGGATTTTATTCCAGGAAGCTCAAATAAAATTTTTGAATTTCCACGGCACATTGATGATAGAACACAGAAGATACGAGATAATTTTTACACTTCATGATAAAAAAATGGCAGTTTCAAGGATTCTCTAACCACTTCAAGGATTCTCTAACCATGAGCTCTCTTATCAATAATTTATTAATTATTTTCTTGTGGATTTAGTTGGCTTGATATATTAACGTCAGAATTACTCTATTCCTTAAGAACACTTAGGAAAATTTACAAATAGAAGTACTTAATAACAGAAGCCTGTGTAACCGTCGATTCAAAACATATCTTCCAGTGGCAAAATAATTTTGAACTAACTAACGTGTTTGTTTAGTGATTCTAAAGCCCTCGATTCGACTTTTTAAGCTTTACCGTTCTCAAACAAAATTAAAACACATCTTAACAGGTGAATGGGGCCCTGCAAACAAACTGAAGTGCACGTGCGATAGAATAAGACTTCATTTCACCTCTTGTTGGCAAGTCACATATTTATCAAGGGGTCATTTTTTAAAATATTTATATTGTGATAAATTTGAATTATACTAAAAATGTTACGCTAAAAATTTTTAAAAGAGGTTGTCATGGCCGGATTCGCGGTCTAACATAGCCCTGAATTATGAAAAACGTATATAGAAGATGTGTGCAGAAGCGTATAGATGGGTGCAGAAGACCATAGATGTGTGCAGAAACACCAATATTTAGCTGGTGGGAGTCAAAGGTATGCTCGCACGGGAGTAAATATCAGCGGTGCAGATTATTACATCCGTAAATTTTATAAAGTAAGTTGACGACGTAAGGGTGAACAGAGTGAACATTTTACGCACACACATCATGGCTGGCCCTTAATCTGACCTAAAAGGGTCCTCTTCAATGAATATCCCAACGCACGGCGTGTGGATCGCGACCGAGTAAAACAAGCAGATATGTGCGTGTGATCGTATACAGAAGGTCTGCTGCTTTACTCTACATGCATTTACTCCTTTCTAAAAAAATTCACTTTTTTCGACTGAAAAATGTTGAGTATTTTAATTTTTGTTAAGAGACATTGCTCTCCACACAAAAGCAATGCTGTAATTTGACGAAAAAAAAAACAACAATTGTTTTGAAATTTCAAAAAGTTTCTAATTTACAACTTCTACAGGAATCACTGGTCCGTTTCTATACAAAGATAAAAGATACTTAGTTAAGTTCGCAAAACGAGATATCAATTCGTTCCGATTAAGTTTATTTCTTGATATTTGCTTAAGTGTTGAACAGGTTTCCGTAGAATTCAATACATGATAGAGAGATGGACAGAGAGAGAGAAAAAGAGAGAAAGAGAGAGTGAGAGAGAGAAAGAAAGAATGAAAGAAAGAGAGAAAGTGAGAGAGAGAGAGAGAGAGAAAGAGAGAGAGAAAGAGAGAGAGAGAGAGAGAGAGAGAGAGAGAGAGAAAGAAAGAAAGAAAGAGAGAGAGAGAGAAAGAGAGAGTGAGACAGAGAGAAAAGAGAGAGAGAGAGAGCGAGAAAGAGTGAGTGAGAGAGAGAAAAAAGGAAAAAGAAAGGGAAACAAAGACAGAGAGGGAAAGAGAGAGTGAGAGAAAAAAGGAAGAGAGAGAGGAAGAGAGAGAAATAGTGAATGAGAGAGAGAAAGAAAGAAAGAAAGAAAGAGAGAGACTACAGGGCGGTTTTCCTGACAATAACAATGGCGCAGTGACTGTAACATTTAAGTAGAGCCGGTTGTTGGTCCACTGTCCTTTTCCAACCGCCAAGGAAATTCTCAAACAGAACAAAATATAGAGAACGTTGTGATGGCGTATGATGATTTGGCATGGGTTTCCAATGTTAATGTACACCAAGTAATAAAAATGTTCGCTCCATAGATTTCAATTGTTTAACCATAAGTGGCTGCATCGCTTCATCCGCACAGAGAAAGGAAGCCCATTTCGGCTGAACAGGCGTATAATGAGCATAGTCTAAAAGGGATCAAATCCAAAAATGTTCCAGGGTTCGGCCGGAAATCAAAGCCGCACAGATAGACGACTGAGAACTTAATGCCATAGTGTCGTTGTTAAAGAACCCCTTTGTCATTACAGCGAGAAATTTCCACCTTTTTTTGGTTATTTTTAACTCGGATTGATAAAAGAGTTTAGGGTCATGTCCTGATTCGGTTTGCACTGTTTCATAAGTGAACTGTGGCCAACGAATCCCAGGCAACGACAGTGAAACGCAGCTAAATATGACTACAGATTGAAGGCGGTGAAAGCGGGTCTTTTTTTCTTCTCATTGTGAGCGAAATCAAACAGAGTGAGTATCTTTCGATACAGGATTTATCACAAACATAATAAGTGCTATTGCGTTGTGGGTAGCAAAATGGTACAGTGACTCGATATTTTAAGAGATGAACACATGGGCTGGACGAGTGAGCTCCCATGGATGTTATTTTAGCACCCTTTCCTTGATTACTCGCTCTAGTGACATAAAAATACTGTTGTGAGCAACCTTGCTTGCTGTTTGTTGACATAATCTTTGCTGCCATTTCATTACTTGGTTAGTTCGCGGATAGGTGAACAGAAGAGTTTTCACGCACAATTATGAAAATTCTGAAAAAGTATAATTTTTCCATTTCCTGGGAACCCAGGAAATCCTATTTTCAAATTCTGCGATGCCGGGAAAGGGTATTTAAATTCGTAGAAAGCCATGGGCTTGGCTTCTGCATGCAAATGACAAAAACACTCCATTCCTCATCTGTTTCCAAGCAAAGTGACAAAACACTCCATTCTTCATCTGTTTCCAAGCAAAATGACAAAAACACTCCATTCTTCATCTGTTTCCAAGCAAAATGACAAAAACACTCCATTCTTCATCTGTTTCCCAGCAAAGTGACAAAAACACCCCATTCTTCATCTGTTTCCAAGCAAAATGACAAAAACACTCCATTCTTCATCTGTTTCCAAGCAAAATGACAAAAACACTCCATTCTTCATCTGTTTCCCAGCAAAGTGACAAAAACACCCCATTCTTCATCTGTTTCCAAGCAAAATGACAAAAACACTCCATTCTTCATCTGTTCCCCAGCAAAATGACAAAAACACTCCATTCCTCATCTGTTCCCCAGTATTAGTTGCTTTTGCCAGCTGGATTTCTGTGAGGAACAGATCGCTGGGTGCCTTTCGCAATTTGCTAAAATTTGATAGGAAAAATTTGAATGTAAAGCACAGAAGATAAAAGCTGCTTTGCCTTCTATTCAAATGGAACAAATTCATTTGTTACAAATGGAACAAATTCATTTGTTACACATGTTTGTTAAACATGTCTGTTACACACATCTGTTAGACATTTGTTACACATGTTTGTTACACATTTGTTACGGACATGGTCACAAATTAGCAGGACACAAGTTGTAGCTACAGTTGCAGTGTAGCGTTCGTGGATAAGGGCATTGCATCACAATGTAAGTACACGGTACCCATATGGGGGTACTCAGGTACCATGGTTACCATGCGTGTCCATGGCTTTTTAAAACCATTCCTAAACGTGGCGTCCTACTTTTGAAATAATCCCCCCTTTTTTTAACCAAACGCTGGGTGAATTTCCGAAATAACCCCATTTTTGTGGGAAAATGCGGAGTACTGAACGAAAATTACCCCTGTTTAAACGAAACGGGCACTCCTCTCCGACCGTATCTGGCCTCAAAATTACCCCCTCTTCTCCACGTTTTATGGATACGCATGGCAACACATTTCATACATAGTGCGCCCCCTCGCATTTATACAACTATGTGCTAACTGCAAAATCCGCAAGTAGGAGCCATTCAAAGGAACAGAAGGGAACAGATATCGCACTGCCCAATGAACGCATTCAACAAAAACAAACTGTTATTACAGGAAGCGAGACATAGATAATCTCAAAGGAAGACGGCATCAGCATTATGAGGAGATATCACAGCAGAAACCAGCATGCAGACCGGAAATCGGACTACCCCTGGCACTTAACTCTGCTGCTGCTGATGAGCTGGTCCTGGCTTTTTGGGGCAGGGAGGGGCAGGGGGCGGGTTCATAATGGAATGAAACTATTGGTGGTCTTATTTGTGAGATGGTCCCGGCGGTTCATAATGGAGTGAAACTATTGGTGGTCTTATTTGTGAGATGGTCCCGGTGGTCGTTTCCCGGTTTCACCTTTATGTTGTAAATTGTAACGATAGAACAGAACTGTGGCGCACTGTTGTTTGTATGTGCGGTTGATATGTGCAGTTGATATGTATATGAACCCCTAAAGATGCAGCAAAGATTAATCTTATTGATAATAATCAACACCTACCCATGCTACACGAAGTTCAGATAATAGTGGGGTGCGGGATTGGTGGGTTGGAGGTAATGACTCGGCAGCTCTTGTCATTGTCTCGGGATGCGTGTAAGTAACAAGAACATTGCGGTCGTTAAAGACCGGATGCAGGGTGGGTGGGGTGGGGGTAATGACTCGGCAGCTCGTGTCGGGGTCTCCAGGTGCCTGTGAGTAACAGTCTCTTGCTTTATTCCCCGAGTCATTCGTCTTCATCGTCTACTGCGAATGTTCTTAAAATAGATTTTAGTAGTCTAATGACAGCTTGTTTGACATGCGATGCTTTACAACACGCTGCAGCTTTTCTGTAGCTGGTTTTACAGTAAGTTCATGCCAAACGTACTGTTTTATCGGTGTGTTTCTGATGATTAGTTAAGTATTATATGACACCTGAATTACATGGAAGCAATTTGTTTGATGAAAGCAATTCGCCAAGTCGCGTCCTCTATTTTCCGTAGTCTGCTTACTTTCTGACTGCCTGGGGTTTTCATGTGAGGGTTCATGAGCAAGTGTGCGAGGACTTTTGATCTGCTGCTTGTTAAATAATAAATTTTTACAACTTCAGCGATGAACAGCTGCAGTTGTTTTCTGTTTATGACAGGTAGGTCAAGGCAAAAATGTGTACGCTTGTATCCGCTTTACTGTGGCGGAATTGCACTGCAATTATTTTACTTCCGGGTGACTCATTAAGAGGGAGTTTATTAACACTTGACAAGTCTTTGACTTGGTCAAGGCTTATATGAATTTTTGCGGGCAGCCGTTGGTGTTTTTTTCTTGACAGTAAAATTCATTTTCTTCTCTCAGCTTCTTCTCTGACACTACAGGGCCTAGGACCACAAAACTTTGTACTTGTGTAGAACTTGCCACCGAAGACGGTGTAGAGGTCGAAAATGAGGTCAAAACTGCTTTATCTTACTGTTTTCGAGATGCAGTGTAACTTCCGGTTTGGCCTCGAAAATTACCTCGATATCAAGGTCGCCGAAAGGTTTATGTTATGTACCGTTGAGGAAAGGCTGGAAGTCGAAACAAGGTCGAAATGGTTTTTCGCTTATCAACAGCAAATTGTAATCGTATATGTCGAATGAATGAGTTTGCGACAAAACCTTAAAAATTGAAAAAAAAAATCAGCAACTTGTTCTCTTTGTAATGAGAAACGCACTACCAGCTGCTTGTAAAAAGCCACGTAAGTACAATTGAGCGGCCTCAGTTAAAGCAGCATCGCCGATAGCAGCAGCTGACAGTTAGCCTTCCGGTATTGTCCAATCACAAGGAAATATGCCCTATGCTTATGCATACGCTCGCAGACAGTAATGCTCTGCTAAGGATGACCGTAAAGACTAAGCATTCAGGGCGGGCATTTTGTGTTCGTTTTAGGTGGATAAGGGTTGGGCGTTTTACAAGGCACTGGGTGGTTTAAAATTACTTTTAACCGTCAATTCGTATACAACTAAGCTGTCTGGATACTGTGTATCAAATCCCGCTTTAAAACCGACCAGGAAAACTAAACGAAAAATGACGTCATTATGACGTCATGCGTTAAGAAATAACGTTACCACTATGTCCTTTGTCAAAAAGTAGTCTCATAAGGTCTTTGCTCGAAATCTTTAGGCCCAGCCGTTTTCGAGATATTCAACTTTGAAATATCCGTGACTTCACAAGACATTAAAGACGTCTTAGGTCAATAAAAAGTTATTTGGCACCAGTTCACATAGTCACAAAGTGTACCAAATTTCATTCGCCAAGCTTAAGCCGTTACAGAGGAGATGTCTCGAAACGGACGAAAAAATTTCAGCTAAAAAATGAAAAAAAAAAAACTAACAACAAAAAGGAAAAAAGAGACACTTGAAGTACATTAAGTCCGCACTTTCCACACCGCGTAAAAGCAAATACGTTTGTAAAGTTTACTTTTTCAAGCGTTAATAAATACAGCGCATTTAAAAGTAAAGTGACGGTTGAGCAAGACAGCACAGCTTATGGGCGTTACGCGAGCTCTACCTGCATAGAGAAAAAGTGCTAGTTCGTTCAATCAATAAAGCCGTTGAATCAACATAACCAAGCAGATGAACTTTATTAAGCCGAATACGTGCTGCGCCATAAGCTCTGGACTTAGTTTATTACAGACTATGCGGCTTGTAAAAAAAACTAGAAATATTCTTAACTCTTAATGTTTGTCAAGTTATGAACTAAGGATATTCCAGCTGTGTCACAAAGCTGGGTTGATTAACAGTATCTCACGCATCATACACAGCTCTCCTGTCAACAGCTCGCCCTGTGAGAGTGCGCCTGGTGACGGTACCCCGATAATACGCCTAACGACAATAAGCCTGGCTACAATTGGACTAACATTTTTACATGATGGGACAATACGACTCCCGACGATTGGCCTGAACTGTTAATGGCGACTATTCTGCTGATTAAAAAAATTCTACGGATTTCTTACAGTTTAAATTATTGCAGGCCTGCGTAAAAGGAGAAATACTTCAGAGTTCTATCACTTCAAATACAAACGAAGCTGTAAAAAGAAAAATAACTTCAGAGCTTTATTATTTCAAATCAAAACAGGCTGCTAGTCCGTAGTCCTGTATACATCTATATATACTTAACTAAAAGCGAAAAAAGTGGCGGCTTACAAAAAGTAAAAACGTTTTCGAAACCGAGATAATTAAAAGCAAACGGGGAAAGCAAACGTTTTGCTAAAATATATCCGACATTTTTCGATAAAAATGGTATCCCATCACCCTTTTGTATGATTTTGATATTCAGACCAATTGTTGTACTTTTCGATTCAGACGAATCGTCGCAGGCGTATTGTTGCTAGACGTGTTGTTGCTAGACTTGTTGTCACTATGCGAATTGTCCCCAGGCGTGTTGTCACTATGCGAATTCTCCCAAGACGTATTGTTGCTAGACGCGTTGCTGCTAGGCGTGTTGTTACCATACGAATTGCCCCCAGGCGTATTGTCGCCAGGCATACCGTTGCTAAGTTTGTTGTTGCTAGACGTGTTGTCACTATGCTAATTGTTCCCACACGTATTGTCGCCGATCTACTGTTGACAATCCGTCTTACAACAACGAGCATTGATTTCCTCGAACGCATCCCTGGATTATCGCACCGCCACACGGGACTCTCACACTATAACTATTGAAGCATTTTTTGTGTTTGTTAATTTTTCAAATATTATTTTGGATAGTTTGGTTTCTTTTTGCATACTCAGACTTAATTTCGCTCTTGGTCGGGAAATTTATGTGACTGTTCTTTTACTTTTTTTAGCCGTGTGTCGCAATAGTTGTAGCTTCAAAAAGGAGATTAACTCACGATCAAACAAATTTTATTTCTTGTATTAGTTCAAAATGTCCCTCATTCGCAGACGGTAAAGTTGTATCTATAATAGGGTATCCGGACAACTCGCAACTTGACAACTCGCAACCAATTGAATAATGGGACAACTCGCAATTGACGATTGTTTAATTAACACACGTTGCACTTTTATTGTAAAAGCACTTGACATTAATGCAACTACTGTCTTATGAATCAACATACTAAGTTACTGTAAAATGCCCTTGATTTATATATTGAGTCACTCAAAAATCCTGGCTCATAAAACACTGAGTCACTGAAATACTCACTGGCTACTCGTTACCCTCTTAATTTTCTCTGCTTGCGATGCGACATCTGGTGTCCTGTCCAACACCTCGAAGAAATTGTTCGATAGATTTCGGCCAGCAGCTCCATCTCTGCACAGAGTTTTAAGCAAAACAAAATGCAAAAATCAAATTGATCAAATGCAAAAATCTAACTGAATTCTTTGGTATGTTTTAATAACAACACCGGTTGCGAGTTGTCCCATTTTTCATTTGGTTGCGAGTTGTCCAGTTGTGAGTTATCACGTATTCCTATAAAACGGACAGTCTCTATTCCTGCGGACAAATTGCTAACATGAATGGTCTGCCTATGAGCTTTTATGTTTACACGGGGAAGAACATAAAAACAAAAACAAAAAAACAAACAAAAAAAACTAAAAGAAACTCGTCTGAATAGAATTAACCGTAGTCTTACAGTATACTATAAAATGAAAAAAAAACAGCTTACGCTGATGTAGATGACAGAAAGCTCTACATAATTGTAACCTGCGTGCCTTCCGTCTAACTGAGAAATTCCTTTGTCAGTAGCATGACAACACTCTGTACATTTCTTCATTTTAATTGATGATTCCTTGTCTTTTGCTTAGAATTCAAACTGTATCAAACAACCAAAAAATTACACTGTGTTATTAGTTAAGGTTGAAAATACTAATAATATTTGATATTACATGTGTGGTGATTGTGCTGTATATTTTTCGTAGTCGAACCTGCAGCAAGAAGCAACATAAATTTCTCCTGATTGCTGATTGTTGAATTGTAACATTGCTCAACTTTACGCCATGTGAACTGTAGTGGGAAGCCCAGAAAAAAATGCCGTAGCTGCCAAGCAAAAAGCGAGATTTTAAGGGGATTTCAAAGCACATTCATATGTCGTGCGATAATTAAAATTTTGCAGCGTGTAGGTGTGATGTAATATCCAACAATTACAATTGTTTGAGGTTGGAGAATTAAAGGCCTTTTTATAGATATCTTCGTGTTATCGCTGCGAATTGTGACGATTAGTTTAGCTGATAAGCCTGACTGCGTTCTTCAGTTGAATCTACATGCAGACATTAGTCATTCATTCTTGTAGCTTGCTGCTCTTGTCATGTATTTACACGAGTGTCTTTCCATGAATTCTCCCTCTAACATGAAAATATAACTTTCCTTGCCTTGTGATAGTGCGTGTAAGGACATGTTCAACGGGGGAAACGTGAATCTCGCCATAATTAAACAATGTGGTAGTTCCCAAAAAAATAATTTAAGAATATGTGTTAAGTTTGATGACGTGGTAGACACGTGTTTAAAACGCAATGAAGAAATGCAATATAACATTCTATTCTGTTTGCCCGGTTTTAAAATATTTATATGACCTTCATTGTAGACCTTTTCAATTGATGTTATTTTTAATGAGGTCTATCATGTCTGTGTTGCTGTGTTTGCGCACTCCATCGCCTTTGCTTATCTTAGTTTGTATTTATGCGTTTTTTAATCACGTAAGCATGTCTCCATTTGCGCTTATGCGATCGTTTGTCTTTCTGTGTGTCTTTATGATGTCTATCACCTTGACCTTGTTTATGTTTATTTTGTGCGGTTTATCATGTTGCACTGTCTATGTTTGTGCCTTTGTAATCTATCGTGTTTGTCCGTCTGCGTTGTTATCACGTTGACCTGTCTTAGTTTATTTTTATGCGTTCTATTACGTTCTGTTACGCTATGCGTCTACATTTATGTATTTCTGTTGCGTTCCTTGCCCTTGCCTTTATACGTCCCTTTACTTTGATCTATCTTCTATAGTTATTGCACCTATCATGTTGACCTGTCTGTATTTATTTTTATGCGTTCTATTACGTTGGCCTTTATGTGTCTATATTTGTGCATTTTGTTGCGTTACGTGCACCTGTTTTATACGTTCCTTTACTTTGATCTATCTGCTATAGTTATGGCAGCAATCATGTTGGCCTGTCTGTATTTGTACTTATGCTGCTCTCGTGCTGACATGTCTGGGCTGTATACATGCATCCTATCAAAGTCGCCTGTCCTTATTTGCATTCTCGCAGTCTCTGAATTTCTTGCAGTCTCTGTATTTATGTGGTCTATCACGTTAAATTCTCTGTATTTGTTTTATGTAGTCTATCACACTAGTCCGCGTGTGCTTATGTTTATGGATTCTACCACCTTAGCCTGTTTTTGTGTTTATGTGGTCTAGCATACTGGTCTGTTGGGGCATATGAGGTCTGTCAGACATGCCTGTCCATACTTAAAAATATGATTCTATCACATAGCTTATCTGTCTGGTCTATCAGACTGGCCTGTCTGTGTTTATAAGTATAGGTTCTATTGTGCTATCCTGTCTGTGTTTGTATTTATGCCATTATCAAAACGTCCAGTCTGTCTTAGTATATTTAGTTTTTATTGCCCCAGCTGTCAACGTTTTGGCTTACACCATTTAGCGGCTGAGAATATCATATTGTAGTCTATTATTCACAATCATTTAGGAAATTGTTTATTTTAGACATTTGCGTGATGGGATTCATTTTCCTCCTATCTTAAGTGTGTGAAAAACGCTAAACCTTCTCCTCTGTATAATTCATTCAATGGCAGTTTTATGAAAGTCATATGTGGTAAGTGTCAGTTTGGTAAACATCACTGTGATTACATATGCATACATAGCAAATTATATCGGTATTGTATATTTTCGACGGTCTAAATAATAATAAAATCAATATATTTCTATTTCTGTAATGAAAACCAATTGAAGCATAATAATGATTGTACAGTTTATTAGTTGCCAGGCAATTACTATTTTCATTGAAGTGAAGAAATCACTTCCGCACGGCATTCATACAACGATTTCTTATGCAGCAGTTAGACACAGGACACCAGCACCCAAGCACATGTTTTATCCATATTATTTGAATGTGTGAAATCTTCACAAACTGTCATAAAACTCAACGCTTAAATACACGTTAAAAAGAAACCAGTTAACAAACAGCAAGAAGACCCAGCAAATTTGATTTTCGGGACTGAACCGAGATAAGAACTATCAAACTTAATGAACTCCCAAATGAATGCAAAAGACTATTATTCTTTATGGGGTGTTTTAAAAAGTGAAATCAAGGGGTTGCAAAAAAAATTATTTTTCAATGGACAGTCATGGTCTGACGATCGCGGTCTACTTTGAAGCAAGAGTTATTGCTCGTTATTTGTGGTACATTTCCAATGAGCGATAATGAAATAAATAACGTCATACAAGGATAAAGCAAAAATAGAGAAAAATCCCCAGACAATTCTAAGCTGCATGCTTTGTTAAACAACAAAACCCTTTGTTACTGCAATGATATTCATTTACTTTTCTTTCGTTCCACAAAATAGGATTGCAGGCATCTGAGGTACTTTTTCAGTACTAACTCATTTATAGTTCGTGAAATCCTATTTTCAGCGTAGCACCCAGCTAAATATTGCTTCCATGGCATTGATAGTTTTATGTTATGTAACTGCACAAACCTAGGGTAAGAAAAGGAACAGTTGTTAATGCAGTTAGTAACCCTTGTTGTTTTCCCCACTGAGGTCATCCATGGGAGAATAATTGAAAAATTGTGTACTTTTGCTGTTGTGTAAGTATAATACATGTAGTTAACTAGTGTACTAAATTTAACAACGAACTAAAACCGAGTAAATATTTGAAGTTCATCATATTTTTTCACTTTGTTTGACCGAAGTGAAAAAGAAGCTTTACCTTAATGCCTTATGACAGATAAATATACATCTACTTGCCTTGTTCTGTAGCGCACATCTGAGCTTGCAACAATATATTCTCCATCAGTGCCGTACTGAAATATAAAAAAGTAATGGAAGTGGAAGCTGTCAAAGTAGGCAGTAGATGGGGCGATATTTTGCATTATTTGTGGTAGTGGTAGTAACAGCAGTTTTATCTAACTGCTGTGTTGTTCGAAGAATGTTTTGCTTTTGAAAACTTAAGGATATTTTTTGTCAAATATACACAATCCTCAGGACATGTTGCTAAAATATGGTTAAGATGATTCTTGATTCTTGAAGCGTCATGTTTCTGTAAGCGTTTGAAAAACCTAATTTTAAGAGCATTGTTAACGAATTTATTTGTGGCAGTGGTTGTAACAGCAGTTTTATCTAACTACTGTGTTGTTCGAAGAATGTTTTGCTTTTGAAAACTTAAGGGTGGTTTTTGTCAAATATACACAATCCTCAGAAAATGTTGCTAAAATATGGTTAATATGATTCTTGATTCTTGACGCGTCATGTTTCTGTAAGCGTTTGATAAACCTTATTTTAAGAGCATTCTTAACGAGTTTAATAGAATAAGTTAATCGTTCATCCATGTTGGCAGCTTCCATTACACAGAAGGGCTTAGTCATATCAGTACCAGAGGAACAGAACAGTGACTTGCTTGTTTGCCAGTGCAGAGTCTCCTAGACGCATTGCACAATATAAAACTAGAACCGCATTTCGCAAGCGATATCTTCAACATTTGACAAACATTAAAAGTTAAAAAGCAAAACTCATGTTGGCATGCGCTTCTGAGTGACTCTAAAGCCCCCTCTCCCGCGTAAACCACCTGGACGCGCCGACATCCCCGTTCTCAAATAATATTAATATTTTGAACTTATTTTTATGTCAATTGTTTTATTTGGACAAGTTCTTTCTAACGAAATTGTCATGGCATTGATATATTAGCAAACATCACAGCTTGAATACCGTTAATAAACCGTGTACATCTGCTTGGTTATGTTGGCTCAACAGCTTTATTGATTGATCGGACTAGCACTTTTTTTCTGTGCAGACAGAGCTCGCGTAACGCAGATAAGCTGTGTTGTTTTGCTCAACAACCCTTACTTTGCCTTTATATGCGCTGCATTTAACACGTGTTATTTATTCTAAAGTCAGATGTGTCGCATGGCGTTTAAGCATGAAAACGAAATCGCAGACGAAAAAGGCGGGATACACACCCTTAAATCAAGTTCTACATAAATACAAAGTTTTGTGGTCCTAGGGCCTGTAGTGTCAGAGAAGAAGGTGAGACAAGAAAGTGAATTTTACTGTCAATAAAAAAGGACCAAAAGCTGTCCGCACAAATTCATGTAAGCCTGGACCAAGTCAAAGACTTATCAAGTGTTAATGAGCCAACTAATGAGTTGACGAAAACAAAAGCATGTATCGTATGGTAACATATTAACATATGTAACAGGTGAATGACATAAGTCAACCATCCTCTTTGATGCGTGATGTCATACAGTAAGTGAAAACTAATGTGCTACATATTTCAAAAATTTTATTCCAGGAGTCATTTATCATACTGCACATTTTATGTGCCTTTAATGGTGAATGAGTATAAAAGGGGTTTTATTACTAATTTTCTTTTAACATGCTAAAACCTTCACCTAAAGCATTTAGAAATATCAGACCTTGGTTATAAAAAAAAGAATCTATGAAGTAAAATGTCATAATAAAAAATAATATTCCAGTAGTTTTCTTATCTAACATTAAATCTCGTGATATATTTCTCCATTTGCCATTGCGCTGGTGTCAAAGGGAAAACATATTAAAGTATTTTTTGCTAAAATGATATGGCAGGATTGTTGTAACACTAAAAAACTAAGGTGCACTCTTAGTAATTGATATTACTGTCTTCTCGTTCAATTTTGATAGTAATAATGCCTTAAATTTATCTGCCTAAAATACAACTTGTAAATATTGCCTTTTGAGGGTTGATATAAAGGTTACGAAGCTATCTAATTACAGAGAAAGTTACAAAAAACTTAAATATATGTCCCTGCTGTCAGCTAGTAAAACCAGACATTCCGAACCACTAGTCTGACGCTGCAACCCAGAGAATGTTGTTCGTTGAAAGGGCTAGATATCAATTTACTTGCTCTTGAAATGTCTTGAAAATTCCTTGGAAAAAATAATGCAGGAAAATGAGAGAGTAGAATAAACATCTGGTTCTAAAATTGAGCCCGGTTTGAATCTACAGTTTTACATGATACGTTTGATTATAATTTACTCGACACGTTTGTTTTTGTACACGTGTGTATATAAATGATCTCATTATAGGAGAAGTAGCCCAAGTGTGCTCTTTTTATGTTTCATTCCACAAAATAAATAGCTCGAAACGCATTGGTGAGGAAAATAAAACATAAATCCTTTCCACCATGTCGTGAAGAGGTCTACTTGTTTAGAAATTCATAGATCTACTGGTACTGTTCTACTCAAAATAAGTTTTTAATTTACATCAAATGGTGCATAAAGGACAGACTGCTCCTTGGGCCAGTTCCTGTCGCTTTGATCTTGGCTGCCAGCTGCCTTTGATCTTGGGTTTTTGTCGTCTTATATTTTTGCTACTTTGTGATCAGCAGTCACACAACCTAACCATTGTTATGTTGCAATATACTCAGTTACATAATATATTGCCCGCCAAGTTACTCTCAAGGATTGATGCATTATAACAATGAACAGGATTAATTATCTTCAAGACGACAACAATTAATCCTGTGTCTTTAGATAGCTGGATTTCTGCATCTGATTATTATAATAATTACTAATAATATTTTTCTATTTTCTATTTATATAAAACGTATTGCAAATTGTAAATTTCTCCGATATAACCCAGTTCATTAAAACATATTTACGCATAAGTTTAGCTGTCTTGTTATTTGGCAGAGGGTGTGATTTATCGAAAGTTTCCTTAAAATATTACGAAGCTGATTAAAATGAGGCTGATACGCTATATGGACGTACTGTAATTTTTTATTATTTAAAATTTTGCCTATCTATTAAATGCAATAGAAAGCTGACACTGAATTGTTACAAATGATAGCAAAATATGGGAGTTTCTGTAAAAAGACGGCGAGAGTTTTGTCCTATAAGAAAATAAGGAGCGGGCACAGAGATAAGTAACAGCTCTGTTACCAGTGAACTGCAGCCTTTCATTTATGCCTAGCGGTACGAGTTGATTTTAGTTTGTGACCTTAAATTATTATTTATAGGCACTAGAAATTATAAAATACTGCTTTGTCTAGGTATAACTAATACATTTGTTTTATTTTAGTGTTCGTGGTGTGCTAAAAGCTATGTCACATTTAGTCCCTGATCAACACATACCTAAACCTAACAAGACTTATGTAATTGCTGTATAACCTTAGATTGTCTCAAACTGTCCTAAGGACATAAAATTTTATCTTCCTTAGCCTGGGGTTTAGGCTATTATGTGAGTATTTCTCCAATTCAGTGTGCCATTAGCGTCATCACTGTCGGGTTTAGATTACGACTGTACGTGTTATATTGTTGTGTACCAAGTTGACACCTAAGGGGCCCTGCCAAGAAGCAGATAGCATTGTTTATCTCCTGATGTCACGTGATGTCGCTCTTACCTTTCTACTGCGCAATACGGAGATCATGTTACTCAGACTTGCTTACTTACAAAGGAAAAGTCGGGGTCGCAATGTTAAAAATTATAAACGATCTACTGCTCAGATCTAAACTATTCATTTTTGATGTCTCTTTTAATGCTGAAACTCCTGTCTTAAGCATTGGCTAAACAACTTTATGAACATTTTCAGTAATTAAAATTAATTAAAGCAAAAACATGTAATCATGAAAAATCATGTAATTTACAAAGACTGATCCCTCTGACTGAGACATGTTTTTACACACACTTGAAACAAATGGGAATCAAATGAGTTTGAATATTGCAAAAGCTTTTGATGTCAAAACAGTTAGATGACAGTTACCATCATTCACCTGTAGACGGCAAATTCCATTCTCGTTATTAGTTCTTTCGGCATAACTATGTTCTACCACAATGGAGTAAAGTTGTGTATGCTCCTGCACCAGATTTAGGACGATTTGAAGGCTGCAGGTTACTGTTTATCATTTCTCCACTTTACTATATGATCCTCTATTTGACGTCAACTCATTCGGAATGATTCGGCTCCTGTGTAATGGCAAGGGCCATTAGAGACTATTGAATTGTATCTTTTGATGAGACATATATATTTCTTTGTGTACGTATTTTTGCTTTAGCTGTTTTTATTACTCGTAAACTAGGAGACGAGTCACTGTCACATTGCTACAGAAGCAACTTTTTAAACCAGTCGCTTTTATAAAATCCTACACATCTAGATGTTCTTCACCCGAAACCTTTTTTTAAATTGACGGGCAAATTAGATACAAGAAAGGGTACTTGTCACTGATACTGATTATACTGATTATATTATGTCCAGGATAGAATTCCCATGAAAACCAACCCATATCCGAACAGCTGAAAAGTAAACACTTTGATAAGACGAACAACAGGGTAACGATAAGACAGCACTGAATAGTGAATGAGGTAACGATAAGACACGGCACTGAATAGTAAATGAGGTAACCATAAGACACAGCACTGAATAGTGAATGAGGTAACCATAAGATACGGCACTGAATAGTGAATGAGGTAACCATAAGACACAGCACTGAATAGTGAATGAGGTAACCATAAGACACAGCACTGAATAGTGAATGAGGTAAGGACCAGTCACTCGGTATGATTGAGATAGAGTTGCTGAGCCGCTAATGAGAAGCTCAATAACTGTGTGCATTATGAAACCACTGGTATTTGTGTGCGGTAATGGGAAGAGTCGTGACTGTGTATGGTAATCAGAAGAGCTGTGACTGTGTACGGTAATGAGAAGCCTGGTGACTTTGTGTGGTAATGAGAAGTCTAATGACTGTGTTTGGTAATGATAAGACTAGTGACTGTGCATGGTAACGTGGAGATTAGTGACTGTATGTCGTAATGAGAAGTCTAATGACTTTGTGTGGTAATGAGAAGACTAGTGACTGTGTGTGGTAATGTGGAGACTAGTGACTTTGTGTGGTAATGAGGGGACAAGTGACTCTGTATGGTAATGAGAAGTCTAATGACTTTGTGTGATAATGTGGAGACTAGTGACTGTGTGTGGTAATGTGAAGAGAAATGACTATGTTTGGTAATGTCGAGATTGTTGACTTAGTGTGGTAATGTGGAGACTAGTGACTTTGTGTCGTAAAGAGAAGACAAGTGACTCTGTATGGCAATGAGAAGTCTAATGACTGTGTATGGTAATGAGAAGAATGGAGGGGGGCGTCATTTAAAATTAATTGATAAAAAATTAAGCATTTAACCACCGAACAAAGCAGTGACTTAGTTTCCTCACAGCTATTTGGGTTGCGTTTTTATTTATTTTATTGAATTCACTGCTTGGGGTGGTGTTCTAGGATATTTTTACCCTCGTTAACTCCATACTCAGAGCAATGAAGGGGAATGTTGAACTTGGTGTTAAATTATCGATATCTGAAATTTAATTTTAGATATAATTTTTTTTATTTAAAATTAATTTTAGATATTAAAATTTGGTTTTGATATAAAGAAATGAATCCTATTTATCTAAATTAATTTAAATTATGTACAAATTGGGATAAATTGGAAAAAGGCATTCGCTAGTTGTCGCACTTATCTTTATGTAAATTATCCTGAAAGTAAAATTCTTCTGAAACAAATGGATGTGCCGATCCAAGATTTTATATTGGTAATGATTGTGGGTTTTGGTTGTTTGTAGGGACATCATTATTTCTAGGGACGTCAGGGCTCGCACCGTAACTGAAAACCGGCCGCGGATTTCGGATTCGGTGAAAAAAATCGAAAAAGAAAAAAAATGTGGTTTTCGGTTTTTCTGTTTTTTTTCTTGCAGTTTATGTTTTTTTTTCATTGAGAGTAGACAGCTATAAAACAAGGTACTGCTTCGCCCTCAACTATAAAACCTCAGCATATGTTGAAGTGTTGCTCCTTTTAAAGAAAAATATGTAAATTTTGAAAAGTTATCACTTAACATTTTAGTGTGAGTTGTTTCTTTTCGCTTCAGTAGCGTTATGTTTCCTAAGTGTAATTCAAAATTTAAAGCTTCTACTAATGTGTGTAAAGGCGTTTTGTTTATTGTGTTATAATTAAAAAAACTCTGTAAATGTTCTTAAGTTAGAATAAAACTGTAATGACAATAGGAATAAATGTTAAAGCAGTGACGCTTTAGTTTAAAAAAAGTCTCTAATTTATCAATTTGGTCGTTATAAATATATAAACTGGTGTTTTTGTTTTAAATCGCATAGCTAAAAGGCATTATTGGCTGTTATACGATAAACATTGAGCTAAATACAAACATTACATCATTTTGGCAAAATTTTTGACAATTTTTGCAAAATCATACCGAAAAAACCGAACCGAATAATTGAACTGACCGTTGGAGTAGTTATCATTACACCCCTAATTATTCCCCCTTCAAATTGGCATGTTTCATAACTTTGTAAGAGTGCGTTATGTAAATTAGAACTTCGCTGAAAAAAGAAAACTTTCTTCTGACAAATCTTCTTGACAGTTTTATAAAGAAAATTGATTTAGTCCAAATCAAGAAGGAATTGTTCATTTAAAATTGTTTAAGCGTTTTTTTTCAGGTTATTTACAAAGCAAAAGTGCTTTCGGTCGATCAAAAAAAATAGGGATTTTTTGCCGTGATAGGTGAAAGCATATCGTGAGGGGTGATTCCCATTTCGCCCTTTTCCTTTTGAAGAACAGTGAACATTAAGGGCATTCACTCCCTTCAAAGGTCAACAAATCGTGTAGTAAACATCGTGATATCTAACAGCCTTAGTTGATACCAGGGTATATTAAGAGCGTCAGTTTGTTATTTATATACCTTAATGTTGTAATTAATTTGGAAAAACCCGACACCAAACTGGCTTGACTTTTGCCTGGTGATATTAACGCCCTAAGGCGACGAATCCAATATAACTGAAAACAAATCCTGTTTACAGATAACAAGATGCCCACATACCCTTCTACATTTTCAGGGTCACAAAAATGAGAAATTTTATAAGAAATAATTATCTTATTCGAAACATATCTACAAGGAATTATCTGTATTTCTTCACAAACTAATCAGCTCTCTACCTGTGTCTTTGTCCATCACTTTTGTAAGCTTCTAAAGTTCTATTTATAGCATTTAGTGTTTAGTCTTTGTCTATGGTGAGAACCTTTCAACTTCAAATAGCATTTTATCAAAAGTGTTTTTGCAGAAAAGACGTGGGCGATTGTCTACAAAGAAACTATTATTAAATACGCGTGATTTTTGTTCAATGAAGAACCCAGTCTCTTCCACACAACCGGTGTAAAACCTTCTTTATCTTTTGTACGAAAAAAGGCGTGGCGAATCACGCAAAAAAAAACAAACAGACGAATTAAATTAGAAAGTGCAAGCCTCGTTTTGGTTAATGAGTTTTAATAATAGCACGTATTTGCCTATTCATTGTTTAATTACTAATCAAGAATCCACATGTGGTCAGAGACAATCCCAAAATGCTTCCTGAGTGTTATCTGTGAAACCTATTAAATTATTTTTGATGAACTTTAAACGAATTTGAAAGGAACGTAATAGGGTCTTCAGAAGTATTCAAAGAAGAGAGAGGATTGTAAAATTATCAAAACTGGAAATGAAACACCGTCTAATGGCTATAAAAAAAATTTTATATTTTATCCTCATCCCACCCGACCCCGCCCCCTCCCCTCCAAATACTTTGTTTATTTCTAATTTGCTGACAGAAATGCATTGTCGTTTCTGAGGCTATACCGCGCTTTTGTTACAGTCAATGAATGAAGTCGCACGTTTTGGGTAGGGAACGGGGTGGGGTGGGGGTTGTAGAGGGAAGATAGGGGTGGTTGGGGGATCAGCATTTTCTGCGTACGTTTTCTATAAACCATTTTAAGTAAAAATAGCGGTTTACCTCAGTCTGAGCTTAACTTTAAAGCTCAAGGTCTAAATTTTTTGCCTTCGACATGAACCTCAAAATGTATGCCTAGTGCCATATTCGTATGGCACATAATCCTGGAAATATTTCGGGAAGACTATCTACATAAGGAAACACAGAGATAAGGGGGACAAAAGGAAGACACATTGAGATCAACTATAAAGGTATTCCCAAAGTTTCCATTAGAAGCTACTCTTTCATATTCAAATACTGAGCAAATAAATGTGGCACAATGCAAATAAATTCCTAAAATAAATGTCTCAAGACCAAACATTTAAAGAAAAAGAAATCGCAGCATCTTACTACAAACTAATAACTCATAAAGAGAGCCAGAGAACAGATTCGTGTCGTGTCAGCCAACCAGAGGATAACCAATTGTCACGCATCAAATGCAGTTATTCGCAGGATGGAAACCACTTTAATCGGGTGACTTCATTATTTACTCAATGACGCTTCAAGGGGAGTTGAGGATATGGTGTGGGTGGTGGGTGTGGTGGGTGGGAGGGGGGGGGGGGAGGAGGGGTATTCGACAATACAAGGCGCAGTCAAGGGGCTGTGGCATTACGGAGATTGTTGTACATACATGTGTGCTTTTGACTAAAAATGAAAAAAAAAAAACAAACATCGGCATCAAAAACGATCTAAGGGGTGCAGCAGTGGTACGCCATCACACGCTTCCGCCATCACACGCCTCCGCCATCACACGCCTCCGCCATCACACACCTCCGCCATCACACACCTCCGCCCACCCACAGATCAGCTACGGGAATATTAGAGAAGCTGGACTACATGCTTTACTCGTGTATAAATGGTAGCCGGAACGCGTTGAAAAATGAACCTCTTTTGTGATGGGGTCTCATTTAATTGTAGGATGGTTCTATCCCGAATTTCCGCTGTGTGTAATGCTCTGTGAAAATCCGAAATTTGGGGGTTTTAGGGAGGGAGGGTGGGGTGCAGACAACGTTTTTAATTAAAATGTGGCGCTATTTTACTGCTCGTAAATAATGTTATCCCCTTTCTTGAGAATAATTCTACCATCTTCAGATAACAGCGTATCTACAAAAAAAGAAGAAAACAAAACAAACAAACAAACAACAACAACAAAACAAACAAACAAATAGATGATATCAAAAATATGGTTTGAAAAATCGCAAATGAAAGAAAAACTGACGGTAAATGTGTGCTAATGAGATACTCCCTGTCATCTTCAAAGCACGACTTCCGGTCGTTAGTCGGCCCAGGTCGGTCTGACCTCGACATTTAATTATCTACCCAGATATTGTTCGACATTCTTTCCGTCGGCATTTCGTTCACAGACTTGGGTTAAATCGGGACCAAGATCACTGGTTTTCAAATTATCCCATATGTTTATTCGAAAGACACCTTTTCTGGACAGTTGTTGAGGGTTTTATTGTTGAGGAGAGTTTAAAAAACAATGCTTTCACACAACAGCAAGAGTACTGTGGAGAGGAGGGGTGGGGGAGGTAGACGGTGATATGAAAAACTGCCACTTAACACCCACCCGGAAGTGACAGGAACAAGCTTATGGCGTCAGGAACAAATGGCTGTGAGCTGAACTTCCGCTACCACTCCCCATGGTTAGGAACGAGCTGCCAAAGCGCACTATAAATAACTCATCGTCGTGCAGAGTGCTTCTTGTGTCAACTTTCCGGAGGGTAAAAATTCTATATTTTAGTTTTTAGGGAGAGAAAAAAACAAAAATCAGCGTCCTCGTTGCAATTATTCCCAGCTTATTCCATTCCATAACTTGCTCTAGAGGCCTTTACAGACAAATGATTTCATTGTAGTGTGTAAATCACCCCAAATTAACGCTCTGTTCTTTTCCTTGACTTGCTAACACGCAAATGTCTCTCTCTCTTTTGTTTTGTTTATAGAAGTTTCGCCGTATCATTTTTTGTCAGACGAGGACATTTTTACTGAAGCTAATAATGAGAAATCTGAATTTAGCAACAATAGCGGAAATACAGCCTCGAAGCCATTGTGCAAAATTAAGATAGCTTTAGTGGCAATTTTTTTTATAAATTTCAGTGCTGGGAACTAGCAAACAGGGAAACACGGATACAGGGTCACCCCGCAAACGGAACCATCCCGTAAATAAAACCACATTGCAAAAGCCCCGTTCTGGGTGGCTTCCTGTATGAAAAACAAAATAAAAAAGAAAAGGAATTGGGATCGGATCATTTTTGGTCCAGTCCCGCCCGTGGTCTGATTTCCAGGGTTACACTGTACTCTGCCCTAGATCGGTTTCTAGTTGTTTGCTCTTATATCGCGTCGATAAACAGATACTTAATCTTACACGACCCCAGATATGTCGTCTAATATGTTTCCTGGGTCTTTTAGCAGCATTTATTTTCTGTATTTAAGCTGCGTTTAACGTTCTATAAAGCCCAGATTAGCCATGCTTGCTAACATTCGCCACTGCTCGAGAAGGCAATGCAAGTGTCAGGTTTGACCCGACTCTCCCAAGCGAGTACTTGTATGGACCGATGATGCTTTTCGACCAACTGATTTTTTTGACATTTTTTAAAGGCGTAATAAACCCACTCAAGCTGCTCGTACAACTTCCGCCCTAAGAGGTCATCATTAAATTGTTCACGAAAATTTGCAGATATTTTGTAACCCCTCCCCCAACCAGCGTTGTACACTCACAACTGTGTGACGTCACCGATTTAGCACCACATTATCCTACACACAACCAAGGACTTTCCTCTTCTGGTGCAGACGCATTTGAAGGGAGGAGTACAGATCATCCTAACACTATTTATCATTACACATTTTCTTTGAGAACGGGGTGGGGGGGGGGGTGTTGGGTGGGGGGTTTAGGCCGCCGGGGGCTTTTAGTCGAGGGGTTTAGACGGGGGGGGGGGTAGGGCAGGGGGGTTTCGATTGTGGGGGGGGGGGGGGTTCGGCCTGTTCCCATATTTATAGCTCAGAGTGAGCCAGGGCTTACAGTAATGAGGCTTACAGTAATGTTTTTCCTTCTAACACTTTCCCCTCCCGGCTCTCTCTCTCTCTCTCTCTCTCTCTCTCTCTCTCTCTCTCTCTCTCTCTCTTTCTCTCTCTCTCTCTCTCTCTCTCTCTCTCTCTTTCTCTCTCTCTCCCCCTCCCTCCCTCCCTCTTTTTCTCTTTTCACAGCCCATCAATCAGGCAGACTTACATATGAGGCTTGAGCATCCATACACAATAGAATTCAATGTTTCTGTGGCACAGGTTGGAATATTATTATATTCAATCACAAAATGTGAAGTTTTTTCAACTTTGACTAAGTTTTGCGAACAGTATACAAATCTAGTAAAAAAAGTCTAGTTGGGAAGTTTGATTTGCTTTAGAAGTTTAATTTGTTTTCGAAGTTTGGTTTATTTTTGACGTTTGATTTGTGATGTCACACTCACAGAAGCGAGAATCAATTTACCACCTCCTAAAACGCAATTTTCTGACTTTACTCCGTATTTTCGATATCGTCCTGGATATCAATTTTCTGACTTTACTTCGTATTTTCGATATCGTCCTGGATATCAATTCTTCCACGTTTATAGGTGTGGGTGGGGGGAATAAAATGAACTAGAAAATATTTTTTTAATTTATTTACGCTACGATTTATACTTTAAATGATCTCCTTTTGCACAGTTGTTGTTTCAATTTACCACTCCTTTCAAGAAAATTAAATTATTTACATTACAAAAAGACAATAAAGAATCAAATTTATAAATGCTCATTTTGATGCTTCTGTATAAAACTTTTCTTGCAGTTATTGTCATTATTCATTCATTGTGATGGTTGATGTTCAAAATCCGATCTAACAGGCTATCTTACCCCCCCCCCCCTGCCCCCTGTACAGCTTCCTCCACTGGGGGAGCTATACTAGGTTCTCTTCTCACCCCTCCAGTGTATTTACCCCCTTCTCCCTCCACTAACTTTTTTTGCGTGGAAATGTATTTTAATAATTTTTGTTCATGTAAATAAATGGACGCAAGTAAACAGTATAAAACTGTCTTGAACTACTTTATTGACTAAATTCAACACAACTCAAAAATATAAAAAGGCATCCTTTTTAGCATTTTTAGAGAGCCTAGGTTGATATTCCTGATCGCCATGATTATCATAAATAACATCCACATTATCCAAGAAGCGTTTTCTTGTATATTCAACTTTATCTTCATTTTAGAAAGTGATAACAATTGGGGTGGGGGGGGGTGGCAAAAAATACCAGGTGGGGGGAAGATAGCCTAGTTTATCTTACCCCCTTCCGGGGGAGGGGAGCTGTATAGGGGGCAAGATATACTGTTACACTGGCTCAGCAGCTAGCTGCTTGTGTTGTATCTGAAGTCATATTTTTTACATTTTATACGGTAAACTTTTAACTTTGACCGTGTTATACCTTACAGATGTAATATTAAAGTACTGAGTTTCATCTGTAGAGTTCAACACAGTTTGTCACTCAAAATAGATTATTAGCCGCAGTACATGTCAGGATTAGGCCGGACAGTAGAATTTATATGTTAATGTGACGGGATTATCTTAAGATTGGTACAAGAATTTCAGATATTAGCAGGTTTTGTGTCGAATCGCGAATATTCGTGTAATTTAACCAGCGATATCAGGCATAAGCGTTAGGCAAGTTGCAACCCTACCCCATCCCATTCTACCCCCTCCTATAGCAAATCATAATATGCTCATTTCTTTGTACCAAAGATATGGATCGTTGCAAGAGCTCATATCAATATGACTTGGAGTCAGTGAAAGATAGGAATACATTAATTCGTTATTTGTAGAAAACATTGCCTTTTCAAGTAGAGGAAATTAAGGAAGGATGTGGGTTGACTACACCACTAGGAAATGCCTGGACGATAGGAACTTTCACAGAGATTTTAATTACCGGGCTCCGAGTGAGCACATGAGGGCCTCTTAGTGCATCTTACTGGTGCGGTGTTGCCTGGACGATAGGAACATCCGCAAGTATTTTAATTCAGGGCTCCGAATGAGCATATAGGAGGGCCTCTAGTGTATCTTGATGGTGTTGTACACTTTTTGTTTTGCTGGACGGATACTCTTTCCTGCAGGGGGTGGTAAATTCAAACAGGAATAATTTATACACTGTTTTTTTCTCCACACTCATCCTGTTTAATGTGCAAAATATTTAACAAATTAATATTCAGGAAGTGATAGAAAAAACGGAGGAAATTCAACAAATTGCGTTTCAAAGGGTGGTAAATTGGTTCGCGCTTCTCCACTTACCTGGAAGGCGAGAGAGAGAGTAGTGAGAAGAGAAAGAGGGAAAAGGGAGGGAGAACACAGACAGACAAACAGACAGACAGAGGGAGGGTGAGAGAGAGTAGGGAGAGAGGGAAAGCCGGAAAAAATGGGTTAGGGTTAGGGAAGAGGAAAGAAAGTATTCATTCCCACTTGCGAACAATGTTTGCAAATGGGCATACTTTTGCAAATGGGGAGACTAATTAAGAAAACGTGACGAGTTTGTTATTGCAGATACGGGAGCTAAGACCCGACAGGTCATAAGCTCGTCAGATCATGTTTGTTTTATCGGCAATCTTCTGCGTCCATCCATATCTCATTATTACGGCTAATTTCTCCCCGGTGTTTGCTGGGTGGCAAAAATCCATTCATAGCAATACAGTGGAACCCCGGAAATACGACCACCAGTGGGACCCGGCAATAGGACCACCAGTGGGACCCGGCAGGAGGACCACTAGTGAAACCCCGGAAATAGGACCACCAGTGGGACCCGGCAATAGGACCACTAGTGGAGCCCCAGAAATAGGACCACTAGTGGAACCCCGGAAATAGGACCACCAGTGAGACCCGGCACCAGGACCAATGGTGGAACCCCGGAAATAAGACCACCAATAACTGTGAGCCAAAAAAAAGTGGTCCGATTTCCGGGGTAGTCCTAAAGAGAAAAGAAAAAAAGTTGAACAAATACATCTCCATCCGTCCGCCCCTCACTTTTCCTGTTTCTCAAAATAAAATTAGCCTTCCCATTTTCCCAAATTTGCTAGCTGTGCCCAAGGCAATCAGATCAAAACGCAGTGGATCAAATATGTTTGGAGTAAAATTTCCTGACCGTAGGTCCGCTATTTTATTTTTATAATCCACTTCTAAGGTATTTTCCTGGAAAGTGTGTATTTGAAGTTAAAAGGTTATCGTTTGTTTCTGGCGACCAAACATCTTAAACCATGTGTTTTCGCTGTTTATGTCCAACATTGGGGCCAGCCAAAGACTTTCCATGTAATTCATTGGTTACGAGTATCTTTCGCTTTCTATTGGAAAAACAGTCACCGGCAAAAAAGACAAAATTTGTATTTTGTGACAAATGTGTCACATTTTGTGTCACATCTGCAAAAGTTGTCATTTTCTGACGAATTTTGGACCACTCATCATTATATGTGCAGTAATCACTGCAATGCTTGACTTCTTTCAAACTGTAGATTTAACAAAAAAAATCCCCTGTAGTACTTTAGTTGAAAGTAATTCAATGGCATCGCTGTTTTCGCTCAATAGAACATATGTCAAAGCCTACACTACCACTGATATTTTTCCATTTTTGTTTGTTTGTTAAAGCTATAAAGAGCATATGCCAGAGCATGCACCACCATTGATAATTTCCAAATTAAGGCCATTTCCATCCAAGCTAAAATCGCTTCATCATCAACGGTTATCAGAATGAGATCTAAGGGAGTTGACTGATGTTAAGATTGCAATCAAAAGTGACCAAACACCTCCTTCCTTCCCCCACATCCCCTATCGTATCTTATTGCATGGACTTAGGTGTATGTGCAGGAGGACCAGTTTCTCGAGTTCTGGCTCTGATGAATAATGTTATCACAGTAGTGTAAAAGTGGGGGTTTAAAAACAGGAAGTGACGTCATAATGACGTCAGGAGGTGTTTTGATAGCCCCATGGGGCTTTTAAAACAGTGACGTCATAATGACGTCACTGTGGGGAAAACCCGATCGATAAATTTCAGAGTGCACTCGTACAGGTGGTGGGGAAAACCCGATCGATAAATTTCAGAGTGCACTCGTACAGAGTGTGGGGGAAAACCCGATCGATAAATTTTAGAGTGCACTCGTTCAGAGCATGGGAACGATCAATAAATTTGAGAAGGAATAGGATTTTCAGCAGGATAAAATGTGGCTCCGAAAACAGGAAGTGACGTCATAATGACGTCACAGGTGTTTTCGGAGCCCCATGGGGCTCCGAAAACAGTGATGTCATTGTTTTCGAATCCGCATGGGTGTTCTGAAACAGGCAATCGAAAGAGCGCGCACCCGTTCAATGACGTCATGATGACGTCATCATGACGTTATAATGACGTCATCATGATGACGTTATAATGACGACATCATGACGTTTTAATGACGTCATCATCATGACGTTATAATGACGTCATCATGACGTCATCATGACGTTATAATGACGTCATCATCATGACGTTATAATGACGTCATCATGATGACGTTATAATGACGTCATCATGACGTTATAATGACGTCATCATCATGACGTTATAATGACGTCATAATGACGTCATCATGACGTTATAATGACGTCATCATCATGACGTTATAATGACGTCATCATGACGTTATCATGACGTCATCATGATGTTATGGCATATTAAGACAGTTCTAAGCAGGATAACCCTAAGTCGCCTGTCAATCATCATGACGTCATTAGTCACGTGACCTGTCAATCATCATTGGTCACATGACCTGTCAATCATGTGTGATGTGATTCCAACCGCATATAAGGAATATTTTCCTGCTGATTAACCTTCTGGCCTGAATGGCTCAGTTGGTAGAGCAGAGGACCCGTAAGCGGACCCATGATCTGAAGGTCGGTGGATCGAACCCGCCCTCGGGCATCACTTTCATATCATGGGTCCTCAATCTTAGAACACCGCCCCCGGGTCCTCAATCTTAGAAGACCCCCCCCCCCCCCCCAGGATCAAGACATGACATGAATCGAACCCCCCCCCCCAGGACCAGGACATGACATGAATCGGACCCCCCCAGGACCAAGACATGACATGTATCGGACCCCCCCCCCCCCCCGGACCAAGACATGGCATGTATCGGACATAGTCATATAGCTATATGACTATGTAATTGCTATGTGAACATAATTAGTTTCAAGTATGTATGTCATTATCAGATCGTTCAACAGTCAAGCCGCGAAAGCTCACTTGGCAGAGCAAACGGCTAGCAACCTGAGAGTCCCGGGATCGATGCCACATCGGGGCAAACTTTTTTTTGGTTTTTTGTTCACTTTTATGGCTCTGTGACATTATGTGATAACATGTGACTGTGACATCATGTGATTCTGTGACATTATGTGACTGTGACTGTTTTTTTTTTTTTCAACATAATGGCTATATTTCTATGTTTATTTTCACTATTATTATGATAATATTTAATTAGTCATATTTCAATGGTTCTAACCACACAGCATAGGAATAAGTACATGTGTACAGAGTGTGGGGAAACCGATCAATAAATTTTAGAGTGCACTCGTTCAGAGTGTGGAGGAAACCGATCGATAAAACTTCAGAGTGCACTCGTTCAGACCGTGGGAACGATCGATAAATTTGAAAACATCAAAGGCCTAGACCGTGGGAACGATCGATAAATTTGAAAACATCAAAGGCATAGACCGTGGGAACGATCAATAAATTTCAGAGTGCACTAATTCAGAGCGTGGGAACGATCAATGAATTTGAGAAGGAATGGGATTTTCCACAACTCTATGTTTTATGTTATAGTAGTTGGAAAATGACACTTCTAAAGCACATTTAACAAATGTAGGTTTTTATAACATATAATATATAAAATAAGTTTGAACATTTTAGCATGCTACTCATTTAAATGTTCTAAAGTTATAGTAGTGGAAAAATGGTTGTTCTAGACCAACTTTAACAAATTTAGTTTTTAACACCATATGATATATAAAATAAGTTTGAACATTTTAGCATGCTACTTATTTGAATATTCTCAAGTCATAGTAGTGGGAAAATGATGGTTCTAGACCAACTTTAACAAATTTTGTTTTTTGACAAAATATGATGTATAAAATAAGTTTGAACATTTTACCATGGTGCAGTAGGGTAAAAATAAGAGTTCTAGACCAACTTTAACAAATTTAGTTTTTAACACCATATGATATATAAAATAAGTTTGAACATTTTAGCATGCTACTTATTTGAATGTTCTAAAGTCATAGTAGTGGAAAAATGGTGGTTCTAGACCAATTTTAACAAATTTTGTTTTTTGACAAAATATGATGTATAAAATAAGTTTATACATTTTACCATGGTGTAGTAGGGTAAAAATAAGGGTTCTAGATCAACTTGAACAAATTTTTTTTTTTTTTTGGACAACATATGATGTATAAAATAAGTTTGAACATTTTACCATGGTGTAGTAAGGTCAAAATCAGGGTTCTAAACCATCTTTAACAAATTTAGTTTTTTACACGTTTCAGACGATTCTATCACTTGGTTGGTTGGTTGATTGTTGGAAAATGGGAAGTGAAAATGTGGATAGTTATGTAGGAAAACTGCACCCATTCAAAAGACGTGTTCGAATGGCAAGCCCATTTTAAAGACGTGTTCGAATGGCAAGCCCATTTTAAAGACGTGTTCGAACGGCAAGCCCATTCAAAACACGTGTTCGAATAATTTTTGAAAGATATTACGTCGTGGTATTGTTCAACAAATTGTTCAACATGTTCAACATGTTCAACAAGTTCAACATGTTCAACATGTTCAACAAGTTGTTCAACATGTTCAACATGTTGTTGTTCAACATGTTGTTCAACATCTTCAACATGTTGTATATAAAGCTATGTTTAAAGACTTTCTCATCATTTGAATAGTGTAGGTTGAACCGAAAGGATGTATAAATGCAACACTTGTTCGAAATCTTACAATTGGCCGCAAAGTCTTAAAAGACACTTAAAGGTTGCTCACGCTTCAGAAGTGGATGAAGAATCGGATATGGAAAACCCTGTAAAACTACCTGTCACGGAAACTTTAGATGAGTCTTCTATGGAAAGTCAAAGCGTCAACATAGCTGAAAAGAATGCACATGCTTGTACAGAATGTGGTGCATTGTACAACAGCGAAGAAGCTTTGCTCAAACATATGGAGCAGTGTGGTGAGGATGCTGATGACAGAAGTTCTGAAAGTGAGTCAGAAACAGACTCTGAAAGTGATTCAGAAATAGACTCTGTTTGGCATGATATGGTTCAAGACGTCTACGATGACTATGATAACATATTTCAAGAAAAGGTTTCAGAATATGAAGAACAAGGACTTGAAGATGCGCGTGAAATAGCAAGTTATGACCTTCGACCCATTTATAAGCATGGACTAAAACAACTGTTTATGAGACTGTTCAACTATACCCAGCGTCTTCAACAAAGCAAACATTATCAACAGATTTTAGAGGACTTTAATTACTTTGTTGATGAAAAACATTATAAGTATTCAAAGGCATTAAAGGCGGCTATAAGGAAAAACAATGCATTCTTTGAAGAGCTACTAGATATGGAGGAGGAGGAGGATGGTAGCAGTGACAACAAAAGTGGCATGGACAGTGAACAGAGTGAAACAGATGCAGAAAAATAGACTTATTTGACTAAACTTTATAATAAAGACTTTATAAATGTTGTAATATTTTATTAACTTAAGCGTTGTGTAATATATGTCTTGCTTTGCAACATATAAAGTCGTAAGGTTCCTGACACGGTTTTAATTGACCCGTAAACCATATATCATTTATTGGGTATTATAGTTAATTTTGTATTATTATGTATTATATTCAAGAATTGTATTATTATGTATTATATTCAAGTATTGTTTTATTATGTATTATATCCAAGTATTGTTTTATTATGTATTATATCCAAGTATTGTATGAGAAAAATAAAAAGTTAAAAAGCATCATATGTGTTTTTATTGAACATTACAAATATGTACAATTATGATAAAAACAAAACTTTTTCAAATACATATTATGTTAATACATGTGCAGAAGAACTTAACTTAAAATTTTATAACAACTGACTTCACATGAACATAGATAAAGTTAATTTCATAGTCTACATATGAAGACAATTTAATTTGAACTACATATCAAATGTACATGTCCATATGAGTCAAAGCTAAGTTCTTGTCAAGCTTCAAAACCGTCGGTCCAATCTTCTGCACTGTGATGAAATCACAGCATCCACTAAGCTCGTCATGCTGTTAAAACTGTATACAGTCATCTAGCTGTCTACTCAACCATCTTCTGACAGTCACTGCATTTATACAGATCCATTTTCTGAAGCATGAGATCCACTGACGTCATCTGCTTCTTCAACATGTGCCAGTCTTTCAATGACAACAAAATTCCCTTCTTGGTAGGATATAACCTCCCAGATGCATGATTCGTAATATATTTACGAATGTTAACCATCACTTTCTGTTGATAATTCACCAATTTAATATATGTTTCTCCATTAATTGGTATCATAACCGGTGAATCGTCTACACGCATCTTCTTCATAGTGGTATCAGCTTTACGCTCCGGTTCTCGCTTCACATTAGGCTCTGTCGTATTTTTTCGCATTTTACACGGCGGCGTCATAGCTGGTAACTCATCTCTTTTTATCTTTCTAAGATGTGGTCGCTTTTGACGCTGCTGACGTGACTTCGCCTCAGACTTTACCATGGGCATTTCCTTAGACTTTGCTGTAGGTATTGTCTCAGGCTTTGCTATAAAATTTTCTGCAGGCATTGCCATAGATGGTAGTTGTTGTTCACTCACTGCAGACATGTTCACTCTTCAGTATCTTGATACAGAATGTGCGTTATGTCTGAGGGTAGGTACCTTTTATGCTCTATAGGGAGCTGCCACACTCGAGGTTGGACACACTATGTCCTAAAATGTTTAGAAATAATTTTACCATATGCGACTTTGCAGCCAATTGTAAGATTTCGAACAAATGTTGCATGTATACATCCTTTCGGTTCAACCTACACTATTCAAATGATGAGAAAGTCTTTAAACATAGCTCTATATACAACTTGTTGAAGATGTTGAACAACATGTTGAACAACAACATGTTGAACATGTTGAACAACAACATGTTGAACATGTTGAACAACTTGTTGAACATGTTGAACATGTTGAACTTGTTGAACATGTTGAACATGTTTAACAACTTGTTGAACATGTTGAACATGTTGGACTTGTTGAACATGTTGAACATGTTGAACGTGTTGAACATGTTGAACAATTTGTTGAACAATACCACGACGTAATATCTTTCAAAAAGTATTCGAACACGTGTTTTGGATGGGCTTGCCGTTCGAATACGTCTTTAAAATGGGCTTGCCATTCGAACACGTCTTTAAAATGGGCTTGCCATTCGAACACGTCTTTTGAATGGGTGCAGTTTTCCTACATAACTATCCACATTTTCACTTCCCATTTTCCAACAATCAACCAACCAACCAAGTGATAGAATCGTCTGAAACGTGTAAAAAACTAAATTTGTTAAAGATGGTTTAGAACCCTGATTTTGACCTTACTACACCATGGTAAAATGTTCAAACTTATTTTATACATCATATGTTGTCAAAAAAAAAATTTGTTCAAGTTGATCTAGAACCCTTATTTTTACCCTACTACACCATGGTAAAATGTATAAACTTATTTTATACATCATATTTTGTCAAAAAACAAAATTTGTTAAAATTGGTCTAGAACCACCATTTTTCCACTACTATGACTTTAGAACATTCAAATAAGTAGCATGCTAAAATGTTCAAACTTATTTTATATATCATATGGTGCTAAAAACTAAATTTGTTAAAGTTGGTCTAGAACCCTTATTTTTACCCTACTACACCATGGTAAAATGTTCAAACTTATTTTATACATCATATTTTGTCAAAAAACAAAATTTGTTAAAGTTGGTCTAGAACCATCATTTTCCCACTACTATGACTTGAGAATATTCAAATAAGTAGCATGCTAAAATGTTCAAACTTATTTTATATATCATATGGTGTTAAAAACTAAATTTGTTAAAGTTGGTCTAGAACAACCATTTTTCCACTACTATAACTTTAGAACATTTAAATAAGTAGCATGCTGAAATGTTCAAACTTATTTTATATATTATATGTTATAAAAACCTACATTTGTTAAATGTGCTTTAGAAGTGTCATTTTCCAACTACTATAACATAAAACATAGAGTTGTGGAAAATCCCATTCCTTCTCAAATTTATTGATCGTTCCCACGCTCTGAATTAGTGCACTCTGAAATTTATTGATCGTTCCCACGGTCTAGGCCTTTGATGTTTTCAAATTTATCGATCGTTCCCACGGTCTAGGCCTTTGATGTTTTCAAATTTATCGATCGTTCCCACGGTCTGAACGAGTGCACTCTGAAGTTTTATCGATCGGTTTCCTCCACACTCTGAACGAGTGCACTCTAAAATTTATTGATCGGTTTCCCCACACTCTGTACACATGTGCTTATTCCTATGCTGTGTGGTTAGAACCATTGAAATATGACTAATTAAATATTATTCTAATAATAGTGAAAATAGACATAGAAATATAGCCATTATGTTAAAAAAAAACAGTCACAGTCACATAATGTCACAGAATCACATGATGTCACAGTCACATGTTATCACATAATGTCACAGAGCCATAAAAGTGAACAAAAAACCAAAAAAAAGTTTGCCCCGATGTGGCATCGATCCCGGGACTCTCAGGTTGCTAGCCGTTTGCTCTGCCAAGTGAGCTTTCGCGGCTTGACTGTTGAACGATCTGATAATGACATACATACTTGAAACTAATTATGTTCACATAGCAATTACATAGTCATATAGCTATATGACTATGTCCGATACATGCCATGTCTTGGTCCGGGGGGGGGGTCCGATACATGTCATGTCTTGGTCCTGGGGGGGGGGGGGTCCGATTCATGTCATGTCCTGGTCCTGGGGGGGGGGGGTTCGATTCATGTCATGTCTTGATCCTGGGGGGGGGGGGGTCTTCTAAGATTGAGGACCCGGGGGCGGTGTTCTAAGATTGAGGACCCATGATATGAAAGTGATGCCCGAGGGCGGGTTCGATCCACCGACCTTCAGATCATGGGTCCGCTCACGGGTCCTCTGCTCTACCAACTGAGCCATTCAGGCCAGAAGGTTAATCAGCAGGAAAATATTCCTCATATGCGGTTGGAATCACATCACACATGATTGACAGGTCATGTGACCAATGATGATTGACAGGTCACGTGACTAATGACGTCTTAGGCGACTTAGGGTTATCCTGCTTAGAACTGTCTTAATATGCCATAACATCATGATGACGTCATGATAACGTCATGATAACGTCATGATGACGTCATTATGACGTCATTATAACGTCATGATGATGACGTCATTATAACGTCATGATGACGTCATTATAACGTCATCATGATGACGTCATTATAACGTCATGATGATGACGTCATTATAACGTCATGATGACGTCATTATGACGTCATTATAACGTCATGATGATGACGTCATTAAAACGTCATGATGTCGTCATTATAACGTCATCATGATGACGTCATTATAACGTCATGATGACGTCATCATGACGTCATTGAACCGGCGCGCGCTCTTTCGATTACCTGTTTCAGAACACCCATGCGGATTCGAAAACAATGACATCACTGTTTTCGGAGCCCCATGGGGCTCCGAAAACACCTCGTGACGTCATTATGACGTCACTTCCTGTTTTCGGAGCCACACTTTTATCCTGCTGAAAATCCTATTCCTTCTCAAATTTATTGATCGTTCCCATGCTCTGAACGAGTGCACTCTAAAATTTATCGATCGGGTTTTCCCCAACACTCTGTACGAGTGCACTCTGAAATTTATCGATCGGGTTTTCCCCACAGTGACGTCATTATGACGTCACTGTTTTAAAAGCCCCATGGCGCTATCAAAACATCTCCTGACGTCATTATGACGTCACTTCCTGTTTTTAAACCCCCACTTTTACACTACTTATCACTTAAGCTCTCACACTGATATTCCATGCTTATTAATGCGTTACAGTACAGCTGGACAGAACGCTACATGGTTGTTTGTAGGATCTCTCGGTAACTGGACTCTTCGGCCCACGGACTCTTCACCCCACTTTGGACTCTTCCGGCCAAAGCGACCTGTGGACCCCCCCCCCCCCGCCCCCCCCCCCAAAGCTTCCGACCGCTGCCCCCAAAGCTTCAGACTCTCTGCCGCAGAAAACAAGAAATGCGCTTTTATTCACAAAAAACGTTCTACGAAGTTTTACTTCGCATAAACTAACGTTCGCCTATATGCACATTTAGAAAACTGGCGTTGGAGTGAAATCCGCTATATACATGGAGAAAAGTCCTGTAAATACAAACCACACTTTTTACAGATATAAGCTGGTAAAAAAGACAGCAAAGGACCAAAGTGAGGTTTTATTGAGTCTTCAAGAAAATAACAATCTCGAAGGACAGCATCATATATAGTAAGAGTAAAAGATCATGTAAAGCACAAACGACGGTGTAAACATATTTGGGTAGAGCTAAAACCAAGAATTGCTCCATTCATGAAATAACCGGCCTTAAGAGACTGCAAAAAATAACGCCTTGAACGTAAGCAGTTCTATGACTCACCGGCATTCCACTCCTTCCTCCCATGGTTAGGAGGTCTAACCGAAGTGACATACGAACAGACACGTGTATGACATATTGCAAACATCCAAATTATTACTTTTAATTTAGAATACTAAGAATTACAAGACCTCGTGCAAATGAACAGTCTGTGCGCTCGTGAGTGCTTGAGATCAACTCGAAAACTTGACACAACTAGTAAAATGTAAGTTACACAGGTTTTCTCGATCAAATCATCACATCTCACAGTGCGAATAAATAGATTTACATGTATGAATCAAAACTCGGCTTTCCATCTCCGTGCATGTCCGGAGATGGCCTGCAGCTACCCCTCCCCCCACCCCCTCGCTGCCTTGAATCTGACAGTAGCTTTTGTTGTAACATTCGGAGAATCAGGGTTACAAATGACTTTTCTGCTGCAATGAAATAAAGACTCAATAATTCGTTCTTTTAAGTAGAATGTAATGGACCAACAACGTGTACGCAAAATGCCCTCTAGCGGAACATTTTGTTAGCCATTCAACGAATCAGCTACTAGCCTGGCTTGACGAGCTTTGATTTTACATTCTGACTGAAAATTCGGATCAGTTTGAGCTTTATCTACCTCTAAGTCGACAGGTTTGATATTATTAAAAAGGGTTGTTTAAAAATGTCTTTGACCACACCAGGTCTGAAAGAAACGATTAGGCCCTTTTGACTTGGCGCCCTATACTCTTGGAATAACTCCACGTATCTTCTTAGGGCATGCCCTCTGTAAAAGGGAGGTCTGAGATACAACTGTTCGTGCAAACAATTCACGAAATCGGCCACAACCCCCGGGAATGGCGATGGGTAGCAAGAAATTTGGAGGACCCTTCTTCACTCGGAATCCAGCAGAGTGAACCACTGTGCCTGTGGTTGCCACGGCGCTTTTAAAATGAGGTTGCTCTCCCAAAACGCCGTGAACCAAAGTTCCATCATTGCTTGCGGTGGAAAAGCATACGCAACCTGATCCGTCACTGGCACTTGAGCGCGTCTATTCACTAGGCTTACTGGTCTGGGTAGGGGAAAACATACCTGGGTAGCTATAGGGCCAGGGAACTGGCAAACAGATCCAGGTAACGAGGTCCCCATGGAGATCGTGTCACTACTCACTGGAAGGAGTCTGGGTTTAGGCACCACTCCGTCTGGACTAGTTCATTCTTGAAGCGAGGTCTGCCAGCACATTCAAACATACAAATTTGACAGCCAGATTCCGGGCAGGTGCCCTTCCATTGCTCTGCCATGAAGTCGAAGCCTCACTCCTTAAAGAAGGCGATCATCTGCATCGACAGAGAAAGGACGAGATATTTGAATAGGTAGTCCGCGGGTGGAAAAAATGAGGACACGCACCACTGAAGATCCCAGATTTCTTGTGAGTAGAAGGTCACTATCCTGTTTTGACCTCTTTCCTTGGCCACAGCTGCTTTTACTTGCCCTTTGAAATCTTCTGTAATAGAGTCTGCCCAAGACGAATATCTTTCTGTGGCCACTGGTAAGCCCAGCAAAGACTCCATTTCGGCAAGCCTCACGGGCTGATGGGATGGGGGGGGATAATTTGAATGGCTCTGGTAATCCTTCCCATCTCTCCTTTGTGGGATAAGCCTTGACCAGCCCTAAATCCCATCGGTCTAAAGGAAATCATTTGTTGCTTTTTTTCTGATTTTCCGCATTGACCAAAAGATCTGCCAGCGAAGCTTGTCTTACTAGGGTTTGAAGTCTGGCTCAAGCCTTCATCTGAGCTACAACTGTTCGTGCAAACAATTCAAGAAATCAACAACAACCCCCGGGAATGGTCATGGGTAGCAAAGGATTTGGAGAACACTTCTTCACTCTGAATTCAACAGGAACCAGTCGCCCAAACCCTGGTGTTTTGAAGTCTGGCCTGTGTTTTCATCACTTTTGAGAAGACGGAGTGGAGTGATAGAAAGACCGAACGGAAGTTCTCGACCTGGAAGTATATATACTTGTGGTTTTCCGACTTTCTGGGTCTATACGGATGCGCAAATAAGCGTTTCACAGCCGAAATATAGCATTTATTTTATCACCTGGGCAGTGTCGATTTGATCTGAGAGATCCATGACCATTCTGCAGTCCCCTGTTTTCTTGGTGAATAGAGATACCCCACTGAAAAAGCCCTGTTCGGTGTCTCGCAGTTCCTGTGTAGCCTGCGTGTTCAGCAGCTCTTAAATCATGTCTTGAAGCGTCTGATTTCGTTCTGATCACTGACTTTAGACTTTAGGAGGCGGATAAATGATCCGGAACTTTGAGTTTCAGAGGAATCGTGAGGATATAACTTTGTCGGAGAGACTTGGCTACTCGATACAGTGTCCCATTCCTTTCCCAAACATCGTAAAGATAGGCTAGGAGGTGCTAGCCTCCTGCTGCCTCTGCCTCTTGGGGGTGGGGAGTGATGCTGCAAATGCGATGTGGCTCTCTCTCCTCCATGTTGTTTGTTGAGCTGAGCTGGACGTGCCTCTGGTGTAGGGGTGTCTGAGGTGAGACATCAGAGTCAGATTCTGGCAGAGGCCGCTATTCTTCAGGTTCACACGTTCATCCTCGTTTGGTAAGAATAACTCGATCTGGCTCAGGGTACTTGAAAGTCTCAGTTCACATGCCCTTTTGATCGACGACCAGCAGTATAGTAAAAACGAATCCCTGCTTTGCTGCACCATCCCTCCTTGGTTGCTAGAGGTGAGCTGATATGTTGTTACCTTAGCTGTATCCCGGGTAGCCACGGATTCCCAGTCCAACGTTTTAAGATCACTGGATCCGATATCTCCTTTTGAGCCAGAGCTTCCTTCAGTGCTTTCAATGTCCTTCATTGAAGTGTATTGTGTGTTTACAGAGCCAAGCCCTCTAACACCTTTACATCCCTCTCAACTAGGGGAATATCAGAGTTTGGCTTCAACCTAGGCATCCATATCATCCTTTCACACGGCTGCTCTAAAGGCACGAAGGGAATAAGACTGTCCTTTACAGCGCTGATCTGATCCCTGTGCCCTAGCTCAAACTCAGCCGTTGAACTTCTCTACCGTTGCCCCTCCGCAGCCTCGCTTTGTGAGGCAAACCGGATAGGCGTTCGTATCTATCCGCATACAGACTACCTTCCTCTACCCTCGCCCGACGTATGATTTCTCTCTGGACGGAATGTGCAGTATCTTGTGACGCTAGGGTGGGATAAGATGGAGATGCAGATTAAGCGTCTGCCTGCCACTGCCAGGTCTCTTCAGTGTTGCTGGCTCTTTTTGGCGAGATTACGTCATCCATAAGTCAGATGGGGTGGGTAAGTACCTGAATCCTACCCGCTTTTTCCTCGGTTGTCCCCTGGTCGTCTTCTGTGTCACCGAACGTGACCAGAAGGGGCGGGCTGGCTCTCGACTGTGTATCTGTGTTTCCAGGCTGCAGTATCGAGGCGTGGCCCGACAGAGGAAGGCCCACTGAATCTCACTGGATTGCCTTTAGGTTGCGCTGCCGATTTCGCAGCTGCTGACGGTTGAGCTTTGCATCAACCTGGGATAATCGCATGAAGAGAAGCCAGATTTGCATGCGCTTGCTTCTGCATGGCTCTCACTGCTAACATCTATTGTTCCTGGGATGGCAAAGGCAGTTACTGGTACTCCCTTTTGGTATCTTTATCACAAGTGCAGTAATCCTGCACTTGTCGCAGAGGGAGTCAGGGTTGCCAGGATATGGCGTTGGGGTTATTTGGAGTGATGTGGAAGAGACAACGAGACACTTATTAACCCCCCGCTTGTCTCCGTGCCTCTCCGACACCACATCTGACACCAAACACCCAACGGACGGTGAAATTGACACCGATCGAGGCCAAAATGAATTGTGAAGACCCAGTCTGACATCAAACACCCTAATGCTCTGTCCTCCGGGTTACAATAAACCGGAAAATATTTACGGGATAAAATACCGATATTGCTTACTCGTGGCCAACACTAAATTTCTAGTGGTAAGTAGTGTTGGCATTAAAAACGCTTCAAATATTCCGTCGTAACGTCAAACACTGCACAGTAGGCATAACAGCATCCAAAACCATATCAGCACCTCTTATTCTGGAAACCTAGTGAAAAAGATTTAAAGATTACTTTTTCCAAAAATGTGTCTTCACTGTTCTGCACATAAAAAAGAATGTGAATAATGTGTGATCATTCTAGTGTCCCCGATCGCACCTAATAAGGCAATTTCGGCAATGTTTATTTGACCGTGCGCCTACACGTGCGGAAAAATTCGTAATTTATGCGTCGAGTACCGTAACTAAGAGATATCCCGTCTAAATGTGGTGATAAGGGAACATTTGCTTTTGCAAAGTAAAAATATAGGCCATTTTATTGAATAAAAGATAATTACAGCAACAGCTACTCCACCCGCATCTTACCCTTCACGACAAAAAAATGAGAAATCAAATAGAATGCCATTTTTGCGAAAAATATTTGAAACCCACTCGTTATCCGCCTTCCCAGCCCTATCCGAAATCCGACAAGGTATTCAATAGTACAAGGTAATGCGATAAATAACTGAGACAGGCGGGGCGAAGAGCTCACAGAGGTGGTCGGGCGAAGGGTCCATAGAGGTGGGACAAAAAGTCCAAAAGTGATGGAGCAAAGAGTTCCTATCCAAAGCTGGATCAAAATTTCGAGGGGCGAAGAGTCCAGAAAACGGCCTTTCCACTGGACCTTTAAGAGATGATTACCTTATAATAAAACTATTCGAAAAGACCTTCCGTCAGAAGTTGGTCCCATGAATTAGGCACTTTTGGGGCCAATTTGGGGATGTATTTGTCTCCGCTATTTTGATGTTTAAAACTTTTTGTTGCAGTTCAAAAGTATTAAACATTGCCACCTGAGAAAGACGTGACACCCATGTCAGAGCAACGTCTGGATTTGGTTGCTTATGGAAGTCGAAATAACGTCTCCCTTCTAGAGTTGGAGAAACGTCTGAAGCTATCTGACATCTAATCAACGTTGCGTAAAGGTTGCAAATAGAAGTCGAAACAACGTCTCCCATCAGAAAAGCTACTCTGTATAGATGTCGGGAAAAATATTAAAAGATAATGGCTATCGAAACGGTGACACTCATATCATGGCTATAACCCATCACAGCACCCCACTCTTGGGTAATCTGGTCACATAGGATATTTTGCAAAAGGAGGTGGGCAAAAACTCGCTCGCTCTTGAAATTCTCATATTTTACGTCCTGTTGTTTATTTCTGGAGCGACTGTCATGGTTATCGTTTTCGGTGAGCGATAACGCGAGGACGTTGTGTTTTGGTTGTGTGTCCAATATCTATGCAACGCCAATTTTTCAACGTCTATCCAAAGTCAATTTACCCACGTCTATTCAACGTTGCACCAGAGACTTTGCCTAGACAGAGAAGATAGTTGCGTTTTGGTTGCAAACACAAGCAATGTATAAACAACGTTGCTTATCTTATGTCTTATGTCTATTCAAAGACTTTGGCAAGAACTATGGTCAATCACAACTATAATACAAGCAGAGTTAATGTTGTGGTTAGGTCGGGTCGACTTTGGAACCTTAAATCGGCGTTGCATCGACGATTGAATGTTAACTGGATAATCTAGGTGTGTGTTTGTAACTTACAACATTGGAATATCTAAATCTAAATTTAAACTGGATTTAAGTGTTCACTATGTTATTGCAAATTGCATAAAGACACTTAGATCTTCAGCGTGCAATAATGATTTGAAACATCTGGATATATCAAGAGGAAAATAATAATAAAAGCAAAAGTTCGCTCAATTTATCTTCTGTTTCATGTTTGTAAATATATGTACTCGACAAGTCAGGTACAAGTGTTTCATGCGTTTCCTCGTATAGTGGTACATTTAGTAAACAGAGTGATAAATCATGTTTCCGAATCCATTGTACAAATATTAAATTTTAAATATTTTCACATTTTAACTAGAATGTTTAACTTCTAAAGAGTATAAAACTGACCTGACCAACTGATGTAGATTTACCACCTTTATACCGTTTAAACAGTCTAACATAGTTGTCTCTGTGGTGCCTTCTTTTTGAAATAAATTTTTGAGTTAATACTGACATCTTAAAACCATAAATTCTCATGTAACAACGTAACCGTAGGCAAATGGCAAATACCCCTGAGCAATAAACGGTGTTGTGTCTGGCAGTTATAAAACCATCTGCAGAGTTGTAGAATACGCATCGAGGTAATTTGCATATTCAAAGGAATCCAAGAAAAACTGGTCCGACCCAAAATGTTGGCAACAAATGCAAGGAGGATCCAGATGATCCCAGTCAAAAAATTATGGACATCTAGGAGAGGCATCGTTCTATTTACAACAAATACCAGTAAAATATACATAAATGAAAGAATAGGAATCCGTATAAACTGCACTGAACTGGATCATGTTTATGAAACAGGTCTATTTGGTGTTACTGAAGTAAAAAGACGGTATAAAAACTTCACAGATACTGTAATTGATCTAATGCGCAGAAAGAAATAATCAACAATGAGACAAAATACCACCACCTGATTATATATAGGATTTAAACAAATAGTTTGCTCTACAACATTTCTGCAGAAACATTGCTGGTTTTTGAAAATGCTAAAGCAAGTTATAAAAGATAAGATTTTGTGTGACAAGTCTTCTGGAACTCTCCACATTATGTAATCATGAAATGAATTCAGTTGGATCAAGTATGCCCTTCCTTTAAGATATTTACACAGAGAATTGCTACTTGTATAAGAAATCGAGTTCAATTACACTGTCTCGAAAAGTAGCCATCCTCATCCCTCAACAAGCCCTAGCGATATCTTAAAGCCTTTGCTTTAATTATTTTTAATCAAAAATACCATTTGCATAATTTATAACTGCGAACTGAAGTCATACTTTTTATCATTCGAAACGAAAGGATGAATGTCAATATTATGCTTGAAGCACTTTTGGCAGACAAAACATCTATTGGATGTTGCAAGTTACAAAATATTACTTAAAGAAACAAAAGACAACAACTGTTTATTGGCAAAACCAGTCTATTCAGCACAAGAGGAATGCTGCAATACACCCTGATTGAAATGCTTTTTCATCTCTTTGCTTTGCTCTGTTACTTCATTTATATGCACTCTGTTTCCGTTCGAAGTCCTTTGGACCCGTCAATCTTTTGTTTGATAAAGCATGTTGGCATGACAGTCGTGCTGTGACCAAGTGTATAAGCCTTGTGTCACGTCCTCTGATCAATGTTTTGTTTGACAAAGCATGTTGGCATAACATTCGTGCTGTGACCTCGTGTATAAGCCTTGTGTTACGGCCTCTGAGCAATGGTTTATTTGATAAAGCATGTTGGCATAACAGTCGTGCTGTGACCTCGTGTATAAGCCTTGTTGCACGTCCTCTGATCAATGTTTTATTTTATAAAGGATGTTGGCATAACAGTCGTCCTATGACCTATTGTATAAACCTTGTGTCACGTCCTCTGATCAATGTTTTATTTGATAAAGCATGTTTCCATGACAGTCGTGCTGTGACCTAGTGTATAAGCCTTGTGTCACGTCCTCTGATCAATGTTTTATTTGATAAAGCATGTTGCCATGACAGTCGTGCTGTGACCTAGTGTATAAGCCTTGTGTCACGTCCTCTGATCAATGTTTTATTTGATAAAGCGTGTTGTCATGACAGTCGTGCTGTGACTTAGTGTATAAAGCTTGTGTCACGTCCTCTGATCAATGTTTTATTTGATAAAGCATGTTTTTTATTGAAACTTTTTATTATTTTTTACAATGAGAACATAGAAACTGAAAAGGAACACATACATAAGAGAGAGAAAAAAGTGTAAGAAAAATACTTGTTCCTCTGTGAATCCTTAGCCAACATTTAAAGCTCTAGAAGGAAGAGAAATTTACTCCACTTTGCTTCGAAAACACTGCTTTCTGAATGGTTTGCGTCCGCCTGGATAAGTATCTGCAATTCCCTTGTAAAGCTTTCAAGGGAGAACCTCTTGCTATAAAACCTAGATTGGTATATATGCCACTTGGACAGAATAAAGATCACATTTAGTGCACCGCCCTTTGTTCCAAAAATAAATTCAGCACAATTAACAATTGGGATTTTAATCAAATTTAACATCAGTCGCATTATGTTTATTGTTTTTGGACAGTTACAGAACATATGCCATATAGTGTCCTCTGTGTCGCACTCGTTGCATTTACTGGAATCTTTTATGCCCCATTTTTGTAAATTTTTATTATGTGCTATCAAATTATTAATTACTTTTAACTGGAAAGCAACCAGTCTTGTGTCTAGGCAAGATTTTTTCGCATGATGAACGCTATTGAAAAACAGATCCTCTGATACCGACCCGGTGCGGGACCATTTTGAAAGGATGGTTGGGGGCTTAACTTGAGTAGAGATAAGTTCTGTGTAATAGACCCTACATTTAGCTTTTTGTATATTTATAATTTTTCCACTTATGGATTTAAATTTTTGGTCGACAATCATTCCCTTTGTTATTTTTCTATTTACTGTAATATCCCTTGCTTGCAACAACTGTATGGCATTTTCTATCTAATTTTAAATTTTGTTTCCAACTGTTGCTTACTTATAACGGTTTGATCATCCTCTAATATATCATTTATGCATACAATTCCACATTCATACCAATCCTTCCAAAATATTGTGCCATTATTTATGCGAATAAGATCATTGTTCCAAATCATCACTTCATAGACAGAGCCGAAAAATAAAGATTGGAAGGATTTGATAATTTCCTTGTGGAAGTTTGGGAGCTTGAGCTTTTCTGCCTTTATATTTGAGTGTAGTAGCAACTTAAGGCTTCCGTATTTAAGTAAATAATAATCTAATATAGTATTTTTATTTGAACCAGACCAGAGCCTACCAATCCAAGCTAATTTGAGAGCTTTGTCATAGCATTTTATATCCGTTGAATTAAGTCCGCCGAGTTTGACAGGGGCTTTTAAGGTATCATGCTTAATTTTCGGAGGCCTTGAGGACCAAATGATATCTACTAAGATTTTTTGAGTTTTACTTATTGTTTCGTGGTCACTCGTCAGATTGCTGAGGGAATATATGAGATTCGACATGCCCTGGCTTTTTGCAATAAGAATCTTTCCAATTAGGGACAGTTGCCTACCTTTCCATATTTGAAACTGCGTCGCTATTTTACTTAGCTTATCATCGAAATTAGTTTTCCAACATTGATCTTTTTCATATCCAAGTTCAATACCCAACATATTAAAACTTCCTTTACACTGTTCGAGACCTAAAACAGAATGCTTCTTATCCTTCCAAGGACCAAGCCAAATTAAAAGCGTTTTATCTTTATTGAGTTTTGGACCCGAGAAAAATTCAAAACGCTCTGCTACTTGAAATATTTCCTTGATTGAATTTATATCAGTTACAATGCCTGTTGTATCGTCTGCAAATTGAGACAATTTTTTTTCCACTTTGTTTAAAACTTTACCCTTGATATGTCCTGTTTCTTCTAATTAATTCTGCCAAAATTTCGGCGCATAGGACAAAAAGGACACATGAAAGGGGACAGCCTTGTCTTACTCCTCGCAGTAGATTGAACCAGTCCGTGCTGAAGCCATTGTTTTGCACAGTACTTAATATATTTCTGTAACATAATTTGACCCATGCGATTATACTATCACCGAAATTAAATTTATGAAGTACACTGAACAAGAAAGGCCACTCAACACTGTCGAAAGTCTTGGCAAAATCTAACTGGAGAAGTATCCCTGGTATCTTTTTTAAATCAGTATATTCAAGTAAATCTTGAAAAAAAACGGATATTCGCTCCAACATATCTCCGCCTAATAAAGCCCGCCTGGTCTTCATTTATAAGTTTAGGTAAAATCGGGGCTATCCTGAGACTTAGTGTTTTTGTAGTGGCAGTTAAGTAATAAGACGGGTCTGTAACTTTTTATCAGCATGGTATCTTTACTTTTCTTATGTAAAAGAGTAATAACTGCCCTGCGTTGTGAAAGAGGGAGAACTCCTACTATCTTGGAGAATTTTGGCACGTCCATAAGTTTCGGGCCTAGTTCAGACCAGAAAGTCTTGTAGAATTCAAAAGTTAGTCCATTCCAACCAGGACTCTTGCCGTTGCTGCAAGTAGCTAATGAATTATGTAGTTCCTCGATACTGATATCCTCGTCGAAGAGACTTTGCTCTTCTGCTGTCAGTTTAGGTAAACCATTAAGATCGGGATCATCCATTAAATTTGTGAAATTTACTCCATCGTCCAATTTACACTGGTACAGTGTTACTAAAAAGGAGCGAATTTCAATACGTATTTTGTCTTTGTCAAAGGTTATTTCCCCATTATCTAATTTTAGTGAAGTTATTGTTTTCTTATCATGTATTTGTTTAGCCATATTGTAAAAATAAGATGTGCTCTTTTCGTTCATTTCAATCTGTTCCACCCTTGTCCTAATTCTAAGACCCCTTAATTTAACCGCATTTAGATCTTCCAGTATGTTTTTGCAGCGTTCATACTCTGTATATTCTGTATTTGAAATAGATTGGTCAATAAGCTTCTTGTCAAGTTCTAGTAGCCTTTCTTCACAATTTTTTTTAATTCCCTTCTTTCTCTTGCCAAATCTTTCGAGTATTTTATTGTTAAATTTTGTATCTGAAATTTGAGATAATCATACTTTATTTGAATATCTTGTATGTCTTGATCTTGCCATGTCGGTTCAATCACTTTTTTTGCCCCCTTTATATAAATGTGATCTTCCAACAGGCTATTATTAAATTTCCAGAAGGATGGCCCTCGTCCCTCACGAGTAAGTTCACACGACATCGAAATATATTTGTGATCTGTATGTGGTGAAAAGGAAATATCAAGTTTTTTAACTGTGCTATTTAAATGCCTATTTATGAAGAAGTAATCAAGTCTGCACGTCACTCGAGGAGTTTTTTGCAGCCAGGTATATTCTTTCTTGGTAGGGTTTCTGTGACGCCAGATATCGATCAGGTTCTTCAAGTAACCCTGTTAAGTACCTCAAGCTCTTTTTCTGAGGTATAAGCCCTCCAATTTTGTCAAGTTTGTAATTATTGCACACATTAAAATCCCCACATAAGATAATTTCATCAAATGTTATTTCTGATAAGAGGCGAGTAATTTTTTTGAAAAAATGTAATTTGATTTAGGTCATCGTTGGGAGCGTAGACATTCAGAATGGCTACAGTTCGAGAGCCCATTTTCAGTCTCACTGCTGTATACCTCCCATCCTCTTCAGCTACATGGTCTAGGACTTACATGATAAAGCATGTTGCCATGACAGTCGTGCTGTGACCTAGTGTATAAGCCTTGTGTCACGTCCTCTGATCACTCTTTTGTTGGCATGACAGTCGTCCTGTGACCTCGTGTGTAAGCCTTGTGTTAGATCCTCTGATCTGACAAATACTAAGCCCTAGAGGTAAATACAGAGATTCCAGCATGTTATGTGACGGTTTTTTTCGCAATACAAGAAGACGATTTTTGGTTCAAATATGTACTTAGATATTTTTGACACCCCTCTGCGATGCTTTCTGTTGCGTAGTTGCGTTGTTATGGTGATCTCAATCACACACTTTCAGTATTGCGTAGAGGTTTTCTGTGTTGGAAGACTATGGCTGTGTGTAGCTACCAGACGTATCTGTCAGTCGAAATACTGTTCTTTCCTTTGTACGCCCAGTAGCAATCATGAAATAACTAGAGTAACCATTTTTTGGAAGAAATCTTTATAACGTACACACATTTGGTTAATTAGTATATACTCATTGCTCTGTGCAAGAAATTAACACTGTACGTAAATCCTGTGCAGAATTAGAATAATCATGACGAAACGCTAACTTTGGAACTGACCGTTTGCAGAAGTAATTATACTCCCATTTTAGTGAAAATGCCGGATAAAACGTCGGCGGTCAAAACTTTGACTGCCAAAAATTCGTTACTCTTAATTGTATGTTGGGCAACAAGTAGAGTATGCTTATTACTATAAGTAAAGATCACGCAAAAGACAAAACATGATTGACATCAGGGGGGAGGGAACTTTTCCAGGAGGGAACTTTTCCGAGCGGGAACTTTTCCTGGATCCGTGGCGATTTGGTGGGATCGACATCGCAACCTGAAACTGCTGTTGGATGGGCCTTAGAATGCTTACTGAGTGCTTGAGGCTACACACCACCTTGTTAAATAATACACACCATGTTATTAAATATTTACTAATATTAACTAATATGTATTAATATTTATATTTACTTTTACTAAGCCACGTGTGTTCAGAAACTTTAAAATTTAACGCGTGTACCAGAGTGACCAATTTTAAAAGTTAGCTATACCTCAACGACACAAACTTTGCGTACCTTCAGGTACCAATAACTTAAGTAAACCCTAAACTCATTCATGATGTGCTGATAACATCCACCCGTAATAGCTTGAAAAATAATATCAAACAGAGAGTCAAGAATGGAAAGTAACAGAGAGGCCAGTTGTTGCATTTATTTCTACAATATTCCGTAAAAAGGCTAATATTTATCTTTTTTCATTGATGGCGTTT